>OX031072.1:14543184-15145167 GCA_943736015.1 Tridacna crocea
TTACCCTGGTCATCCTTCCATCCTCCCCATCCATCCGTCTGTCTGTCTGTATGCCCATCTTTTAGCAATGCAACTCCACCAACAGTTTTCCTTTGCTGTGTACAAATGTTTTCTGATTATCTTTCTATGTTTTTCACACTTTAAGAAAAAACAAAATACCATACTAGAATTATCTAAACAGAAAGCATTCAAATTTTGTAGACAATAAAACAAGTCACTCAATTGATGGTATATGTCGGAGAGAGAGTGGAAAAAGGTGTGGGCAAAGGAAGAAATGCTGGTAACTTTTCTGCCTTGGGTCTTTAAATTTGGACTATTCAGTTAGGGGTTAGGGCAGGTTAAAGAATTGAATAAAAATAAAATTTAACTAATACTGATGTTGTTCAGATAGTAAGATTTCACCAACACTACAGGAAGTACTTAACCCATTACCAAACGAAAATATTATAGACTGGTCCAAATTCAAAGCATTTGCAGACGTCAAAATAAAAGTGACTGAAAATATGAAATTTGTTTTGTGAAGGGTAGAAAACATTGTGGGAAAAGGAGAAAATGCTGGTTACCAGCATTTTCTCCTTTTCCCACAATGTTTTCTAAAGGCTTCTTTCTCAGGGGCGTCAAAAGTAGGGATTGTGTGGTAATGGGTTAACCCTTTCCCAAATGACAAAATTTTAGACTGGTCCAAAATGGAAGCACTTACAGACGACAAAATAAACATAAAACAAAAATTGAAATTTGTTTCCAGCAGGGTAGAAAACATTGTGGGCAAAAGGAGAAAATGCTGGTTACCAGCATTTTCTCCTTCTTCCACAATGTTTTCAAAAGGCTTCTATCTTAGGGTCGTAAAAACCAGGGCTTGTTTGGTAAAGGGTTAAACTCCTCATGACAAGATCATCCTTGTATCATCACATCCGATAAAAAAATTTAAAAAATTACGAGAACAGTAGTCTATTTTACCCTTTAGATGTGTGGGCACAGACTTACTCCTTTGCCAAACACTGGCGCTTTTTAACACTTTACCACACAATCCTGAGATTAAATGGACCCCAATGATAAAGACTTTTGAAAACATTGTGGAAAAAGGAGAAAATGCTGGTAACCAGCATTTTCTCCTTTTTCCACTCTGTTTTCAACAGTCCCAAAGACATTTTAATTTAGTTTAAACATATTTATTTTACATCGATTGAGAAACAAGTTCTAATAATTTAGAAGAATCTCTGTTGATTCTGCTTACTGGGAACTAACACCAGTACTCACACCGAATGTGTGGGCCAATGAAAAATCCCAAAGTTGACACCTGCTCCCTGTTATTGATACAGGACCTTATGGCTATGAGGCCCATGTTCTACCTCACAACCATATTATAGACACCACAACATTTTAATTTCATTTTGTCCATTGTTTACATATGCTTTCTGTTTTGACCAGTCTAAAAATTTGACATTTGGTAAAGAGTTTAAAACACTGAGGAGGAAAACTTTTGAAAACATTGTGGCAAAAGTAAAAAATTCTATTAACCATCTTTTTCTCCTATACCTATGTCTTCTACCATATTGGAGAACAATTAGCTCGTTCATATTGGGGTTTGAGATTAATCAGTGTTGTCTGCAGAACATTCTAAATGTTCTCATGAACAGTTGTCTATTAAGGACCCAATTCTTCAAAATTTTGCGATGTCCTAGCTGGCACACATTGTATAACATTGACCATATTTCTTTGAATTATAAGTGTTAAGTTTTCTGAATGTCCCAGTGAGATCAGATATATCCCTTCCCTTATTCATTTGAAGAGGGTCAGATGACACCCATGTGAGAAAGTCCAGGCCAAAACTCTTTGCAGCAGTGCAGCTAGAGGAATGAAATAAATATTTTTACCTTTTCCTACACAATCCCGACTTTCAATGACCCGGTGAAAAATTGTGGAAAAAGGGGGAAATGCTGGCAACCAGTATTTTCGCCTTTTCTCACAATGTTTTCTACCCTTCAACAAACAAATTTCAAGTTTTCAGTCACTTTTATTTTGTCCTATGTAAATGCTTTCGATTTGGCCAATCCAAAAATGTTGTCGTTCAGTAAAGAGATGGTGAAAACTTAAATTTTGCTATTTCAAAGGTATTTTGTCAAGGAAAATAAGTTCTTACCTAACATTGTAGATCAAAGATCAGATTGCACATTCTCTGCAGTCTGATATGAATCTATACTGTCAACAAAAGGTCAGGGGGTCTCACATTGCAGCCTTAGGAATAACTTGCCCCATGTGTATGAGACAAGAACTTAGTAGACATACCTGTAGCAGTTACCTCCCTTATATCTTTTCTCCTACTAGTTTATTTGCCTTTCGTGGTGAAACTCTGTGGTCATCATCTTGTTTTTAGATAATAGCTCATAGAGAAGTATTTTTATCTTTATAGCTATTTAACCCCTCAAATGTCAGATGAAACTGAAGTTAACTGTATAGAGTGTAGATCAAGATCAGACCATATCAAATTGATTGCAATGTCTGATCTTTGATTGAGACTCCCTGTTTTTTTAGTTCTACTGGGTAACTGAAAGGGTTTAGTCTTACTGCTTTTCTGACCATGTTCATTTTATTTAGTAAGTGCTCTTAGGGTTAAGTTACAATGACTATTGTTACAATCAATAATTTTTTATTCTGTATTTTTTTAATTTTTACTCAGTAAAATGGGGACTTTATGCCTCTTAACCCATTACCACACAATCCCGACTTTTGATGACCCTGAGAAAGATGCCTGTAGAAAACATTGTGGGAAAAGGAGAAAATGCTGGTAACCAGCATTTTCTGCTTTTCCCACTATGTTTTCTACCCTTCACAAAAGAAATTTCAAATTTTGAGTCACATTTATTTTGTCGTCAACAAAATTAATGCTTTTGATTTGGACAATTCTAAAATTTTGTCGTTTGGTAATGAGTTAAAAAGGATCAACCCAGGTCAGCCTGCACATACTACGCAGGCTGACCTGGGCTGAAACTTTTCACTACTTGTCAACTTCCTGTTTGTCAACGGATCTGGTGTAAAATGTGCTGTAAGAAAGATAGAAAAACATTGTGGGGAAATGAGAAAATGCTTGTTTCTAAGGCACACAGCAACTCAAGAAAGGATTCAACCCATAGACAGTACTACAAAATCCGAAACCTACGCGTAAAGGACCCCTAAAACAAAGTCGTAAATTTGTTTCATGAAATAAGGCCAACAAGATATAAATGCAATCAACTGTTACTTCACCCATTACCACACAATCCCTACTTTTGACGCCCCTGAGAAAGAAGCCTTTGGAAAACATTGTGGGAAAAGGAGAAAATGCTGGTTACCAGCATTTTCTCCTTTTCCCACAAAGTTTTCTTCCCTTAACAAAACAAATTTCATATTTTTAGTCACTTTTATTTTGTCGTCTGCAAATGCTTTCAATTTGAACCAGTCTATAATTTTGACGTGTGGTAAAGAGTTAAGCCACAGGACAAAATTTATGACATCAGTTCACAACAAATATGGCCCAAATGATAGATTTTTTGTTGAAAGATGAGAAAACTCTGGAAAAAGGAGAAAATCCTGGTTACCAGCATTTTCTTCTTTTACTACAATGTTTTCAAAAGTAATCTTTATAATGTTGTAGCCAGTACTTAGGGTTGTTTGGTAAAGAGTTAAATAATTAAAATCAATTTGGGTAATTATTTTTTGATGTATTGCCTCATACAGTTATACATTATAATCAATGACAAAAAATGTCCATCAGCCTGGTACTCCTTAACTCTTTAACGAACAACGACATTCAGGCCTAGACCAAATTCAAAGCATTTGCAGACAGCATATTGAATGTAGCTAAACAGACGATTTCTGTATGTGATAGAGTAGAAAACATTGGGGGAAAAGGAGAAAATGCTGGTTACCAGCATTTTCTCCTTTTCCTACAATGTTTTCAAAGAACTTCTTCCCCAGGGTCATTAAAATTTGGGATTGTGCGGTATTTAGGCAGTTTTTGCACTCTTCCAGTTTGGAGGCAGTTTTACAGACTGGAAGAGAAAATACTATCCAGGTAATTAGTTTAATTCTTAACCAAACACACAAAGTTTTAGACTGGAACAAATTCAAAGCATCTGCAGACAAATTGAACGTTAATTTGATGATTTCTGATTTTTCTGACACAATGCTGACTTTTAACGACCCTTGTGAAAAAAAACTTTTTGAAAACATTGTAGGAAAAGGAGAAAATGCTGGTTACCAGCATTTTCTCCTTTTCCAGAATTTTTTCTAATCAAGTAAAAGCAACTTTCATTATTTCAGCTCCATTGAAATTGTTGCCTGCTGTTGCTTTGAATTTGGACAGGTCTAAAATTTTGCTTGTGTGGTAAAAAGTTAAAAGGCTTCTTTCTCAGGGTCATTATAAATAGGCTCGGGTCACAAGTTCTGCCAACTTAGACTCGGCCCTTCCCCTACGGACAATTAAACATACAAATAGATTAATGGCAACAAAACATATATGTACAATGTCTAGATAACAAAATGAAAAGAAAAAAACTGGAACTGTACTAAAATTTTACAAAAAAAGAAAGAGAAAGTCAAATATACGTAGGGATAAACATGAAAAGATCTGTAACAGACTGAGATACTGCTCTGTTTGAATTTTGTCAAACATCACGGAGGTACCTAAAAGCACTTTCTTTTGAGACCAAAAGAAAACCACAACCTAGCATTTTTACAAAATTTAGTTTAAACAGATTTTTTTACACAGATTGAGAAACATGTTCATACAACTTAAAATTATCTCCCTTGATTCTGCTTCCTGGGAACTACACCATTACTCGCGCCGAATTTGTGGACCAATGATAAATCCCAAAGTTGACACCAAAGTATCAAACTCGGGACCTTATGGTTACAAGGCTGACGCTCTGCCTCAGAACCACCAACACCACACAGTTGTACAAAATATGAGGCCTTTACAATTGTGTTGGAAACTTTCAGACAAATTAAATATGAGCCCTATCCGTTAACTCTTTACCACACAATCCTGACTTTCAACAACTCTGAAAGAGAAGGCTTTAAAAAATGTTGTGAGAGATGGAGAAAATGCTTTTCTCCATTTCCCACAATGTTTTATCCTATCAGAGACAGAAATTGTCAAAATAGCAACATTAATTTTTTTGTCTGCAAAATAATGCTTTCAACTTGGATGAGTTCAATTTCTTGTCACTTGTTAAAGAGTTAAACTTTTTCTTAGTTTCAGTAAATTGTATCAACAACCAATCAAAAGAGGTGGAGGGTACTTACTTATTGGGTTCATACAGTAAACCCTTTACCACAAAATCCTGATTTTTACTGACCTTTGAGAGGATCCAGGCCTTTGACAAAATTGTGGGAAAAGGAGAAAATGTTGTTTATTCTTTTTGTTCAAGGATAAATTCCATCATGTGTGTTACATGAAATCTGTCCCCTGCAAATGCTTTTCTTTTTTGACTCATTACCAAATGACGATATTTTAGACTTGTCCAAATCCAAAGCATTTGCAGACAACAAAATATAAGTGACTGGAAATTTGAAATTTGTTTTGTGAAGGGTAGAAAACAATTGTGGGAAAAGGAAAAAATGCTAACAATCAGCATTTTCTCCTTTTCCCACAATGTTTTCTAAAGGCTTCTTTCTCAGTGGTGTCAAAAGTAGGGATTGTATTTTATAGCCTAGTAAAGTTAATTATACAATCTATGAGCCTAAAAAAAGGTAGGTAATTGGTCCCTTTCACATTTTCTTTGTTCTTTTCTATTTATTTTCTTAATTGCTCATACAATGGTTATTAACATTCCTGCATAAATTAACTCTCCTATTTCAGTCTCATTCATATTTGTAGAAAATCCACAGACTAACAAGTCAACAATTAAAAAAAATACAGAATTTTCTGCTCTAATCTTTTGCTGATGTAGTAGGAAAATGGCAACTCTTTCCCAAATAAGCCCTGGTTTTTACGTGTCAGCAGTACAAGTCTCTAGAAAACACTGTGGGAAAAGGAGAAATTGCTCGTGACGAGCAATTTCTCCTTTTCTCACAGTGTTTTCTAGCCTATCAGAAAACTTTCTGCCATCCTCATCAAATTCAAAATTGTTATCTGCAAACACTTTGAGTTTGGGACAGTCTAAAATTTGTCATTTGGTAAAGGGTTAATATTAACAGGAGCATAGAAAACGTATAGAATGTTGTTGAACTTTTACCTAAGAATCACGTCATTCAACAATCCTGAAGGATGAAGCTTCTGGGAACATTTCTGATATAGCCCATTGATTGTTTGATTGATTGATTGTATGGTGTTTAATACCATTTTCAACATTATTTCTGTTCCTTTTACTTGCGTTCTGCTAAACTCTTTACCAAAGGACAAAATTTTAGTCTGGTCCAAATTGAAAACATTTGCATATGTCTAGATAAGAGTGACTGAAAGCTTGAAATTTGTATCGAAGAGGAGAGAAAACATTATGTGAGAAGGAGAAAAAGCTGGTTACCAGCATTTTCTCCTTTTCCCACAATATTTTCAAAAAGTTTCTTTCACTGTGTGGTCAAAAGTCGGCATTGTGTGGTGAAGGGTTAATATTCTTTTCAAGCCTCTAGCTTCTTTTCCACATAACCTTTGTAGAAACATTGGTCAGCAGTGAGAGAGGAATGAATCCTGTTGCAATGACTATCATCGATCCTCAGAAAGAAATTGGCCAAATACGGACTGACCTCCTATTCTTAAGTCATGTACCTCCTATTCTTAAGTCATGTACACTGCCATTAATAAAATTATTGAGATAGGGCTATGTGTTTTTGGATACAGAAGAAAATTATTATGACCAGCATTTTTCCTATACCCACCAAATGGTTTAACAAAATAAGTACCATCAGTGCAGTCATGTTTTAGTCTGCCAAGTAGGGGATATTTGATTATAAAGATAGACCGTTATGGAAATCAAAGTGTTGAGAACGCTGAAGTGGTATTTGTCAAGGAAGCCATATTGTGGAATTAATGATTTGAAACAAAAAGAGAAATATTAATCAAATATTTGCTTGAAAATCAAGCAAATTAGCGAGTGAATCCATTTTGGTTGAAAGGAGAGAACTCATGATAAAGTTATGATTGTATATTGGTGGTCTCCCTTTGATCATTATGAGAACCCAGGAGTAAGTTCCTTTCACAGTACAACGTATGATGGATACAGAGAAAAAACATGTGAAAATATCAAATAAATTAACTTTTTGTACTTGAAAACCATGATTTTGAAATATCTCGGGCCACTCACATTTGATTCCCAGCATTACAATCAATTATTTCAGTCTATAAATATTCATGCCCCATGAAATGGGAGTAGCGTGCAATCATGGAATGACCAAGCCATGGGAAGAACTTGTTTTGGAAAGAAAAAACCCAAATACGGACAAATTTTGTATCATTGCGCCAAGAGAAGGCTTTAAGCAATTGAAGCTATTTTCAATAAAAAATTAGTATTTCCATGATTGATGGCCTCACCTATTGTATTTCAACATGCCATTTCCAACTGCACTACAGAAAAACTCACTTGCCTGAGAAAAATTGAGTTTAATTGGCTTTATTTCCTTCTGTGTTGCACAAAATAAGATACATGGTCTTCAAAATTCAATATTGAACTCGTAGTGGTATTGTCTTTGACAAATACCACAAAAATGATGTGACTAAAGATTAGTGTTTAGTAAAAATCTCCACAACTACAGTTTATTGCTTAGTCCTGTGAGGAATAGGGTATAAGTCATGTAATTAGAAATGTACTTTGACTTGTGAGGTATTGTAAATTACTCTAAATTATCCCAATCATAAGTTTTCTATTGTACCTAGAGTAAGTAACAGCTGTTGAAGTTAACCCTTTACAAACCATCCCTGGTTTTTACAACCCTGAGATAAAAGCCTTTTGAAAACATTGTGGGAAAAGGAGAAAATGCTGGCTACCAGCATTTTCTCCTTTTCCTGCAATATTTTCAACCCTGCTGAAAACAAATTTCAATATTTGAGTTAAGTTTATTTCATTGTCAGCAAGTACTTTCAATTTAAACCAGTCTAAAATTTTGTCATCTGGTAAGAGCTTAATACAAAAATGGCGATAACTACACCTGCCTTGTGAATCAGTGTGGGATGGACACAGTAATTCACTTTCTTCACTTTCGGCCATTCACTTTCTAATTAATTCCTTTTCTAATAATTGCAATGTTAACTCTTTAACCCTTTCCCAAACGACAAACTTTTCAACTAGACCAAATTGGAAGCATTTGCAGACGACAATTCAACTCTTGCTGAAAAGATGATTTCTGTCTAAGATAGGATAGAAAACATTGTGGGAAAAGGAGAAAATGCTGGTAACCAGCATTTTCTCCTTTTCCCACAAGGTTTTCAAAAGGCTACTATTCAAGACCCGTAAAAACCAGGGATTGTTTGGGAAAGGGTTTACCTTTTACCAAATAAACCCCAAGTTTCAACCCTTTACCAACCAACAAAATTTTAGACTGGTCAACATTGAAAGCATTAATTTGACGATGAGAAAATTAACATGATTCAAAAATTAAAATTTGTTCTCTGAGGGTAGAAAACATTGTGGGAAAAGGAGAAAATGCTGGTTACCAGCTTTCCTTTTTGCATGACATTTACCTGAGTTCATGAAAACTAGGGATTGTTTGCAAAAGAGTTGACCAAGAGAAACAAGGCTTTCGAAAATGTTGAGGAAGAAAGAGAAAATGCTAGTGACTAGCAATTTCTCCATTTTACAGAATGTTTTTGAGCTTTCCACGACATGTCATTTTATAATTTTTGTCATTTTCAACTGCTTTAACCCATTACCACACAATCCTGAGTTTTAACGACCCTATAGGAGAAGGCTCTTGAAAATATTGTGGGAAAAGGAGAAAATGCTGGTAACCAATGACACGATTCTAATGAGTACCCATAACATAGGGTTTGGTGGAAAAATAAGAAATATTTTCAATTTTGAAATCAAAATCACTCCCCTCTATCTGGAGCTCTGTGTCTAATCGAAAAGACTTTGTAATTTTAGATGGCTAGCTGTGGGGATCAAACCTCCACCCTCATGATCACAAGTCCTATACTTTACCAACTGAGCTATGCAGGCTGGTTGTCTGCTTGGGAAATAATGTTTGACAAATTTATAGGGAAATAAGGTTAGAGTGTGGAACATGATTATTTGATTAACCTTTTACCACCGGATCTAGAGTTTTAACAACTGCTAAAAATCGCTTTTGAGAGCATTATTGGAAGGGGAGAATAATGCTGGAAACCTGCATCTTCTCCTCTTCCCACAATGTTTTTCACCTGCTTGTGATAAAAAATTGCACCGTTGCACCTGATAAATTTTGTCTTTTGCAAGTGCTTTCAATGTGGACAGGGTTTATGATTTTGTCACATGGTAAAGAGTTGACTCTTTACTACAAGATAGTTTTGAGTTGTATCAATTGAAAGCATTATATTTTGTTAAATGACAAATCAAGAGTATCACAGATGACATAATTTGATTTTGAAAATGAACTCAGTATTCTGGGAAAAGGGGGAAATACTCAGGTTACCAGCATTTTCTCCTTTTCCTGCAATATTTTCATGAGTCCTTTTCCCCAGGGTCGATGAAGCATTGGACCATTTTGTAAAAGATAAGGGGTTAATCCCCCAACAACAAAATTATTCAGAAACCAGTCTATAAAAGAAAAGGTTAAAGTTCATTGAATGTACATATTTCCGGATCGGATGAAAAAAAGGTCCACTGAAATAAAGTGTCCCTTCTTTTATTAGGTAACCCTTTTCCAAATGACCCAAGGAAAAAAGGTTTTTGAAAACATTGTGGGGAGAAAGAGAAATGGTAACAGCATTTTCTCCTTTTCCAAGAATGTTTTTGGTCTCTTTCACAGACAAATCTTACCATTTAAGCAATAGATCTATTTGATTTTTTGTCAGCAAATATTTTCATTAAAGGTGAGTCTAAAGTACTGTGTTGTTTGGAAAAAAGATTAAGAAAAAAAGGAAGATTGTATAAAATTCGGTTATAATCAGATTAGATGTGATTCATTGGCTTTCCATTTAGTAATGTCACAGATTGTACTCGACATGCTGAAAGAAATGAAAACTGGATTTGCACATGTTCTCCTGAAATTTATTATGCTTCTGGATGGGCAAGCATATAGTCACTACCTTGTCTGTCTGTCTGTCCATCTATCCCTCCTTCCGTCTGTCCGTCCGTCTGTCCAAAGCCATTCTTCTACAAACCCTGGACCAAATCAGATGAAACTTCATATATGAATTCTTTAGGATATTGCACCATTTTCCCCAGTTTTCCGATTTGACATTGTGTCATAGAAAAAGGGGGTTAATTATTATAAATTTCTCCTGTTACAAACTATTTACAGATAGCTTTCACTTTCCTTAAACGAGACCTGTTCAGGGAGCATCATAATCCATCGACGACAGCTCTTGTTTGAATTGGACGACTTATAAAATATCTTTGTAAGATTAAGATATCCTTGTAAGATATGAATATCAGCATAAATGCAGGTTTAAGCCATGTCCATATTGAAATCATTTGCAAACTACAACATCAATGTAACTCAAACCATAGAATTTGTCTTCCATATGGTGGAAAACATTGTGGGAAAAGGAGAAAATGGTAACCAGGATTTTCTCCTTTTTCCCATAATGTTTCTACCCTATCAAAAAAGAAATCATCATTTTAGCAACAGTGAATTAGATGTCTGAAAAATGCTTTCAATGTAGTCCAGTCTAAAATTTTGTCGCTTGGGCAAGGTGTAAACCCTTTACCACATAACCTCAAGTTTTAAAAACCTTGAAGTAAAGGACTTTTGCAAACATTGTGTGAAAAGGAGAAAATGGTGGTAACCAGCATTTTCTCCTTCTTCATCAATGTTTTTTACGCTTTATAAGACAAATTAGCGACTACTTGAGCTGCATTTAATTTGTCATCTGCAAAATTAATGCTGTCAATTTGATCCTGTCCAAAGTTTTGTCGTTTGACAAAGAGTTAACTCTTTACCGTACAATCCCGACTTTTAATGACCCTGAGAAAGAAGCCTATAGCAAACGTTGTTTATAAAGGAGAAAATGCAGGTAACCAGTATTTTCTCCTTTTCCCATAATATTTTCTACCAAATTAAAGTCAGAAATCATCATACTACCAAGATTTAATTTGTTCTCTGTAGATATCCATTGAATTTGGTCCAGTGCAAATATTTGTTGTTTGGTAAAGAGTTAAGTATGAATTGTAAAAAATATAACTGTTGCTGATGTTTCCCTCTTTGATACATGGTTATGGCTGGGGATTTTGAAAGTGAAAAACTCACACAGATTATGATGTGGCTACAGGTGTGCCATCCCATATTTCATACTGTTAATAACCTCTTAACCCTTTACCAAATAATCCCGACTTTTGACAACCCTGAAATAGAAGCCTTTTGAAAACATTGTGGGAAAAGGAGAAAATGCTGGTATCCAGCATTTTCTCCTTTTCCCACAATGTTTTCTACCCTATCCAAGACAAATTTCAACTTCTTAGTCATGTTTATTTCGTCTGCAAGTGCTTTCAGTTTGGGCAAGTCTAAAATTTTGTCGTTTGGGAAAGAGTTGAAGACAATTCTGAGTTTTAATGACCCTTAGATACAAATGTTTTGGGAAACATTCTGGAAAAATAATTCCTTTTTTACCCACAATGTTTTCTATCCTTCTGTAAGCAAATCTTAGTGTTTTTGTCACCGGCAAATAAAATTTTAGCCATGGGTAAAGAAATAATAGTGTGAGAAAGTTTCCTTTTTATCCATTACCACTCAATGCAAGCTTTACTAACATAACTGTCCAGGGTATGTGACCCAATGATTATAGGGATTGTCTTTAACTCTTCACGAAACGTCAGAATTGTAGACTTCTCCAAATTGAAAAGCATTTGCAGATGACAATATAAATGTGGCTCGAAAATTGACATTTTTGGGGGGAAGGATAAAAAAACGTTAATTTTGGGGAAAAAGGAGGAAATGCTGTTTACCAGCATTTTTTCCTTTTCCCACAATTTTCATAAAGCTTCTTTCTCAGGGTCATTAAAAGTCGGGATCGTGTGTTAAAGCGTTAAAAGAGTAAGGGACAGTTAGAGAAAAGGTTATTATCCTGTTGTCCTTTTTCCACAGTTTTTTTAAAACAGAAACTCTCGTTAAAACACAAACTTTTGTGGCTAGAGGTTAATGAGAAGGAAAATTATTTGTAAAAAAAAATTCAGGAAATTTTTGCAGAAAAGGAATATTTGCTTGCCTTAAGGAACGGCACCTTATCTTATTGCAATGTTTTGGACCAGTCTAAACTTTTTCTATTGGACAAAGAGTTAATCCTTTACCAAACAATCCCTAGGTTTTACGACCCACAAGTAGAACTCTATTGAAAACATTATGGGAAAAGGAGAAAATGCTGGTAACCAGCATTTTCTCCTTTTCCCACAAGGTTTTCTACCCTACTGAAAACAACTTTCAATTTTTGAGACACAATTATTTTGTCATCTGCATCTGCTTTCAATTTGGGCATGTCCAAAATTTTGTCGTTTGGTAAAGAGTTAATCCTGTACCACAAAATCCTGATTGTAATGACCCTAAGGAAAAGGCTTTTGAAAACATTGTTGGAAAAGGAGAAAATGCTGGTAGCCAGCATTTTCTTCTTTTCCAACAATGTTTTCTATCCTTCCACAGACTTAAATCTTACCATTTGTCCAACATTTGGTACATTGTCTGCTACTGCAAGTGCTTTGAATTTGGACCAGTCTGAAGTTTTGTGGTTTGGCAAAGAGTTAAGCCCCGCCCACAGGTAAGACTTAACTGCTATTGAAGTTAAATATACATCAACTGTCAAGTCTTCAGTACAAAGTATTTGACTTGGTGACAGTGCTGTATGAGTTTAATTAGAATATGAGGACATATCATAATATTTAATCAGGATTTGGGACAATAATTGTAGTGTTTAAACTTGTGATAAAAGCTTGTTACTTTTGTACAGTGTGATTGTCATCTTTAAATTATTTGTCAACAAAAGTTTAATCTATTACTCTTGTTTGAAGTGGATTGGATGAATGTATACAAATCATTTAACAATCTTAAGTGTTTTGTTTCTGACTGTAGTGGCTATCTTTGAGAGAATTTAGATTTTTTTCGTCTTGGGTAAATATTGGCAGTAACATTTTATAAAAAAAAAAAGGTTTGATAGTGGTTGATGTTTTAAATCTTTTCCAAACAATCTCATATTTTAAACACCCGGAGGAAAAGAGTATTTAAAGACTTTGTGGGCAAAAGAGAAAATGTTGTAAACCGTATAACACAGAATTTTAAGTTTTAACAATGTGAGGGAAAAATATTTAAAGAAAAATGAGTGAGGAAACACTGCTAAGCAGCTTTTTATCCTTTTCCCACAATGTTTTCTACTCTGTTAGAGAACTTAGGCTAATTAGTATAAATGTTGACTTTGTCATCTGCAGACTTTATTAGTTCTGTCTGAAATTTGTCGTTTGGTAAAAGTTTACTAGCATTCTCAGCTTTACCTATATTTCTAGTATTTCCAAAATGAAATGGCCTATTGCTTTAGTTGGATTATCGCAAAAAATGAAAATGAATATCTAACTAATTTAAGCACTATGTGTAGGGTTAAAAGGTTTGAAAAGAAAATTATATCTGATAAAAAGTTGAGAAACTTTTTTATGGTCAGTAACTGTGAAATTAGTCTATTGTTTGGGGCTTTTCGGGAAACCACCTTTTAACACATTTCCCTGGTGGATAGCTTTTTTAGCTCCACTGGTCGAAGGCCAGCGGGCTTATGTCATGGCCTGGTGTCCGTAATTCATCCATCTGTGTGTCCACCTGTGAGTGTGTTAAAGTCCTTCTGGTACTTAGCCATAGGGTCTAGGCCTACCAATTTAGCATGTGTCTTTATCAAATTGGTGTCTACCAAGAGTGCCTAAATTGTAGTCCTAAGGTCAAATATGGTACTGTCCCGGGGGTCACAAGTTTTTCTTGGGCTTATATTGGCAAACCTTTAAAAACTGCTTGTACCTTGCCATCAGGCCTAGGACTACCAAATTTGGCATGTAGCTTTATTTAGTGGGCCTCTACCAAGAGGTCCCAAATTAAAGCCTTGGAGTCAAATTTGTCTCCACACCAGGGGTCACAAGTTTTACTTGGGCTTTTATGGGGAGAACTTTATAAAATCCCCTTGTTACTAACCATAATAAGACTTAGCCCTGTCCCATAGGTCTCATGTTTTACAGGGCCTTTCATCAAGGAAGCTTTGAAAATCTGTATTATTTTGTATGGAGCTTTATCTTGTGGACCCCACCAGGAATCAAGTAATTATAGCTTTGTGGTCAAAAATGGCTTTACCGGGGGCCATAACTTGTATGTCTTCAAGTTTGAAACCAACTGGCCAAGTATTCTAATGTTTGGCTTGTAGTGTTTTTACTTAATAGCAAGTGGAGCGATACAGAGCCATCATGGCTCTCTTTTTTTTATCCTACAGCCGACCACATACGGAAATCATTGGTTCACTTCAAAAACCTCAGAACTACAGCCTGAAACAAGCATTAGTTACAAGGTTTTTTAAGTAACCCAACAGAATGTTGTAGAAAAAGGAAAACTTGCTGATTTTAGCAAATCATCCTTTGCCACCATGTTTGCACGCACTTGTTCTTATGTTTCAACTTCAACTCTTTCACTACCGAGTAAATGATATACACTTTTTCATTGGCTGTAAAATATACTTCCCTAGATAAGGAAACACTTTCATCTCAATCTGAAATAAAATATTGGATGGTGTAGATCACAGATCAGACTGCATATTCTGTGCAGTCTGATCTTGGTCTAAACTGTCCACAAAAGCTTCTGGTGAACTCATGTGTTGTGAAAAGATACTTGCAGTCTTTCAGCACAGGCATTTTTCCTTCCATTACATATTATGGGAATGTCCTTTGGTGAAGCACTGAAGTGTCTTAGTATAGAACTGATAGAATCCAGGAATGATACTGATATGTAAGCTTTTGCCCTCATATAACCATAATACTGTTGAAAATACAGTAAATGCTTTTATAGTGAAAACTTCAAAAAAAGAAATCTTCTTGAATCCTAGTGCAATCAGATTTGACATGCAGCTTCTCCTAGTAAATCACTTTCAAAGTTTACAAAATATGCGCCTTGGGGAAAATTGGCCCCACTCCAAGGGTCACGCCTTTCTAGCACGAGCTATGGAAACTTAACAATAAAGCCAAGAAGTAAACAGAGATATTGTTTAACTCTTTACCACACGAGAACATTTTGGACTGGTCCAAATTGAAAGCATTTGCAGACGACAAAATAAAGGTGACTGCAAATTTTAAATTTGTATAGTGATTGGTAGAAAACACTGGGGGAAAAGGAGAAAATGCTGGTTACCAGCATTTTCTCCTTTTCCCACAGTGTTTTCTAAAGGCTTCTTTCTCAGGGGCGTCAAAAGTAGGGATTGTGTGGTAACGGTTAAATATATTTTAATTATTTATTGGAAATTCATAAGGCAGTGGAGCATGCAGGGTCATGATGGCCCTCTTGTGTTGTTTGGTAAAGAGTTTAAAGGGCTGGAATACATTCATTGAGGTTTTATAACCTGTCAAAAAGTATTTAGCAGGTTGAATCAACTTAATAAGATGTAATATAGATAAGTTGAAGATAAAGTTTAAAGTCTTCTAAAATCCAATATAAGTTTTGTAGCACCATAACATTTATTTAGTTGGTTACAACTTGCTTCTCTTTGAGCTTGCTTTTTCAATAGGCCAAAATATTATTTTCTTTTGTCATACTGTTAATAACATTGATCTGCGGCAAACTGAAAATGCTGTCTGTGGGACAGTTGACTCGCAGCGTTCAAACTGTATGTCATTTAACTCTTCACCAAAATTTCCAGAGATATTAACAACTTTGGGAAAGAAGCCTTGTGATTTAAATTTATGCAAATGAACAATGGATAACCAGCCTACAGTTTAGTCTGTTACATGACTTTGAATTTAAGATCATGGGATGTTTTTGAAGTAAATATATTAAATATGATAATGAATTTATGGTAACTGCTGCTTGACTGTGTCCTGGGCAAGTTTATGATGAAGCATAATTCAGTTTAATTATGTCTTAGTTTTTTCTTTTTTGCCTATATTCTTATCAAATGTTAACTCGGCAACGTAGCTCAGACGTAAGAGAATCTGATTACCAGCATTTCCTTCTTTTCCCAAACCAAATCGTTTAGCCAATCAGATGTTTTGTTACTTTCAAATTTAATCAACTCTAAAGAATAAGACTAAAACCATTCTTTAGAATGGTTGGTGTATGTGGACCCTGAGTCACTTTATAGTTTGAGAGATCTTATCCCTTAGGCTGCTAAGTGCAACTCACTGACCTTTTGCAGACAGTGTAGATTAAGATCAGACTGCACAGAATGTGCAGTCTGATCTTTAATCTACACTGTCCGATTAGGAGATATATTTCTCCAAACCATAACTTTGAAATAGTAATATTTAAGTTTTTAATTTCAAATTGGAAATATTTTTTTTAGAAATTAAGCAGGATAAGTGTTAAAAGTGACTCATAATTAGGTTTTCTTTAGGCCAGTTACAAAAACTCTTTACACTAACTGATATTAAGTTTTATTCCTGTGAAATGACAGGGCTTTAATGTAAGAATGCTTACAGGAATCACATGTCAAAAATACATTAGGGAACATAACATATGGGAACATGAAACATGTCTATCTTTTTCCCCGTTTTCTGAAGGGAAATTTCCGATCCTACGAATGCAGTTTTACATGTCAGTATTGCACATGATGTAGTAGCTGATTCAGTTAACTCTTTACTGAATGACACAAGTGACAGCTTATCTAAATATGAAAGAAGTTGTAGATAACCATTGGAATGTGCCTCACATGATAAAATTTGTCTTTGTGGAGTAGAAAACATTGTGAGAAAATGCTTTTTACCAACATTTTCTCTTTTTTCCTCAATGTTTTCAAAAGGTGTCTATCTCATAGTTGTTCTAAGTTGTTGGTAAAAGTCAAAAGGTAAAGGAAAATTGTCTTTGATAGAGTAGAAAACATTGTGGGAAATGGAGAAAATGCTGGTTACCAGCATTTTCTCCTTTTCTCCACAATGCTTTCAAAAGGCTTCTTCTAGAGCAATGTTAAAACTTGGGATTATGGTTTACTGGTAGAGGGTTTAAGGCATTTCTTTCAGATTTTATTAGGTTGGATTGGGTCCCTGCATGTTGTTTCATTTCCTACCTCAAAGAAAAGATGGAACAGTAATGTTGTCATGGTGTTGCTTCATCAAATGTCAAACTTCTTTGATAGAGAAATCAAAATCTAGTTATCCCTTTACCACACAGCAGAATTTTAGATGTATCAGAATGGAAAGCATTTGCAGGCAATAATTTCATGACACAATTTTTCTTTGATAGAGAAGAAAACTTTCTGGGAAAAGGAGAAAATGCTGGTTACCAGCATTTTCTCCTTTTCCCACAAAGTTTTCAAAAGGCCTTTTCCTCAGGGTCGTTAGAAGTCGTTATTGTGTGGTAAAGGGTTAAATGTTGCTATGTCTCTGTAACAGACAACAAAATTTATCGGACAAGAATTCTAGACTTGCTCAAGTTGAAAGCATTTGCAGAGGACAAATAGTACAGTTGGTAAATAGCAGAACATTGTAGGGAAAGGTAAAGAGAATGCTAGTAAATAATATTTTCTTCTATTAAGTATTATTTTCTTCTGTTATACAATATTTTCTCCTTTCCGTGCAGTGTTTTCAGAAATTTTCTTCCATGGAGGTGGTAATCTTACATAACTCTTTGATAAAGGCTTTAATTTTATAAATTTCATTTGATGTCAGTTTAATGATAGAAGACTGGTGTAAGACCCCGTTTAACCTTTCGCTGTGCTTTAGGCAGTTTTAACAAACCTTACAGAGAGAGCTTTGGAAAACATTGTAGAAAAAGGAGAAAATGCTGGGTAACTTGACTGTTTTCTCCTTTTTCCACAATGTTGTCTTTCCTTTCGTTCACAAACTTCATTTTGTGAAGTGAGCCCCATTTCATTTTTCGTATGCAGATGTTTTGAAATTGGATCAGTCTAAATTTTGTCGTTTGGTAAAGAGTTATTAATGCAGACCTACAGTGGTTTCTTACCAGCCCAATTTTGCTTATCTTGGGTGAGATCAATTGACTCTTTACCACATGAGAAAATTTTACGCTTGTCCAAATTGAAAGCATTTGCAGACGACAAAATAAAAATGACTGAAAAATTGAAATGTGTTTTGTGAAAGGTAGAAAACATTGTGGGAAAAGGAGAAAATGCTGGTTACCAGCATTTTCTCCTTTTCCCACAATGTTTTCTAAAGGCGTCTTTCTCGGGGGTCGTCAAAAGTAGGGATTGTGTGGTAATGGGTTTATTCCCAAGGTTTTTCTTGTCATTTATTCCAGGAAAATGTAAATAGTTTTGAAATTTGATATACTATTTCTGGTGGTTCAAATAAAACTGAGACATTGTTAGATAACAAAATGTGAATGAACATACTCTGTTGTGTTGATTATATACATTCATAGAAACAGGCAGCTTGGGAAAAAAAAGATTGTGTTATCATTGAGGAAACTGATCTTAGATTTTGTATTAAGATTATCTCACTTTAAAGAGAAAGTGTAGAAAGTGTAGGAAATTATAAAGACGTACAATAATGGATATAGTTGAAAGGGAGTCGAAAGTGGATTTATCGATTTCATCTCCCAAAGTTCATATCAAGAATTTTGTGACAGCTTTGAAAACAATTGGGAAAACAGGGTAAGTACTGATTGTGATCTTTTTAAAAAGTATTTAAATTTTTAACAGCATTTTTAGGTTCTTTACTCTTTTCAGTTAGTTTACTTTAAACATATTTATTTTACGTCGATTGAGAAACAAGTTCTGACAGCTTATACTAATCTCTCTCAATTCTGCTTCCTGGGAACTATACCAGTGTTCGCGCCGAAAGTGTGGGCCAATGAAAAATCCCAAAGTTGACACCCGCTCCCAGGAATCGAACTCGGGACCTTTTGGTTATGAAGCGGACGCTCTACCTCACGACCATGGACACCTCTTTTCAGTTAATTACCACGCTAAGATGTCTGTACCTGACATACAATTAGATTTGTCCGAATTCATAGCATTTGCAGATGAAAATTGCCATGGGGCTTGAAAGGTGCAACTTTTCTTTGATAGGGTAGAAAACATTGTAGGGAAAGGAGAAAATGCTAGTTTCTAGCATTTTCTCCTTTCCCCTCAATGTTTTCAAAAGCTTTCCTGTCAGGGTTGTTGAAAATTGTTCGGTAAAGATTTAAGTTTTAATGCATTTATGTTTATTTAAAGCAACATGAAGGAAGGAAAGGAATAAGCAAGAAAATGACATTACAGTTGTAACCATGTAGGTTTTAACCTTTTACCATGTAATCCACGATTTTTAATGATCTTGAAGAAGAAGGCTTTTGAGAACATTTAGGGAAAAGGAGAAAATGCTGATTACCAGCATTTTCTCCTTTCCTCCACAATGTTTTCTACTCTGTCAAAGACAATTTTCATCATGTAATCCACAACTCTACCTGTGGGAAAGGTAGAAAACATTGTGGGAAAAGGAGAAAATGCTGGTTACCAGCATTTTCTCCTTTTCCCTCAATGTTTTCAAAAACCATTTCATAGACAGAACTCAAAGTTTGCATTACATGCAAGTTTTCCCTGTGATATGATTACAATGTCATTCATTCATGACTTTTTTGTGCTTTATTTTCCCACAGTGACAAGTATGACACATCTTAATGCATTCATAATTATACATACAGGACTATTTTTTGTCACTTCCCACGATGTGACGTAACAAATACATATCCTTGTACATGTGATAACTTTCTAATTTTAGATCCTGGCATGAAAACGAATGTCTTCTATTGTCAACTTATGTGGTTTTTAATGCCCTCCTATTGCTTGATTTATTACTGTCTCGGTCAACCCTTTTTCGTATATCCAACTGTTGACAGAATACAGCATAATGGTTGTATTCCACAGAATTTTTGACTGAGACTGTTACATCAACACAGCTTTCATGTGCTCTTCTGACTGGAAGAAAATTGTGAAATGATGCAACTCTAGTTTTTCTGAAATACTATAAAATTGGTTATAAAACCTAGATAAAGGTTTTTGAAAAAAGCATATCAGGAATAGTTTAGTTATTAACTCTTTACCACACAGACCCGACTGTTAGCGACATTGAGAAAGAAGCCTTCTGAAAACGTTGAGAGAAAAAAAGAAAATGCTTGTAACCAGCATTTCCTCCTTTTCCTACAATGCTTTTCTTCCTTTCCTCAAAACAAATTTCAAAAGTTCAGTTTCATTTTTTCGTCTGCAAATGCTTTGAATTTGGACAAGTTCACTTTCATTTTTTTGGCCACAAATGCTTTCAATTTGGACCAGTTTAAAATTTTGTTGTTAAAAGAGTTAAAGCTTTTTTTTTCCAGCTTGAGAGCGTCAACAGCCATGATTATCCTAACCCTTTTATTTGCAGATAACATTTGTTATTTGCAATAACATTAATGCCACTTTCACAGGGTCGTTAAAAGTCGGGATTGTGTGGTAATGAGTTAATGCATGTAAGGTCGTTTACATTCTCAGTGCCTTCTGAAACTTAAATGCAGCATTTGAGTTTTAAGATAAGAAAAAAATTGGAGAAAATGTGAGTAACCATCCTTCTTTTATTAACTCGACCAAATGACAAAATTTTAAGTTTGTCCAAATCGAAAGCATTTGCAGACAACAAAATAAAAGTGACTGAAAATTTGAAATTTGTTTAGTGAAGGGTAGAAAACATTGTGGAAAAGGAGAAAATGCTGGTTACCAGCATTTTCTCCTTTTCCCACAATGTTTTCAAAAGGCTTCTATTGCAGGGTCGTAAAAACCAGGGATTGTTTAGTAAAGGGTTAAATGCAGCATTTTAGTTTTAAGATTAAAAAAAAAAAAATGGAAAATGTGAGTAACCATCGTTGTTTTAATCATTGAAATAAAAACCAAAAGAAGAAGCTTCGTTAAAAATAGAGATTTTGTGAGAAGAAATATAAGTACAGGATAATACAAGAGGATACCTTCATAGATCAGTTGAAAATTTAGCAATTAAAAAGTGATAAAACGGATTCTGAAGTAGGTTTGTTTATGGGGCTTTTTAAGTGGAACAGTTGGTTTTATTCTTGCAGAAGCTGTTTTTATTATTCATCATGGGATGCCTGTCTAAGCCTTTACCACACAATCCTAGGGTTTTAACGACCCTGAGAAAGAAGCCTTTTAAATGTTTTAAATGTGGGATAAAGGAGTCTCCATTACTCACAATGTTTTCTACCCTAACAAAGATAAATCTTATCATTTAAAGCACATTTGAATTGTCATTCTGCCAATGACCTAAAAATGATTTGAGCAAGTCTTCATTTTTGCAATGTGGTATAGAGTTAAAACAGAATATGTAAGTACTTTGGTGTTAAAAAGAAGCAAGAAATTAAAAATTCTTTACATTTTTACATTGAACATACTGAAGGCCAATATTCAGTTTTTGTTCTCGACAAAGTAGATCAAAAACCTGAAGGAAAATCATTTCTAAACTTGGATTACGCTCAATTTGGTATTTTGCAAGATAGTGTGGCCCAGTAAATTGCAGACTACAAACCCAGCCTTTGCAGCGCTAATTATAAATGCCTTGAAATGAAAAATTTGTTAATAGCAATTCCATGTTCGCTTTTTTGCATTGGCCGTTTTTGAAGAAAATCTTGAGGTATAGTCATAGTTCTGTTGTCATCTGTGCTGTCGTCAATGCCCGGCTGGGTTGCTCAGTGGTTAGCATATCTGACTCTGTACCTGGAGGTTGCGGGTTGGATACCTGGTTGCCACAAATTTTCTTTCCCGCAAATTTTTTGCCTGATCTCTAATGCATGCGAGAAAAATAGTCCGTGTCTTTGGAAAAAAGTTGTGTCAGTACTGAAGTGAGAGAGCCTGAGGAAACACATTGGTGCATCACTGACGGCCATGATATGACCTAAGCTGTTGGTATGGTGTTAAACTCCAATACAAACCAAAGCTGTCATTCTGCAAGTTCTTGCAAAAACTTTGACACTTATTTCCCTGTCATTACACAAGATAATTACTACAAACTGGATCCAGTGGTTAACCCATTCCCAAATGACAAATTTTGGACTCTTCCAAACCAAAAGAGTTTGCAGACGACAATTTTAGGTTTGGAGAAAATGCCAGAAAGCTCTCAAAAAGGGTAGAAAACACTGTGGGAAAAGGAGAAATTGCTCGTTACGAGCAATTTCTCCTTTTCCCACAGTGTTTTCAAAAGACTTTTACCGCAGACACGTGAAAACCAGGGCTTGTTTGGGAAAGGATGAACTAGTGTTTTAGTTAATCCTTGGGCTGCTAAGCGTGACGCCCTGGGTCCGTAACATTCTTAGTCTTATTCTTCAAAATTGTGTCAGTGTGAAAGTAACAGAACTTCTTATTGGCTAAACCATTTGGTTTAGCCAATCAGAAGTTCTGTTACTTTCACAATCAGGAAATCTTGAAGACTAGGACAAAGAACGTTCTTAAGAATGGTGTGTGAATACAGACCCTGACCTTGTTTGGACAGTGTAGATCTTTGATCAACACTGTTCAATCTGGAGATATTTTTGTCCAAAAATTAAGTATGAATTGGCATCAGTTGACTTTTTATAGTCAACTTGAAAGTTTCATTGACTTTATTGTCCAGGATAAGTCACGATTAATGTTTGCAAGCCAAACATTTTTCACGTGAAGTTTCCGGTTAGCATTTATGCACTTTCATGCTTGTATCCTTGGATGCATGTTACTGTATGCTCTGTACACTCTTGAAGACAAAAACAAGCCAGCTGTTCTCGCTGAATTACATCATAATGCACTTTCTTGATGATGAAACTCAAAGGAGGTTTTGTTTTAGCCTGTACCATACAATGCCAACTTTGAATGACCCTGGGAAAGAAGCCTTTTGAAAACTTTGTGGGAAAATGAGAAAATGCTGTTAACCAGCATTTTCTCCTTTTCCCACAATGTTTTCTATCTGATCAAAGAAAATTTGCAACATTTGAACCACATTGAAATTATCGTCTGCAAACATTTCAATTTGGACAGTGCTATAATTTTGTAGTCTGGTAAAAAAGTTGGTAAAAAGTTTGCCCTTTACAACACAATGTGGGAAAGAAGCCTTTTGAAAACTTCATTGGAAAAGGAGAAAATGCTGGTGACCAGCATTTTCTTCTTTTCCCGTAATGTTTTTTACCGTGATAAAGAAAAATTGTATCATTTGAGCCTCATTGAAATTGTTGTCTGCAAATCCTTTTAAATTTGGACAGAGCTATAATTTTGCTGTCTGGTAAAGGGGTTAAATTATAAATGTTTTTCTGCCAATTTGCAAGACTGCTTATTTTCTGATGATACTATGTTTATACAGACAGAGCTTTGTATTTGCACTGATTTGATTGGTTGTATGGTGATTCAGCATTGTTTCAATTATGTTGCAGTGGCCTGTGCACCTGCCTGTATTTTCCTAGAGTTTCTTTTACCAGTATATATCGTAATATTTTTGGCAAAACAATGGCTGCTTTCTCACAAAATTAGTTGAAATAGTGCTCAGCACAGAGAGCAGTGAATCCTTTCACAATTACTACCATCAGTCCCTTGAAAGAAATCCAGCAACACTGCTTTCAAGCCCTCTATGTTATTGACTAAGTTAACTCTTTACCCAATGACAAACTGTTCAAATAGTCCAAACCCATTTCTAACTCATTTTAGCCAATAATAATATTTACAACAAACTAGAATGAATTTAAGGGCAACATTATTTTTGATACTGTAGTTGATACATCTTATTCTTGCTTAGAACTATGGGATAGGTCTGTTTGGAAAGCAAATATTATAGACTCAAACCAGATGCAGCTTTTGTTATAATGCATTATATGTGAAAAACCAGGAAACATATGTATATTATGCACTGACCACAGTGTGATATAACCTGAACTTTTAAGAATGTGTAAACTCCCGATACAAACAAACAATCAAAAGTAAATGAGTTATCTGCCCATTTGATACGGAAAAAAAAACCAGAGTGATATCCATCTAAACAGTAGAGATTCAGATAAGAGGTTGTGATGGCATTCTAAATACGTTATTTCTCTTCCAAACCCTATGTTGTGGGTACTCATTAGAATCGTCTCGATGAGACAATTCTAATGAGTACCCACAACATAGGGTTTAATAGGCAATAATTAATATTTTTTCAATTATGAAATCCGAATCACTCCGTCTATCTGGAGCTCTGTTGAAAACTAGAACGAGTAGAGAAGTCAGGCAAGGTTATTATCTGTTTGGGTTATCAGCTCATATGACAGACTCGGAAGAGAACAATATGATGTTGATATATCCCATAACTACTTTGTGCAGAAACTTGTGAACTTTTCTTATTGTTATCAGTGTCCCTTACCAAGCAGTTCCCACTTGGGGAGAAAAGGTTATTGTAAACATAGTTGAAAATGGAGAAGATGCTAGTAACTAAAATGTCCTCCTTTTCCAACAGTCTTTTCTACTATTAAGAAGGCAATTTTCTTTTTAACTTGAGCCTCATTGAAATTTTCATTTACATCTGCAAATCATTTTGGATCCGTCTAAATTTTGATCGTAGAGTCAACCCTTTTTCTTTTGATAATTGAAATGAAACCTCAAGACAGATAGCATAAACCTGAAGTCTGCTATTTCAAATTTCTTTTTTTTTATATTTGTAAAATTATGTCCTTATTGGACAGTGTAGATCAAAGATCAATCTCTGCATTCTGTAGAGTCTGGTCTTAAACTTCACTCTTCGTAAAAGGTCAACAAGCCACGCTTCGCAGCTTAACCCTTTTCCAATCAAGCCCTTGGTTTTATGTGTCTTCAGTACAAGTCTTTTGAAAACACTGTGGGAAAATGAGAAATTGCTCGTAACGAGCAATTTCTCCTTTTCCCACAGTGTTTTCTGCCCGTTAGGATAATTTTCTGCCATTGTTGTGATGGTTAAAATTGTCATCTGCAAACTCTTTCAGTTTGGGAGCGTCTAAAATTTGTCGTTTGGAAAAGGGTTGAGGGTTAACAGATTTGTGAAAAAGAAGACAATATGGAAGAAAATCATGGGATCTGTACTCACATCACACACAATGTTCTTGTATAATAAAAAAAAATTATCTTGTGTGAATAATATTCAGCTTGTTATGGGCTTTTTGAACTCAAGAGGCCACCCCTTGAAAATCGACATTCCTGCTTAAGGACCTCCTCATCAGAAGATGTTATCAATATTTCCTTTTCACTCATTTTAGAGATTTGTAAATAGATTTTTGGAACTGGGCTGTACTTTTTAAGTCAATGTAGAGCCTTTACCAAGTCAGCAAAGAAATTTTAAACTTGTCCAAATCAAAAACATTTGCAATTATCCAAAAGTTAAGAGTGAACCTAATGATGATTTTTAAAACCCATTACCACACAATCCCCACTTTTGACGACACTGAGAAAGAAGCCTATAGAATTTACATTCGTGGGAATAGGAGAAAATGCTGGTAACCAGCATTTTCTCCTTTTTCCACAATGTTTTCTATCCTTCATAAAACAAATTTCAAATTTTCAGTCACTTTTATTTTGTTGTTTGCAAATGCTTTCGATTTGGAAAAGCTTAAAATATCTTCGTTTGATAATGAGTCTATGTAACAGTAAAACGCATTGCTAAGAAAGGAGAAAATAATTTTTAAATTCCCAATATGTTTTTTATCCGGTCGAAGACAGCAGTCATCATTTGTGTTGCATCAATTTCTTCATCTGCATGTGCTTTCAGTTTGGTTAAGTTCCAGTGTTTTAAGTTCATGTTTTTAAGTTCTTGTTCACTTCTTCAAAATGTCTCCAGTCTTGAAATGCACACCAGACCCAGATTACAGTGTCTGGTCTGAGATTTAAAATGTTTAGGGGGTTTGTTTATATTAACTCTTTACCACACAAGAAAATTTAGACCAGTCCCAATCGAAAGCATTTGCAGACGACAAAATAAATGTGATTGAATTGTTGAAATTTGGTCTGGGAAGGGTAGAAAACATACTGGGAAAAGGAGAAAATGCTAATGTTACCAGCATTTTCTCCTTTTCCCACAGTGTTTTCAAAAGGCTTCTTTCTTAGGGGCGTCAAAAGTAGGGATTGTGTGGTAATGGGTTAAGACAAGAAGATGTATAGATATATCCGAAAGTTTTTGTTCTAACTCTTTAGCATATAACAGTTTTTATGACTTGTCCAAATACAGAGCATTTGATTTTTGACAGAGCATTTAACAGCATAGGTCATATCATGGCAGTCAGTGATGCTCCCATGTGTTTCCAGGCTTTTTCACACCGGTACAGACACAACTTTCATCCCAAAGCCACTTTGACTACTTTTCTCTCATGTATCAGAGATGAGAGGCAAAAGATCGCTGGAAAGAAAGTTTGCCGCAACCAGGAATCAAGCTCAGAACCTCCTGGTCACACGTCGGATATGCTAACCACTTAGCTTCCTGGCGGGGCCGAGAGCATTTTAAAATGACAAATGATGTGGTTCAGATTATAAGAGTTAGCAATCAAAGAGTAGCAAATGTTGTGGGAAAAGGACAAAATGTTACCAGCATTTTAGTATTTCTTCTGTGGTGTATTTAAAAAGCTTTGTTCCCTAGGGTCATTAAAACTCAACAAAGGATTACTTTAAAAAAAACAGAAGGATTCCTCTGCCAATCATTTCCTATTATCTTATCCCCCATTGATCTGGTGATTTATATCTGTATCCTGAGAAAGTAATAATGCTTCCCAATGATAGCTTACCTCTTTCACTACTGAACAAGTAACCTGCCATTTTATCAAAGGCTAAAGATAATATTTCCACAGCAAGAGGTAGAGACAGTTCAGTTATAATCCAGAATATAGCTGTGGACAGTGTAGATCAAAGATCAGACTGCACATTCTGTGCAGTCTGATCTTGATCTACACTGTCCACAAAAGCTTCTGATATCATCAATGGTATATACTATGGAAAGAGTTACATTGTGATAATGTCCTCTGTGTGGCTCAGATGTTTTAAAGAAGCCTCCACGTGATTTAGATGCTGGGATGGTGAAAAGTGATGCTGGACTACAGTAGTGGTTGTTTGTAATGGAACTGTAATGATGGGTATTTAATGAGATTCATCTCACATTACTGATAGTATACTTTCCTGTAATGTAGTGGTCAGCCGTGCTCAAGGACATATTTTATAAGGAAATCGTGAGAGTTCCAAGAGAATCTTGGGAATTTTTTCTTGACGATCTAGATTTTTAGCGCTAAATGTGACAGAATAATCAGAGACAAATTGGATCATACCATGTCCTCTATGTAAGTCTATCTCAAAATTTTACCTTAATGTTAAATATATACACCTTTTTACATTGTATGTTACTTTTTGAGAAAATACATTATTTCTGGCCATAACTACTTAAATCTGAAGCGGGTAATTAAAATACTATTGTCGCAAGTTGGAATGTTTTATTTGCCAGAAAAATCTCACTGCTGGAAAAATCTAACCATCTCAGACAGTGTATATTCAAGATCAGACCTGAAGTTCTGTGCAGGCTTATCTTGATCGACACTAACTACAAAATCTGAATGAATCAAGTTAAGAATTTTTAGGGTTGATGGAAGTTGTAAATCAGACTGCATGTCATATACAGGCTGATCTTGATTCACACTGTCCGCCAAAGCATACCCATGTGTGGTTGTCAAAGGCTTAATAGACTTACAGTTATGTGAGGATCTCATTAAGGATTCAAGAATTCTGGTGAACCCCTAGGAATTTGCTTTTCTGTTAAAGATTTATATCTGTCAAGGTATCGTTCAAGAAATGGATTTTCATAAGCAAATTATCAACTTATAACAATGCTTTTAAATAGCCCCTGTGGTTAAATTACAAATTTGCTCTGCTTGCTTGCCAGACTGTCTCACAGTATAATGATTGTCTCCAAACTAGTTTAAATGTCACTAATTTGATACAAATATTTGACAGATAATCAAATTTGTTTACACATCCCTTTTCAGCATAAAGCTGATTATCACTTAACCCTTTACCACACTATGATGACTTTTGACGACTTTGGTAAAGAAGCCATTTAAAATCATTGTGGGAAATGGAGAAAATGCTGGAAACCAGCATTTTCTCCTTTTCCTACAATGTTTTCTACACTAGACCTAAACAGTTGCTCAGTTTGAGCCACATTGAAATAGTCAGCTACAAATGCTTTCAATTTGGATGGGGCTAAAATTTTGTTGACTGGTAAAGGGCTAATACATTTCTGCGAAAAAGATGAATTGTTTTTTTTGCAAGGAATTTCTCTTTTTAAGCCCTTACATTGTCTAGGGACAAAGGAGAAAATGGTAACAGCCAAGATTCTCCTCCGTACTAGCAAAATTGTCAAAAAAAAAAATTCTGTATGAATGTAATTGTAATATAGACTTGCCATAGGAAACCTGTAATTGAATTACTGGTGACAGGCCATTTAGAAATCGTCAAGTAAACAACCCAAAGTAAGATTTTCATCAATTTTGTCTATTTCATTTTCAGATTGTTCAGTTATATCAAATAAAATCTTTTCCTTAACCCTATACTACACAGCAAAATTTCAGATTTGTCCATTTTGAAAGCATATGTATACAGACAAATTTAAATATCTTTCGAATATGATAATTCTTGGTCCATGAATTAGAGAGAAAACATTCTGGAAAAAGGAGAAAATGCTGGTTACCAGCATTTTCTCCTTTTTCCTGAATGTTTTTTAAAGCCTTCTTTCCACTGGTGACTGAAATTCTGGATTGTGTGGTCAAGGGTTAAACTTATGGATCATTTCATGGCCATAACATGCATCAGGAGTTTTTCGGGGCTATGATTCATTGAAGATTTATTTTTCGAATTAAAGATCAATGAAATACTATCTACATGTGATATTTATAGAGTAAGTTCAAAATATTTGTTTCTTTATGAAGAAGTAATTTTGAACTTGGACAAGTCTAAAATTAAAAAAAATTGTCGATTGGTACAAAGTTAACTCTCTACCTGACGACAAAGTCTCAGACTGGTCTAATTTGTAATTTGTTTTTAATCTAGAAATAAGACCCACGTAATTGCAGTTTTTATAAGGATGCCAATGTCAAGAATGTCCAAGCCAAGCAATCAGCGTAAATCAAAGATCAGACTGCATGTTTTGTGCAGTCTGATCTTGATCTACACTACCTACAATAGCATATGTTGTTGTGAAAGGTGCTTTTAGGATTAAAAAGTACAAAATTATGAGGCGTTCAAGTTACCATTGTAAGCATTGTAAGCATTAACTGCTTTGACTACCAAATTAACTACCAATAGGAAGTTCATGACAGAAAGCATTTTCCGTCAAAAAAAAAATCAGAGAAAGAAGAAGGTTGTGACGGCCATTATTTAGTTTTATAAATGGAAAAGCTATCACAGTGTATAACCATAAATGTCAGGCAGGGTAGGTGATGCCTGCAAATTGCTTTGACGTAATTCTGGAGCAATGGAAGGGCACTTATGGCTAACAAATAGGGCCTTTCAACTTGATTCTGTCCTTCAAGATAAAAAGCTGTAATAATTATACCTTTCAGCATCAAATACATAATGAGTCTTGATCAGTGGAAAAGGGGGTTTATACATTTTATGTCTTGATAACTCTATTACCACACAACAGCATTTGGACTTGTCCAAATTCAAAGCATTTGCAGATGACAAAAAAGATATGATTCAAAAAATTGAAATCTGATTAGGCAAGGGGAGAAAACATTGTGGGAAAAGGAGAAAATGCTGGTTACCAGCATTTTCTCCTTTTCCCATAATCTTTTTAAAAGCATTCTTTCAGATCACTTTGAAACTAGTAAAGATGAAACTACAATTCTCTGATAAGGTAAAAAACTTTGTGAGAAAAGAAGAAAATGCTGGCTATAAGCATTTTCTCCTTTCCTTTCAGTGTTTTAAAATGTTGCCTTCCTCAGGATTGTTAAAACTCAGTTTTGTTTCTTAACTCTTTACCATACAATCCCGACTTTTAATGACCCTGAGAAAGAAAGCTTTTGAAAACATTGTGGGTAAAGGAGAAAATCCATTTCCCACAATGTTTTCTACCCTTCCCAAATCAAATATCAAAATTTAAATCACTTTTATTGTAGTTGTCTGCTAATTCTTTCAATTTGAGCTCATCCAGAATTTTGTCGATTGGTAAAGACTTAAAGGATTAACCATGAACTGGATGATAAAATTTCAGAGTTGTCCAAAGTGTAAGCATTTGTGGCTGGAATCATGGGACTTTTCTCAAATAGAGAAGGAAATAATGTAGGTAAAGTAGGAAATGCTAGTAAAAGCATTTCTTTTTTTTTTTCTCACACTGTTTTAAAAAGCTTTCTTCATTAGGACATGAAAGAATTACATAATTCAATAAAAGTTAAACTCACAGTTTTCCAGAATTACAGCATTTTGAAAAATAGAAGCATGTGCTGTAGAACAATTAACTGTGGCCACAGTTGTAAACTTTGCCCATAAAAAGATACAAAACAGTGCATCAAAAAGAAAATGAGGGTTACAAGCTTTTATCCTTTTCCTACAATGCTTTCAAAATGTTTCTTCTTCAGGGTCATTAATTAACCCTTTACCACACAATGACGACTTTAAATGACCCTGAGGAAGGGGACTTTTGAAAACATTTTGGGAAAAGGAGAACATGCTGGTAACCAGCATGTTCTCCTTTTCCCACAAAGTTTTCTACCCTGTCAAAGCAAGATTGCACCATTTGAGCCTGACTTTGAAATTGTTGTCTGCAAATACTTTCAATTTGGATAGGTCTTAAATTTTGTGGTGTGGTAACAGGTTAAAAGGTGGGATTGTTTCTTAAAGAGATAGACAAGAAAGATAGTGTCCTCCTAAGTGGTGTCAGCTTGGGTGAATGTTCTTTGTAGTTTCTTTTTGATGACCTCATATCGCACAATATAAACATCCACAGGCAAATTATAATTGTTTATAATAACAAGTGAATCTTTAAAGCGTAAAAAATATATATATGGATGTATTGAGTGTAAATAGAATCAAACCTATTCGCAAAGTAGTGTGAAGTATCGTAAAAATTAACTGACATGGGAATAAAATTGCGAGGTGCATTGGGACAAGTTTTGGTCAAAATTGGAAGGTAAATTTATCATGCTGTCTTGGGAACATGCATGTCCTGTATAATTTTCATTCATTTTATCTGAAATTCATAGTTTGTAGCTTCATATGTCATGAAATTCATAAATCCATCACAATTAACACATCAATTAAAATATTTCTTAACACTTTACAATGCAGTCTCAAATTTTAACAACCATTATACATAGAAAGCTTTGGAAAACATTGTAGGAAAAGGAGAAAATGATGGTTCATAAACTGTATCCATTCTTATGAGTTAAGAGATCATGAAAGATCCGTTAACTTTTTTTTCATGAACCAGTACTGATCAAGTGCCTTCATTAACATGCTAATGACCTTCATAAACCTTCAGGAACCTTCATAAACTATCAAAGCATAATACACAAGGCCATTGAATATGATTATGTGACAGCTTGACTTCTGCTGCATTCAGTTGCAAATAATTAGCAGTAGGTATTATCAGGACCCCCTGTAGTAGCAGTAATAATTAATAGTGATAGGTTCATAAACTCTATCCCTTCTTATGAGTTAAGAGAACATGAATGAACAATTAACCTATATCCATGAACTAATACTGATGAAGTGCCTTCATTAACAATTGCTGATGACCTTCATAAACCTTCAGGAACCTTCATAAACTATCAAAGCATAATACACAAGGCCATTGAATATGATAATGTGACAGCTTGACTTCTGCTGCATTCAGTTGCAAATAATTAGCAGTAGGTATTATCAGGACCCACCTGTAGTGGCAGTACAGTGGATTCCACTTAATCGCAACCCTGTTTATCGGGATTTTCAGTTATTTGCAAGATTTGGTCCAGCACCGATCCTTTTCCTATCTAGACAACGTAAATTTCAACGCTTAATCGGGATCCCGTAAATAGAACATTTCGGTTTTTTGCAACAAAAAATTAGCAAATTATTCGAAATTCTAGTGTTTATTAGCAATTCCGTGAGATAAGACAGCGAAAAATTTCAATCTGTCCGGGAAAAAAAGGTTACTCAAAAAGATGAAAGTCGAATTTCAATGCCTACAGAGAATCGCAGATAAAAAAACTGATGTAGCAGTTTACAAACGACGAGTCCGACATATCCGTTTTCATAATTTAATCATTAAAGATAAAAATTCTTGTCGTATTTCATGTTATTTTTTTCATTTAAGAAAGTGTAATAACGGTTACAAAACATCTGCAAATGGCCGACATCCTGAATATGGAGTTCCTTAACTCAGTGGCTGTTTTGCAGCATTGATGCGTTAGTTTACTTCACTGGTTGCCGATTTTCAACTATTGGACGGTTACGCGAGATTTTGGGTACCAGGCTGTACAATCCACCACCAAGAGCACTGATTAATGAAACGGTAATTTTAGGGCAGAAAAATTGGCGAAAAGATGACTACAAGTATTTAAATCTTGTCTTGGTATAACTCGGAAAAAAAAACGTACATTGACGTTCTATGATCAGATTACACATTCTGTGCAGTCTGATCTTTATCTACGCTCCCCGAAAGCAACTGCAGACGAATTCGGCGCTTTACCTGTTACAAGAAAGACCGATCGAAATAATAGCCTATCACCGTGTCTCGTTGATAATCCGATTTGTGACAAACAATTTGACTACAGGCGTGAAAGTAAGGTGTGCCGAATGTAAAGTGTGAAAAACACAGAAATCCGTTTCTTACTTAGGCCTGTTTTGAATGGTATGGCCTAAATTGATGCGTTAAAATAGATTCGTCTGCGCGGCAATCAGTTTATGACGTCACACAAAATTTACCCACCCATTCAACCTAACAGGTGGCGAGTCGAGGTTTATACAGGTGCACAGTACACGATCATGTTGTGTAAGAATGTACATGTACACATGGAGTATATGTTAGACAACCGGAAACTGGAGATAGGCGTCGAAACCTGTGTTGACAAAAAGTTTGTGTTGAATTTTATGTCAAACGAAGCATCACCATGGCCAACAGCCAGGATCGTTTCTGATGCTTTGTGCACTTGATAGGTAAATAAAGTAAGCAAACAAATGATTTTTTAAAACTTGTTTAGTTTGAAATACAAAAATTTAGAAAATTACGAACATTAATCAAATGATCGGGATGCAAGAGCTGAACGTCTGTCATTAGAACGAAACGATTGTCTGCATCTCTGGTTTGACTTCCGGTCTGGAAAGAGCCATCGGATTATCGGGCCGACCGCTTATACGCAATATTTTCTCTGACAAATAGGACTTGCAAATAAGCGGAATCTACTGTAATACTTAATAATGATTGGGTTCATGAACTTTATCCTTTCTTATGAGTGAAAAGATCATGAAAGAACAATTAACCTTTATCCATGAACTAATACTGATGAAGTGCCTTCATTAACATGCTGATGACCTTCATAAAACCTTCTGAGGAACCTTCATAAACTATCAAAGTATAATACACAAGGCTGTTGAATATATCAATTATGTGAGAGCTTAACTTCTGCTGCTGCTGCTGCAGTTGTTGTTGTTGTAAATAAGTAGCGGTAGGTATTGTAGACCCACCTGTAGTGGCAGGAATAATTAAAAATGATGGGTTCATGAACTTTTTTATCCCCCCCACCCCCCTTTTTTATTCCAACAGAGTTCATGAAAGATCATTTAACCTTTGTTCATGAACAAGTACTCATGAACTGCTTTCATGGACACAATGATGACCATGGATGGACTGTTTTTGAACTCTCATAAACTGTCCATGAAAGCTCTGCACTGTTAATCAGTCCATCAGCAGGTTTCTCAACAAAATAGGGAAAAAGACATAAAGGTAAAATGTTCCCATGTTCTACTGAAAAATGACACTGCTCACCTGATAGGTAGTAACTCTTTACCAAACAATCCAGTTTTTTACGATGCTGATTGTGGGGCCTGATGAAAACATTATGGGAAAAGGAAAAAATGCTGGTAACCAGCATTTTCTCCTTTTCCCACAGTGTTTTCAATCCCTATCAAAAACAAATTCAGTCATTTTAGCCACAGTTGAATTACTGTCCTGCAAATGCTACCGATTTGGACAAGTTTTCATATTTTTTGTGTGGTAAAGAGTTAACCCAGCGAGCTTTTAACTGATGAAATTAACTTTTTAATTAGGAAAAACAGGTGAAATATTGTTATTCCAAAGTTTGTTTTTTTTGCCACAACAATGTAACAAAGTGGACAGTGCAGATTCAAGATCAAGCTGTATGTTCTTTGCAGTCTGATCTGAATCTACACTGTAATAGCAAGTTGATGTTGGTTTAGGGCTTCAAGGGTTCATATTGTTGAATACATAAGTAACAGCTGTGCCTTGATGTATCATCACATTTTAAACAATTTATAAGACAATACAGGAAAATTGATCCTTAGCAAGCTTTGTACATGTAGACTTTGTACAGATGATGTAGATTAAGATAAACTGAACATTTTGTGCAGTCTGATCTGATATTCTAGCTGTTTGACAGTTTGTTAGACATTCCTGCTTAAACATGCTTTACATTTATTACAAATATTACTTGGATCTTTTCAAAAATGTCTGTTTCATTTACTTTTTTAATTCTATGGATTAACCATTACAATATTGAGACAAATGTATGAGATTGGCTATCATATTAATACTGAGTCAATAAAAACCTGTAAGAAACCATTCGTCATTTGATATCATCTAAATCAAAAAAGATATATACAATTATTTTCTTATCTTGTTATTAATCTACGCCCAGTTAGAAATACATGCAATACTTAACTCCTTACCACACAATCCCGACTTTTAACGACCCTGAGAAAGAAACCTTTTGAAAACATTGTGGGAAAAGGAGAAAATGCTGGTAACCAGCATTTTCTCCTTTTCCCACAATGTTTTCCACCCTTTCCAAAACAAGTTTCATGTTTTGATCCAAATTTATTTAGTCGTCTGCAAATGCTTTCAATTTGGACTAGTCCAAAATTTTGTCGATTGGTAAAGAGTTAACTCTTTACCAAACAACAAATATATAAACTGGTCAAAATTAAAAGCATTTGTTTAACAAAAATATAAGTGTGACTGAAAAATCTAAATTTGATCTGGGAAGGGTAGAAAACATTGTGGGGAAAAGGAGAAAATGCTGGTTACCAGCATTTTCTCCTTTTCCCACAATGTTTTCAAACGGCTTCTACCTCAGGGTTGTCAAAAGTTGTCATTGTGTGGTAAAGGGTTAAAATAAAGTTGTCCAAAGTTTGAATTTCCTCTCAGCCGGATTAGTCATTGAATCATTATAGGAAGACTAACTCCTTTCTCAACAAGAAAATGTCATAGTATAAAGACTTTACAGGTGTAAGAACATATTTTAACCTTCAACTGTTTACCTCACAATCCCGAGTTTTAAACAACCCAGGGCAAGAAGCCATTTGAAAACATTGTGGGAAAAGGAGAAAAAGCTTGTAACCAGCATTATTGATCAGCATTTTCTCCTGTCCCACATTGTTATCAAAAGGCTTTTTTCTCAGAGTCGTGAAAACCCAGTCTTACGAACAAAGTCCGTAACAAAGAAACAAATGAATAAATGCATGGCAGAAATAAGGGTCCGAGCGGGATTCGAACCCCGGAACTCCCGGACGCAATACCAATACCCTAACCACTGAGCCAAAGAGATATCTCCCTGACGCAGTAGCCAGGTATTGTATTTAAATCGGGAGAATGCCATGCAGGAAGGAGTGGTCCCCCGTAACACCAGGATATCTCGTAAAATGTTTCTGACTTACGCAAAATCAAAGTGAAATTTTGGACAGTCAACAGGTTTTATGAAACTTAAAAGTAAAAGCCAGATAATTTTTTCTCAGGGAAGTGGGATAGAATTCGGTTACGTTGAACAAGCCATGTTCAATGATAAAAGAAAAAGTCGGGTAGCTTTTTTCCATAGAAGTGGAATATAAATCTTTGGGTTTGACCTTTCTGTCTACTGTACGTTATCTAGCCCCACAAAGTTTTCCAGTCTGTCAACCACTGTAAGTGGACAGTTCTTGAAAACAGGAAAGACCGTTATTGATGGTATGAATTTAGATGAGGCTTATTGTCTGGTTTCAAAGAGAAATACTTGTGGTTTAATCCTTTGCCAAATGACAATATTTTAGGCTGGTCCAAATTGAGAGCATTTGCAGACGACAAAATAAAAGTGACTGATGGTTTGAGATTTGTTTTGTAAAGGGTAGAAAACATTGTGGGAAAAAGAGAAAATGCTGGTAACCAGCATTTTCTCTTTTTCCCACAATGTTTTCTAAAGGCTTCTTTCTCAGGGGCATCAAAAGTATGGATTGTGTGGTAAAGTGATTTAAGAGTTTGATACTTACTGAGAGCTGCGCCTGGTTCTTTTAAATGTGCCCGCCGTATAGCACCGTCACACAGGACCTCGGTTTAATGTCTCATCCGAAAGACTATAAGTAATTTTAGTTGGCCAGCCGGGGATTCGAACCCACAACCTGTAGTGACCCGAAACAGTATGTTCATGAATCCTAAGCTCTACCTTCTGAGCTATATCAGCTGGTATGGGGTGAAGTTCTAGATGGTAAACTTTTTATATATTGAGATATTAAAGGGTTTATCCAGATGTGTTTAACTGATAAAGATCTGATACTAATATATGCAGACCATAATTCTCTAACTCTTTACCTTGAGCAATGCTCAGTTTTGATGACCCAATGGGGAAGGCTTTTTAACATTGTAGGAAAAGGAGGAAATGCTTGTAACCAGCATTGTCTTTTGCCTATAATGTTTTCTGTACAATCATGAACATTTATCATCATTGGAGCAAAATCTAAATTGTTATCTGTAATACAATGGATTCTGAATTGTGTTGTTGGGTCAAAAGTTAACTCTTTTAATGCTTAATAGCAATGTACAGAAACTCAATGCAAAAAGGATAGACCAAGATAAAACTGCACAAATGTGCAGTCTGATCTTAGATCATCTCTGTCTGCTTTCTCGCCATCCCCTCCCCCACTTTCCAACAAAGTAGTGCTTTGCATCATCTAGTACCGACTGAGAATGTGCATTTCATATAATTATAACAATTATTGAACTGTTTGCCAAACGACAAAAATTCAGACTTGTTCAAATTGAAAGCAATTGCAGATGACAAAGGTGGCTCCAAGGACAAAATTTGTCTTAGTTAGGGCAGAAAACATCATGGAAAGAGTAGAAAATGCAGGTTAGGAGGGTGCAAAGGACTTACAGGTTTCAGATAATACAAAAAAAGATTTAAACTAATTTAAAATAATTAAACTATTAAACAGGTGTATCCATTATCTGTGGATTGATCTGCCTGATCAAGATCAGTAAAGTTTATAGATCTATTTGTTTTCCTGGGGGCATCACATGGTACTTACATGTCATTGTCCTTTAACCCATTACCACACAACTCCTACTTTTGACAACCCTGAGAAAGAAGCCTTTAGAAAACATTGTGGGAAAAGGAGAAAATGCTGGTAACCAGCATTTTCTCCTTTGCCTGCAATGTTTTCTTCCCTTTCAAAAATAAGTTTCATTTTATTCTTCAACATTTATTTTGACATCTGCAAATACTTTCAATTTGGACAACTGGTTATAGAGAATCAGCAAAGAAAAGAATTCAAACTAAATTTAATTATAATGACAGAGGGGTTCATTAAAAAAATAAAACTGTAGTACAGTACAACCTGTATTCAGAGACCACTCTAGGGAAGTACTGAAATTGGTCTCTTACAGCAGGTGGTCTTTAAATACAAGTTATATTAGGTTGATGTATCAGAACAGTGGTCTTTTAAAGCAGATGGTCTCTTAATACAGGTGGTCTCTGACACAGGTTTAACTGTATTTGTTTTTAAATCATAGGCGTAACTTCTATTACACACACCATGCACATGCGTAATTTTTAAAAAAAAAAAATCTAGAATAGGCTGTAGGCTGCTTGAAATCGTTCTACAGCCATCTTGAATATCGAAATCGAGCTTTGATATTTGGTTCTAGCATCTCTTAGTGGACCTCTACCAAGTTTGTTCATATGAAGCCCCTAGGTTGAAAAATGGCCCCACCCCGGGGATCACAAGTTTGAACATAGGAACAAAGAAGGGAAACTTTAAAATTCTTCTTCTTTGAAACTGAAAGGCATACAGCTTTGATATTTGGTATGTTGCATCTCCTAGTGGACCTCTACCAAGTTTGTTCATATGATGCCCCTGGGGTCAAAACTGGCCCCGCTTTTGGGGTCACAAGTTGGAAAAAAGGAACGAAAAAGAACACTTCAAAATTCTTCTTTTCTTAAACTGGAAGGAATAGAGCTTTGTCATTTGGTATGTAGTGAACCTGCTATAAGTTTGTTAGCCCACCTGAGCAAGTGTTCAGTCAGGTCAAAATTGGGTTACCTGGGGTCATAAACTAGGTCTCTGGGTCAAATTGAAGTAATACCTTGTGGGCACTCCAGATTTTTTTGCTTAATCAACTTAAAAATTGGTCAGAATAACTGTCTCGATAAAATCTCACATGAGTGTGAATCTGGGTCATGTGGGGCTTAAAACTAGGTCATTAGGTCGAATTAAAGAAATGCCTTGTGGGCACTCTGGAGACCACATTTATTGTCCAATTGATTGCAAAATTGGATAGAATGTTTGTCTTGATGAAATCTAGGATGGGTTCAAATTTGGGTCCACTGGGATCATAATCTAGGTCACAAGGTCAAAGAAATACCTTGTGGGCACTCTAGAAGCTATATTTCTTGCTCAGTGGACTTGAAAATTGGACAAGATGTCTTTCTTGATGAAATAAAGGATGGGTTAAAAATTGGGTAACCTGGGGTCATAAACTAGGTGAGTTGGTCAAATTTAAGAAATAACTTGTGGGCTCTCTAGATGCCACACTTATTGCTCAATTAACTTGTAAACTGTTCAGGATGTTTGTCTCAATAATTTTTTTGTGAGTCCTAAATTGGTTCACATAAACTAGATTACTAGGTCAGCTTACAGTAATTCCTTGTGGATGCTCTAAAGGCCACATTTTAAGCTCAATTGACCTTACAATTTGTTAGAATTTGAATTACACTTGTAGAGTTAATTTTGCCTATTGACGCAGGTGAGCGATCCAGGGCCATCATGGCCCTCTTGTTTTTATCATGTGTGCTATTTTATCCCTGTGCAATGCATGTAATCCAGCCGAAAATCTTTTAGGTATGTAAGATTTTTCATCCAATTAAGGTGATGTTGAAGCACCATAACTCTTTTCAAATTGACAAAATTAAACTTGTCCAAATTGAAAGCATTTGCTGATGACCAATAGTTGATATTTTGAGATATCCCTATTAGAATGGCCTTGAAACCTTTTATACAGAGTGAAAGTAACTTACTTCTTTTATTTTACACTCTATGAGATATTTTGCACTCTATAGAATAAAGTGGTATTTCATTGTTAAAGTTCTTTGACCAGCAGAGGGTACTAAACAGAGCTCCAGATAAGAGGGAGCATGCGCAGATCCAGATATCTTTCTCAGGGGGGGTCCCACCGAAAACGCACTTGTCTTATTATATGATACCTTGATTTCCGGATTTCATTGGATGTACGAGTGAGCCATTTACAAGAAAAGTCAACGTTTCCAGTTCTAAACATGAGGAGGTCTCCACATTTAGAACCTTTTTTTTTCTTTAACCCTTTCCCAAACGACAAATTTTAGACTCTTCTAAACTCAAATAGTTTGCAGACGACAATTTCAAAGTTGATAAAAATGGCAGAAAGTTCTCTAAATGGGTAAAAAACACAGTGGGAAAAGGAGAAATTGCTCATAACGAGCAATTTCTCCTTTTCCCACTGTGTTTTCAAAACACTTGTACTGCAGACACATAAAAACAAGGGCTTGTTTTGGAAAGGGTTAATTTATGAGTGTATTTTACATAAATTCTGTGCAATATCAAACCAGTCCCATTCACGAATCCGATAACCACTTTTTTGCCAAAATTCCAGGGGGGGTCTGGACCCCTGGTCCCCCCCTCTGGATCCGCCCTTGGGGAGTGATAGCATTCTAAATCCATTATTTCTCTTCCATTACCTATGTTGTCGGTGCTCATTAAAATGGTCTTGATGAGACAATTCTAATGAGTGCCCACAATATAGGGTTTAGTGGAGAATTGTTGATATTTTCAATTTTGAAATCAAAATCACTCTCGCTGTCTTGAGCTCTGATAAAAAATGATTTAATCTATGACAATTGAGTAATGTAATTATCCTTTAGAACACTGAGGAAGTAAGTGCCATTACTCTAGTAAAGGTAGGGAGATCATAGAGTCAGTTTGCTTTTGTGCTGTTTACTTGTACCGCATGAACTTTTAGAGCAGTACCATTAGGTAACATAAGTAATTGCTCCTTTGACACTTGGACTATGTACTTTACTCTGTACCAAACAACCTTGACACTGAGGAAATAAAGCTTTTGAAAATATTAAAAGTGCTTGTTACCTGTTACCAACATTTTTTTACCAACCCCAATGCAAGGTTCAATTTTTGATTGACATTTATGTTGTCATATGTCTTCCAATACTTTCAATTTAGTCATATATTTTGTCGTTTGGTAAAGAGTTAAGATACAGGATTGTTTGGTACAGGGTTAGATGATCATTTGTTTCACCATGATAAATATGCCTCTATTTTTCACTCTGTCTGATGCAGAAGTCCATGAATGCTACAAAGTGCTCTATTGTTAGTACCCTAAAATTACCAAGGTTGTTTACTTTCAGTGCACAATACAGCACAATACAGCATTGAGTATTCCTTTCAGATGATCAAAGGGCTAGAAGTCATGAAAAACACATTTTTGGTGGAGTTGAGTATAAAATGACAGAGAAACCAAAAAAAATAAGCTTTTCATCACATGAAACAAAATTTTTGATAGGGGCAACAAAAATCAGTCTGGCAGCCCATGACATTTTGCCATTTGCGGACTGACTTGCTGTAATCCTTTCAGTACCATAGGTGAAAGCAAGGGCTTTTGTAGACAGCATAGATCAAGATCAGACTGCATAGAATGTACAGTCTGATCTCGGATCTAAATCATCTGCAAAATATTAGGTTTTGGTAAGAACTGTAAAAGTGTGCCTATTTTTGCTATACAAATCTGTTACCTTATTTTCTTCATGCAAATGTGTGAAAAAATACTCTGCAGCCACTTGAAAGTGTTTATGAATTGAGATGTGTTTTTTAGCTCCAATAAGCAAAGGCCAGCAGGCTTATGTCGTGACCCGGTGTCCATCATGCATCTGTTTGTGTGTTAATTCTTATTTCAAACATCTTCTCTGAAACTACCCACCCAATTTTGATGAAACTTCACAGAAATAATCCTTCCAAGGCCCTCTTCAGAATTTGTTGAAAGAATTTGATTCTTAAAAAAACTCTGGTTGTCATAGCAACAAAAGTTAAAAATATTGGATATCATTGAAAATCTTCTTGTCTGAAACCATAAGGCTAGTAGGGCTACCAATTTGGCATGACAGCTTTTATGCAGTGGAACTCTACCAAGTTTCTTCAAATTGTAACCCTGCAGGGGTCAAAATTGGCGCCGTAAAGGGGATCGGATCAGCTTGTTGTGTCTTGAATTATTAGCTACTGGAGCGCGATACAGGGCCATCATGGTCCTCTTGTTATAGAGTATTACAGAAGTGAATTAGAAGCTTTGTGAAGATTCTGTGTCCAATTTCTTACCATCAAACAAAATGCTCTGCTTCGGTATCACATTGAAAAGTAACTGAATAAATGAAATGTCTAATTAAACAGATCATGTACCAGTTAGAACATGGAGAGTATTATTCTTTGTCCTAACCACAGAAAGATAGGGTTTCACTCAAAACAAATAAACTACTTGTTTTATCTAATTGGTAAATATTGATAAAATTTTAACTGAATTTCCGTTAAGGAAGAACTGATTCATTTGAAATGAAGTTGCAAAAAATTTGGAAATATATAGACTAAATAAAATGAGTATAAACAGATACTTATTCAGATAGTATGACAGTTTCACCCTTTACCACACAATCCCGACTTTGACTTATTCAGAGGAAGAAGTCTTTTGAAAACATTGTGGGAAAAGGAGAAAATAACAGTAAGCATCATTTTTTCCTGTTCAGAAATTAATAACACTGAGATTCAGATTCAGATTTCTTTATTCTGTAAATTAGGCCACCGGCCCATAATACATAACATACATAGCAACCACAATATTGTTATCGTCCCACAATAAACTGAATAGTCAAACTTACCGCTTGCAAGCTCTTAACTCTTTCCCAAATGACAATATTTTAGGCTTGTCCAAATTGTAAGCATTTGCAGACGACATAAAAGTGACTGAAAATTTGGAATTTGTTTTATGAAGGGTAGAAAAGTAATGAAAAAGGAGAAAATGCTGGTAATCAGCATTTTCACCTTTACCCAGAATTTCTTTACATATTGAAGTGCTTTTTTAATCATTTAAGCTAAGTGTAATATTTTTTTCTGCAAACTCTTACAATTTGATGAAGTCTAAAAATATAGACAAAATTATGGTGCAAAATTAAATCTGCTTTTCAGTTTTTCCAACAGAACATTTTTCTATTCATTCTTTATTTAGCCTTCATATCGCCTGTTACTTTTTTTGTTCCCAGGTACTTTTGGGTGCTTTATGGATTATCTAAAAATAGCCTGCTTGGTAAAAATGAACAGAAAAATTAGAACAATGACTCATATGTAATTAGGCTGAAAGGATTAACCCTTTACCAAACAATCCCTGGTTTCTACGACCCTGAGATAGGTGCCTTTTTAAAACATTGTGGGAAAAGGAGAAAATGCTGGTATTACCAGCATTTTCTCCTTTTCCCACAATGTTTTCTATCCTGCTAGAAACAAATTTCAATTTTTGAGTTACGGTTATTTTGTCGTCTGCAAGTGCTTTGAATTTGGACCATTATAAAATTTTGTTGTTTTGTAAGGGGTTAAGAAACATTATACAGGGATCTATTGTTTTCCCATCATAACTCTTCACTAGATGACAATATTTCTGCATGTCTAAATTGAAAGCATTTTGCGGACCACAAATTATTGTTGACTTGTTCAATAAAATTGTTTTGTGATAGTACATCAAATGAAGCATAAAATGTTGCAAAAGGAGAAAATGCTGATGATCAGCATTTTCTCCTTTTCCTACAATGCTTTCTAAAGCTTTATACCATGGGGCTGTTAAAACTCAGGATAGCTTGGTGAAAGGTTTTTGTGGGCTTGCTTACATATAACAGACCTAGAAATGTGAAATTAATGAGGATGCTGAAGTTTTTATACCAGTTTCGAATAGACAGAAGCTCTTTGTTTGAGTGTTCATTAGAAATTAATTAATTAATTGATGACCCTGTAAGGAGCTCATGTGGCAAAAAAGATCCACCAAGTCATGTCAGATTTGGTGATTGCCTAGTTGCTGTCCTATAAAGCCCAAGCAAATTTTTACTATGTGGCTTAACCCATTACCACACAATCCCTACTTTTGACGACCCTGAGGAAGAAGCCTTTAGAAAACATTGTGGGAAAAAGAGAAAATGCTGGTTACCAGCATTTTCTCCTTTTCCCACAATGTTTTCTACCCTTCACAAAACAAATTTCAGATTTTCAATAACTTTTATTTTGTCGTCTGCAAATGCTTTCGAAATTGGACAAGCCTAAAATATTGTCGTCTAGTAATGAGTTAACATACTGTGGACCTGTAATAGGAAACAGCTATTTCAACTTTAATATTATCACTGAGCCACTTTTCCTTTTTTCCTAATTCCTTCCTAGAATTATCATTTATAAATCTAAAACCACTGTATTCTCATTACAAAGGGATATGATAATTACCTCCCTTTTCTTGAATCTAACCAAAGTATCAACAAATAATTTCAAGATAGACATCAAAGGAGTTTCTGGTTGGTTAAAAATGTGCAAAAGTATTATATCTGTATAATTCTGTCTGTATCAACTGTCAAGAAATTTTATGCCATGCTGCACTAGAAGTATTATGGGTCCATTACCGTAACTCAACCAGACAACGAAATTTTAGACTAGTTCAAATTGAAAGCATTTGCAGACGACAAAATAGAAGTGATCAACATTGTGTGGTAAAGATTTAACCTTTTACTACTCAATCCTGAGTCTTAAAGACCCTCAAAAAGAAGCCTTTTGAAAACATTGTGGGAAAAGGAGAAAATGCTGATATCAACATTTTCTCCTTTTCACTCAATTATTTTCTACTCTATCAAAGACAAATATTACATCATTTGAGCAACATTGAAACTGTTTGTCTGCTAATGCTTTCAATTTAGACGAGTCTAAATTTTGTTGTTTAGTAGTAAAGGGTTAATCTCCATGCCAATTCTGCAATTGATTTCGACAAGAGCCCAATACTATGAGTCGAAAAATAAAATTTAGGCGGAATAGACCAAAATAACTAAAAAAAAAATTGAGTGATATAATTTCTTTCCTGTTGATGTTCATTTGTTAACCTATTCCCTATATTGTGTGTTTTCACCTGACCACACCAAAGAGGCCTCTTGAAAACATTGTGGGAAAAGGAGAAAATGCTGATGACCAGCATTTTCTCCTGTTATCACAATATTTTCTACCATGCCTTAGCTCATTTGTTACTTGCAGATTTGTTTCCTGCAGATGCTATCCATTTGGACTAGTCTAAAATTTGGCGTTTTGGAAAAGGTTTAGGTAGTATAGTAGACAGGTTTATTAAGGTGAATAAGGTAGGAATACACATCAGCTCACTGAGCAGTGGCCATCGACATAGTGCATGGAAGGGAGATTGTCAATCGAAATATTTCGTCTGCAGTGTCGGAAAGTGCTTCCTACAAATCTGTTTATGACATGCAAATTAACACATTACAGCCTGTGGATTTCTGTCATCTTGAGAGCACTGTTGAAAATACTGTTGCAAAAGGGGAAAATTACTGGTAGTAACTGATGTACAATTTCTATTTGCAGCATGTTTTTTCAATGGACTCAAGAATTATAATTAAGCAGTTTTGTATTAATTAATTATTCCTGTTTCATGTGGGTGTTTTTAAAGTGGTCTGCTGCAAATTTGTTTAATTTCAACTATGAAATTTTGGATATGTCCAAAGTAAAAGCATTTGCACACAACAAATTATTGAAATGTGGCTGAATTGATTGGCTTTGCTTTTGAAAGGGTAGAAAACATTGTGGGAAATGGAGAAAAAGCTGGCTCCAAGCATTTTCTCCTTTTCCCACAATGTTTTCAAAAGGCTTTTTTCTCAGGGCTGTTATTGGGTTGGGATATGGTGAAGGATTATAATGGAGGGAGTGAGCAGACGGAATAACAAAGGGATTGAAGTGTGCCTCTGGAATGTGTTCAGTCGGTGTCTTGACAGAGTTTGATTGTGAACAATGAGGAGACATTAAAGACATTGGAATGCTTGAAAGGAAAAGAGACTTGTTGTTAATCACTGTGAAGGAATAACAAAATATTATTGATGGATTCATTTTGAGCTAGATTTAAAGGTAACAGAACTCGGAATTCAATTTTAATTGTTGTATTATCTTTTCATTTATCTTTTTTCCAAACAACAAAATTATAGGCTGGATCGATTAGAAAACATGCAAGACAACTGTAGACGACAAATCAAACATGAGAAAAATAATGATTTCTGTTTTTGATAGGGAAAAAAACATTGTGAGAAACATGAGAATATGCTGATTACCAGCATTTGCTCCTTTTCCAACAATGTTTTTCAAAACCTTTCTTTTTCAGAGTCTTTATAATTCAGGATTTGGTTGCATAGAGTTTAGTAAGAATATCTGTCTAAATTAAACAGAGCTGTCATGAAAATACATCTGAATTTAAATCATACTATTTAAAAGTATGGAAATTATATGACAATCTTTCACCGTATGGTCGGTCTAATTAACCGATTACTACACAGTCCCTACTTTTGATGACCCCGAAAAAGAAGCCTTTAGAAAACATTGTGGGAAAAGGAGAAAATGCTGGTAACCAGCATTTTCTCCTTTTTCCACAATGTTTTCTATACTGCTAGCAAACGAATTTTGAGTAACGCTTATTTTGTCGTCTGCAAGTGCTTTCAATTTAGACCAGTCTCTGCAAGTGCTTTCAATTTGGACCAGTCTAAGATTTTGTCATTTGGTAAAGAGTTAAGAAATTACTTCTGGAAAATAACTTTTTGTCTGTAATAGATAGATAACCAGTTTCGAAACGTTCTATTATCAAATTCATTTGCTAAAAAAGTAAGGCTGTAAAGTAAAATGTGCATGGATCATACAGCTTATGTTAGGATGATTCTTCATTTCTATAATCATTATCATATAGTCCTACTGCTGGAAAAAAAGTTAAGTACTGAATGACTATGATTTCATTATGTTTTGCTGCTTTCTTTATTTATTTCTTTATTTATGTCATTCTATTTTATCATTTTTTGGATGCTGGTGAAAGCTTCCAAACTTGCAACATGGTAAAAGACAGTGGGTGGTTTCTGGATATATGTTGTTTCACAAAGGAAAAGAAATACAATTTACTAAACAAACAAAGACTTGTCAAGGAAGTATTTTTGACATGGAAGCCGAGATCATCTTTCACAGATAAAAACAGTGGTAAAAGCCAATTAATCCTTAGAGTGGTATGCACAACTAGCTGACCTTTTTGCGGACATGGTAGATCAAGATCAGAATGCACAGAATGTGCAGTCTGATCTTGGATCTACCCTGTCTGACTAGGAGATTTTTTTTCCTCCAAAAAATAAGTTTGCAGTAATGAAGAAAAATAAGTTTGTAATAATGAAGTACCGTAATTTGCGTATATTTTTGGACACCCAAAGAATTGGGACACCATCAAAAATCACGAAAATAATTATTTTTCATGACCCAAAGATTTGGGACATACTAAAAATTGCAAAGCAAGATCGGTAATTTTTTGTTCCAAAGAATTGGGACAGTGAATATCTTATTTAATTTTCTTTTTTCAATCCGTTGATAGGCCTACCCTTTGCAAATATTTATTTCTCGTCGTTTTATTTTTACGCTCGTAACGTCGCAAGCATGCTTCCTAACTCTCCCCATTTCAATAGGAATTACCCGATCCAAGACGAAAAACCCGATCACCTGATTGTCTAATGTAAACCCCAATTCAAAAAGAAATCCGACGTAACTGTAAAAAGGGTGTGATAAACTTCTATCCAAGATCCATAACATGTATAACGTGTGTGTACATCAGGTTAACAGAGTTGACACGCGTGTATTTTACGGTCAATCGAGTTTGATGTTTATAAATAGAAATCTAGGTACACAGTTTTACCCAAGGTTTATCGATCGAAGATCGACGAACCAATCAAATTTGAGAACGGTCCGAGCTGGTACTTGTCAAGAGTGCAGTTAACGTCGTTCACCTCGCGTACATGTAAGCAGGTAAAATATGTTGTGAATTTTTTCTACAAACGCAAAATAACGTTTTTATTGATATCCCAAGATGCAAACAAAAATGAGTGAAAAGTTCATAATCAAGGAAAATCGCAAGCTCTTAGTGCTCAAACTGATCGGTGGAATTCCAATCAGTCTAAAAATAGACCAACCTGCAAACCTGACATCAATCACGTTGCAATATTTCAACGTCGGCAATATTCGATGTGTTAGCGGCGAGTGACTTTCACTTTGACAGACCGTCGTGTTTGACCATAAGTTTTGGGACAGCTGACAGAATAATTATTTTTTGTAGACCAAAGTATTGGGACACGAAAAAAATTAATTATTTTTTGCTGTCCCAAAATTTAAGCATATTACGGTAACATTTTTGGGGTTTTTAGTATCGGTTTTAGCCCTTTACTAAACAATCCCTGGTTTTTTCGACCCTGAGATAGAAGCCTTTAGAAACATTTTGGGAAAAGGAGAAAATGCTAGTAACCAGCATTTCCTCCTTTTCCCACAATGTTTTTTACCCTGCTGGAAACAAATTTCCATTTTTGAGTTACATTTTTTTTTGTCGTCTGCAAGTGATTTCAATTTGAACCAGTCTAAAATTTGTCGTTTGGTAAAGGGTTAAAGTTTCACTTACTTAGCAGGATAAGGGTCTATACATAGGGCCCAAGGCTTAACCCATTACCACACAATCCCTACTTTTAACGCCACTGAGAAAGAAGCCTTTTGAAAACACTGTGCAAAAAGGAGAAAATGCTGGTAACCAGCATTTTCTCCTTTTCCCACAGTGTTTTCTACCCTTTCCATAACAAATTTCAATTTTTCAGTCACCTTTATTTTGTCGTCTGCAAATGCTTTTAATTTGGACCAGTCTAAATTTTTCTTGTGTGGTAATGGGTTAACTCACTTTGCTTTAACAAAGTCAGTAGATGATGCTGAGACTGCACAAAATATGCAGTCTGATCTTAGATCTACACTTTCTGCTAACTGTGCTTACTACATGTTCAGACCAAAATATCGACTGTCTTTGCTAATTGAAAAGGTACATTTCATTGACTATTTTACCACTAACAATTAGGTCTTTGTCTTGTCCAAACTGAAGGCATTTGAAAAATAAGAATTGAATAACGTGGGTGAAATAATAGCATGTTTCTTTAACTCATTACCTCCCAACAAAAATGTGGACTCGAATTTCCATTTATTTATCGTCGACACCGGTTACCCATAATGGGTGACGCCCCTTGAAGGCTGTTAGTATTGTTGCAGTGGATAGTGCAGATACAGGACAAAACCCATCTTAAGTTATGCCCGGTTCTTTAACATGCCTTGCGTATAGCACCATCACATGGAACCTCGGTTTAATGCTCATCTGAAAGACTATTAGTAATCTTTCAGATGAAAAAGACTATTAGTAATTTTAGATGGCCAGCAGTGGGGATCGAACCCACACCCTCAGGTGACTCGAAACATCATATTCATGAGTCCTACGCTGTAACTATTGAGCTATGCAGGCTGGTCCATTTATTTTGGACTTGCATAAATTCAAAGTATTTATAGTCATCATTTTAAGTATGATAGTGATGGAGTTTGTTTTTGGATAGCATAGAAAACATTGTTGGAAAAAGGGAAAATGCTTATTAACCCATTACCACACAATCCCTACTTTCGACGACCCTAAGAAAGAAGCCTTTAGAAAACATTGTGGGAAAAGGAGAAAATGCTGGTAACCAGCATTTTCTCCTTTTCCCACAATAATTTCTACCTTTCACAAAACAAATTTCAAATTTTCAGTCAATATTATTTTGTTGTCTGTAAATGCTTTCGATTTGGACAAACCAAAAATCTTGTCGTTTGGTAATGAGATAAGTATGACTCCAATGATGGAGTTTGCTTTTGGATAGCATAGAAAACATTGTTGGAAAAGGGGAAAAGGCTGGATAGATAAGGCTTTCATAAGCTGTGTACATTGAGTGTAAGGAAGCAAAACCTCATTTTTACAATATTCTTTGTATTGTTAATATAGATATTTTCAAAATTTGCCTGCATGGTAAAGATTTATTTCAGGAGATAAAATGAGTTAATTAGAGGAGATGAGGTTAATTTCAGATTTCTTTTTAAGCCTTATCAGCATGTTATCAATTAAATTGCCCCCTGGTGCTAAAATATTGCCCTGAGTTCACTCACTGCACTTGTGGCTTTTCCCTATAGTATTTAACCCTTTACTGAACAATACATGGTTTTTACGGCCCTGAGAGAGAAGCCTATTGAAAACATTGTGGAACAAGAATTATATGCTGATAATCAGCATTTTTGCCTTTTCCCACAATGTTTTCTACCCATCCTAAAGCAAGTTTCAATTTTTGAGTCATACTTAGGTTGTCATCTGCAAATGCTTTCGATTTGGACTTGTGTACAATTTTGTCGTTTGGTAATGAGTTAAATGTGGCCCTAATGTCATGGAAACATTTTGGGAAAAGTTGAAGATATTGTGAGAAAAGGAAAAAAAGTTGTATCAACTAGTATTTTCTCCTTTTCCCACAATGCATTGCAATTTAGTACATAATTTTTTTTTTAAAGGTGGCCCTTCAGATTTCGGGACGAAAATTTTACAAAAGTGCAAAAAAATCATCCTTATACTCCCAAAGCCTTTTAATTTTCATTCATAAAACCCCAGTAGTCGAAAACCATCAGACAACACAAGAAATTAGAGATTTACTACAGCCAAGGTTGACACCAACGGGAGACACATTCTATTTTTAGATGATCAATTGGCTTACCGTGTTTTGGTGTGTATAACACGCACTTTTTTTCAGCTCTGAATAATTTCAAACTGGGGACTGCGTGTTATACACTACTATAGGCAAAACCGTGTTTTTCTCCTCCCTGAAAGTCGGTCGTATATCTGTTCAAAGTGGGTGGGGGATGGGGCGTAGGTACAAAACGGCAAAGTTCTCTCGCCACAGCCTTAACTTTCGTCATCATCCCATTTCAACTTTTACCGATTTACAAAAAAAACCAACATGTTTTAATTTTGTTAAAATGTACTTGTACATTCTTAATTTGTGGATTAGGATTCGTAATTTCCCGATTCTATCAGCCATTTTGGCAATGGCGAACGTACCCCGGAATGATAAATATTGATTTACTGTTATAGTCTGATTCGTCTCATATTTTTTTCATTCTTTGTTAATAGCTAAAATTGAACAATTATAAAAGAGTAAAATAATGATTCAGAAAGAAATGAATGATTTAAAAATATAATTTATATTTATCGCTACTTTTTACAAAAACCGTGATTTACATCATATAGATCTATGTTTATTTCACACCTGTCACATTTGTCGACCGAGGTGAGAAAATAAGAGATTAACTACGATATGGTCGTCAGTTCAATGTGTGAATTTGCAAAATGTCATAAGCTGGCATGTTTTTATAATCCCCCGAGTACACATCGAATCATTACCATTTCCACTTTGATTAAAAATGGTTATTTCCCTTTGATAAAGTATCGCCATTTACAATTTTTCAAGACGGCGACCTAATCTTCACATGTTACGATATTTTGGTCAATTTTTGATGCGTGTTGTACATCCGAACAACATTTTTTCCTCGGATCTGATGCTGAAAAAGGCCTGCGTGTTATACATGCCTGCGTGTTATACACAGCGTTTTACTGTATTTACTTACAGGAATACACAGACAAAGCTTCAAACATAGCGTCTGAAGAAGACATTATGGAAAATAATTATCACATGTTTGTTATGATAGGGAATTGAAACCTTATGAGTCACGTGTCAGTCACTTGATTTTCCCACAATGCTTTATTGATTTTTGGCGCGAAATCTAAAAATATCTTAAGAGGCTACGTAGCCTTTTAAGGGAATACCATAAAAAAAAAATTTTTACGTAATTTTTTGAATCTTAATTATTGATGATTTGTATTATTTTTTCATATGAATTTCAGTGATATATATATATTTTAATTTGATGAGATGTAAAAAATTCTAAATACCCACCTTTAAGCCTTTCAAAGTTAAAAACCATTATTATTTTTGTTGTTTGCAAGACTAGTGTTTTCATTGGAGAGGTCATCAGACCTCTCCAACAGTGTTGAGTTTAAAAGGCAGACTGCCTCAGAAATTGCTGTCTAAATTCGATCTTTGTAGGGGAATTGTTCCGATACACAGTCTGTTTCGTCATGATTTTATAAAGAAATCGAAGTCTAAAAACTGAAATAGGAAATAGACGTGGTTTGTTTCTATATCACGAATTTCAACAAAATTGTAAGGATTTAATTGCATATTCCCTTTCCAACAATTTTAATTTTGTATTACAATCTTAAATCTTAACAAAAAGAAGAAAAAGAAAAAAGAATTTCGTTAAAAATAGAAACGAACACAGCGGAAAAAATCACGTGACTTTAAAACGCGGGAAGAAGGTCGTGTGACTTACATAAATTACAAGGACGGATGAATACGGAATCCTGTTTTTGCCATCCACTTTGATGAATGTGTATTTACAACTGAACAGATTTCAACTACCCGTTTATTGTCTTGCTTGTTTCTTTACATGTACCTAGATTATATTTAACCTAAAAGCATAAAAAGTATCAGAAAAAAATGATTTCGACCTCTCCTGGCTTCTTTTTTAAAGAAGCCACTTGTTTTCATATGGTCTAAAATTTTGTCTTACTTGACAAGTCCAAAATGTCCTTTTGTAAAGAGTGAGATCAGGCTCTCTTACATTGATATACTGTGGCTGTAGGTTAAAAATCTTTTTATTTGGTGATCTTACAGGCTTCAGCTAATAAGTTCACTGAGTGGGCAAAAACGAAAGGTTTTCTGTGCATTGTTAATCCTTTACCACACAATGCCAAGCTTGAATGGCCCAGGAAGAAAGTCTTTTAAAAACATGGTGGAAAAAAGAAGAAAATGCTGGTTATCGTCATGTTTTCTACCTATTCCAAGAAAAAAATTAAGTATGGTCACATTAATTTTTTTGTGTTGTTGTCTGCAAAAGCTTTCAATTTTGATGAGTCCAGAATTTTTTGGTATTGTAAAGGATTAATCAAACAGCTTCACAAAAGTGACATCAACTAGAAAATTAATCCTTTCTATAGTGGCTCCCAATTTTGATGACTTGAACAAAATAGAAATACATTTGAGATGAGATGGGAAAATTTGGATGTTGAGATAACTCTAATAAACAATGGCTTTATTGAAATCTTATTTTCAATCTGATACAATTTTAATTGTCTCCATAACTGCTTGTGGTAGATGTTTTCCAGGAAATGTTTGATGTTGTGAAGAAAAGAGAAAAGAGAAGTATGTCTCTAATTTTCCCATTCACAATTTGTGCCTCTGACGTCAAGAATGAAACTTGGGTTTTGTGTGCTGATTGTGACCATTTTTGGAAGCATTTGATCTGAGCAGTCTTAACTCCTTACCAAACGACAAAATTTTTGATTGGTCCAAATTGAAAGCCTTTGCAGAGGACAAAATAAATGTTACTCAAAAATTGAAACTTTGATTTAGAAAAGTAGAAAACATTGTGGGAAAAGGAGAAATGTTGTTTATCAGCATTTTCTCCTTTTCCCCAAATGTTTTCAGAAGGCTTCTACCTCTGGGTCATGAAAACCAGTGTTTGTTTGCTAAAGGGTTAACAATGCTTACTCCATTACCACACAATCCCTACTTTTGACGCCCCTGAGAAAGAAGCCTTTAGAAAACATTGTGGGAAAAGGAGAAAATGCTGATAACCAGCATTTTCTCCTTTTCCCACAATGTTTTCTACCCTTCACAAAACAAATTTCAAATTTTCAGTCACTTTTATTTCGTCATCTGCAAATGCTTTCAATTTGGACCAGTCTAAAATATTGTCATTTGGTAATGGGTTACTTGTGTTCCAGAAAACATTATTTTAAAGCAGTCCTTTTTGAAAGTATTTCAGAAGTAAAATGAATTTATAGCTCAGATGACTGGTCTTTGAAAGACAGAAGACATTTATGGAAAAGAAGTCATGCTGGCAGTGTGGTGAAAGTAAAAAATTCTGATAACCAGCATTTTCTCCTACCACAATGTTTTCTGTCCAACCAAAGAGAATTTCATCTATTGGGATGCATTTCAATTGTTATCTGAAAAACTTTGTGTCGTCAGGTAAAGATTTAAATTTACTAATTATTGATCAAAATAATGATCATACTTAATGCCATTTACAACATTATTTCAGTTATATCGCAGAAGTTGAGTTGCAAATGCGCAGTGTGATTCTTTGTTCTCAACTTACATTGACTGATTTGCTGGACATTGACTGGTCAAAAGCAAACCTGATGATTTTGGTTTTTATTTTAGGTTGAAAATGATTGGTTTACTTGGGTTTTTAGTAGCCTTTGCAGCCAGTGCAGATCAAGATCAGACTGCACAGAACATGCAGTCTGGTCTTTGATCTGCACTGGCTGCTTCACTGGACATTCTGGCAAAAGCAGTCCCAAAATTGTTATTATTTTGTGTTTTTTTTTTAGGCTATTGGATTTATACAGCTTTCTGAGGATTAACTCATCACCAAACGACAACATTTTAGGTTTTTCCAAATCGAAAGCATTTGCAGACAACAAAATAAAAGTGAGTGAAAATCTGAAATTGGTTTTGAGAAGAGTAGAAAACATTGTGGGAAAAGGAGAAAATGCTGGTTACCAGTGTTGATCAAGATTAGAATGTGCAGTCTGATCATTGATCTACACAGTCTGATAGATTTTATTCCCCCTTTGAAATAGCAATATTTGTGTTTTTATTATCAAATTGAAAATTTAATTTTAGTTGTTTAGCAGGTTAGGGTTCACATACAATGCAGAAATATGTAATTATCATGGACATCGATTTTACCATCAGCTCATGTTATTTTGGCAATAAATTGTGTGTGATATTTTGTTTTATGATTATTGTAGAGGCAATAAACTGTCGACCTTCCAACTTAAGTGTACATATTTATTTCCCTGTGTTTTTTATTACATTGGCTTATCACCTCTTTCTCCTTCAGGACATTTTACATTGACCTATGTTCAACTTTTCACATTAACAACTGGTAATTCTAAAGATAGCCAGATATTGCAGTTTTCAGACTTTATTAAGATCTACGGCCCCTGACTATCATATTTAAAGGCTGAAGCTACCAAGATTAACCAAATAGCCTGTACTAAAACATGGGCCATAGAGCCTGTACGAAAACGTAGGCCATAGAGCCTGTAGGAAAGCGTTGGCCATAGAGCCTGTACGAAAGTGTTGGCCATAGAACCTGTACGAAAGTGTTGGCCATAGAGCCTGTACGAAAATGTTGGCCATAGGGCCTGTATGAAATGTTAGCTATAGATCCTGTACGAAAACGTTAGTATCACATAATTTACCAGTTGGTAAGCAGCATTTTCTCCTTTTCCCCCAGTGTTTTCTACCTTATGCATGACAGACATCATCCTTTGCACTGTGTCATTATTTTCTAGTCTATAAATATCTCTACTTCAAAATTGGTCAAGTCCAATATTTTGTCTTTTGGTAAAAAGTTCATATTGTATCTCTAAAAGTTAGGACAACCATAAGGAAACTTTGATTGCCTAAATATGTTCGATGTCTTACCTGCAATGGATCCTTTAGATTTGGAGAAACAATCGTAATATTGCTATTTTTAGGTTGTTTGGGCCAGATAATGGCAGCAGAAAAAGCAGCAGACAGTTGATCCAGGATCAGATAGTACATTCTATACATTCTGATCTTGATCTCCACTGACCACAAAAGCTGGGCCAAGGACTTAAATGATTAATGATTAATTCTGACTAATTCTGAATAGTTCACTAAAAGCTGTGTGTAAGAGCTTTAGAAACAGGAACTTAGGAAAAGGCTGAGTCTATTTTAGAAGCAATTAGCTTAATTGGATTTGGATTAATTGTAAAGAAATGTTATAAATGTGGTCAATATGGGATTAAACTAATCTCTTGAAATATTTAACCCTGTCCTAATTCTTTATTTACTCTCTCAACAATTTTGTCGGTCTCGTAACCATAAGGCCCTGAGTTTGATACCCGGGGGTGGGTGTCAACTTGGGATTTTTCATTGACCCACACACTCGGAAGGAGCGAGTACTGCTGTAGTTTCCAGGAAGCAGAACGGAGAGAGATTAATATAAGTTCTTAGTACTTGTTTCTCAATGAATGTAAAACAAATATGTTTAAATTAAAATTTACAATATGACTGCAAAGTTATCCAACAAAATGTATGAGCATAAAATCAGTCCATTTATTCCTCTCAACATATAGAGATTTTTTTTCCTCCTCATGATAATGGTTTTCTTTACTGTAGACGATACAAAAAACTTTGTGGATACTATTAGGATTAAGATGAGATGGCACAGAATGATCAACCCTGTCCGAGGCTTTTGTCTTAATGCAGCAAAACTACTTTTTTATTGTTGAAAAGATATAATTCAACTATGTTGAAATAAGAGTGAACTCTTTACCACACAATCTCGACATTTAACGACCCTGAGAAAGGAGCCTTTTGAAAACATTGTGGGAGGAGAAAATGTTGGTAACCAGGGTTTTCTCCTTTTCCCACAATGTTTTCTACCCTTCCAAAACAAGTTTCAGTTTTTGATTCTCATTTATTTTATTGTCTGCAAATGCTTTCAATTTCGACCAGTCTAAAATTTTGTTGTTTGGTAAAGAGTTCAATGTATCTGTTAAAAGTACTCACCCACAGAGACGGTGCAGGCTTACACCTGGAGTCCAGTCTTTGTAAATTTCCTTCATATCCAAGGACCGTGCTACTTCATGATTCAGTGCTTTGATAGACAAAACATTGCATGGATCCATAATTATTGGGTGACCTGCTTGGAGACAGTGCATCACAGAGGTGTACATTTATAACTCTTTACCAAACAACAAAATTCTGGACTGGTCCAAATTGAAAGCATTTGCAGACGACTTAATAAATGTGACTGAAAAAATGAAATTTGGTTTGGGAAAGGTAGAAAACATTGTGAGAAAAGGAGAAAATGCTGGTTACCAGCATTTTCTCCATTTCCCACAATGTTTTCAGAAGGCTTCCATCTCCGGATTATAAAAACCAGGGATTGTTTGGGAAAGGGTTAACTCCCCTTATGCCAAAGTGTCACCCAACTTATTTTTTGTAGCAATAGAGTGAATGAAATTATTGTATTAAAATATTCTGATGAGTACAAAATTTAAAAAAATGTATTGTGACGGATAAAAAATTCTTTATCGATGTAGCATAATGTTTCATTTTGCCTCTTTGCTTGAGGATTAAAGTCATGAATATCTGGGACTGTATGGAGCAGTTTTTGTTCTTAGAATTATCAAAAAATTATATGCACAGAATAGTTTTTTTTTTCATTTACGGCATTACATAGTATAGCAGAGAATATTTGTCTTTAATCGGGTTGAGATGCAAAACCGGTTTGTCCAGTAGAGGTACTGGGTTATAATTAGTGCAGATAAAAATAGTCAGTTCTTCGTTGACCACCGCACAGTTAGCATCGAATTTTTCGGTTCAGATTCAAATTCGGAACATGGAAGCTGAGCTTATTGTTGTGATTATGTTTTTGGCATGTCTGAGAGATTCTGTTGCTTGAAATGTCTAGGTATGGTAGAGCAAGTTGGCTACAGAAACACATTTCCTCCAATCAAAAAAAATAAAAGGGTTTTTTTCGTGGGCTGCTCCCATTCCAGTGAGAAATATTCAGTTGAATCTGTGTTTTTTTTCTGTTTTATTGCTATGTATGAGTATATTTATCAATTATTCCAAGTTCACTTTACCAGCATTCCATTAAGACATGCAGTTTACTTTTGTTATGTAATTATACGTTAAGAAATTTTGTATTTTTCACCATTCACTGCTTTTGTGCATCTGTTTTCCATGCTAACCAATTTTAGGTCACACATTGCTGTAAGGTCACACATTGCAAAACAGTGTGGGTGTTGTGTGCTAAATCCATTGGGACTAAACAACAGACTGTATTGTGGTGTGCAACAAAAAAAACTCTTTGAATAAAATCAACAAGCTTTCAAGAAAAAGATAAATTTCTTTTTGTAGAAAAAAGATGGAGCAACTAAGAGTGTGTGGGATGGTATTAGACAGAAGCTGGCGAGATACAATCACAATAAGTTCTTTTTTGCTGTCAGCAATATCTAATATTGAAGTCTAGCTAATAGCACCACTTCCTGAGACGAAAATGGAAGTCTGCATTATTATATAGAAATGGCTTTCATCAGCGAAGCACTTTTGTATACCTTAATACTGCTTAGGTCTGCTCCAGAAGACAAGATTTTAGACTAGTCGAAATTGAAAGCATTTTGCAGAAGACAAAAACAAATGTCATTTAAAAGTTTAAACTTGCTTTTAGAAAATATTGTGGGAAAAGGAGAAAATGCTGATTACCAGCATTTTCTGCTTTTTCTATAATGTTTTCAAAGCTTTTCTTTTTTAGAGCTGTCAAAAGTTAGTATTGTGTGGTAATGGGTGAAAATGATAGAAATGCCTTTCAATAGCAATTAGCAATTTTGTATACCTTAATACTACTTAGGTTTGCTCCAGAAGACAAAACTTTAGACTAGTCAAAATTCAAAGCATTTTACAGATGACACTAAAATTTTTTTTTTGTTTTTGGAAGGATAGCAAACATTATGGGAAAAGGACAAAATGCTGGTTACTATCATTTTCTCATTTTCCCACAATGTTTTTAAATGCTTTCTCTGTTAGGGGTGTTAAATGTTGGAGATTGTGTTGTAGGGGTTTTACAGAAATCGCTTTCATCAGCTATTAGCACTCTAGTATACCTTAATTACAACTGCTTTGATCTTTGGCAGAAAACAAAATTTATACCGGTCCAAACTGAAAGCATCAGTTGAGCAGAGAACTTCATTTTAATCTGACGTAATCCTTTGCCAGATTGTGCCGAGTTTAAACAACCCTGAGTTTAAGGATCCTGTTGAAAATTATTTTCTCCTTTTCCCACAATGTTTTCAAATGGCCGTCTTTCTTAGGGTTGTTAAAACCTAGGATTGTGGTGTAAAAAGTGAAGTGCCTGTTGACACCAATGGGTTTAACCCTTTACCACACAATGATGACCTAACGCCCCTGAAAGAGAAGGCTATAAAAAACATTGTGGGAAAAGGAGGAAATGCTGGTTACCAGCATTTTCTCCTTTTCCCACAATGTTTTCTACACTATCAAAGAAAAATCATTTGATATTAGCCACATTGAAACTGTCATCAGCAAATGCTTTCAATTCGGACAGGTCTAAAATCTTGTCATGTGGTATAGGTTTAAGACATTTAGCAGTGACCAATGCTTTGGCACACCTTCTGAAAAGATCATTCAAAGTTTTGGCACCACCTCTTGGATAAAGCTAATCCTATTTATTTCAACAAAATGCCTATTCACATTCCATGTTGATTAGCACCATGTTCATTGGGTGCCCTGGTCACTTGATTTTGAATGGTATTCTAGAGGCATTGAAATTGCTGCAGTATAAGTGTAACAGTGCCTGATATAGGATATTGATAGAGCTTTATAGCATTAGTTTTATTTTTTTTTTACTCTCCAATTCATAGAGATAAAGCCATACTTGGTAGGAGCCAGAACATCTCCAGTAATTAGAAGAGTATGGCTTTTGGCAATGGCAGACAGGTTTAACTCTTTACCAACAACAAAATTTTAGACTGGTCCAAATTCAAAGCATTAGCAGACATCAAAATAGAAGTGACTGAATATCTGAAATTTGTATTGGGGAGGGTAGAAAACAAGGTGGGAAAAGGAGAAAATGCTGGTTACTGGCATTTTCTCCTTTTCCCACAATGTTTTCAAAAGGCTTCTTTCTTAGGGTCATTAAAAGTTGGGATTGTGTTGGATAGGGTTAACCTTTAACCATACAGTCTGCAAATACTTAGTTCGGACAAGTCTGTGATTTTGTCATTTGGCAAAGAGTTAACTCCTAACCAAATGACGAAAACTTATTATTATTAAGCTTGTCCAAATTGAAAGGGGTCATTGAAAGAATTCATGGACAAGCTTTAAAATATGGTTCCAGAAGATTTTGATTCACAAGACAAACAATGTTGGAAAAGGAGAAAATGCTGGTAACTAGCATTTTCTCCTTTTTATATGCTGGAAGGGTTGTATTCTGTTATGACCATGGTTATCTGTCCATCTGTCTGTCCGTCCGTCAGCAATTTTTTGTGTGCGCAACAACTCCTACAGTTTCCATCGGAATAATTTAACACTTGAATTTGAACTTCTGTGGTGTGTAGTTGTGCATGTGACTTTTAGAATTTGGTTATCTGCAGGCATTGTAGATTTTAACCCATTTCATAGACAAGCCCTTCAGATTCATATGGGCGGCACTTTGTGAAGCTCTTGTTCTTCATTATTTTCTGAAAAGCGTTCATCCTCAGGGTTGTAGAATCTCTGGAGTAGGTAAGAGTAAAATAATTGGGAGTTGGCAGAAAGCCTAAATGTCTTATGTCAAACAGAATTTTCGTTGGTGCTAATTGTCCATGTCAGAATGGTAAGCTTTGAGAAAAAAACCTTTGGTTAATCCTTTACTACATAATCTTAGTTTTAATGAACCGGACAAAGATTGCCAGGCAGCATTGATTTTGTGAATTTGTTCCGGAAAGCGACCGCATGGCAAACATATACTTTGGCGTCATGATCATTATATTATAAAAGTGTATATTGATATCTAACCTAATTATAATTAATCAGTTATAAGATGTGGATGGCACTTACACCGCCACAAAGTCTGTTGAATTCTCCACCAAGAGAAATTGCAAGCTGTACGCTGAAGGCAGAGAATTTTAATCGTTTGGACTTGACTTTAAGCAAGTTTGTATATATTGCCTGTATTTCCCCAATACAAATGTATCGGCTTAACTTTTTGCCATATGACAAATTTTAGACACTTCCAGAATTGGAACATCTGCAGATGACCAAATAAAAATTGGCACAAATTTATGAGACCCAGATCTCATGATTAGAAACAAAATACCGTACTAAGAGGAGAAAATGGTTGTTACAAGCATTTTCTGCTTTTCGCACACTGTTTTCTGAAGAGCCATCTCGCTTAGGGCCATTAACTCTTTACCACACAATCCCAACTTTTAACAATCCTGAGAAAGAAAGCCTTTGAAAACAAATTTTGGAAAAGGAGAAAATGCTGTAACCAGCATTTTCTCCTTTTCCCAAAATTTTTTCTACCTTTCCCAAAGTACATTTCAATTTTTTATTCAGATTTATTTTTTCGTCTGGCAATGCTTTCAATATGGGCTAGTTCAGAATTTTTTTGATCAGAAAAGAGTTAAGAGAATTATTAGGTAAGAGGGTGAATGAGATTTTTATCAGGAATTGCAAATTTTCTTGTCAAACACAAGACAGAAGGCATTACGTGGCGGAAATTCGTAAGTTGCATTACTTGTAGATTGTCAGTCACTTTTCAAGAGCAATTCTGTTATATTGATTTCACCATTTTGTGCATTTTTTTTGGGGTAAAGCTTTTTATCTGGTCGCTGTAATCCCTTTCTTATGCCTGTCTGCTCAGTGGATAGGCTTTTTTAAAACTTTGAGAGAAAATAGCATTTGAAGGCACTGTTGATCCTTTTAATTCTCTTCATTTTTTTGGCATGCAAATTAAGAAAAGATCCAGTCAAGTTTGTCTATTTCTCAACTCTTTAACTCTTTACCACACAGCAAAATCTTGGACCTATCCAAATTGAAAGCATTTGCAGACGATATTTTCAGAGTGGTTCAAATGGTGCAATTCTGCTTTGATAGGGTAGAAAAGATAGAGGAAAAAGGAGAAAAAGCATTTTCTCCTTTTCCCACAATATTTTCAAAAGGCCTCTTCTTCAGGGGTGTTAAAAGTCTTCATTGTGTGGTAAACGGTTAAGCCACAGTCCCAAGTTCCAATGACCCTCAAAGAGAGTGTGTTTTGAAAACAAGGTGGGAAAAGTAGAAAATGCTGGTAACTATAGCATTTTCTCCTTATCCCATATTGTTTTCTGCCCTTTCTTAGGCAGAAATCATCATTTTAGCCACATTTTATTTAATACCTGCAAAATTAATGCTTTCAATTTGGTTCAGTCAAAAGTTAGTGTCTCAGAAAGTAAATAATGAACTATTTCTCCTTTGTGTGGTCTGGATCAGCTAAATATAATTACACAAAAATTTGCTTGTAGAGTTATGTCTTATTCAAACCACTTGATGCTTTAAAGGCTCTTAACCCTTTACCACACAATCCTTGGTTTTTTACGGCCCCGAGATAGAAGCTTTTTGAAAACATTGTGGGAAAAGGAGAAAATGCTGGTAACCAGCATTTTCTCCTTTTCCCACAATGTTTTCTACCCTTCACAAAACAAATTTCAAATTTTCAGTCACTTTTATTTTGTCGTCTGCAAATGCTTGCGATTTGGACAAGTCTACAATATTGTCGTTTGGTAAAGAGTTAAGAAAAGGGCATTTTGAAAAAAAAAAAACATTTTGGAAAAAGCAGAAAATTACGTTTTTGCCTCTGAAAAACCATATTCTGTGAGCCACATATTATTTGTTTGAAATGGGGACAAGCAGAGCTCCAGATAAGGGGGAGTAATGGTATTCTATATCCATTATTTCTCTATCAAACCCTATGTTGTGTGTACTCATTAGAATCGTCTGGATGAAACAATTCTAATGACTACCCACAACATAGGGTTTGATGGAGAATTATTGATATTTTTAATTTTAAAATCAAAATCATTCCCTTTATCTGGAGCCCTGGGGACAAGTCTAAGATTTTGTCTCTTGGTAATTCTAGAGGTATCATCAAGTTCTTTGCAATATGACAACAAAATTGATACTTTTTCGAATTCATAAGCTTTTTCAAAAAGCAAATTCGAATTAAATGGGAGTGGTAGAATTTTTTGTCTTTGAAAGGATAGAAAACTTTGTGAGATAATACTGTTTACCAGCATATATTTCTCCTTTTCCTTCAATTTTTTTTAGTCAACTTTCTCAGAGTTGTTGAAACAGGGGATTCGTAAAGAGTAAGGAGTTATCCCTGTATCTCTGTGCCAGTGACATAATTTTGGACTAAACCAAATTCAAAGCATTTGCAGATGACAATACAATGTTAAGTATGATTTCTGTCCTTGATAACGTTGGAAACATTGTGGGAAAAGGAGAAAATCTGGTCACCAGCATTTTCTCCTTTTCTCACAATGTTTCCAAAAGCTTTGTTTTGTAGGGTCATCAAAAATAGGGATTGTTTGGTAAAGAGTTAAATGTACCAGGTTTCATCATATAAGTAAAATACAGGTATTATATCACTGGGTGGGGTATCATAATGAGTGTAAATGTGACACTTTAGATGGGTGAAGAATTGATATCATTGTAATGTGGCTGAGTTTTAGTTTTTATGGCACTTTAAAGATAAGTGAAATCAAATTTTTCAGAAGGAAAAAATTTTGCTTTTTCCAACTTCCCTGCCAAAAATTTGCTAAGTATAAATCAATGATCAGACTAAAACGCCCATTATGTTTCGGCACATTTCATGTAGCCTTAATTAGTCTTGAAGAGCTCCAGATATTAAGGAGTAATTTCCAAATTCGTTATTTCTCTTCCAAACCCTATGTTGTGGGTACTCATTAGAGTTGTCTCAATGAGACGATTCTAACGAGAACCCATAACATAGGATTTAGTGGAGAATTATTAAATTGTGTATTTTCAATTTCGAAATCAAAATCACTCCCTCTATCTGGAGCTCTGATATTCTTGATGTACATCACTGTATATTGTGCTTCAGAAATAGTGTCTGCTTTCTTTAGAAGACACTGACAATAAAAACAAAGGTTTCAAAATGTTTACAAACAAGAATTATTCTCTTAATCTGCGTTTTCTGCCTATAAGAATAAAATGCATTTAGTACATATTTTTCTCAGATGGATAGTATCTATAAGCAACTCAATTCTGTGAATGAGTCATGCCCTGTGAAATAATGATTTAATGATTCTAAGAAAAGTACCAACCCATGTCAGTCTGCACAGGATTACCTAGATCAAAACTTTATATCTGAACTGTCACACGAAAAGGGAAAAGGAACTATCTGGGAATTCAGCTCATTAATTAGATGAAAACAGTTCAAAGATAGTAAAGATCATTTTAAGCTGATAGCTCCAAAATGATTGTACAACAAGGTAGAATGACCACTTTTCATACAGAAAATATCATAAAACCAAAACGTGTCAGCCCTGGTTAGACTGCGCACTTGCACAGTCTGACCAGGGTTGATACTTTTTGCAGTTCCCAGAAGGTCTCTTTTTGTGGTAAGTTTTCTGCTTGCTGCAGAACCATTCAACCTTTGTGATTCAGCTGGTTGCTATAAAAAAATGGATCATTTGACAACTTGCTTTGTTTATTGCATTTCACCAATCAATCTTGGGTATAAATGACCCAGAGAAAAACTGTTTTAAAAACCTTACGGGAAAAGGAGAAAATGCCATTGTCTGCGCATGTCATATTCTTCGAAGATTCATATTCAACCTGTCTTATATGACACATCACTCTCCCGATATCGGGAAGGCTGTAGAAATGTGCAGTATAAAGTAGCAATGGAAAAAAAGGCTTTTATCAATACCGTTTGAGAAAAAATCAGGCCTGTTTTAGCTTCAGATTTCTCTAAAATGCTGATCATAGCTGAGTGAATCGCGTGAAGTACTGTTTAGTTGACTAAACATTTCTTTTAGGTTGAAATTCAAAGTAACGGTTGTCACGTAGGATAGTGGTTTGGTTCTGTACCCAGGATGCTCAAATTAGATAGAAGAGTATTTATAGAATGCCATCTAGCAGGAGTTAATCGAGAAAATGCTGGTTATTTTTAGCATTTGTCAGAGTACAGCTAGTCTCAGAACAGCCAGTGGCGTGAACTCACTGTCATGACTAAGCCAACATATTGAAGTTACAGTAAACAACATCGCACATGTAGGGCACTGGTCAAAATATGTCCATCTGTTGACATAAAGTTTAGGTTAATTACAGGTAATCAATTAATTAACTTTTATTGATGACTGTAACCCTGTCCCTTATGGGCTTTTTCTAATTCGACCTTCAATATTAGGGGTCACAGTGTAACAGTCTTAAGTTGAACTATAATGCTGATTATTATGATGGTGGAACACAGTTTACTCAAAATAGAACACCAGAAAAACAAAATCAAAATTCTCATTTAAAAAAAAAACATTTTTTTTTTGGCATTAAAGAAGATAATAATTATGTCTTTTTTAACTATGATTAGTTATCTCAAGTTTATTTACAACAAAAGAATTTGAAAATACCAGTTGTAAATATAATTATGATTTAATTCAGCTGATTACATGAAACTTTAAGGAAGGGCTTATTTCTTCTATCTCCTCAATGATTTTTGGCCAATTCCCAATTTGCTCAATTGGTACCTTACATGACCTGTAAAACAGAGGTCACTGGTTCGATATTCGACCAAGCCAATATCTTTCCGAGTATTGATGATAGTTATTGTGACAGGATTCATTCCGCTTTCACAGCTGACTATTGTTTTGATGATGGTTATGTGGGAAGACAGCCAATGAGCTCATGAAGAATAATGTGCAGAGTAATTAATGGTAAACAGAAATTCGAGGAAAGTATGGATAGGTGCACTGGCTGACGCAATATAACAGAAGAAATAGTGTTGAAAACACATTGAAACCAGTGAACCACTCATTGTTTTTTAAATAGATCTGCTGTAAGAGGGACAAAATATTGGCTAAAAGTGGCAAAGTATGATTAGTATCTACTACATGTACTTATTAACATACCTTAAAATTTATTAACTCTTTACTAAACAACAAAATTCTACACTTGCTCAAATTGCAGACAACCAAGCATGACTAAAAAGCAAATATTTGCATTTTGAAGGGAAGAAAACATTGTGGGAAAAGGAGAAAATGCTGGCTATCAGCATTTTCTCCTTTACCCACAATGCTTTCAAAAGCCATCTTGTTGAGCATGGTAAAAACGTAGAATTGTGTTATAAAGGGTTCATGTAAGATTCTAGGTCAGATTTTTGAAGCCACTGGCTAAAATATTCATCATGGGACAATTTGATGACAGTTTTACAGTTTGTCATCATTAATATCGTTGCAACATTAGATCTCTTTAGCAAGGTGGATATCTGAAACTAATTTTATTCAAAAAGTTCATCGAAATTGTCTCTGGGAAGAAGATTTCATTACGAGTCCTTCACTTTCTTCGGAAAAACACTTTTTCTTTTGCAGTTTCCTTTCATAAAGGAGCCTCTATCAGAGCTGCATACTGAGGGAGTGATTTTGATTTCAAAATTGAAAATATTATTAATTCTCCACTAAACCCTATATTGTGGGTACTCATTAGAGTAGTCTCACTGAGACAATTCTGATGAGTACCCACAACATAGGACTCAAAGAGAAATAATGGATTTAAGAAAACCATCACTCCTTATCTGGAGCTCAGCCTTATACAAAGGGAGTGTTGAAGTATGAATGCATTGAAGCACCTAGAATCTGATTTCTTTAAAGGTTTCTCTGAAATTTACAGTTTGTTCCATCGATTTAGTATCCACCTCCAACAGATCAAAGACGTGCAGCAGGTTTGACCAATGTCAGACTGCTGCATGACAATGCGTCATCGCAGCGCGCAAGGTGTCACAGTACAAGACTTTCTGAAGCAGAAAAAATGTGTTCGTATTCATCTAACCGCTCAGTAAAATTCCTGTAGCTAAAGAAATACCTTTCAAATTGAAAACTTATTCAATTCCAGAGCTTCTGATAAGAAGAAGTGATAAGATGCAGATGATAAAATAAAAGTGACTGAGAATTTGAAATTTGTTTTGTGAAGGATAGAAAATGCTGGTTACCAGCATTTTCTCCTTTTCCCACAATGTTTTTCTAAAGGCTTCTTTCTCAGTGTCATCAAAAGAAGGCATTGTATGGTAATGGGTTAACCATAAAAAGGGACTCAGAAGAGACCTAATACCTCTAAACATACACGTGTGTCATTTGCACTCTGAAGGAGAAAGATGGGGTACGGAAACATGAGAAACCATACTATTGCACCAGTGAAGGATGTGAAGCTCTATGTTGTTAATAAATTTGACATTTATTCATGGTTTTATTAGGCCACTAGGTATTGATGATACATTTTGTGTGAGTGGGCTGGTATTTCAATGGAATGTAGAATCAACAAATCGAGAATTCTTCCTTACGATTGTTTACCCCTAGAATTGCTTTTGCAGCCAGTGTAGATTAAGATCAGATGGCACCAAACATTCAGTCTGATCTTTGATTTTCACAGTCCATTTGGCAGAAACACTACACAGAAAATGCAATGATAAAAATGCTTTTGTCTGGAGCCTATATTAGACTCGCAATGATCATTGGGTTTATTTGATGTGTTAACCTTTTATCACACAGTCCCAACTTTTAACAGGCCGTAGGAAGAAGCCTTTTAAAAAGAATGTGGGGAAAAGTAGACAGTGCTGCTAACTAGCATTTTCTTTCTTTTCCACAATGTTTCTACAATTAGAGTTTGGTGTATTACTCTCTGTAATTACAATTTTCCTGTTTATATTTCCAGGAAGCAGAACATGGATGGGCAGCTGTATTGTGAGTCACATCAGCCGAGCACACCCAAAGGGAAAATGGACGACAAACTGAGAAAGCAATCTGTGAGTTGTTAATAATTTCATACTATGGATTCATTATTACCTTTCTTTGTATGGCAATCACTGCCACAAGATTTCACTGTCTGTGAGGTATGATCTTGATCCTTAGATCCTCAAAGGCAGATCAGTGGTGTCCATGGTCGTGAGTTCAAGCATCAGCTTCATACTAGTAATGATATCCTTTCCATGCCACTGGCTGCTTTCCATCAGAGCTCTGGTTAACAGGGAGTGACAGTATTCAAAATCCATTATTTCTCTTTGAAACCCTATGCTGTGGGTACCCATTAGAATCGTCTCGATTGGACGATTCTAATGAGTTCCCAAAACATAGGGTTTAGTGGAGAATGATTAATATTTTCAATTTTGAAATCAACAAATTCACTCCCTCTGTCAGGAGCGTAGGAGTTACAACGGAATATAACCATCATCAAAGCATTGATTATCAGTGACAGCGTAATGGAACCTGTTGCATTGCAAACATCATTTCTGAGAGAAAAATTGGCTGATGTGGGGATTCAAACTTGTGACTGCCTTGTCTGAAGTCCTGAATGGTACTTGCACTTGTGGGGCATGGCATGGTAAAAGCGAAGGTATTTGTGAGGAGCAAGGTCTCCTTTTGTCAAAAACATGGTTTTATAAATTGCTGAACAGAGCTTCAGACAGAGGGAGTGATTTTGATTGAAAATTATTGAAAGTGAAATTGAAAAATATTAATTATCCGCCACTACACATAGGCGCCACTAAACCCTATGTTTTTGGTACTCATTACAATTGTCTCTTCAAGACAATTCTAATGAGTACCCACAACATAGGGTTTCGAAGAGAAATAATGGATTTAGAAAACCATCAGTCTCACTCTTATCTGGAGCTCTGTTTATAAATTGCTGAATACGAGCAATCTCTCAAATGTGGTCAGTTGAAGAAGGAAAAAGTCTGCTGGAGATACTGTCTTTATGTATCCAAAACAAATCAACAAATTGGCTCTGTGGACGATATCCATGGCTGGAATCACATCAGGTTAATATTTAGGAACCACAGAGGAATTAGATATTGTGGTTACTTTCAATTGAGTGATGTGATTTCTTGGGAGACAGAGATAGAAACAGTTTTTAACCCTTAACTCTTTACCACATGAAGCAGAATTTTTGGAAAGGAGCCTTTTGAAAACATTGTGGGAAAATGAGGGAGGAGCCTTTTGAAAACATTGTGGGAAAAGGAGAAAATGCTGGTGACCAGCATTTTCTCCTTTACCCACAATGCTTTCTGACCTATGAAAGAATAATTGGACCGTTTGAGCCACATTGAACTTGTCATCTGCAGAAGCTTTCAACTTGGTCAAGGCTATAATTTTGTAGTCTGGTAAAGGTTTAGAGTGTCTGTTAGTTTTTTCTTAGCCTTTTCAGCCAGTGGGGATAAACATCAGACTGTGTAAAATGTGCAGGCTGATCTTTGATCTAAACTTCACTCCTGAAATCTGAACATTTTAGTCTGAGAAAAGGTAAACCCTTAGACTGTTGATCATGACTACTGTATCAGAATGTCTAGATAAAGATTAGACTACCCAGAAAGTGCATAAAGTCTTTTGATTATTCATTTGTATGGACATTTTGGTGAAAAGTAGCTAAGAAATTACAATGAAATTGGGGTTACTTTAACCCTTTACCAAATGGCAAAATTTTAGACAGGTCCAAATTGAAAGGTTTTGCAGACGACAAAATGAATGTGATTAAAGAGTTAAAATTTGGTCTGAGAAGGGAAGAAAACAACGTGGGAAAAGGAGAAAATGCTGGTTACCAGTATTTTCTCCTTTTCCAACAATGTTTAAAAAAGGCCTCTTTGACAGGGGTTAATTAGACGATGGTTATGTAAGAAAGAAGCTATGACAGAATGTTGTGTGGAGTATTGGTAAAAGAAAATTCAGGAAAGCGTGGATAGCTGTACTGGCTGCTACAATGTACCTGAACCCTTTACCCCATAAGGCATTTCTTTGGTATCTCTAATTGACCCTAAATAACAGCAAGGATGAAACTGTTTCTTATGTGTATATGACACCTTTTGATAGCATAGAAAACATTATGACAAGCAATTTCAGCTTTTGCCACAATGTTTTTCCAAAGGCTCCTACAAGAATGCATAGAAATGAGCATCTATGGAGTAAAGGGTTAAGTAATCTTTACAATAGGGCTATTAACATCATACAATCAGTCAATTAATACTATCAGCTTGAAAGTTTCATTTCACTTATTTAGTAGGATAAGGATTAAATTTTGTCATGTTACAAAAGGTTCATCAGTTTTTGGTGATTGTTTTCCCAGACCTCTTACGGTATTCCGAATTATTGTCACCGTGATGCTATCATTGGCCGTAATTACTTCTTGTGTTGTTTTTATTTCCAGGGCACAGATTTTATTGACATGATAATTCGTCTCCAAGACAACAGAATAGAAGACCAAAGATGTGACATTTCCAATTTTGTCAAGGTAGATTGCTTCTTTAACCCTTTACCATACAAGTTAGAGTTTTAACAACCCTGAGGTAGAGGCCTTTTGGAAATATTGTGGGAAAAGGAGAAAATGCTGGTAACCAGGATTTTCTCCTTTTTCTGCAATGTTTTTTTACGCTATCAAAGAAAGATAGGATTGGACATGAATTGAAGTGGCGATAAAATTTTATTAAACAAGTCTAGAGAAAATGTTATTAAGCAAGCTTTTGGCATGCTTACTTACATTTTTTCTTCATAAGTTAAATAAATTTTTTATCTCGTACGTCAACGAATGTCAGATTCTTTTATTGCATAACATGATTTTACAAATCGTAGATTAGAAGATGCAAAACAAACTATAGATGCAAATGCAGTATGATTTTTGTCGACTTGTAAATCTTAAATAGTTCCATTTTTCCAGTTTTTCTTGTTGCATAGTGAGATATATGCCTCCTGCTTGTAACCCACAAAATGCAGAGCTTATGAAACTTTTAAGGAAACTGGATCAATATCAGCCCTGACAAAATCTGCAATCTGATCCTGTGTTTGCACCGACGAATATTATTTGAAAGACCTTTATAAAGCATCATAAATGCTTCATTAGAACATTCTTCAGCTTTAGGTAATGTCCTTTAAACCTTTACCACTCAGTGATAACTTTTAACAACCGCTGGGAAAGAAGCCTTTTGAAAGCATTGTGGGAAAAGGAGAAAATGCTGGTAACCAGCATTTTCTCCTTTTTCCACTGTGTTTTCTAAGGTATCGAGGAAAAATTGCTCCATTTAAGCCACATTGAAATTGTCCTCTACAAATGGTTTCAATTTGGACATGGGTAATTTTTTTTGTCTGGTAAAGGGTTAATCCCTAGGCTGCTAAGTGCATCTCAAGAACTTTATGCGGACAGTGTAGATCAAGATCAGAAAATGAAATCTGATGGTGGATCCACACTGTCCGGTAATAAGATATTTTTCTTCCCCAAAAAATATTTTCGAAAAAGCAGAGCTTTGGTTTTAACCATCGACTTGAAAGTTTCATATCGCTTATTCAGCAGGATGCGGGTTTTAAGTTATATACCCCCTGTGCATTGAGCAGATGACTTTTTATACCCTGCAAAAAGAACGTTTTCAAGGGTATACTGGAATCAGCTTGTCTGCCCATCTGTCTGTGTTGTGCATCTGTGTACAGAATACTAGTAATCTGCGTCGCAAACTCCTACAGTTTTGTTGCTATTGAAAGTTTGCTGGTACATCCATTATTTACTGAAGTTGTGCAAGACACATTTTCCAATCATTGTCTTTCTAGGATTCAAGGGTAATCTCCCCTTGGACTTAGAAAATTGTTGTTAAATTGCCTGTTTCTGTCAAAGCACTGACAGGGGTATTAAGTCATATTCAGTGACAGCTCTAGTTTCATCTTGCAGAAGACCATGTTGGATAACATTGTGGCAAAAAGAGAAATTGCTTGTAATTAGCAACATCTGCCTTAGCCAGAATGATTTGCATGTTGCTACTAAGTTATTTCTAATAACAAGATGTTTGCAAAATGCATCATGTGTATTAACTTTGTATGGCAAGGTTATCAATTAAACCAATTAAACACCTTTCACAAGCAAGATTCTTTTACTGTAAATGTAGATCAAAAGATCAGACTGCACATTTTGTGCAGCCTGGTCTTTTATCATCCTTACCTGCTAGGCTGTTATGCTATAGACAATAAGGTTTGTATAAGTTTGATATTTTGTCAATTGAGAGAGTTCAGCAATAACTTTATTCAATCAGTTTATGAAAGCAGTCCATGCACTCAGGTAACCACAGGTGTAAGAGGACATTTTATCTCTTACTTATGAAAACATTTAGGGAAAAGAAGAAATTGGATGACACAAGCAATTTCTTGTTTTATCCAGTTTTTGTTTTCATTTATTCCATGCAAGAAGTATTTCTATCTACACTTCACCTTTCAGTAGCTTAGATTAACATTTTACCAAACAATCCCGACTCTGAGGAAGCTTCTAAAAAACTATAGTAAAAGAAGAAAATGTTTGAAACTAGAATTTTCTCCTTTTCCTACAATGTCTTTAGCCTTTTGAAAACAAACCCCATTACATAAGCTTTGTTGGCTTTTGTTATCTGCATATGGTCACAGTCAGAGCTCTACATAGAGGGAGTGATTTTGATTTCAAAATTAAACATACTAATCATATTCCACTAGACCGTATATTGTGGGTACTCATTAGAATCGTCTCATCAAGATGATTCTAATGAGTACCCACAACATAGGGTATCAAAGAGAAATAATGGATTAAGAATAACATCGAGACGATTCAAATGAGTACCCACAACATAGGGTTTCAAAGAGAAATAATGGATTAAGAATAACATCACTCCCACATAATCCGGAGCTCTGTTCACTATGTTGACTAAGGAAATGTCTGGTAAAGAGTTAACTCTTTACCACATGAGAAAATTTTAGACATGTCCAAATTGAAAGCATTTGCAGACGACAAAATAAAAGTGACTGAAAATTTGAAATTTGTTTTGTGAAAGGTAGAAAACATTGTGGGAAAAGGAGAAAATGCTGGTCACCAGCATTTTCTCCTTTTCCCACAATGTTTTCTAAAGGCTTCTTTCTCAGGGGTGTCGAAAGTAGGGATTGTGTGGTAATGGGTTAAAACACTGTTACACTTTTCTATACACTGTTCTATATAGGGACCTGATTTTTATGAAACATTATTGAAGTACCAAAGCCGTCGTTATGAAGATCAGCGATGCTCGCTTCCTCTTGCATTACAGGTCTGAGCTGCACACACTGACTGTAGTATCACCCTTGCTTATCTTGCCATTATAACTCTTTGGGTTCCAGCATCTTTGTACTTTTGTCTTTTATATGTGCCCAAGGCTCAAGCGAACTTGGATCCTGACAACTTTTGCCTTCTACTTTGTAGTATATGAGACAAGGTGTCCAACTGTAATACCTGTTTTATATAAAACCCTATACTTATTTGTCAGTGCATATCGTCGGTTTGCTTCCAAAACCTCTTAACTACAGCTTGTAATAAGCTGTAGTTACGAGGTTTTGGAAGCAAACTGACGAGATGATTATTTCTAAAGTGAGATGAAAAGTTGTAAATTTTTATTCTGTTTTGCAGTATTTTGTCATATAATTTATCTTATCTAATATATGGAATGGAACAAGTGGATAATTTGTCTAATTTTCAAGAGAATTTTATTTCTTTGGGGATCATTCCAAAGAACAGAAAAATCTGCTTATTGGTCTAAATTTTGGACTGTTTTGGTCACAACATCTCACAAAATAACATAGGCTGTGAATACAAAGTCTTGCTGCCCATTCAGTGCTGTCAGATTCTGTCTGTCAAGCTAAATTATTCAAAATTTTACCAACCATTCTTAAGAACGTTCTTTGTCATAAATCTTTTTTCAAGATTTTCTAAGTTTGAAAGTAACATAACTTCTAATTATTTGGTGTAGCCAATAAAGAGTTGTGTTTAACTGTCAAACGTAGACCATTCTGGAGAATAAGACAAGGACTGTTCTTAAGATTGAATGTAGAATACAGACCCAATCATTGAAAAGCATAGAAGAGAACCCAAAAAGTTATAGATTTCCTGCTTTGTTTTTACTAATGAATGCAGCTTTTATTTTGCCAATGCTTGCTTTTAAACATAACAGCTTTAGCCTCATTCCATTTTAATCCAGCACCCAACAAATGCATCTAAATTACTTCCTTGTAGGTGTTTTTAGAGGATGGGGACACACCAAGTAAAAACAAACAATTAGTTCCCCAGTTGGTTGCTTTGCATGAATTTTTTTCCCCGTAACTCTTTCCCACACAATCCTGACTTTTTACACCCCTGAGGAAGAAGCCTTTTGAAAACATTGTGTGAATAGGAGAAAATGCTGGTAACCAGCATTTTCTCCTTTTCTCACAATATTTTTACCCTTTCCAAATAAAATTTCAATTTTTGATTCAAATTTTTTTTAGTAATCTGCAAATGCTTTGAATTTGGACTGGTCCAAAATTTTGTCATTTGGTAAAGAATTAATGTATCATGGACTAGTTTTCCTGTAGTTCAATAGCAAACATGTGCTATCATGGGTTTGAAGGCAAAAATAGAGCTTAGATTGTAATCAAGTTATGTAACCTTGTTGATCATACTGCTAGATGTTTTTAACTTACCTGAGCACCAAGTGCTAAAGATGAGTTTGTTATCATTCTGTGTCTTTTAGGAATTGTCCATAGCCAAATATTTACCTTGTGTATGCTCTGATAAAAATCACAGGAAAATGTTATGTACAATCTACAGCCCACATTATTACTAAAATGATCAGGAAACTTGGTCAGAATGTTTGTCTTGATGTTATCTTTGATGGAATTTAAAATAAATTATGTTGGAAGGTAGCTCACTGGGATAAACATTTGAAAAAATCTGTGTACGTAGTAATAACCTCTTTTGAGTCCAATGCCCATAAGAGAAAATGGTGATTAATGTATATTGTCTGATTACTTCAAAAACCTTGTATATTATCTGATTACTTCAAAAACCTTTTAACTTTTCAAGCTGTAGTTTCGAGTTTGACATCTCTGATGAATTTAAAAATGGGTCATGTTTGGTCAAAAAGTAGGTTATTGGGACAAATATTGCAAAAAAACTGGGTACATCTTACAGACCATTATTACTGTCCAGTACTCAAACAAGTTGGTAAGAATGTTTGTCTTGATGATTCTTCGATAAGTTTTAGAATAAAGTTTTGTACACCCTAGGGACCACATTTCCATCCAGTGCACATCAAAGTTAGGAAGAATGTGTATCTTTGCAATTGAGAAGAGTTTGAAAATGGTTCATGCCAGGTCAAAAAGGCTCAGGAGAGCAACATAGGCCAACTTGGCCTTCTTGATTTTATCTTCTTAGTCACTTGTCCTACATTTTGAGAGTGTTCAATTTAGGTGACAATTGCTTAAAAACATTGACATTGTAGGCTTGTTTTGTTTATCAACAGACCTTTTTTGTTATAAAGTCATATACATGTATTTGTAGATATAGATGTGCCACAATGTTGCATTTAGTAGTAATTAGTCAATTTAAAACCTTGTCAGTACAAACAAGCAGCTTTTCTATTGCATTTTTATTTAATGATTGTGTTTTATATATAAATTGTCATTGAATCTAACATAAACTGATATCATTTTCATTATTGCTAGTATTGCTTTTATAGTTTGTTTGCTAATTTTCTGTAGCATGACAGCTTTATATAACTGTTGTATAGAACTGTTATTCTGTAGATTTCTTGCTGAGCCGCAGTGGCTCATTTGGTGGCATATAGGACTTCAGAACGGGGGTGGCTGGTTCAGTCCGTGGTTCACCAAACTTTTTTCTGAGAATTGGTGATTGCAGTGCATTTTACAGGATTCATACCTCTCCCAGTGCTGACCATTGTCTCAATAACGCTTGTGTGGGAAAGCAGCCAGTGGCTTGGAAAGAAAATTGTGCCGAGCACTGGTACAATAATTTCCAGGAAAGCATGGATAGGTGCACTAGCTCCTGCTATATAACTTGAATAATGTAACTAAAGGGAGACCACCAATACACAAATAATCCAATCTTTGTCATGACTATTCTCCCTGCAACAAAAAAGGGTATATTCATTTGCTTAGTAGGTTGACTTTAAAGTCAATATTTGAATAATATTTCTCTTTATCTTTCAAATCAGTCATTCCACACAATGGCTTCATGGATAAATACCACTTCAACCTTCTCAACACTTTGATTTCAAAGGCTTTCTTCTTCAGGGTCAGGTGACTGCAAAAAAGGCAGGATTGTGTTGTAAATGGTTAAAATCATTGTCAAAATAATCAGAACAAACTCTCGGTTGGGATTTTCCTTTGAGATCATTTGCTTTTTTCTTTTACATAGTGTTGAATTCTGATATTTTATTGGTACTGAATTATTGAAATCTCAGGTTTTCATTATCTCAGGTTGTCATTTTCAATATTAATAGTGTTGCTTTCATGTTTTGTTGGCTAACTTTAACCAGCATGGCTGCTTTATATAATTGTTGTATGGAACTGTTTTTCACTTTATCCCTTTACCACACGTTGATGACTTTTAACGACCCTAAAGAAGTCTTTTGAAAATATTGTGGGAAATGGAGAAAATGCTGTTTAGTAGGATTTTGTCCTTTTCCCACAGTGTTTTCCACCCTTACATAGACAACTTCCATCATTTCAGCCACATCTAAATTGTTGCCTGCAAATGCCCTCGATTTGGATAAGTCAAAAATTTGCTGTGTGGTAAAGGGTTAATTCTTTACCACACAATCCCGACTTTTATCGACCCTTAGAGAGAAAGCCTTTGAAAACATTGTGGGAAAAGGAGAAAATGCTGGTAACCAGCATTTTCTTCTTTTCCCACAATGTTTTCTACCCTTCCTAAATCAAATTTCAATTTTTCAGCCACAATTATTTTGTCGTCTGCAAATCCTTTCAATTTGGACCAGTCTAAAATTTTGTCGTTTGGTAAAGAGTTAAGGTACTTCTAGTTTCACAAACATTTGTAACAAAGACCATGCTTTGATAGAACTTTTCCTTTCGAGAATCTCCCAGTAATTATTAGTATACACATACATGTCTAAAAAACATTGAGGTATCTGTTGTAACTGTTGCAGCATTTAAAACTTACTTCAGTGTAACCCATTACAAAACAGTCTTGCATTAACTCTTTACTCCACCACAAAATTTTAGACTGGTTCAAATTGAAAGCATTTGCAGACGACAAAATAAAGATGACTGAAACATTGAAAATTGATCTAGGAAGGGTAGAAAACACTGTGGGAAAAGGAGAAAATGCTGGTTACCAGCATTTTCTCCTTTTCCTACAGTCTTTTCAAAAGGCTTCTTTCTCAGGGGCGTCAAAAGTAGGGATTGAGTGGTACTGGGTTAAGAGCCCCAAAGAGAAAGGCTTTTGAAGATGTTGTAGGTGTAGGAGAAAATGCTGGTATCAGTATTTTCTCCATGTCTTAAAATGTTTTTTTTACCCTTTTAAAGACAAAGTATGTCATATGTTCCCCATTTTTGTATGTGTTACTCTCCATATCTTCAATCTTTGACAAAGGAAAAACCCTGTGTTTTAGTTACATTTATATGTCTTCTGAAATTGCTTTTAATTTGGACCGTTATAAAATTTTGTGGTCCAGTAACTTAAGTTTTCTTTGTTCAATCTTTAGACCTTTTCATAAGAAGAAACCTCTGTTTTGTCAGAGCCTTGTAGTTCAATGTATGGTCATTATGCAAAAACTTTCACAATTTCTGATATTTCAATCATATTGAAGATATTTTCTTCAAGCGTATGCCATTTGTGACCTGTCAAAAGGGAAACCCATACCAAAAGGGCAAGTACAATGAAACAATCAAAACATTTTGACAGTTATGTCCCTTTGTCAGCTTTGAATTTTCCATGAAAAAGCAAAAGAACAAAAAAAAGCTTTCACTGAAATAGAAGAAAAAGTAATTGCAGTCAAGCTTTGGTGCCCCCATATGGTGCTTTTGCTTATATTTTGCTTTAACTCATTACCAAACAATAATATTTAGGATTGTCCAAACTGAAAGCATTTGCAGACGACAAAATAAAAGTGACTGAAAATTTGAAATTTGTTTTGCAAAGGGCAGAAAACATTGTGGAAAAAGGAGAAAAATTTAATGCTGGTTACCAGCATTTTCTCCTTTTCCCATAATGTTTTCTAAAGGCTTCTTTCTAGGGTCATCAAAAGTAGGGATTGTGTGGTAATGGGTTGAAGCATGCCTAAACATTCATTTTTCATTGTTTTTACAGTTAAATACAGAAGATGCCCCACCCCGTAAGAAAGATATTGATACTGTAAAAGAGGTAAGTTTGATTGCTATATGATTTAACCCTTTACCGCACAATGTGGCCTTTTGACATCCCAGAGAAAGAAGCCTTTTGAAAACATTGTAGGAAAAGGAGAAAATGCTGGTTACCAGCATTTTCTCCTTTTCCCACAATGTTTTTTACCCTATCAAATAAAAGTTGCACCATTTGAGCCATATTGAAATATACGTCTGCAGTTGCTTTCAGTTTGGACAAGGCTAGAATTTTGTCATCTGGTAAAGGGTTAATTTCAAGGAAATGTTTGCTGTCTGCTCCAAATTGCTTACCCCTTTGGCTGCTAAGCACAATTTCTGTGTTAAACCCTTCCCACACAATCTTGACTTTAACATCCCTGAGAAAGAAGCCTTTTGAAAATCTGGGAAAAGGAGAAAATTTTTGTCGTCTGCAAATGCTTTCAATTTGGACCACCCTAAAACAGAGGGTTGCTGGTTTGATCCCTGACTCGGCCAAGTTCTTTCCAAGGATTGGTGATATTCATTGCAACAAGATTCATTCTTTCTCTCACTGCTTACTGTTGTTTTGGCAATAAATTTGTGGGAAAGCAGCCAATGGCTTGGAAAGAATATTGTGCAGAGTATTTGTTAAAGAAATTCCAGGAATGAATAGTTAGGTGCACTGGCTTCCATGATAAAACTGAAATAATGTTGAAACTGTGTTAAACAACATTTAATCTATCAATCAACCTTTTTATTTTTCAGCTTTTGAGTAAACAGGGCCCCTACCCAATGGTTCATTTACCCCCAAACTGTGGGTTTTCCATACACAATCACAGTCCTGACCCCGGGGGTAAGGATGGGGAGGAGTCAAGGATACCACAGTTTATAGAAAAAGATGAAAGCGCTCATTGCTACAGAGAACATTTCTTGGGCAGAGTGAGTTTGATTTTTATTACCAAGATAATAACCAGGACAAATTTTAGACCATTCCATATTAACTCTATACCAAACAATCGCATGTTTAAACGAGGGTTAAGATCAGAATTTTCTTTCTACCGAAGGATATTCATTCGGATCTCCAGATAAGGGCGAGTGATGGTATTCTAAATCTTTTATTTCTCTTCCGAACCCTATGTTGTGGGTACTCTATGAGACAATTCTAATGAGCACCCATAACATCGGGTGTAGTGGAGTGTACTTAATGTTTTCAATTTTGAAATCAAAATCACTGCCTCTATCTGGAGCTCTGTCATTATTAGATATTCTGCAGATACATTGGTTACAACTGTTCCACAGGTGTTTTCAACATCTGTATTTTTTTCACAGACTGAAAATATCATTATGTAAATATTTATTTACATAGACATCTTTGAAAGCAAAAGAGATCCACTTTTAAACACACAACAAAGTATTTCACTTGCCCAAGCAATTTAACTCTACCACACGACAAAATTTTAGACTATTCCAAATTGAAAGCACTTGCAGATGACAAAATAAATGCAAGTCAAAAATTAAAATTTGTTTCTACCAAGGGAGAAAACATTGTGGAAAAAGGAGAAAATGCTGGTTACCAGCATTTTCTCCTTTCCCCACAATGTCTTCAAAAGGTTTCAATCTCGGGGTCGTAAAAAACAGGGATTGTTTGGTAAAGAGTTAACTCTTTACCAAACGACAAAATTTTAGAAGTGTCCAAATTGAAAGCACTTGCAGACGACAAATAAATGTAATTCAAAAACTGAAATTTGTTTCCAGCAGGTTGAAAAACATTGTGGAAAGGGAGAAAATGCTCACAGGTTACCAGCATTTTCTCCTTTTTCCACAATGTTTTCAAAAGGCTTCTACCTCCAGGTCATGAAAACCAGGGATTGTTTGGGAAAGGGTTAAATGTTACCAACAACAAATTGTATAGTGTTCAGATACTGCATAATGGATATATACGTGTGTCGAAAATGTTTTTAATTACTAATTACAGACATTTTTTGTACAGAAATGTTTGCAAATCGAAGACACTCATTATTAATTTGTATTAAAACACACACACAGAAATGTTTTCAATTTTTTCGAATTCATAAATTGCAAAATTTTCCATGTCTCAAAAGTTTCCACTGACACAATAATGGGATTTGTCACTGAGAGGGAAGAAAACATTGTGGATAAATTGCTGGGTTACCAGCATTTCCTCCGTTTTCAACTATGTTTTCAAAAGCCTTCTTTCTCATGCTTGTTGAAACAGGAGATTGTTTAGTGAGGTTCATAATGTCTGCAAAATGACTGGGTTTGTAGTCAAAATTCCTCTGTTAACAAATTATTTCTTTGATGGGATTTGTCAATGAGAGGGTAGAAAACATTGCGGGTGAAGGAGAAAATGCTGGGTTTCCAGCATTTTCTCTTTTTCCCCACAATGTTTTTAAAAGCCTTCTTTATTGGGTTTGTTTAAACACAGGATTGTTTGGTGAAGTTTATAATGTGTGCACAATGACTCCGGTTTGCAGACACAGTTCCTAATTCCTCTGTTAACAAATGATTTATTTCCACCAATATAACATTTCCTTTTTTAGAAAAGACAACTTTATAAGTTATTTACAAGCTTATGGATTTTCTGTCTCCTGTCCTTTTTCTAGGCTTTTCCAGAGGTTCTACGCTGTAACAAATGACGAAATTTTTTGGACTTATTCAAATTGGAAGCATTTGCAGATGACAAGATAAATGTGGCTCAAATGGTGCAATTGTTCTTTGTAGGATGGAAAACATTGTTGGAAAAGGAGAAAATGCTGGTAACCAGCATTTTCTTCTTTTTCCACATTGTTTTCAAATGCTGTCTTTTACAGAATCATTTATTGTTGGGTTTTTTGGGGTAAAGGGTTAACCAAATTTTCAAACAGATCCAATTCAGCAACAAATTCCTTTCAAGCTTGTACTTAACATTCCCTCATTTGTAGTTGCAAAGGAAGGAGGCCTTTTGAAATCATTGGGTATATAGAGAAAAACATTTTTGTTTTTTTCCCACAACATTTTCTATCTTTTGAGAGGCAAAACCCATCAAAAATTAAATATTCTATTGGTTGTCAACTGTTGTTTTCAATTTTGACATGTCATATTTTTAAACTTGGCTGCTGTTCAAAGAAAACCTTGAAGTATTGTTGTGGCCCTTGCGTCATCTTCTGTATTTGCAAGAACTTTGACTTTTTCAGAAACTTTTACATTTTATCTGTCATTACCCACTGAGGTAATTACTTCAGAATTGAACACATTGTTGACTACTTCAGAACTGAACACATTGTTGACTATCAGATGAAGAACCAATACCAGGGGCAGATAACTATCAAAGTGTTTTTGACACAGTTATGCACCTTTTTTTATTTCAGATTTTTACCGACAGTCAAGCAAATAAAAAAATAACACGCGACTCAAAAATGGAAACGTGATTGTAAAAGATTAGAAAATATTGTGGGGGAAAAGGAGAAAATGCTGGTGACCAGCATTTTCACCTTTTCCCCCACAGTGTTTTCAGAAGGCTTCTTTCTCTGTGTCATAAAATCCAGGGACTACTTGGTAAATGGCTAAACAGAGCATTGCAAATTTTGTATCTTTTCAGGAACATTTTAACTGTTATACATTAGATGAGACTGTCGGGCCAATGGTGATGTCTTTTAAAGAAGAAGTGTGCAATGAACAATCCCAGATTAGGGTAATACTCAGGCAAGTATATTCTTTTTAGCTGAACCTGAATGATGTTTAGAATATAGTGACAAAAAGTACATACAGTTACAATTGCATAGTCATGTTACAATTGCATAGTCATGCACTGCACTGTGTGTTAGATGAATCTTATTAGCCTATATCACGAGGGTGATAGCCTGAGTGGTTTATTAATTGCGCCTTTTAACTCACATTGTGGTTTATTAAATGATAAACCATGACAGAAAGAAGATTATTTCAATTCTAAAATAACCAATTCTTATTGAAAGGAAAACAACTTCATAATTGGAGTGAAAACGTGGATGCATATTATATTCCATTCAATAACTTATGTACTTTATACAGTATGTTATCACCCTATTTAGAACAGCGTCTCTTCTCATAGAATATTGTAGATTTTACTATGCTTTCGTTGCACTCTGTTTAAAGAACAAAGTTACATGTCATGTGAGAATAAGCCTTACAGAAAAGCAAATGAATATTGTTCTGGTGTTGCCAATCTTTTCCATCAATCTCATTATTGCATTTGAGAAAAGTAGACTGTCTTCCATGGGATATCAATCAAATACAGTGACATGCTCTTATTCTGTTAAAGGTACAAAGGTTCAGGTACACAACCACATGCTACTATGGTACACTTGTTGTTGCACTGTATAGACGTTTCTATTTTTGAGTTATGTTTATGTTGTTGTTTGCAATTGGTTTCAAACTGGACTAATCTAAAATTTTGTTGTTTGGTTAGGAGTTAAATGTGTTGTATAAGCATGAAATTAAGAAGCATTTTCTATGACATCAAAACTTGACTTTCCATTACAGGAGTAGAACATGTACCCAACACAATGTTTTTTCCTTGAATTCCATAGGAGATGTTCCTAGTCCCATGAAACTTGCACAGGTATTTATATTGTTGTGAAATTCTCAGACTTTACAATAACTTTTGTCTACATTCAATGAAAAAGAACAAGTCATTGGACTTGGCAACTCAAATTCGTTTACTGTTTGATAATTATGTAAAATGAAAATTCAGATATGTTGCAGAAATGAGACCTTTGACATGACATACCCATCCAATTTTGAGAAAACTAAACAGAAATGCTATGAAAAGTAACTCTGTGATGTTCACTATTTCAGCTATTTCCTTTTTCAGGAGTTACATAAATACTTTATCCCACTAAGACATAATTATTGTGTGTGATGGATGCTATGCCCTTTCATGATGCTTTCAAATCTAAAAAATTTCTTTTGATCTGTTTTAAATGTTTTTCCTACATGTCAGATTTATTAGTTTTACTTTAGTCTAACATTATGATTTACAGTAATATATTTACTATATTTCAGTTGATGTCAAAAGAGTATTCAGGAACAGGGTTCCAGCCCGTTCTGACCACAAGAGGTTCAGAAATGATTGTGCAGTTTGATGAACATCGGCTGACTAACAATTTTAAATTTGGTATTATATACCAGACTTTCAAACAGGTAAATATTACTCACCTTTGGCCTTTCCAGTAAATCTTTACAAAATGACAAAACAATTCTAGACTAGTCCAGGTTGAAAGCATTTGCAGACGACAATTTGATCTGGCTAGAATTGCCCTTTTTAGCTGTGAAAGGGTAGAAACATTTTAGGAAAAGGTGAAAATGCTGCTCAGGACAATATTCTTTCAAAGCCACTGGCAGCTTTACCACATAACATTCATCGAAACCGTGGCCAGCTGTGAGAGGAATTAATCCTGTCACAGTGACTATCATCAATCTTTGGAAAGAAATTGGCTGAGCCAGGGATTGCACCAGCGACCTCTTGTTCTCAAGTCATGTACACTACCGACTGAGCTCAATGGGCTCGACAAAGATTAACCCTTTACCAAATAATCCTTGGTTTTTATGACACTGTGAAGCCTTCTGAAAACATTGTGGGAAAAGGAGAAAATGCTGTTAACAAGCATTTTCTCCCTTTCCCACAATGTTTTCTACCCTGTTGGAAACAAATTTCAGTTTCTGAGTTATGTTTTTTCGTTGTCTGCAAGTACTTTCAATTTGGACCAGTCTAAAATTTTGTCATTTGGTAAAGGGTTAATTAGTCAATTTACTATTACAGACTAAAGAAGAGGAACTGTTTGGAAATGTATCCCATAGCAACGCCATGGAGGAGTTTTTACAGTGTATAGGTGACAGAGTGTTACTGAAAAATTTTGATGGCTATAGGGGCGGTCTGGACACCATCCATGGACAGACAGGGCTAGAATCTATATATACCCAGTTCCATCAAAGGGAGCTAATGTTTCATGTCTCCACTCTACTGCCATATACTGAAGGAGATCATCAACAGGTTAGAGTTATCTTTCTTGAGCAGATATAAGATTGGTTTAGTTGTATTCTTTCAATATGACTGCTTATGATACTCTGATATACCTGTATATTTTCTTGCTCAAATACGCGCATTATTTGCAGAAAAAATGTTACACATGGAGGAAAAAAAACTATGTCTACACTTTGTGAAATGTAGTATGTATGATGATGTGATTTGTGTGAGAAATACCCGAAGACAAGATCCATGAATGTAGCCAAATTCAATTTAAGCATCTCTCTTGTTGCAGTAATGACAACAAAAACAGGCTTCTTTTTCATTCAGACTGGTTTGTCGTATACACATAAGAAACGGCTTCATCCTTGCTGTTACTTAGGGTCAATTAGAGATAAAATAAAAATGCCTTATGGGGTAAAGGGTTAACTCATTACCAAATGACATTTTGCAGATGCATTAAGCCCCCTTTTATGTAGCATGGTCCATATATTTACCTTAACCCTTTATGAAAGAATCCTGAGTTTAACAACAAGGAAGACGGCTTTTGAAAATAGAGTTGGAAAAGGAGAAAGTGCTTGTAGCCAGCATTTTCTCCTTTTACCACAATGTTTTCTACATTTTCAAAGACAATGTACAGTCACTGAGCTACAAACAATCTGTCATCTGCAAGCGCTTTGGCTTTGGAGTCGAATAATTGGCTGTTCAGTATAGAGTTAAAGCCCGCCCTTGTGGCTCAGTGGTGAGTGTGTCGGACTCATGACCTGGTGGTTGTGAGTTCGATACCCAGTTGAGGCGAATGTTCTTTCCGGTGTATTTTTGCCTGTCACCTCTGCTGAAGCATGTGAGAAAAATAGTGGTGGCTTTGGAAAGAAAGTAGTGTAAGTACTGGTATGAGAAAGCCAGGAAACACATGTGCGTCACCGACTGCCATGATATGACCTTAGCTATTAAAGTGGTGTTAAACCCCAATACAACCAGCCAACCAATAGAGTTAACTGTTCTATACATAATTTTAATCCTTTACCATATGGCAAAATTTCAGACCAATCCAAATTGAAGGCATTTGTAGATGACAATTTCATAGTGTCTCAAATGACGCAATTTTTCCTTGATAGGGTAGAGAACTTTGTGCTATGGAACTAGAATTTACACACAGTGTTCCTATATATATGAAGTTGTGCATGTGCAATTTTCATAACCCTCCTGCAATTTGTTGCAGAATTATCTCCCTTTGACCTTTTTTTCAACTCTTGCTTTTGCACTAAATCATTCTGTGACCAAGACCTGTTTTTGTGACTTTGAGATGGAATTGGGGGGTGGGCATATAATCATGTTTAGTGATAGCTCTAGAGTTCATATTACCGGTACTCTTGCTGTTGTTCTTTATAGGTCATGTGTCATGCATTGTTTTCTTTTTTGTTTTCAGTTACAGAGAAAACGCCATATTGGAAATGATATTGTTGCCATAGTCTTTCAGGAGGAGAATACTCCATTTGTGCCCAACATGATTGCCTCACATTTTTTACATGCCTACATTGTTGTACAGCCTATTAATCCTAATACAGATCATACACAGTATAGGGTAGGTAGACCAAACATATCATGGGTTAACTCTTTACCAAACTACAAAATTTTACACTGGTCCAAATCGAAAGCATATGCAGATGACAAAATGAAAGTGACTCGAAATTTGAAATTTCTGTTGGGATAAGAAGAAAATATTATGGGAAAAGGAGAAAATGCTGGTCACCAGCATTTTCTCCTTTTCCCACAATGTTTTCAGAAGGCTTCTCTCTCCAGGTCGTTAAAAGTCGGGATTGTGTGGTAAAGTGTTAACTCTTTATTGCATTATCCCAACTTTTAACAACATTGGGATAAAAGCCTTTTGAAAAATTGTGAGAAAAGGAGAAAATGCTGGTAACCAGCATTTTCTCCTTTTCTCTCATTTTCTATCCTTCTGAACAGACAGGGCTAGAATCTATATATACCCAGTTCCATCTAAGGGAGCTAAGGTTTAATGTCTCCACTCTACTGCCATATACTGAAGGAGATCATCAACAGGTTAGAGTTATCTTTCTTCAGTAGATTTCAAAATTTCAATTTTTCAGTCATGCTTTCAATTTGGACCAGTCTAGAATTTTTTCATGTGGTAAAAAGTTAATTCTAACATGACAAGTGAGTTCAGCTCTATAAACACGGAGCAACGAGGTACCAAGTTTGGTCAAATCTACATTATTCTCATTCTATACAGATTGACATCATCCTGTATAATGTACAAGACTTGAGAACAGGGGTTCCTGAGTTTGATCCCCGGCTCGCCCAATTTCTTTCGGAGGATGACAGGATTCATTCTTCTCTCACAGCTGATCATTGTTTCGACAATGCTTATGTGGGAAAGCAGCCAGTGGCTTGGAAAGAATATTGTTTGGAGTACTGGTAACAGAAACTCAAGGGAGGCATAGTTGGGTGCACTGGCCAGCGCGTTATAATTGAAATAATGTTGAAAACGGCATTATACACCAAACAATCAATCAATCAATCAATTTTGACAAGTCCTGAATTTTGTTTTTTGTAAAGAATTAATGTATTACATTTGTTTATTTCACATTCTAGGTATGTGTAACTACCAGAGATGATGTGCCATACTTCGGTCCTCCACTTCCGGCAGATGGTATCTTTAATAAGGTGTGGATATGTTTTATAATTTACTTCTGTATTTCATCATGTGTTTGTACACTTAGACATAAGCCAAGTTCCAGTGGCTCAGTCGGTAGTATATACAGGACCTGAGATCAGGGGGTCACTGGTCTAACTCATTACCACACAATCCCTACTTTTGAGACCTCTGCGAAAGAAGCCGTTCTGAAAACACTGTAGGAAAAGGAGAAAATGCTGGTAAACCAGCTCATTTCCATACTCATTTTACACATTTCCTGTAGGAGCCTTTGGAAAATATTGTGGCAAAAGGTGAAATTGCTCATCACTAGCAATTTCGCGTTTTGTCACAATGTTTTCTATGCTATCAAAAGGTGTTGTATACATATAAGAAACGGCTTCATCCTTGCTGTTATTTAGAGCTAAAATAGAAATGCCTTATGGGGTAAAGGGTCAACTCATTACCAAATGACGTTTTGCAGATACATTAACCCTTTACCAAACAATCACTGGTTTTTACGACCCTGAGATAGATGCCTTTTGAAAACATTGTGGGAAAAGGAGAAAATGCTGGTAACCAGCATTTTCTCCTTTTCCCACAATGTTTTCTTCCACGCTGGAAACAAATTTCAGTTTTTGAATTACGTTTATTTTGTCATCTGCAACTGCTTTTTATTTAGGCCGATCTAAAATTTTGTCGTTTGGTAAAGGGTTAAGCCCCCTTTTCATAGAGCATGGTCCATATATTTACTTTATTTTTATCATCATCATCTCGTTATAGGGTCCAGAATTTAGAGAATTTATCCTGGCAAAGTTGCTCAACGCAGAACTGGCATGTTACAAAGCTGAACAGTTTGCTAAATTAGAGGTAAGAATTATCCAAGGTAAAAACCATTTCAGCAGCTACTGTTTTTCAATATACAGTTCAACCTGTGTTAGAAACCACCTGTATGAAGAGACCACCTGCTTTAACCCATTACCACACAATCCCTACTTTTGACGACCCTGACAAAGAAGCCTTTGGAAAGCATTGTGGGAAAAGGAGAAAATGCTGGTAACCAGCATTTTCTCCTTTTCCCACAATGCTTTCTACCCTATACAAAACAAATTTCAAATTTTCAGCCACTTTGATTTTGTCGTCTGCAAATGCTTTCAATTTGGACAAACCTAAAATTCTGTCATTTGGTAATGAGTTAAGAGACCAATGTTCTGATACAACAACCCCTCTTACACTAACCTAATATAATCTGTATTTAAAGACCACCTGCTGTAAGATGAGTGGTCTCTGAATACAGGTTGTACTGTAACTTTTACTAAACAATTAATATTTTTTAACTCTTAGGCTGACACCTTTGGAAAACATCGTTGGGAAAGGAGCAGTACTTGTAATCAGCAGAGACAAACCCTAATGGTTAGTCATAATTAGGGTGTAGTATGCAGCACTTAATATATAATTATGGACAAGTTTAAATTTTGTGTTCTGTGAAACTGTCTTGTCTATATTCAAACCATCATCAAATTATTGATTTGTGACCAGTCATGTGAAAAGGGATGTCCCAATCTTGAAATTCAGCACTTGAATTAGATGAAAACAGATCAAAGACAGTGCAGGTGGATTTAAGATGATAAGTCGAAAATGATTCTAAAGTAAGGTAGAATGACCACTTTTCACACAGAAAATATCAAAAAAGCAAAAAGGTGTCAACCCTGGTCAGCCTGCACAACCTGCGCAGGCTGATAGAGTCAAGACTTTTCGCAGGTCCCCGATGGTTCCTTTTTGCATGACTGGTCACATTTGCCAAGTTAGTAAACCCACTGTCTGAGGATGCTGTCGTTTGAACTCAAGCGTTGACCATTCAGTAAACTTACGTGATTTTCACATTTGTGGTTTTAGACAGTTAGACACTTCCAGATAGAGATATGCTGACTTTATTGGACGTGGTCAAGTTTAAATTCCATCTTTGTGAATTTATTGCAGGATAACTGTTATTGGGTTTCGTATACCTGGCATGCAAAGAGTTAATTATTTCTATTACTTATGATAATCCCCATTACCCATTATTGTTTTAACCCTTTTTCTTAATTTCCGAAAATGTCCTTTTTGCTTGAACACAGGATAGGACGAGGTCAGCACTGTTGGAATGTTTGTATCAAGACTTACAGAGAAAAAGTTATGAAATGTTCGGAATTACTGTCTCCACTAATCCTAAGGAGGGTGCCCGGTTAATTGATTCATTCCGTAAAACCTTTGGTAGTAAAAGTAAAGGTCAGTCTGGTGACCCCTCCACACCCACCAGTTCTGGGCGAAAGAGTAATGGTTCCCAATTGTCAACAGTGGGAGAAAATGAAAAGGTAAGGGACCAGCTTACAGAACTTAACCCTTTACCACACAATCTCTTGTCTTAAAGACCCAGAGAAAGATTCCTTTTGAAAACATAGTGGGAAAAGGAGAAAATTCTGGTAACCAGCATTTTCTGCTTTCTGCACAATTTTTTCTACTCGGTAGAAAAGATTTGCCATCAGTTGAGCAACATTCTTAAATTTGCTCTGGCTTTTTTACCTCTAGCCTTATTACCTATGGTTTTTTTACTTTTTTACCTCTGGCTTTTTTACCTATGGCCTTTTTACCTATGGCTTTTTTACCTCTGGCTTTTTTACCGCACACCTGAAAATATTGTTGGAAAAAGAGAAATGCTGGTTACCAGCGATTTGACCATTCTAATGTAACTCAAGCTATGGAACATGTCTCTGATTGTGTAGAAAACATGTTGGGGAAAGGAGAAAATGCTGGTTACCAGCATTTTCTCCTGTTCCCTACGTGTTTTTTTTTTTTCTAAAAAACTTGCTCCCTGTCGTTGTTAAAACTCAGTATTGTGTAGTAAAATTTCCAAGCTTTTTGCCTTATGTTTTGAAAGCAAAGTTCACTAAGACTTGTTTATAGATTTTTGCTTTATTTTCTTCTTTATCACAGCTATCACCCTCATCACCAAAGAAAACTCTGCACTTCACAACCTCCAGTAGTCTAGACAGAAAGTTAAAGGAGAAAGGGTGAGTGTCTATCAATTATTGAACTGTTGCTAAATAACAATATTTTTCACAGGTCAGTGTCAAAGGCAATTTGCGAAAAACAAACATGATTTTGCTAGATTGACAGAATTTAGCTTTGAATGTAGAAAACTTTTTGGCAAATTGAGGAAAAAAAATTCTTCTTTTTACACAATGTTTTCAAAAGTTGTCTTCCCAAAGGTCGATAAAATGTGGGAGTCCTGTGAAAGGTTAGCCATTTAACTCTTTACTCCATAGATACTCATTTCAATGCATTACTTCTAGGAGCCTTTGGAAAACATTGTGGCAAAAGGTAAAATTGCTTGTGACGAGCAATTTCACAATTTCACCTTTTGTCACAATGATTTCTATGCTATCAAAAGGTGTTGTATACACATAAAAAATGGCTTCATCCTTGCTGTTATTTAGGGTTAATTAGAGATACCATAGAAATGCTTTGTGGGGTAAAGGGTTAACAAACAGCTCCTACAGGTGACCATAAGTTTAAGTCTTTACAAATTAAAAATGCAGTAGACTTGTCCAAATTAAAGGCTCGCACAAACAATAATTGAATCAAAGCTGCAATGACGGAATTTGTTTTTGAAAGGGGGGAAAACTTTGTGCAAAAAGGAGAAGATGCTAATCTCTAGCATTTTCTCCTGTAGCACATTGTCTCAGAAGCCTTCCTCAGTGACATCAAAGCACTGGCTTGCTGGATAGAGGGTTTAGAAATGTAAGCATGTTTTGTTTGCAGTAACTTTTTCCCCTACATATTATTATTAATTTTTCATCCGTCATAACCAGCTATTGTAAAATTAATAACTGAAAACTTAATTGTTTTGATATAGAGCAAAAATAAGGTTGCTATTAGTTGGAGATTTTTATGTTAACTCATTACCAAACAACAACATTTTAGGTTTGTCCAAATCGAAAGCATTTGCAGACGACAAAATAAAAGTGACTGAAAATTTGAAATTTGTGTTGTGAAAGGTAGAAAAAATTGTAGAAAAAGGAGAAAATGCGTCAAAAGTAGGGATTGTGTGGTAATGGGTTAAAATAAGTGTAGTTTCCAAGCTGGGTAGCCCAGTTATAAGTGCATTTGACTCTTGGCCTTGTGGTTGCAGGTTTGATGCCTGCTTGAGGTTAACTTGCCTTTTGCCTCTAACCTATGATGCATGTAAGAACAGTACATAGTGGCTTGGGTCAGAACTGGTGAGAAAAAGTTATGAAACACATGCCTAGGTGCACTGACTGTCGAGATATGACCTAAGCTCTGATACAAACAAACTTTTTTGTCACTTCTCTATAAGAATTGTAAAACATAAGCAGACAACAAAAAAATAAACTGGTTCATATTGAACATATTTACACACTAATAGCAAAAATGTAGCTCAAGGGAAGGGATTTCCTCTTTGGTACACAGGGACTTGATCCAGTAACTCTTTTGGTATCTTGTAAGTAAATTTATTTACTTACAAGATACCAAAAGAACTACTGGATCCAGTAATTGATCCAGTAATTAATCCAGTAATTGATCCAGTAATATTCTTTTGGTATCTTGTAAGTAAATTTATTTACTTACAAGATACCAAAAGAATTACTGGATCAAGTCCCTGTGATATTTACTTAAAAGATACCAAAAGAATTTCTGGATCAAGTCCCCGTGATATTTACTTAAGAGATACTAAAAGAATTACTGGATCAAGTCCCCGTGATATTTACTTACAAGATACCAAAAGAATTACTGGATCAAGTCCCTGTGATATTTACTTAAGAGATACTAAAAGAATTTCTGGATCAAGTCCCCGTGATATTTACTTAAGAGATACTAAAAGAATTACTGGATCAAGTCCCTGTGATATTTACTTACAAGATACCAAAAGAATTACTGGATCAAGTCTCTGTGATATTTAATTAAGAGATACTAAAAGAATTACTGGATCAAGTCCAGGTGCTTTTGTATGGTAGAAAACATTATGAGAATAGGAGAAAATACTGGTTGCAAGCACTTTCTCTGTGTCCAAACATGTTTTCAAAAGCCTTCTGCATGTTCTTATATTCAGAGACAGTATAAATCTGGACATTAAGTATTCCAAGAGCAGGTCTATTTGCTTTGGTTGATTTAAGATCAGACTGTACAAGAGTGCAAGTTTGTGAACACATGCACTGGGGTAACTCCTTTCCAGACAACAAAAGTTCAGACTTTGTACAAGAATTTAGAGACTAAATTTACCATAGTTTAAATAATGGGGTTTGTCTTTGAAAAAGTGGAAAAGAATTTTTGAAAAGTAGTAATCCTTTAACTCATTACCAAACCTCAAAATTTTAGACTGGTCCAAATCGAAAGCATTTCCAGATGACATAATAAAAGTGATTGAAAAATTGAAACTTGTTTTATGAAGAGTAGAAAACATTGTGGGAAAAGGAGAAAATGCTGGTTACCAGCATTTTCTCCTTTTCCCACAATGTTTTCTAAAGGCTTCTTAGGGGCGCCAAAAGTAGGGATTGTGTGGTAATGGGTTAACATACAATCTTAAGTTTTTAACAACCCTAGATAAGAAAGGTTTTGGAGACATTGTGAGAAAAAGAAAATCCTGGTCTTCTGCATTTTATTTTTCCCACAATGTTTTCTTTACTTTCGAAGGCAGTTCTCTTTATTTTAACTACATTTAATTTGTTGTCTGCCAATGCTCTGGACTTAGACAAGTCCAAAAATGTGTCGTTTGGTAAAGGGCTAAACACAGTATTTTGTGTCCTTGTGTAGTCTGATCTTTGTTCTGAAATGAGCAACTGGTTAAAATATTTTTGACAGTATAATTGGTATTATAAAAATATCTCTTGACTATAACTGCAAAGAAGTGCTTAGAAATAGTTGTCCAAGATCTTAGACATAAGCTTACTCTTGGCTGGAATTCAGATAAGCTTGTACTGGTATGGTATGGAATGGCTTAAAAATGACTTTATTTGGAATGGCTTTAGAATAAGATGCATAATAATTTCATTTGAATTATTTATTTATGAAGGGCTTTTTTTTTTCCATTAACTGTGTAAGATAATATGTATCATTATATTCATTTTGATTGGAATTAATCCACTAACAATGATTACTTAAGCTTGATTTTTTATTTTTAACAAAATGCACAGGTATGCTTACAATTTAATTCTTTACCACATGATCCCAACTTGCAATGACCCTGAGGAAGAAGCCTTTTGAAAATGTATTTTCTACCCATCCCAGAATAAATTTAAATTTCCACTAGTCTAAAAAAAAATTCTTTGGTAAGGAGTTAAACAAATAGCGTTAAGTGCCTGAAAGATAACCAGCAAGTATGTTTTATCTGTAAGATATTGATCAGTCGGAATCCATAATAGAACTGCGTAATTATTACTATGTGCAGTCTGATCATGATCGAGACAGTATTTCAAAGAACATAAAAAGTACCTGTAGGACCTAAGATCTTAATCTCGCATTCCGTGCATGAAAATAGGCAACATTTAATTCATTACCAAAATGCCAACATTTTAGGTTTGTCCAAACCAAAAGCATTTTGCAGACTACAAAATAAAGTGACCGAAAATTTGAAATTTGTTTTGTGAAGGGTAGAAAACATTGTGGGAAAAGGAGAAAATGCTGGTTACCAGCAATGTTTTCTAAAGGCTTCTTTCTCAGGGTTGTCAAAAGTAGGGATAGTGTGGTAATGGGTTTAGCTTTTGCCACAGAATTTATATTTTCCTAACCTTATACCATGGTGCATTTTGTGCATTTTTCTAGAGTGTACCGACTAGACAGTCAAAGCACCCAGTCCTCTTATAAAAGTTGTGGTAGTGCCCCTGCTAGCCCTCAATCCAGCCCCAGCAGTACATCGTCCCTTTCTAGGTAAGCTGAAGTAAATCCCTTTCATATGAAAAACAGGATTTGTGAGAACAGCTAAAGTTGGGAGGCATGTCTTTCACTGTTCACTCTTTACAACACACCAAAATTCTTGACTTGCCCAAATTAAAAGCATTTGCAAACAACAATTTAAATGGGGCTAAAAGAATTAAACTTCCTCTGGAAAGAATAGAAAACATTGTGGGAAAAGGAGAAAATGCTGGTTACCACCATTTTCTTCTTTTCCTGCAATGTTTTCAATGGTGTTTTCTTTTAGGGTTATAATAACTGGGGATTATTTTGTAAAGGATTAAACAAGTATTTACCTCTTCCCAAAGTATCTTCAAATATGGGTTTATTTAATCCAGGGTTTAGGTGCAACTTCTTCGAGAACTATGGACATTCCTAGAATTAGGGAAAATTCCTATTTTACCTTCAGCTTGATCATTGTTCTTGCGAGTTTCAATACATGTACCAGTTCTTTACCCAGGTGCTATTAAACATCAAATGACCAGCATCAAATAGCATGTTTGCAGCTACTACCTGTATTTGCATTTTTGCATATAATTTCATATTTCAGGAACAACTAATGATAACATTGATTTTATCTGATTGATTTGGAGAATGTGATATTAACCCTTTACTAAACAATCTTCTGTTTAGCGATCATCTGGAAGAAGGAATTTGACTACACTTAGGTTTGAAGCTGCCTGAATTTCATCCTTTTCGTACAGAGTTTTTCCACCATTGTGTAGCCAAGTTTTATCATTTGAAGCATATTCAATTTGAGGTATATAGACACTTTTACCTGAGACAAGTCTAAAATTTGTTCATTCTGTAGTATTAACCCATGGCTGTGACAGCTAGTTTGAGACAAACCACTCGCTGATATAAGTTGATCTAACACAGAGAAAAATCATTTAACTGTTTACCGCGCAATCCCAACTTTTAATGACCCTAAGAAGGAAAGCTTTTGAAAACATTGTGGGAAAAGAAAATGCTGGTGTTTTTTACTCTTTCAAAACCAAAATTCAATTTTTGATTCACATTTATTTTGTCATCTGCAGATGCTGTCAATTTGAACTAGTCCAAACTTTTGTTGAGTGTCAATTTCATAAAAAAAATTTGGGTCAGAAATGTAACATAGCCAGGGATGCAGTAAGCCTTCGATCAGACTTAGTTTTTCTTAGTTCTTAGCATCCTAAATTTAATGTGATAATCACATTTTTTTTTTTTTTCAGGTTACATCATCAGCAGATATCTCCATCCAATTCGGAATCCAGCTTTAACTCGATGGAAGATTTTACGCCTAATAACAACACACACTGTCCGGAAGACTCGGATACTGGAATGGTTAGTACTCATATTTAGCCATACACTTCATGATAGAAGTCTAATCTTGATTCATGTAAGCCGTCATCTGGCATAATTCCAAGGAGGTCATCACGTAATTATAGGTCCATGATGTTATCTGACAACAGTCTGAATCATGAGGTAGACTTTTCCTTTGACATGCAAAAAATTTAGCAATGGCAAAAAGTATTGACCAGAGTAATGCACAGGCTGATCCAGATCAATACATTAAATCTTTATCAAACAACAAAGTGTAGGACTTGGCAAAACTGAAAGCATTTGCAGATGACAAATCAAATGTAGCTTAACTCATTACCAAATGACAATATTTGGGCTTGTCCAAATCGAAAGTATTTGCAGACGACAAAATATAAAGTGACTGAAAATTTGAAATTTGTTTTGTGAAGGGTAGAAAACATTGTGGGAAAAGGAGAAAATGCTGGTTACCATAATTTTCTCCTTTTCCTACACTGTTTTCAAAAGGCTTCTTTCTTGGGGTCGTTAGAAGTCGTGATTGTGTGATAAAGAGTTAAATAATGGTTTCTGTCTTTGTTAGGATTAACCCTTTACCAGACGACAAAATTTAAGCCTTGACCAAATTGAAAGTACATGTATTTGCAGACGACACTTCAGTGTGACTCAAACAGTGCAATCATTTCTTGATGGAATAAAAAACATTTTGAGAAAATGCTGGTTTCCACCATTTTCTCCTTTTCCCAAAATGTTTTAAAAAGGCATCTTTCTCAGGGTCCTTAAAAGTTATCATTGTGTTGTAAAGGGTTAAAAACATGGTGGTTACCAGCATTTTCTTCTTCTCCCTCAATATTTTCAAAAGCTTTTTTCCATAAGGTGGTTAAAAGTAGGGATTGTGTGGTAAAGTTACCACACAATCCCGAATTTTATCACCCTTGTGAAAGAAGCCTTTGGAAAACATTGTGGGAGAAGGAAAAAATGCTGGTAACCAGCATTTTCTTCTTTTCCCACAATGTTTTCTTCCCTTCTTACAATAAATTTCAATTTTTCAGTCACATTCATTAATTTTTATCATCTGCAAATACTTTCAATTTGGACCAGTCTAAAATTTTGTTGTTTGTTAAAGAGTTAAACCACCTTTTCACAGAGCATGGTATATATATTTTTTTACATTTTTCAGGAAAGTATGTCTTCGACTGGTACACCTAATACTCATATCAAGAATTCCTTGTCCAACAGTTTTAGTGAGGATGTAAGCTGCATTGTCTGTGATACAGAAACAACCATAGGAGGTATGTTTGGAAAACATGTTCAAGTTTTATTCAACACATTTATTGCCCATTACAAATGGACACTTCACAAAACAGTACTGACCCAGAGGAAGAGGCCTTTTTAGCACATCATGGGGAAGGGGTAAAATACTGGTAACCAGCATTTTCTCCTTTTTTCACAATCTTTTTCTTTTCCAAAAGTGAATTTTCAGTTTTTGAAACACTTGCCTCTTGTAGTCTGCTGGAGCTTCCAATTTAAGCAAGTCAAAAATTCTGTTGTCTAGTACTATTGCCAGGATTTTCACCTTTTCCCAAAATGTTTTCAAAAGCTGTCTTCTAAGGGTTATTAAAATTCGGGATTATGTGGTAATGAGTTAAAGTCAACCTTAAAGGGCTGATCAGCTCTGAAACTTGTTGCCTTTTACTACCTACATTACTGGGGATAGATACAGTTTATTCTATGAAAATATTCAGAAAAGTAATACTTTGTTTACTTTGCAGTTAATGATAATTCACTGAAGAGACATGCTGAAAGGTTGCGAGCTGAAGTACAGAAACTGAAAATGGAAAAAGCCGACTTGATACGACAAAATGCTGTAAGTATTTTAGACAAACTTTAACCCTTTCCCAAACAAGCCCTGGTTTTTACGTGTCTGCAGTAAAAGTCTTTTGAAAACACAGTGGGAAAAGGAGAAATTGCTCGTAACGAGCAGTTTCTCCTTTTCCCACAGTGTTTTCTACCCTTTTTGAGAACTTTCTACCATTTTCTCAAAATCAAAAATTGTCATCTGCAAAACTCTATCAGTTTGGAAGAGTCCAAAATTTGTCGTTTGGGAAAGGATTAACTCTTTACCAAACAACAAAATTTTGGTCTGACTGTAATTGAAAGCAGTTGCGGATGACAAAATAAGTATATCTCAAAAGTAGAAATTTGATTTTGGAAGGGTAGAAAACATTGTGGGAAAAGGAGTAACTGCAGCAGAGTGTTGACAAACATTTCTATCCTCTGTTCCCATATTTTACATTATGTGCTTTTGTTATGGTATTTTACACACTCGATCTGGTAGGTACAATACTTTGTCCACCATTTTTTTTCTTGTGGTAACAGGGTTTGGTACTACTTCTTAACTCTTTACCACACAATCGCAACTTTTAACTAACCTGAGAAAGGAGCCTTATGAAAACATGGGAAAAGGAGACAATGCTGATTACCAGCATTTTCTCCTTTTCCAACAATGTTTTCTAATCCTCCAAAATCAAATTTCAATTTTTCAGTTATTTTGTCGTCTGCAAATGCTTTCAATTTAGTCCAGTCTACAATTTTGTTGTCTAGTAAAAAGTTAATATGGTTAACTTGATTTTTCAGGTCAGCATCAAAGAAAACAAGGATTTACGTGAGAAACTTAACGTGGCTGTAAAAGAACTGCATACATTAAAACTGTCCATGATAGAAGTCAGTGCTGAAGCGCAGGTATAACTGCGTAAATACAATTAGTGTAATTTATACTTGACAGTGTAAGAACCTTGCCAACACCTCACTAACACACGTATTACACCAAGACCTCAGTTGTTCAATCATACTATCTGTTTTGGAGCATTTATGTGTCAATTTTTTAAAGTTTAACCCATTATCACACAATCCCTACTTTTGACGCCCCTGAGAAAGAAGCCTTTTGAAAACACTGCAGGAAAAGGAGAAAATGCTGGTACCCAGCATTTTCTCCTCTCCCACAGTGTTTTCTACCCTTCCCTGAACAAATTTCAATTTTTCAGGCACCTTTATTTTGTCGTCTGCAAATGCTTTCAATTTGGACCAGTCGAAAATTTTGTTGGGTGGTAAAGAGTTAAATACATTACCATTATGAGTGGTTTTTGTCATTATGGTGCAATGAGGATCAACATCAGACTGCCTGAAATGTACAGTCTTATCTTTGATTTACATAGCCAAGGATTGGGGAGGGAGAAATAAAACTGTCCCGAAATTGTAATAGTTTTGTCTATGTATTTACTGAAAATATCCTTTTAACCCTTTACCAAACAATCCCTGGTTTTCACGACTCTGAGATAGAAGCCTTCTGAAAACATTGTGGGAAAAGGAGAAAATGCTGGTTACCAGCATTTTCTCCTTTTCCCACAGTGTTTCCTACCCTGCTGGAAACAAATTTAAATTTCGGGGTTACATTTATTTTGTTGTCTGCAAGTGCTTCCAATTTGGACCAGTCTAAATTTTTGTTGTTTGGTAAAGGGTTAATTCATTTATTATGTTACAGATTCTTTAGCACACAATCCCATATTTCAACACTGAACATGAATACTCTCGTTGAATGGGATTTAATTCATCATCTGCAACCACTACGTGTATTTTTTTTCCGTTAGGCAAAGAATTAACCCTATACTACACAATCCTGAGTTTTAAGGACCCACAAAGGAAGACATGCAAAAACTTTGTCCAAAAACTTTGTCAGGAAAAGAAAAAAACGCTGGATACCAGCATTTTTTCCTATTTCAACAATGTTTTCTACCTACTACAGACAAGCTTTATTTGAGCTACATTAATTTGTTGTCCACAAATACTTTCAATCTAAACTATACTAAATATTTTTCCTATGGTAAAGAGTTAACCCATTACCACACAATCCCTACTTTTGACGCGCCTAAGACAGAAGCCTTTTGAAAACACTTTGGGAAAAGGAGAAAATGCTGGTAACCAGCATTTTCTCCTTTTCCCATAGTGTTTTCTACCCTTCCCATAAAAAATTTCAATTTTTCAGTCACCTTTATTTTGTCATCTGCAAATGCTTTCAATTTGGACCAGTCTAAAATTTTATTGTGTGGTAAAGAGTTAATAGATATTACTTTACTACTCAAAATTTGTTAGGGATCATCATCATAGAATCAACTGATATATATGCATGGTATGCATCAGGTATATTTCCAATGGAAGGTTGTCACACTGATGAATTAAAGTATCTGAGGAAATGAAAATTTTTTCAAGCAAGATAGTATTTTTGTAACATACATGTATATTGGTATTGAAATGCATGTACATGTATATGAGTGATCCCTATCAAAGAATGAGTAGTTTATCATTCTGGTATTTGTTTACTTGTTTGTCTAAGAATACTTCATAGAGTAAGTATATATTTGAAATCTACGGTGCAGCTGTTTAACTTTCTAGTCATGTACAAAGTGTGTAAATACATGTATATTTGTAAATAAGATGTTATTCAATTGGATTCATAAATTATGTTGTTAATAACACAGTTGTATGTGTGTATAAAATAATGGCAAAGTTGTATTCTATAACCCTCTACCAAACAATGCCTGGTTTTCATGACCCTGAGGTAGAAGCCTTTTGAAAACATGGTGGGAAAAGGAGAAAATGCTGGTAACCAGCATTTTTCCCTTTTCGACAATCTTATCTACCCTTCCCAAAATAAACTTCAATTTTTGATTCTTTTGAAATTTGTTGTCTGCAAATGCTTTCAATTTGGACAAGTCTGCATTTTTCGTCATGTGGTAAAGAGTTAACAAAATTTTATTCTGTGTTTTTTAACCCTTTCCCCCACAACAAATTTTAGACTCCCCCCAAATTCACAACATTTGCCAACCACAAATTCAGAATTAAAACAAATGAGCTTATGTTATTTGATAAGATGGAAAACATTGTGAGGAAAGGAGAAAATGCTGGTAACCAGCATTTTCTCCTTTTCCTGCTATGTTTTCAAAAGGCTTCACCCTCAAGTTGGTTAAAACAAGGGATTGTTTGATAAAGGTTAAGGACCAGAAGGAAAAACCTTTTTAACCCTTTTGCAAATGACAAATTTTGGACTCTTCCAAACCAAAAGAGCTTGCAGACGACAATTTTAGATTTGGAGAAAATGCCAGAAAGTTCTCAAAAAGGGTAGAAAACATTGTGGGAAAAGGAGAAATTGCTCGTTACGAGCAATTTCTCCTTTTCCCACAGTGTTTTCAAAAGATTTTTACTGCAGACACATAAAAACCAGGGCTTGTTTGGGAAAGGGTTAAAAACATTGTGAAAAAAAAACATCCTAGTCATCATAAATGTTAATAGATTACCAAACAATTCTGAGATTAATGACCCTCGAGCAGAAGGCCTTTGAAAACATAGTGGGAAAAGAAGGGAAGTGCTAGTAACCAGCACTTTCTCCTTTACCTAAACTGGTCCAGTCTTCACCATACAGTCCTTAGTTTTAACAATCCTCCTGACTGAGATAACCTTTGAAAACTTTGTGGAAAAAGGAGAAAAATACTGGTTACCATCTTTTGCCATGAATATTTGTTCAAGGACAAATCCCATGATTTGAGACTGAGTTTTTAACCCTTTACCCCATAAGGCACTTCTAAGGTATCTCTAATTGACCCTAAATAACAGCAAGGATGAAGCTGTTTCTTACGTGTATATGACACCTTTTGATAGCATTGAAAACATTGTGGCAAAAGGTGAAATTGCTCGTCACGAGCAATTTCACCTTTTGCCTCAATGTTTTCCAAAGGCTTCTGCAAGCAATGCATAGAAATGAGTATCTATGGAGTAAAGGGTTGATACTCAGTTGATAGAGTGCAGGACTTAAGAACAGGAAGTCGTGGGTTCGATCCCTGGCTACAACCTCTGGCTAGGCAAATTTCTTTCCAAAGAGTGATGACTACAAGAGGATTCATTCCTTTCATGCTCTTGATCATTGTTTTGATGATGGTTAAGTGGGAAAGCAGCCAGTGGTTTGGAAAGAAGACTGTGTGGAGTACTGGTTACAGAAACTCCAGGAAAGCATAGATATGTGCACTGGCCACAGTGCTATTACTGAAATAATGTTGAAAACGGCATTAAACACTATACAGGCAATAAAAAAATCATTAATTCTTCATCTTCAAATGCCTTCAGATCAGAAAAGTCTAAAAATTGGTTGTGTGGTGATGGGTTGAAGTGTTTGTAAATGTACAAGCAACTAATTACATGTAATTGTGGCATTTTTCCACGGAGGAAAAGTGTATTTTTCATATTTTTTGCTGTCCAAGGTTTGATATAAAGGTTTGATAATGTGATGAATGTGCTGTGTATAAATGTAGATTATTTCACGTCTGTAAATAAATGAGCCATGCTCTGGCAAAAGGGGGCTTAATGCATCTCGGAGATGCATGATACCAAGCAAGAGATCACATACTTGTGGATACGTAATACTCATATTTATTTTAACTACCAACTTAATCATGGGGTAGAATGTACCCTGGACATACATAAAATTGACCAATAGTGAAAAGTTTCGGCCCAGGTCAGCCTGCGCGGAATGCGACCTGGGTCGATACTTTTCGCAGATGCTTTAACCCATTAACACACAATCCCTACTTTTGGCGACCCTGAGAAAGAAGCCTGGGGAAAACATTGTGGGAAAAAGAGAAAATGCTGGTAACCAGCATTTTCTCCTTTTCCCACAATGTTTTCTGTCCTTCAAGAAACAAATTTCAAATTTTCAGTCACTTTCATTTTGTCATCTGTAAAATGCTTTCGATTCGGACAAACCTAAAGTTTAGTCATTTGGTAATGAGTTAAACCCCCTTTTCACAGGGCATGGCTCAAATCATTTCGTAGATTGCTTTGTTTTAAAAGTTGCATCTGTAGATAGCTTAAGTTTTAAATGTATCATTTGTAGATAATTCTTATTTTTGAAAATATACCATTAGTAGATTATTTTGACTGTTACTCATTATTCATTATTTATTCTTATGTGAGTGCTTGTAACTGTTTGTTCATTACATTTTTTTTTTCATGTGCTGTTTCTATGGTTATCATAAACATTTTTATACCCCTACAAAACAAATGTTTTTGTGGGTATTCTGGAATCAGCCTGTCTGTCTGGTTGTCCATCCGTTTGTATGTCTGTGTGTCTGTCTGTGTGTCTGTCTTTGTACAAATAATTGCCTGTTTCTATCAGAGTGCTGGCGAGGGTATTAAGTCGCATTCAGTGACAGCTCTAGTTTGCTCTTCTTTAACAAAAAGGATTCTTTACATTTGATTACCAATGTATCTAAAGAAAAAGTCAAAATTTTGTAGTTTGGTAGAGTTCATGGAAATGATAGCATTTTAACCCTTTACACCATAAGGCATTTCTATGGTGTCTCTAATTGACCTTAACTCTTTGCCACACAATCCCGACTTAAAACGACCCTTGGTAAAAAAGCTTTTGAATACATTGTGTGAAAAGTTGGAAAACGTTGGTTATCGGCATTTTCTCCTTTTCCCACAATGTTTTCTCCCCTTCAAAATTGATTTTCAATTTTTAATTATCCCCCGCCGTAGGCGGAGGGATATAGTTTTAGCGTTGTCTGTCCTTCCGTCCGTCCGTGTGTCCGTCCAGGCAAATATCTCCAATACCATTGGACGGAATTTCGTGAAACTTTATATATATATACAATGACCCATTCTCCTGAGACACTTTTCTTGTTTTTTTGATTCGATGCAAAATGGCCGACTGAGAGCGATTTTAAGTTACACTTAAGTGCACTTTTAATGTTTGGAGTCTTCTCTTCAAAACTCGATTTCTCCACAACCCCTGGACCAAATTGGATAAAACTTCATATATGAACTCCTTGGGGTAAGGCGCCGACGTATCTTTCCCGGATTTTCAATTTGACCCCGTGTCATGGAAAAAAGGGGCTTAATGCAAAATTGCAATTTTTACCAATATCTCATTCAGTTTTTGTCAGAATATCATGAAACTTCATGGTTATATTGTTTATGGAAAGTTTTAGCATGTGCCCTTGCTATTTTTAATCTGAGCGTTTTTTAAGTTGACGTTCTGTCATGGAAAAAGGGGGTTTCTTGCAAAATTCCAATTTTTACTAATATTTCATTCAGTTTTGGTCAAAATTTCATTAAAGTTCATGGTTATATTGTTTTTTCAAAGTTTCACCATGTGCTCTTGTTTCTTTATCTATGTGTTTTTCAATTTGACCCTCTGTCATGGAAAAAGGGGGTTTCTTGTATAATGACAAGGAAAAAGGGGCCCTAATGCAAAATTGCAATTTTTACTTATATCTCGTTCAGTTTTTGTCAAAATTTCATGAAATTTCATGGTTCCATCTTTTTCTTCAAGTTTCAACATGTGCCCTTTGTTTTTTTTCAATCTATTAATTATTAATGCGCAGATATGTCTTTCCTGCTTTCTCAAATTGAGGCTGCATCACGGAAAAAGGCGACTTCATGGAAAAAATTGTTTTTCACTAATATCTCCTTTATCGGTGCTCAAAACTTTGTTAAATTTCAAATCTGAACTTGTTGGAACGTTGCCCAGGTACCTCTCTTCCTGTTTCTCAATTTCAGGCTGCGTCTCGGGAAAAGGGGGCTTCATGTAAAAAATTGTTTTATGTAATATTTACTACATGAATGCTCAAAATTTTATCAAATTTCGAATTTTGAATTATTATTTAAAAATGCCACAAATCACACACCTGTTGTTTTTATTTCAATGATCCAATATTGTCTTATGGGAAAAGGGGGCTTAAAGGGGGCTTATTGTCCTCTACAAGTTTGTGTTGGCTATCTCTAAGATAGTAATTGCCTTTTCACTTCAAATTTTGGGGGGCATGAACAGGTTCTTTTAGGATAAACGAAGTGAATTTTTATCAATTTCATATATTTTATGACAAGCACTCGTTCGGGGAGCATAACCTGTCTCTGACGGCTCTTGTTTTATCTAATGAAATCCTGTGCCATGGAACAAGGGAGCTTAATGTATAATTTCTTCATGGACCAATAACAAAAAGGCCACATGTACATGCAAAACAGAATACCTCCTATGCGTTTGTATCAAAAAAGGTCTTTTTCGGCGGGGGATATCATTTCAACGAAATTGCTTGTTCACACTCATTTTGTCGTCTATGAATGCTTTCAAATCAGACCAGTTGTTTGGTAAAGAGTAAAATAACAGCAAGGATGAAGCTGTTTCTTATGTGTATATGACACCTTTTGATAGCATAGAAAACATTGTGGCAAAAGGTGAAATTGCTCGTGTCGAGCAATTTCACCTTTTTCCACAATGTTTTACAAAGGCCTCTACAAGCAATGCACAGAAATGAGTATCTATGGAGTAAAGGGTTAAGACACCCATATTGCATCAAATCACAATATCTCAGCTCTTTTTGCCAGAATTCCTCTGAGAAGATCAAATGACATATATCTAAGATCATACAGCATAATTTTATTAGTCGAAGACTAATCTTAATCTACATTATGTATAAAAGCAAGCTCAATTTGAGGTTTCTGAAAGGTTAGAAAATATTGTGAGAAAAGGAGAAAATGCTGATAAACAGCATTTTTCTCTTTTTCTCACAATCTTTTTTTTTAAAGTCTGATTTTCTGATTTACAACCCCTGGGGAAAAAGCTTTTAAACTTTTAAACGATGAGAAAAGAGAAAAATATACTTGTTTCCATTTAATGAAACAAAACAGCTGTCAAAATGGGCAAATCTGAAATGTTGTGGTCTGAGCTTATTTAAACCATTTATCAAATAATTCAGACTTTTAATGACCTGAGGAATAAAGATTTATAACATTGTGGGAAAAGGAGGAAATGCTTGTAAGCAGCATTTTCACATTTTTCTGCTATGTTTTATACCCTTTCAAAAAGAAAAATGAATTTTAGTTACACTTATTCTGTCATCTGCAGAATGCTTTCAATTTGGACATGTTTACAATTTCGTCAATTTGTAAAATGCTCTGTAAGTAGGTCTGTTTTTCCTCACTGAAATGCATGCATGTTGTTATGCATTTGAATATAAGGTGCTGAAATGTTTACTACCGATTCAGAAAATCCAGTATGTTAATGTTGGCACTCTAAGAGCAGTTTTTTTTGTGTTAACTCTTTACAAACAGTTCAGACCTTTAAAGATCCTTAGAAAGAAGCTTGTTGAAAACACTGTGGGAAAAGGAGAAAATGCTGGTAACCAGCATTTTCTCCTTTTCCGACAATGTTTTCTACCATGTTTTTCCGTTCGTTAACCTGTAGATAACTCCAGTCCAGATATTGCATTTATTTTTATCAAATAAAGTTGTTATATATTATTATATATATCAAAAAAAAATCATCCATGTTTTCATCATGTGAAAAATTAAAGAAAAAAAAAGTTAAATGCTCTTTCTTGGGTTATGTATTTCTTTCTTCCTGCATGACTGACAGAGGCTTGGTAGTGCAGTCGTTACTGAACAGGAGGTCTCTGCTTGGAATCCTCAGTTTGGCCAGTTTCTTTTCAAGGATCAATGATAGTCATTTAACAGGTTTCATATTCATGAACCATTCATAACCCTTTCCCAAACAAGCCCTGGTTTTTATGTGTCTGCAGTAAAAATCTTTTGAAAACACTGTGGGAAAAGGAGAAATTGCTCGTTACGAGCAATTTCTCCTTTTCCCACAGTGTTTTCTACCCCTTTTGAGAAGTTTCTGCCATTTTCTCAAAATCTAAAAATTGTCGTGTGCAAACTCTTTCAGTTAGGAAGAGTTCAAAAATTGTCGTTTAGGAAAGGGTTATGAATGTTCTTAGTCTCAGCCTGTCTGTGTGGCTCAGTGGTGAGCATGTCGGACTCATGACCTGGTGGTTAAGAGTTCGATATCTGGTTGAGGGGAACTTTCTTTCCGGCATATTTTAGCCTTTCACCTCTGCTGAAGCATGTGACAAAAGTAGTCGGTGGCTTTGGAAAGAAAGTTGTGTTAACTACTGGTATGAGAGAGCCAGGAAACACAAGTCATGTGCATCAGCGACTGCCATGATATGACCCTAGTTGTTAAAGTGGCGTCAAACCCCAATACAACCAACCAACATATTCTCCAGAATTTTCGAAATTTGAAAGTAACACAACTTTTGATTGGCTAAACCAAACAGAAGTCATGTTACTTTCCAATATAGAAAAATATGGAGAGTAAGACAAGTAACATTCTTAAGAATGGTTGGTGAATACAGATGCTGGATTCATTCCTCTCTCACGTCTAATCAGTTATGTAAATGATGGTTAAGTGGGAAACAAGCCAGTGTCGTGGGAATAATATTGTGCGAAGTACTGGTGTCAGAAAGTCACATTAAGCCTTTACCACACAATACTAAATTTTGACACTCTTGGAAATGAGGCTTGTTGAAAACATGGGAAAAGGAGAAAGTGCTGGTAACCAGCATTTTGTACTTTTTCCCCATGTTTTCCACTCTATCAAAGTAAACTTGCACCATTTCAGCCATATTGAAATTGTTGTCTGCAAATGCTTTCAATTCGGACAAGGTTTAAATTTTGTCTTTTGATTAAACCATTACCACACGAACCCTACTTTTGATGAGAAAGAAGCCTTTTGAAAACATTGTTGGAAAAGGAGAAAATGCTGGTAACCAGCATTTTCTCCTTTTCTCACAATTTTTTCTACACTTCACAAAACAAATTCTAAATTTTCAGTCACTATAATTTTGTTGTCTGCAAGTGCTTTCAATTTGGACCGGTCTAAAATTCTTTTGTTTGGTATAGGGTTAATCCTGTACCAAATGTGTAACGATTTAGTCTTGTCCAATCAAAAGCTTTAGCAGGCAACAGTTGAATGTTGCTCTGATGTTGCTCTGAAATTGTCTCTAGGGGCTAGAAAACATTATGGGACCAGCATTTTCTTCTTGTCTCACAATGTTTTCAAAAGGCTTCTTCCTCGAGGTCAATAAAACTGGATTTCATAGTTAAGTTAAAAGCTTTACCACACAATGCCTAGTTTTAACCCATTATCACACAATCCCTACTTTTGATGCTCCTGAGAAAGAAGCCTTCTGAAAACACTGTGGGAAAAGGAGAAAATGCTGGTAACCAGCATTTTCTCCTTTTCCCACAGTGTTTTCTACCCTTCCCAGTACAAATTTCAAGTTTTCAGTCACTTTTACTTTGTCGTCTGCAAATGCTTTCAATTTGGACCAGTCTAAAATTTTCTTGTGTGGTAAAGAGTTAAGGACCCTGAAAGGGAAGGCTTTTGAAAGCATTGTAATACTAAGGGGAAATGATGGTAATCAGCATCTCCTTTCCCCATGTTTTCTACCTCATAAAAGTCAGAAATCATCATTTAACTCTTAACCCTTTACTCCTAAGATACTCGTTTCTACGCATTGCTCATAAGAGCCTTTGGAAAACATTGTGGCAAAAGGTGAAATTGCGCCTTTTGTCTCAATGTTTTCTATGCTATCAAAAGGTGTCATATACCCATAAAAAACGGCTTCATCCTTGCTGTTATTAAGGGTCAATTAGAGATACTATAGAAATGCTTTATGGGGTAAAGGGTTAACAAACTAACCAAATTTTAGACTGGCCCAAAATTCAAAGCATTTGCATACGCGAAAATTTTGTGACTCAAAAATTGAAACCTAACTTTAGAAAAATTGAAAACACTGTGGGAAAAGGAGAAAATATTGGTTACCAGCATTTTCTCCTTTTCTCGCGAAGTTTTCAGCAGACTCCTTCCTCCTCGTCGTAAAAGCCAGGGATTTTTTGGAAAAGGGCTGCGAGTAAGAAATCAAGGGAGTTTACACGCACAATACATTATAAATTATTCATATAAAGTTACTTCCCTTTGACAGTTACAATTCGCAATTGCTTGGTCCGAATTTCGCGAAATCTTTTCGGACACAACAAATGGTAGCAGCCGAATTCTGAATTGATCTCCAAAACAAGCTTATTTTGTTTTAAACAGGACAAGGTATGTAGATTTAATTAATTAAAAACATGCAAATCTTCTTGAATTACGTTTCTACCTTGTAGTAATCACGAACGAAGCCATTTTCACCCATTTAGCTGTGCCAAAGTCGGGGTATCGTAGAGGGTGCTGTGCCGTAGAAGAGTTGTAAAAGGACCATTATCCATGTTGCTCAGATCAAGAAAGTCTCAACATGGGTGCAGGCAAACATCATAGATCTGTATACTTTGTGCAGTCTTATCTTAATCTTCAGTGTTCACAAAGACATGTTAGTTTGTGTGAGGCGCGTTAAATATCACAGGGGTAATTTGTCTCTCCCGGGTATAGTTTGCAGACGACCCCTTGCTGTAAGTAATGCGTTGATAAATTGCATTAATATAATTATGTGGGTTGATAAAACGTTAACTAGAAGTGACAATAACATAGTATACAGGTTTATCTAAAATTCATCATATGTCTCCGCTGTAAATAGAATCTGTAACGTAGAGAGAGATAGAGATCGTCCGTCAGACATGACATCCGAATCCATGTCTGCTGCGGACGATGTTTAGAAATAAATAGACATTGTCCATCTAGGACATGCATCTTTTGTTTTGTTTTTGTCCAGTTGGATTTCCCAGATCTACTAGAGCAATGAAAATGACGCATCAGACATGTATGGTTTGATTTGTCAGAAGCAAATTGCTCACACAAAATAAGGGAGGTCACAGTGGTCGATTAAAGATTAGAAGTGACATTAAGTTATTTCCCTTCCTTTACTTTATGTTTCAGGGTTTCCTTGCCGATAGCATTCCAAATGCTTTCCATTATAAATCTGTGCAGAACTTGGAGGGTGAAAGTGTTGTCCTGTTACTCTGAATAAAGAAAAAAAAACAAGAAAAGATTTTCAAAGGTGGCAAAAGGTATAGCATACATGACTTGTTGATGTTTTGAGTTCTGGACATAACTGAAAGTATAACCCTTTGGCGGCTAAGCATGACACACTGACCTTTTGTGGACAATGTAGATCAAGATCAGACTGCACAGAGTGTGCAGTCTGATCTTTGACCTACACTGTCTGATAAGGAGATAATATTCCCCAAAAGATAAATTTGAAACAGCAATATTTGGGTAACAGATATAGAACTAAAAATTTAAGTTTTTCAGCAGGATAAGGGTAAATATGCTCTTCCTATGTTTTGAGTCATCTGTGAGACACCAGCGAGATGTGAAATTTCCTGTAGTGATCTTAAGCATACCAGAGTTAGCTTGTTACAAAAGCACAAATCATTACATCAGAGACATGGATTTTATTTTTGTCTGGAGACTCTGTAGTTCACATATCTTACACAGAATTTGTAAGCAAGGAGGTTACTCTAGACGGGCTTTGTTAGCCAGTGGTCAGGGCTTGTGGCTGCTTGCTCATCACTATGTGATTGATGTTGAAAATTCAACCCTAAGAGCGCTACAAAAACCAGCTGGGTCTGTATTCACCAACCATTTTTAAGAGCATTCGTTGTCTTATTGTTCAAGATTTTCTGACTATGAAAGTACCAGAACTTCTGAATGGCTAAACCAATTGGTTTAGCCAATCAGAAGTTCTGGTACTTTCAGACTGATGAAATTCTGAAAAAAAAAAGACTAAGAATGTTCTTTAAATGGTTGGTGAATACAGACTGACAGACGTTTTCAGTTTAGAAATGAGACCCATATAAGTCCATTTTTAAGCTTACTCTTGTACAGTGTTTGACAGTTTAGCAGACAGTGTAGATCAAAGATCAGACTGCATATTTTATTTAGTCTAATTGTCATCCACACTCCCCACAAAAGCAACAACACTTATGATAGGCACTTGTGAATAGATACATCATTTCATATCTACTAATAATTTGATGCACTTGAATTTTGGTAATTCCTGAGAAGTATTTTACCCAACAATTAAGTCTTTACCACACAATCCTAAGTTTTGACGCCCTTGAAGAAAAGGCCTTTTGGAAGCATTGTGGGAAAAGGAGAAAATGCTGGTAACCAGCATTTTCTCCATTTCCAGCAATGTTTTCTACCCTTCCCAAAACATATTTTATTTTTTGAGCAATGTTTATTTTGTTGTCTGCAAAGGATTTGAATTTGGACCAGCATGAAATTTTGTTGTTTGGTAAAGACTTAAATGTTACACTTGCTCATGTTGAAAGCATTTGCATTTAAGAACTTTAGTAGGGCTGTTTAGACAGTCCATGGTGGAAAAAGGAAACTTATTAGTTGTTTGGAAAGAGATCTATGAGCAGATCTAGTGCTGGTCAATGGAAACACCAGATACACATATGTGGTTGGACTGGTCACCAAGATCTACTGTATACATGGTTATATATGTGTGTAGAAGAATTTGCAAATAACTGACTGTAGGTATTTTGCTTACGGAAATGTTTGCAAATTTGAGACGCTTGTTATTTACTGTATACTTGTGGAGAAATACGCGAGCAGAAGTTTGCAATTTTTTTCAATTTGGGAAATTGCAAAAATTTCAACAGTGCAAAAAAATTTGATTTATACAGTAGCTCAAGCTTGAAAAGGCATAAACCTAAGAAAAGAGACACATCAGAAGACCTCTGAGCTTTTCTTTCATTTACATAATCACTAGCAAAAAAAATGTCCCCCATGTTTGAGTTTTTTGTGGTTGAATATACCGTGGTCCTTTAAAGGCCAAGATATTGAGATTTCTGTGTACCAAGGTTCATTGAAGGCCAAGATATTGATATTTATGTATACAAAAGTCCTTTGAAGGCCAAGATAATGAGATTTGTCTTTACCCAAGTCTGTTTAAGGCAAAGATATAGAGATTTGTGTATACATGTACTATAATATGTTGAAGGCCAAGTTATTGTGATTTGTCTATACCATTGTCATTTGAAGACCAAGGTATTGAGTTTTGTGGGTACTACGATAATTTGAAGGTCAAGTTACTGTGATTTGTGTTTACCAAAGTCCTTTGAAGGACAAGATATTAAGATTTGTATATAGTATGATCTTTCAGAGGCCAAAATATTGAGAATTGAATATAGCGAGGTTGTTTGAAGACAAAAAAATTGGGTTTGTGTGTACCACAATCTTTTAAAGGTCAAGATATTGAGATTTGTGTTAACATGTACCAAAGTCTTTTTGAAGGCCAAGATATTGAATTTTTTGTGCACAGAGGTCTTTTTGAAGCCAAGATATTGAGATTTGTATTTACCATGGGTGTAGTCACAGAAGCCTTGTGTTATATGATTGGAGCTTTATGCAACTGTCACCCTTTACTACAAAATTTTGTGTAATTGCCTAGAGGGAAAAATCTATTAAAACATTATAGGAAAAGGAGAAAATGCTGGTAACCATGACTTTCTCCTATTCCAACAATGTTTTGTATCCTTTCAAAGACAAACCTGATTATTTTAGCCACACTGACATTGTCAACTGCAAAAGCTTTCAAATTTAACAAGTTTGAAATTTTGTCTTCTGGTTAATTCTAAACCACATTATGATGTCTTTTAATGACCCTGAGAAAGAAGCCCAATAAAAACATTGTGGGAAAAGGAGAAAATGCTGGTAACCAGCATTTTCTTCTTTTCCAACAAAGTTTTCTTCCCTATCAAAGAAAAATCGCATCATTTGAGCCACTATGAAATTGTCATCTGCAAATGCTTTCAATTTGGATGGATCTAAAATTTTGCTGTGTGGTGAAGAGTTAATTTGTTAATCAATTTTTCCAGTCATTTCACAGTGACAGCCCAACTGTGCATGTCTTCCTAGGTTTCTGCGCAAGTACACTCCTTGTTGCTAACCGAGATCAAACCAGCACCTGCTTGGTACAAGTCTTTCATTCTAAGGAACTAAGTGCTCGATGGCATGCAGGACTTCAGAACAGGGGTCGCTGGTTTAATTCCTGGCTCGGCCAATTTCTTTGCAGGAATTAGTTATAGTCATTGTGACAAGATTCATTCCTGTCCCACCACTGACAAATGTTTCGACGATAGCTATTTTGAAAAGCAGCCAGTGCTTGGAAAGAGTATTATGCGGAATAGTGGTAACAGAAACTCCAGGAAAGCATGGATAGGTGCACTGGCCCCCATGATACAGTTGAAAATATGTTGAAAACGACGTTAAAATCTATAAAAATCAATTAATCTAACCGACTGAGGTGGTGAGAACCTCCAGTGTAAAATACAGGAGACAAACTTTTATTGAATTTTGTTGTCTGCGTCTGAAATGTTTTGGGTCGTTTTATTATCCTCGACAGAATTCTAGAAAACTGAACTTTTTTGCAGATTGGAGCAATAGTGCACTATGTACAAAGTTATCTTATTATTGAGTTCAGAGAATCTTGCACCAACAGTTTTCCAGGCAATATTGTTCTATTGATTTTCCTTCAGAAGTGGGAGACTTACTGCAATACAGGAAGGGTGAAAATCCGACAATGGCTTTCTTGAGAAAATGTAATCCTGCATAGAATTTTACAGCTTTTTCACATAACGATCAGCAGGAGAATTCTTATATCTTGCAGCTAATGGAATTTGGAAAACATTGTGGCAAAAGGAGAAATTGCTCATGATGAGCAATTTCTCCTTTTGTCACAATATTTTCACCATTATGTATGCACTTTTCTCTGGTTGATTAGCAATATTTTCTAAGCCATGTAAAGATTGTTTCAGAGAGTGATGATTTAATAGAACTTTATGTCTTTCAATCCACTTTCATTTGCCTCAAAACTGGTTTTAGAAATTTAAAGTAACGTTACAGTGTGCTGAATGTATAAGAGAAACATTATTCTTCTGTTAGCACCACCTCACACACATTCATAAATATTGCCTGTTAGGTACTTGTTATATCAAATTATTAAATTATGTCCAGTGTATCTTTTAGGTCCTTGGACATTGTACAGAAGTGATCAGACTGCAAATTTTGTTCAGTCTGATCTTGATCTACACTTTCTGCAAAGAGTTCCAAAAGCTTCTCCTATCAAGCTAAGACTTGGTATAAACTTATGGCCACATAGAGAGATACAAAATTTTATCAAAGCTTTTCACCAGCCATTGTTAGGCGTTCAGCTGGAAAAGCTGGTTGCCTCGCAGTCGACTTAATGTTCCCTCTAAGAGTATTGTACATATTTATGGAAATGTGCCTCTTTTTATCGGCTTTATCTGCCATAAAATGGTTTTTGGGGATCAAACTGTTGATAGCCCAGAGTGGTTTTTTTTTTTCCCTCTACAAAAGCTTATTGATTGCTCTGATAGCAGATTGATGGCAAATATAATTGATTTAGACATATCTCTATTTTTCGATGCCTCATCTATGATATCAGCCAAGCTTAAATTGCAAAATTGTTTACCAAACAACAAAATTTTAGACTGGTCCAAATTGAAAGAACTTGCAGACGACAAACTAACCCAAAAATTGAACTTTGTTTCTAGCAGGGTAGAAAACATTGTGGGAAAAGGAGAAAATGCTGGTTACCAGCATTTTCTCCTTTTCCAACAATGTTTTCAGGAGGTTTCCATCTCAAGGTCGTAAAAACCAGGGATTGTTTGGTAAAAACTTAACGCATCTCCACGTTGCATTCATTATACTAAGCTTTTTATAACATGATTATGGATCCATTTGGCCTCACAACGAACCGGATCTTAAGGTAGAATGGTGATTTGACATGTAGAAAATTAACAAAAAAAAAAAAGAAGTTTCTAACCTGCATGTTGATTCGGTTTTATTTTTCTTTGTGCCAACTATAATCTTGTTGACTGAGATTCACACGCTTTACGAGACAAACAAAGATAGTGTTGCCCACAAATGAAAGTATTTGCAGCTGACATAGTAAACCTGAGACCCATTCTACATGAATGGGGGGGGGGGATTTACTTCAAAAACCTCGTAACTACAGCTTGTTACAATATGTAGTTACGAGGTTGTTGAAGTAAACCGACAATTTGTGCACGCCGACATAGAAGGAAGGTCATTTACAGTGAGGTCTGTCCTTCTGCCCCCGTCGCATTTTGCTCCCAACGGACAGAAAAAAAAATGGAATTTGTAGAAAACATTACCCGTGTGAAAAAAAAAAGAAAATTCTGGTTACCAGTATGTCCCTCAAAGTTTCCACAGTATTTTGTAAAATCGTCTTCGTTTGGCTCGTTAAGTTCGGGCTTGTTTTGTTCGGGATATAGCACGTCACCAAGAACATGTTTAATGAAGCATTTGCTTTAAAAGTCTTGTTTGTTCCATTTGCGAAATATTTAAATCAATGTAGGCTGAAGGAAGGAACTAAATACATGTACATGTAAATGAGTAACGTATATGTATGTATCTATATTTGCTTGTTGGTGCACTGGAACAGCATTGGTTCTGACATGCAGAACAAGAAATACCGTTGAAAAAGCGTAAATTTGCCAGCTCTGAAAGAGGCAGGGTTTCTTAGAATAAACGTGTCTACATTTCTTTTACCACAGGGCCTTTTGGAATAAACGTGTCTATTTTTTTTACCAATCACAAATTTGTATTTATTCATTTGTTATCAGTACAAAAAAGTAGGTCAAAAAGAAGCACATCGTCGGTTTATTTCAGAAATCTCATAACTATAGCTTGAAACAAGCTGTACTTCCGAGGTTTATGAAGTAAACTAACGACATTAATTTTAGCTACGCCAAAAAAATGCTCAAATTGTAAACTGCTTAAAATTTTCGAGAGGGAAAATAACTCGATACTGGTTTGTTTTTGCAAGTGTATCTAAACGCACAGGAAAGTGTTAACCCTTTGGCTGCTTATCGCAACTCACTGACCTTTTGCGGACAGCGTAGATCAAGATCAGACTGCACAGAACGTGCAGTCTGATCTTGGATCTACGCTTTCCGATCTAGAGATATTTTTACCCGAAACAACTTTGAAATATCAATTTTTGGGTTTTTACTTTCGAATCGAAAATTTCATTATAGTTTCTTCGCAGGATAAGTGTTAATCTAATATCATAGGGTAAGACATGTGCAGTCTGATCTTGACCTTCATTGTTCGGAAAAGAAGCCCCAAAACCTACACTAAGCAATAGAGACGGACTCGTCTATTCTGATGTTACAAAAAGTTCTATTATTAGAACTCATCAACGGATAACCTATAGCTGAACCTAGCTTATCGTGAGTGACTACGTAGGCGTCTGGAACTATCTGTTCTCTATCCATTCGCCTTGATGTCGTCTGCAAAAAAATCTATAAAGACCGTCGAGAGAGCGCCCATCTATCAAGTTTTGGAATCGAGTCTGAGACATATTACTTCGTCCTATGTCAGGTTTCTTAATGAAAATAGTTCGCGAAGCGGTCCAACGTCAATCGGGAATCAATACGCGTATCTCGGTTTCGCGCCATGTTGGCACACTTAGATCGCAATTCACAACGTAACCGCTGCTTTACCGAGTAATGTAGATCAAGATCAGACTGAACTAATTGTGAAGACTGATCCTGAATCTACAACCTCTGATATTAAAAAATATATTTTGAACAAAACAGAGCCATTAATACGTAGTAGGTAGGTCAAGTCATTTTCTTGACCGACGAAGTCATTTATTTTCTGCTCAAAGGGATAATGAAATCAGGACCAAATTTTCTGGGAGTGATCTATGTGCCAGACGGCCGCCGTAATTTAACCCTTGTGGCATCTTTTATTACTATAGTGGCCTAATCTGGCAGTGTAGATTAAAGATCAGGCTGCACAAAACGTGCAGCCTGATCTTTCATCAATACTGCCAGCTTTGATGATACACTGTTGTTGAGAACAAGCATGTACTTGGAAATATTTGGGGTTGTATTTCTAGGATAAAAAAATTCTGTTGGGTTTACTGGGCATTATAAGGGTTATTGTTACCCTTTTGGCGGCGAGTCTGTGGAAATAAAAGGGTATAGATGGGTAATATTAATATGAGCCATGCTCTGGCAAAAGGGTGCTTAATGCCTCTGCATTACTACTTAGGCTATAATATAATTACTATTACCAGGGCTCGGAATCATAAGAAAACCTTGGTGATATCAAAATATTCAACTCGTTAAAATAATGATGTCAATGAACGAACTAGTATCACAAAAACGTCATTGATTAGAGGGTGATGACTCAGCATCACCTTCTTATGCCATCCGACAGGGGTTTTCCACACGAGCACGCATTGCACCCCAGTTTCGAAAAAAATAGGTACTCAAAGATCAATGAACAGACGCCTCTCTGTACAAATAATATGCGGATTAAAAATCAGTGCATGCCATTCACACAAACAATGAATTTCAGAGTTAAATCTCGTAGAACTCGCTCTAAATTTAAAAATTTGTCTCGTTCAGCAGCTTTGACCTGACCTAGTTTGTAAAATACGTGTAAGATGAAACACTCTAAAATACCAACACCACTGAAAAATACCCCAAAACACCCCCCCCCCCCCAAACACTCGAAAATTACCCAAAACTATGCCATTACACTTCAAAAAAAAATTCTAACATTTAAAACTGCATGTGAAATGCTTAGATACACGATTTTATGGAAATCGGCCATGAACTTTTGCTATCAATTTTAGTATTTTAGGTCTTTCATACATTTAAGTTCGAAATAGTTAATGTACTTTGATTAATTGAGAATGCCATCTAGCGGGAGATAATATGGCGTACGTGTCTGGGATAGAAACCGAAAGTAGATAACGATTATGATCAATTAAGTTGAATTGCTGATTGCTGCTTTATCCGGACCTTAAAACAGTAGCGCGAGGATATTTCAACCCCTCCGTTTACAAAGGGAGCCAGAGCTAGAGAGAGAGAGAGAGAGAGAGGATATGAAAGAAAAAGAAAGGAGCCAAAGCTTGGGACAGGGGCACGACCAGGGCCTTTAAAACATGGCGTTTGCAAACATCGTGATAACCTTCATTCCTTATGTTTCAAAAGCCTTTTTCCTACAAACAATTTTCCTTTCTCCACAATGATTGCTTGTCTGTCAAAGTCAGCATTATTGCATGACAATTCTTGTTAATTAAGTGTTCATTTTACAAGAAGAAATACGAAGAAAACGGGAGCAACTTCAAACAGATTTTTTTTTTTTTCATCGATATCGGGTAATGTTCACTTCTTTTGTTCTGTTAGTTTCAACAGTTATTACCCCCGGGCTACGTCTATCAACACGCCATTACGGGCTTCCAGGGCTTAGTGTTTTGATTCTATATATAGTTGTTGGGTGAATTTTTTGTATTGATTTTAAAACAGAATTTAAGTATTTGTTTGGTATCAAAGACAGACGGGCGTATATAACTTCTTTGTATGTAATCGTTTAATTCAATCAATTTAGTAGAGTGGAAAAAGAAAAGCTAATGTACCGTAAAACATTTATTATTCTTGAATAACTGTTGAGGTGTCGTCAAACCTCTGTTTCATTTTCAAAATGAACAAACCGTAAGGTCGTCTTGTAAATTGTGAATAAAACTTGCGCATTTTGCATACCTTTAAGCCTTATACTTGGCATAAAGTTGAGCTCCACAAAAGTGGTGTTCCTTTCATTTGACCAATGGCCCCAGCCCCGCCCCAGCCCCGCCCTCACTTCCCTCCCACTCCCACTCCCCCTTCCTCCCTCCCCCGCCCGGGAGAGAGAGAGAGAGAGAGAGAGAGAGAGAGAGAGAGAGAGAGAGAGAGAGAGAGAGAGAGAGAGAGAGAGAGAGAGAGAGAGAGAGAGAGAGAGAGAGAGAGTTCTACCATCACCTTCTATTAGTACTTTCAGTACTTTGATTTATCAGGGTATCGGGATGTAACCCGCAGAGTGCCTAATGACTTACATAGACATTTTCAATCAGTTAAAAGTATCTGGAATATTGCGCTGTCTGGGCTGTCATACCTGAAAAATCTCACAAAAGAACGGACATGGTTGTTGAAGATCAGGCTGGAAGTTTTGTGCAACCTGAGACCGTATCCATTTTTAGTTAAATCATAGCTGCTTTTGTTTTAGGTTTTGAAAGTATGGCGACTTCTGGTTGGTTTAGTCTGTAATTTTCAAATGTAGGAAAAAAATGAGAATAAAACAAAATGTTTTTTTAGAATGGTTTATCAGTATGGACCCTTGGCGCATATTCACCAACCATTCTTGAGAATATATTCCAAGTCTTATGATGGAGTATTTTCTACATTTGAAAGTAATGCAACTTCTAATTGGCTAAACCATTTGGTCTAGCCAATCAGAAGTCGTGTTACTTTTAAATGTAGAAAATTCTTGACAACTAGAGGATATCCTTAAGACAAACCCAGATTCTGATCAACAATGTCCGTAAAAGCAGATAACGACCGGCATGACGTTATCATTAACAACGTGAAGTCAGCAGGACCTCGGTGTTGTCATCGGTATGTTGTCAGCGAGAAAGATAACAAGAGTAAATTGTCAGGCACTTGAACTAGTAAAAGTTTGATATCATCCACTAACGTCAAGACCACCTACCGAAGGCTTGTGGTGTTGCCCAGAAAACAGAAAATTGTTGCAAAAAGGCGAAATGTTGACTGTCTACATTTTACAAAACGTTTCCAATGTTGCTGGCTTCAACCTTTTTTCAAGGTCGACTTTGTTTTACCTTTGAATGAAATTTTGGCCAGCTCTGTTGTTCATATCAACAGCTTTTTAGCTCACCTAAGCACAATGGCTCATGGGGAGCTCTTAGGATCACCGTGTGTGCGTCGACCGTTGTGCGTCGTCAACAATTCTTTTAACATCATCTCCTCCTAAACTACTAGGCCAATTTGGACCAAACTTGGCTGGAATATTCCCTGGGAGGTCCTCTGTAAAAATTGTTGAAGGAATTTCATTCCATCAAACCCTCTGATTGCCATGACAAACAAATGGAATTTTCTAAGAAAAAATTTAAAAATTTTCTCCGCTGAAACCGCTGGTCACATTTTAAAATGATTTTACAAAGATGTTCCTTGTGTGAACTGTTCGCGAAATTTGATCCGTCGAGAAACATGGCTCTGGCGACTGGGGGCTGTTGCACCATACGTATATAAAGAAATTCCTAAAAATTCTTTTTCTCTGAAACGGTTGGTCAGATTTTGAAATAATTTCTATAGAATACATCTTCTGTGCAGTTTTACCGTGACAAACCATGAGTGCAGAAGCAACTATAATTGGAGTGCAACACGCGAAAAGGGTCATTCGGACATTTGCGTAAAGTGTCGTCTCTGATCAGCGTGTGCAGTCCGTACAGGCTAATCCGAAACGACACTTTCCGATTTTATGTGATTTTCTGTGTTACGCAAGTCGACTGTAGCACAAAATCTAATGTAGTCGTAAAGTGCCGTCCCGGATTAGCCTGCGCGGACTGCGCAGGCTAATCCGGGGCGACACTTTACGCAAATGTCCGAATGCACCTTTTCGCGTGTTGCACTCCAATTATGTGTAAAAGGCGCTCCTTCTCTCTACCAAACAACAAGATTTTAGACTTGTCCAAATCGTAAGCATTTGCAGATGACAAACTGAGGTTAGCTCATATAATGATTTCATCGTTATGGTAGAAAACATTGTGGGAAAAGGAGAGAAAATGCTGGTTTCCACGATGTTTTCCGAAAGCTTCTTCCTCGAGGTAGTTAAAACTCGGAATTGTTAAAGGTTTATTGCAATCCAGACGCTCTGGATTCGATCCCCACCAACCATAACGGGCGGCAATATCCGTAGGCAAGCCACGGTCTTGTATAGAAAAGCATAAACAGGTAAACTGTCGCCGCGATAAAGTAACTGAAATATTGTTTGAATACATTGGTGACCCGTCACGCAAAAAAGGACCATAGGGAATTCCGTATATCAATTAGATGAAAAAAAGATAAACGATAGTGCATGTAAACTCAAGTTGAAAATTCAAAAATGACTGTATAACAAGGTTCAACGACCACTTTTCACACAGGAAATGTCATTAAAGGGAAAAGTGTCGACCCTAGTCAGTCTGCGCAATTCGGGCAGCCTGACCAGGGTTGACACTTTTCGCAGTTCCCAGATGGTCCCTTTTTGCGTGACGGGTCACATTTATATAAAGATCACGTTTAATTAATACTGAGGACAGATAGGTGAATCGATACTTAAGAATTAAACTCGAAACGCTAGAAAAGTTAAACAATTATGCGTAGAAGTGTATTAAAAATGAGATTTATATAACATTCAAATTTCACGCTCCACTATCTCCCCCACTTTAATCTTTACCAAACGACAAAGTTTCAGGCTGGTCCAAATTCAGAGAGCATTTTACCGACGACAAAAATTAGCGTGACTCAAAAAATTGAAATTTGTTCTGGGAGGGCTGAAAACAATGTGGGAAAAGGAGAAAATGCTGGTTACAAACATTTTCTCCTTTTCTCACAATGTTTTCAAAAGACTTCTTTTACCAGTATTTTCTCCTTCTCTCACAATGTTTACAAAAGGCTTCTATTTCAGGGCCATGAAAACCAGGGGATTTTTGGGAAAAGGGTTAACCCTTTCCCAAACGAAAATTTTTGGACTAGACCAAATTGAAAGCATTTGCAGACAATAATTCAACTCTTGCTGAAAAGATGATTTCTGTCTATGATAGGGTAGAAAACATTGTGGGAAAAGGAGAAAATGCTGGTTACCAGCATTTTCTCCTTTTCCCACAATGTTTTGAAAAGGCTATTATTTCAGACCCGTAAAAACCAGGGATTGTTTGGGAAAGGGTTAAACAGTACAAAACCTGTGGCAAGGACTATGTAATGGATGTGAATTAGAATCAGTCTGAACTGGTATTTAATTACAGTTACTGGTAAATGTAACCTATGATCCTTTGGCCAAGCCCTGAGGCTCAGTCGATAACGCACATGACTGTATAATAAGTGGTCGTTGGCTCAATCCCCGGCTGGGCCGATTTGATTTCGAGGACTTAATATGATGGTCATTGCGACATAATTCATTCCCCTCTGACTGCTGATCATTGTTTCGACGAGAGTTATGTGGGAAAGCAGCCAGTGGCTTGGAAAAAGTACGAAGCACTGGTAAAAGAAACTCCAGGAAAGCATGGACAGGTGCATTTTCCACTGTGATACGACTGAGATAATGTTAAACACAGCGTTAATCACCATACTATCAACAAGTTGTCTTCTTTACAAAAGAAGCTAGTAGAGGTCAACATCAATGTTTTCAGATAGTTTATGTGCTTTTAATTTCTACATATATTTTGGTACATGTAAACAAACAAGTAAAAAAGCCGCTGCATGGAAACCTCATATGCTTTACATGACGGTCATTTGACTTTCTTGTCGAAATTTCCAGTTTCATGATCTTGTCCAGCGGTCTTCTTTCTCTTTTTAACGAAACTCTTCTTCTTTTTTCTTCTGCTTAGATTTATTTGCTTATTATGCAATTATTTGGGTGGTCATTTGCAGCCATGGCTTTCCTGAAATTCGTCATATAAAAATAAACCATGTCTATTTCCTGTTTCAGTTTCTTGATTCCGCTTTATTTACAAAATCATGACGAAATAGACCGTGTGTCAGATCAATTTCGCAAGAAAAATGGATATGGACAGCAAATTCTGTGGCACTCTGCCTTATAAACTGACCACTTTTGGAGAGGTCTGATCAATCAGTCAGCAGATCATTGGTCTTACAATGCGTTTTTTTATGCTATTAGTTATGGCGCCGCGTAAGCAGCGGCCCTATAATTGGAGTGCAACACGCGAAAAAGGTCATTCGGACATTTGCGTAAAGTGTCGTCTCTGATCAGCATGTGCAGTCTTCACAGCCTAATCCGAAACGACATTTTCCGATTTTATGTGATTTTCTGTTTAACGCAAGTCTACTGTAGCACAAAATCTACTGTAGTCGTAAAGTGCCGTCTCGGATTAGCCTGCGCGGACTGCGCAGGCTAATCCGGGACGACACTTTACGCAAATGTCCGAATGCACCTTTTCATGTGTTGCACTCCATATATTTTCATTCGGTTTTTAAAAGTACCTATGGAGGCAGCCATATTTTTTAGTCGGCTTCAAGTCATTTCGTAACTAGTTATTTCGTACCTACGCCATTTCATGCAATTCTTGGCCTCTTCGTATCCACCTATTCTTTATATTTTGGTCATTTTTGTACTCACTTCGATCATTTCTTACCCGCTTTGGTCATTTTGTGCCTAGTTTTTATATCAATTTGGTTACTGACAACCTAGTTTTTGTGGTATTTGTTGGAGACAATACCAATATAAGTTTAATATTGAATTTTTAACGCCTTACATCGTATTTTGTGCAAAGCCGAAGGAAATAAACCCAATTAAACACAATTTTTCTGAGACAAAATTTAAAGAATTTTTCGGCACCACTCAGATATGTAACTGGAAATGGCATGTAGAAATACACTAGGTGAGGCCATCTGTTGTAGAAATACTAATCTGTACTTGAAATTAGCTTCACTTGCTAATGGCCTTCTATTGGCGCGATGATACAAAATTAGTCTACTGATCCTTTGTTCCTGGGCTTTTTCATTCCAAAACCAACTCGTCCCATGGCTTGTTCATCCCAAGATTGTGCGCTACTCCATTGGACTGAGCATGAATACTTATAGATCCAAATAATTGATTGTAATGTTGGGAATTAATTGTTAACAACCAAATATATTTCAAAATCATAGTTTTCAGATACAAACACTTTTTTACTCGATGTATTCACATGGTTTCTCTCTCTGTTCATAATGCATCCTACTGTCGAGGGACGATACTCCTGACTCTTCGTAATGGTCAAAGAGGGGACACTTATACAGACATAACCTTAAATGTGTCATAAGTACTCTACTTACAACCAAAAAGGTTATCATTTGCTTAGTAGGTTGACTTTCAAGCCAATATTTGAATAATGTTTCACTTTTTTCTTTCAAATTATTAATTCCACACAATGGCTTCCTTGACAAATACCACTTCAGTGTTCTCAACGCTTTGATTATACAACTTCTATGGTTGTTTCTCGAATGACAACTGCTTTTGCATTATGTTTGTGCCTTACCATTATTGATTCTTTTTTTAAGTCGTAAGTTGCATTCTAAGGATTATTTAGGACTTCTCAGTTCATTTCTCACCTAGTTCTGCATAAAATTGCTTTGATGAATTTGAAATGCTGTAATGTGCCTTATGTCAGAAACAAACTGATTTGCGGCGCCAGTGATGCTATGCAGCAATATTTTCTTTTTTTTTTACTAGATAATATTCAAATGGACAATATCTTTAATGTCCCTCAATGACTTCGTAGCACAAAGGCGAGATTGCGTGAGTAGTAAAATCTGTGGGAATAAGGGCGCTAACTGATGACATACATTTGCATAAAAATGTACTTTTGGTGAATAAAAATCGATACTGTAGATCTCACTCCGGCGTTACCTTTAATCAAACGACAAAATTTCAAACTGGATCAAATTCCAAGCATCTGCAGACGACAAATTAAGTCTTGATAATGTGATGATTTCTGACTTTGATAGGGTAAAAAATATTGTAGGAAAAGGAGAAAATGCTGGTTACCAGCATTTTCTCTTTTTCCTACAATGTTTTCTGAAGGCGTCATTCTCAGGTTCATCAAAAGTAGGCATTGTGTGATAAGGGGTTAACCTTGTACCAAACGACAAAACTTTAAACTTCCTCGAACTGTAAGCATTTGGTTTTGGTTTGAATATTGGAGTTAAACGCCATTTTAACAGCTTAGGTCATATGATTGGAGTCAGTGACACCCATGTGTTTCGTGGCTTTCTCACACCAGAACTAACTCGGCTTTCTTTCCTAAGGCACAGACTACTTTTCTCACATCATTCAGAGATGAAAGCATTTGCTTGCTTGCTTGTTTGTTGCTTGCTTGCTTGCTTGCTTTATTGATTGATTGATTGATTAATTGATTGAACGATTGATTGATAGGATGATTGGTTTATTGTTGCTTTACGCTGTTTTTCAACATTATTTTTTGTCATAATATGGTGACAGCTAACATATTTATGTATTTCTCTGGTTTCACCAGTACTAGGCTAGGGCTCCAAAGTGTCCTAGGCCATTCACACTAAAAACCCAGTGGATCAAGTGAGTCTCGAACCAACAGTCTCCAGGAGTCCTACACTAAGCCACTGAGCCACGCCGAGAGCGTTTGTAGAAGACAAAATGAAGTCTGGCGCGTATAATTTCTTTCATATGGTTGCAAACATTGTGGAAAGGGAGAAATTGAGGTTAGCTCAAATGATGATCTCATTGTTATTGTAGAAAACATTGTGGGAAAAGGACAAAAATGCTGGGTACCAGCATTTTCTCCTTTTTTCCACGATGTATTCCGAAAGCTTCTTCCTCCACACAGGACCCGGTAGCATTTGTAGAAGATAAATTAAGTCTGGCTTGTATAATTTGTCTTTCATTGGGTTGCAAACATTGTGGGAAAGGAATGCTTGTTACCATTATTTGGTAAAGGGTTGAAATCGAATTAGAAACAAAACATACACATAAATTTAGATACATAAAGTGTAAAAATTCTCTCGAAGTAATTAGGTCAATTGCTTACTAAAAGGTGAACGACACGTGCTGTAACTCTTCAACGAACAAAATTTTAGCAGGTCCAAATTGAAAGTACTTGCAGACGCCAAAATAAACGTAGCTCAAAAATTGAAATTTGTTTCCAGCGGGGTAGAAAACCATTGTAGGTAAAGGAGAAAATGCTGGTTACCAGCATTTTCTCCTTTTCCCACAATGTCTTCAATAGGCTTCTATCTCAGGATCGTAAAACCCAGGTATCAAAGGGTTTAAGTACGCAGGAACTTACTGTACTTTTTTATCCATCAATATCTCGTCGACCTTTAGCCCCCAGAAAAAAATATCGCAGCACGTGACTTTGAAAGCGTCTTTGCAACAAAAATTGCTCTCTAATCAATGCATTGAGGCTTATTACGTGAATAGAAACATTGTAGCAAAAGGGGCAATTGCTGGTTGCGAGCAAATGATCCCACATGAGGTCTGGAGATACTAATTACGCGGTATTGAAAAACTGTTGACGTTAGTTTTTTCTGGATGATAGATGTTTGTAACAAGTATATGTATAAACAAGTTGTGAATTTTGAATTAAATGAAAGTGGGAAAAAAAACTCATTGCATTTCTTTTTTGAAGATTGATAGCAGGTAATATTAGGAAATACTCGTCTATCAGGGAAGAAGCTCGGCAAGAGTATAGTCTATGTACGTGTTCTTACAAGCTAGAAAGTATTGCCGATGCAAATTGTTGAAGATAAAAACTACATAGAAATAATTGATTGATTGACTAGTTGATTGGTCGGTAGGTCGGTCGGTCAATTGGTTGGTTGGTTGGTTGGCTGCAAAAGATCGAAACATGTTGCTACTAGTTTGATTGGTCGGTCGGCTGATTGGTTGGTTGACTGAAAAAGATCGAAATTTGTTGCTACAAATCTGATTGGTTGGTTGGTTGATTGATTGATTGGTTGTTTGGTTGGTTGGCTGCAAATGATCGAAATTTGTTGCTGCAAGTTTGATTTGTTGGTCGGTTGATTGGTTGGTTGGCTGCCAATGATCGGTATTTGTTGCTACAGGTTGGTTGTTCGCAGATTTTCCACATCTCCATTGAACCATTCTACCTCATTACTCGGTCAGTTTTAATCCATTACCATATAAATACTACTTTTGACGACCCTGACAAAGAAGCCTTTGGTAACCAGCATTTTCTCCTGTTCCCACAATGCTTTCTACCCTTCACAGAACATATTTCAAATTTTCAGTCACTTTTATTTTGTCGTCTGTAAATGCTTTCCATTTAGACAAGCCAAAAACATTGTCGTTTGGTAATGGTTTAACACACACACACACGCACACACACACACACACACCCACACCCACACCCACACACACACAAAGAACATTTGATGGATCTATGATTCTAATTACGTGTATTATGATGTATAATAAAGCACAGAGATGCATTTAACCCCCTTTAGCCAGAGGGTCACTCAAAGAATTGAAAAGGAAAAAAACGGATTGAATAATCGGCCTGCCACATCCATATAGGGGCATTCGGACATTTGTGTAAAGTGTCGTCATGCACAGATAATAATTACCTCATTACCACACAATCCCTACTTTTGTTGCCCCTGAGAAAGAAGCCTTTAGAAAACATTGTGGGAATAGGAGAAAATACTGGTTACCAGTATTTTCTCTTTTTCCCACGAGTTTTTTTAAAAAATTCTTTCCTATATTATATAGGTGTCAAAAGTCGGCATTGTGTGGTAAAGGGTTGAAAGTTGCGTACATGAATAAAAAAAATCCTTAATTATATAATGATCTTTTTTTACGTACATCTTTCAAAGAAGTAATACCAAAATATTATGATAAAGGCTAGGTTAGCGAGACACGCTTCAGACAAACGAAAATACCGCAATGTTTGTAAACAATAAGTAAATATTTTGTGAACCTTTACGGCTCCGACCAATCCTACCAGACGTTTTCATTCTAAAGGGAAGCCCTAAAAAAATACCACTTTCAATATTGCTCTTGTCTAGAGAGTCTGAGTCAAGCGGACAGACTAGAATAAGATCAGACTGCACTGTTGTGCAGTCTGATCTTGATCTGCCCTGCCCGCAAAAACAACTTAAATTATGAAACGTGGTCTTAGGATTTACTACTGCCCGCCCAATCATTCACAGATTGTTTGTGGAGGTTTTTTATATGGGAGGAAATGTTTTGTTGGACCACTGGCGCCCATCAAATCATCTCCGGCGCAGTATTCGGATCAGAAGGGAAATTATACCCTTGTGGTTTAGTAATATTTTCCTGGGCTTTTCGTATTCAGCGACTCATCACTTTGGAGAAAAATAAGAGATAATATTGCTAAGTTTGCTTTCATGATTTATTTGGTGTGAAAGAACGTGTAGCAAATGGTTTCTCTTGTACGATATTTTAATCGATGGGTTCGCATTTTTTTTAACCGAACTTTGCTAGATAACCTTTAAAAGATTTTTAACAAAGACGATTTCCTGTATAACAAGTACGTTCACTTGTCCATAATAAGTAGAAAATGTAAGATAGTTTAGATTAAGATCAGACTGTGCACTCACTGCAGTCTGATCTTGATCTACAAGTCCACAATAGATAGACGACATATATTTCCCCGCACATATATATAGGAAGGGCCCCTTTAAATTAACATGTTTACATGTTTTAGCACAAGGGCCCTCAGAATAAACATGTCTACATTTTTAACCAATCACAGATTTCTACTCATTCATTTGTTATCACTACCAGAAGGTCGGTCAAGAGCCAGCATATTTTAGCTATGCGGAAAAGAAAAGGAAGGTGTCAAGGGACGAGCGAAGGTTTCAATGGTCACTGCTAAGATCGACTTGCAGACCTTTTGCGGACAGTGTAGATCAAGATCAGACTGCACAGAACGTGCAGTCTGATCTTGGATCTACACTGTCCGATAAGGAGATATTTTCGTCAAAAAAATAACTCTGAAATATCACTTTGGGGGTCTTAACTATCAGCTTTGGAGTTGCATCTAACCGCAAAATGATATTTTAGACTTGTCCGAATTCGTAGCAGTTGCGGACAAAAAAAAATGGATTATGATTAGATGAAAAAGAGTTGTATTTGATAGAAAAGGAATCGCTGTGGGAAAAGGAGAAAATGCTTCTTTCTCGGCGGAGGGGGGTCGTTAAAAGTAGGGACCGCGTGGTCAAGGGTTAACTTGTTTATCCATGAGAAGGGTTAAGGGACGAGGGATAGTTAAGTCAAATCCATCACGTTATTTCCCGGCCACAAAGATTCCCAACATAATTCAAGGTAATACAATTATCTAGAAAGATTTACGAGATAATTTTTCCCAGTCGAGAAACAGGTTTGTTTTTTTTAACAGTTAACTCTTTTCATACCAACGACGACACGAGATGCTTTGGTGGTGGACAGTGCAGATCAGAGATCAGACTGCACATTCTGTGCAGTCTGATCTCTGATCTACACTGTTCACTGTTTTATTATTCTAGATTATGACTCAAATATCCCTTGATCTTGTAAAGAATATGTATTTTCAGCATTTGAGAAAATGCAATTTATTAATATATTAGTGAAAGTGTTGGGCATTCCAACGGTCTTTGTCACATTTCAAATTAATGTCCTGAAGGATGTAAAAGAAGTTTTATATTAGATTTTAGTTTCAGTTCTATCGCCGCCGGGGGTGGGGCTTGGGCTTGCTGGGATGGTCTTTAACTGTTATCCTGCCAAGTGAAATTATTTTCAAATCGATTGTAAAAATTAGAATTTATGTTATTTTACACATATATTTCGGAGAAAAAATATCTTCGTATCGGACAGTGTATATTCAGGATCAAAATGCACGTTCTTTGCAGTCTTTAAAAAAAGACAGCGAGTGGTGCGTAGCAGCTTAATCATTAATATACGCAGCATATATATATAGCAAATTATCATTCCATTATATTTTTTCTCTAAGTATTGGGGGTTTTAAATTGATGACAACAATATTTCAGCTTTATTTACTCGATAACAAAAAAAAAACAACCCTCTCATTCTGCAAATATGTCTTGTTGGAATCGAGCATTGACGAAGCATTTTGTTGGATTTTACTTGTTCATTTTTTCATTGATCTGACACGATCTTTCTTTTTTGTTTGCATTCTTTCTTTTTTGTTGCATAGTGATGAAATAAAATCGCGCGGTGTGCACCATCCATATAGCTCGTCGCGTTCACTGAGAGACTGGTGTTGCTACCATAGAAAGCTCGTATAATCTCAAAATCTGGGTCTGTATTCACCTACCATTGTTGAGAATGTTCTCAGTCTTGTTCTCCAACTTATTCAGACTTTGAAAGTAAAACAACTTCTGATTGGCTAAACTTGGTTTAGCTAATCAGAAGCTGTTTTACTTTCAAATGTAGAAAATTCTGGAGAGTAGGACACAGAACATTCTCATTATCTCCCGCTAGATGGCATTCTACAAGTACATATCTATCTAATTTGGGCATTCTGAGTAAAGAACCGGACTACTTTTCTTCCACTCTCTTGCACGACGGATCATTCCCATTCACCTCTGTAGTTGGCTCAGAAAGTAGTCCGCCATTACGTGATATTTTCGTCCCATGACCATAACTCAAAATGGCGACATAAACGACGGTGAAAGAAGGACCAATCGATTGTTTTGTTTGCTGTTCAAACAGCATATGGCTAATCAGACTTAGTGTCAGACTTATTTCCTTTCCGAAGTCCTAGATATATCAGTGCTTCACGTTGTTTAGGTTTCAACTCTAATTTCTTGTCATAAGACTACAATTTTGTTTAAATTGTCATCATTCATGGGCACAGCCATTTTATTTACAATTGGCGTGAGATTCTGATCAGTAAAGAAGCGTGAAATAGTAGTTCCATTGTATACAGGTGAATTCATCAGTTTGAGTACACTTATAATGTATCCAGAATCATATTTCCTTTGTCTACTTTATAATGTTACACATGCAACAGTTTAACAGCAACAAAACATCTTTTCCTCGGTTTGACAGGATTCTCGTCATTTAGCCCGTTTCAGACATGTATGGTGAGAGTAACGAACGACAACTTTGCTCGGAAATTGCTTTTCTACGCGACAACTGTTACTTTACATTTCAAATTAAAAATAATGCTGAAAGCGGCTTAAAACACCGTACAATCTATTGACGCTTGAATTGCAAGATCAGATCTGTCACATTTTCTCTTTTCCCCGATTAAAAAAATGACCATTTTCATTCAGTGGTATTTCCCTGGGTTCAGTGATTCTTTTATTTGTTTTTCTCCTGATAGTCTAATGGTACAATATTTCCCATGGTGATGATAGACCGATAACTATAAAGAACAGACACAGCGGCCCAAACAATTGTCGAGACATTTCAGACATGGTTTACGGAGATGGCGTCGGGTGCTGTTATTCATTGAAGCACTTAGACTTGGTCTCCAAAGTGATATCTATATGAAAGAGCCGTGCGCTGTAAAAAGGGGACCCAATGTATCTGCAAAAAGTATCAATCCAGGTCAGCCTGCGCATGCGCATTCCGCGCAGGCTGACCTGGGCCGATACTTTTCGCTATTGGTCGATTTTCTGTATATTCAAGGACCAGTTTACCGTATGATACAGTCGTTTGTAAGGCATAATGGATTTTATGGAGTCCATGATCACGTGATGACTTTTTTTTTTGGTGTCATGCATCACAGAGATGCGTTAAGCCTCCTTTTGTCAGAGCGTGGTTCAAATAATTTTCTTGGTCTCAAACGTGATATCTCTAAATCACGTTCCAGGAAATTTCCAGCAACTCCTGGACCGTAAAGAATCGCATCTAAATGTGTTTGCATAATTGTTCTTTTGACTCTAAGACGTTTTCCTACGGCGAGTGAAGGGAATGGAGAGAAAACGACACGGGGAGACTGAACTCTGTCTATCTTGTGCAGGCTTACCTGGGTCGATACTTATTTTTTGCAGCAGCAGTATTAAACCCCCTTTTCACAGGGCATAGCTCACCTGTACATATTGCGATATGAAATATATACGGTACATTGTTCATAAAGAGAATATGCTAAAATTTATATTTTCTTAGAATAAAGTTTTTATGGCATGCAGAGTCTTTGTGGAAGAATTGAAATATTAAGGAATTAAGTCAGCTGGCCCTTTTCAAAACATGCATCATTTTTTACATCGGATGTTCAAAATGATATTCATTTTGAAGTCACATGACATATTTATCTGTCTCTTCGTAAAAGTAGCTTTCTTTGATGTGGATTGTGATCAGACTCGTCTATGAGATGCATTAAGCTCATATGGACCGTATTCACCAACCAATCGTAAGAAAAGTCTCAGTTTTATTCTCCAGAGTTTTCTACATTTGACAGTAACACGACTTCTGATTGGCTAAACCAAATGGTTTAGGCAATCAGAAGTCGTGTTACTGCCAAATGTAGAAAAATCTAGAGAATAAGACAAAAAATGCTCGTAAGAAATGGTTGGTAAATACGGACCCTGTTGTTTGAGACAGGACTTAAAGCACATTGCCTTTGAGAAAACCTCACGGAAAAAAAGAAAAAAGTGCAATGAGCTTATAATGAGGCATAAATGGAAGTGTAACATATATTATGCAATACCCTGTATTTGATGACTCACATGGTGGTCATGTATGACGGAAATGCACTAACTCATTACCAAACGACAATATTTTAGGCTTTTCCAAATCGAAAGCATTTGCAGACGATAAACTAAAAGTGACTCAAAATTCGAAATTTGTTTTGTGAAGGGTAGAAAACATTGTAGGAAAAGGAGAACATGCTGGTTACCATCATTTTCTCCGTTTCACACAATGTTTTCAAAAGGTTTCTATCGCAGGATCGTCGAAAGTCGTCATTGTGTGGTAAAGGCTTAAACACCATTTTGCTAGAGTGCTTACCAAATGTTTATACTTGTTTACAGTATAGAGTGAGACGTGTTGTCGATATATCCATTGCGTCATACGTCCTTCAAATTTGGAAGTTGTTCTGTACTGTATTGGGCATGCTTTCAAGGCGTTGGTGCCAACGGAAATGAAAAGTACTTTTGACACGTAAGGTTGCCGTTAATCAACTCAGAACGCAATTGCCTTTAGATGTCCTGTAGCATTGGATTGTTGCAAAATGGGGACCAAAAAAAGATTGCTCAGAATAGGTCATTTCTCTTTTTAAAGTTATTATTGCTCATCTTCACATCCGAACTATGAATGTTTTTTGGCGTCGTTGTCTGCGCATATTCTTTGAAGATTCGACCTGCCTTATATGATGCATCACTCCCCCATAATCAGCTAAAACGGGCCTGATTTCTCCTCAAACGTATTGATAAAAGCCATTTTCTCCATTGCTACTTTATAGCGCGTATTACTACAATCCCCCTCAATATTGTGGTTGTAACTCTGAATTGTTTAGTGAAATCTTCAAGTGATTTACAAAACAAAAACCAACATAATTATAAACAGAACATGGAATATGGCTGTAGAAAAAGAAGAGCGACACAAAACACACATGGAAAACGTAAATCCTGGTTTATCTCTCGATTTTGGGAACATAATTCCCGATTCGTATTTAGATTATTCATTTGGCGAATCAAAAGCTTAGCGATGAACGATAAAATGTATAAATCTTTTCAATTCGTAGAAATAAACATTAGAATGGACAGATAATAGGAGAAAATTGGATTGAATGGTCACCATGATGGCGCGGACTTTCCGTTTCCGGGAGCAAACTGAGGCAAACCGGAAGTTGGGCAAAATTATCAATGTACGTTCAGAAACATAATTTTCAACACTTTCCCAGAAAAAATAGAATTTTAGACTATTCCATAATTCAAGCATTTCCATACTAAATAATTTGGTATGATACAGGGCTCAGACTATGGCACTTATTTTTTGAAAGAAAAAGATATCTTTGTGGGAAAAAAAGAAATGCTGTTTCAAATTATTTATCAATCAAAAGTCTTCCGGTTTGAGAGTCGGTAGATGCCGTGGGTTGACAAGACATAGAGACAGAGAGAGAGAGGGATGGAGAGTGCATGTGTGTTCAATATCTCAAGCACATACGTGGTTCCCTGCGGGAAAAAAATAAGCCAGATAGCAACAGAGACTCTGAATTAACACTTTACCAGTCGTTGGAAATTTAGACAAAATTAACTTAGAAAGAAAGCATTTAGGCGAGAAACATTAAGTTTGGATAAAATATTAGTCATAGACAGGGTCGAAAACGTTGTGGGAAAAGAAGAAAATGTTGGTTATCACTGTTTTCTACTATTCTCACGATATTTTTCAGTCCATTTTTCTCGGATTCGTGGAGCAGGGAATCGCCCTGTAAAGGTTTTCAACTCTTCATATTACTAAATAAATAAATTTCATTTTCACAAACGTTACAAATACAGTTGGTTGCAAGATCAAGAGTTGGTATAGTAAATATTTATAATACATCAGTGGACAGTGTAGATCAGAGATCAGACTGCACGTTCCGTGCAGTCTGATCCTGATCTGCACTGTCCACAAAAGCTTCTGGTGTTGTCTAGAGTAAGGAAAGAGTTAAAATTGACAAACAACAGCTTGCGTGCATCGTAAATTTTCTGTGAAATGTAACACACCATTTACCGCGGTTTTTGAAGTTGATGTCTATAAATCAATAGAAATTCGAGAAAATTACGGAACATGGGGAGTGAAAATTGCTTTCCCTGGGGGGAAAGTTTATCGTGTACTGAAGACAAAATATTTTTTTCCCAGGAAAAATAGTTTCTATCCTCTTACGAAACTTTAAACTAAAAATATATTTAATAGATGGGTAAGAAAACAAAATCGCCTAACAGGGCATTTGTAGATATTTCATTTTATTTTTGACACCGAATTTTAGAGAAATGGTTTTGAAAAACGAAATTTAGGACAAGATGAAAAAAAAAACGATCCCGTTGTTTCCTGCTTTGGTTTTACAGACACTTGTATTATTCACAAAATTAATCTTACACTGTATTACCCAAAATATAAAAATCGCTTTTTCTGGCTCGGTTTTACAGGATCACTCGGTTTCTGTTTTCTCTTTTATACAAACTTCGTCTTCTACAAACGATAATTTGTCTTAAATGTCTTCTACAAGCCAAAGTCTATAAAAAAAAATAAAAGCAAGGTGAGTCAGAATGGGTCTTTGACATGCAGAATAACTGCAGATAGCAAAAAGTTTCGATACTTTTTGCAGATGCATTAAACCCCCTTATCACATGAACATATGAACATATTTTTATTGGACAAGTACAAACGTACATTGTCAAATATTACATGATTTATATAACAAAACATTTGTCAATGCCTCTCTCTCTCTATCACACAATTTCTCTACTTCTCTCTCTCTCTCTCTCTTTCTCTCTATCCCCCCCAAAAAAATGCTTTTAAGTGAGGATGACATACGAAATGAATTTCACTTAATTTGTAAAAGATGATGATTAATATGTTAATAAAAAGCTAATATTACAGGCCCGTAGGAACAGGGGGGCTAGGGGGGACTCAGCCCCGCCCCCCCCCCCCCCAATTACTTTGAAAATCATAGTATTACTAAAATTATGAGTTCTTAGGGCAATGCAGCTACCACGCAAAAAATCTCAATATTCCGAAGTTAGCCCCCCCAATCTTGAAATGCTTCCTACGTGGCTGTATTATACTAACACAATGATGATATAACCATTAGCTGTACAGAAAATGAAATCGTACTGATAATGCAGATTCGATATATTGTGCTACATTTGAAATTGTTCTTTTTTCTTGTTTGGTGAAAAGTTCAACCAACTTATACATGCTTGGACTTCTAAAATAGAAACCATCTATGTACTGCCTATGTAAAATACTATACTTTGGACAGATAAACATGAAGTGAAATTCGTCCTCTACCTCGTTCTTATTGCACAATAAACACACTCTTTCATTTCGCGGGGCAGTATCATTCTGTCTTTCAAATCAATGCCCCTCGTAGATGACTTGCCGAGGACCCGTTGTGAAACCGTAGAGCAGAACGCATAACGACAGATTTTAGCCTCCTTTTTCAACAGTGTTTTCTACCCCTATTACAGACAGCATAGTGCACGTTGCATTTAGTTTTTGGTCAGCAAATGCTTTAAACTTGGACAAATTTAGAGTTTTACAGTATGGTAAGGAGTTTAATTATGCGAAACTGTTGTAACTTATAAACCCATACAGAAATATGAATGAATGAATGAATGAATGAAATGTCTTTATTGACTTATACATCTTGTACATAGTTAGTGTACAACCAATTAGTTTCAAAATGTCCCACGTGATACAATTCTCTCTCTCTCTCTCTCTCTCTCTCTCTCTCTCGTTCTATGTGTAAGTGATCCCTATCAAAGTTTGAGTAGTATAGCATACCAATGACCCATGAAACCAAGCAAGTCATCATTTAATTATAAATCCATAATATCCGCCCCTGGTTTTCCAAACAACTGACTACATCGTGGGTTTCACTGGTCCATATGCAGAAAAATTACTGATAGCAAAAAGTTTCCACTCGTGTCAGCCTGCGCGAACTGCGCAGGCTGACACGAGTGGATACTTTTTGCAAAAGCATTAAGTCCCCTTTCCACGGAGCAAGGCTCAAATGGTTGAAACAAAGCCGAAGTCCTCGGTGCTTTGACAAGTGCGAAAGTTAATTTCTGGAGAAAGAGAAAATCCCCTGCGATAATTGGATTAATCAATCAGAACCCTTCACTAAACGATCGCTTATTTTACAACCTGAAAGTGAAAGGCGTTAAAAAATAAAGACCGACTTATGGGAAAGAAGCTAAATAGTGATAATCGCCATTTTGATATGCATTTCCGATAATGTTATCTATACATTTTCAATGATAGCACCAACCGCTTGATTTACATAATCATCTGGAGTTCTGTAAAAGCTTTCCAAAATGGATGAGATTTGATCTTGTCATCTGGTAGAAAGTTAATTTGATATTCTTGTCAGTTGTGTAACAACATTGAAAAATTTTCAGTGACGCTTTAGGCGTGTTAGAACTTTAATTTAACCTCTCACTTTCTGAGAAGGAATTTTTTAAAGCTTGGGGCTTTCTAATTGGCAGTGTACAGGAAGATTAGACTGTAAAAAGAGCCTGCTATTTGGTCTTGAACATGCAACGTTGCTCCACACTTTTTCCGAGATATTGTACTAGTGCACTAGCTAGACTAACTAGCTTTAAAATTAGTTTGGGTTTGATCTTTATTTATGCTAAACCGTGTTGTTTTTTTTTACCAGACAAGAGTACAGATTGAAAGTTATTGCAAGCGACAAATCTAAATGTTACTCCAACCATGATATCTGTCTATGAAATGGTACAAAACATTGTGGGAAAAGAAGAAAATGCTGGTTACCAGCATTTTCTTCTTTTCCCACGATGTTTTCGAAAGCTCTCTTCTGCGGGTTCGTTAAAGCATGGATGCTGTTTGCTAAAGGGGTTGAAAATTTAATTTAAATATTTTTTTTACTGAAGCTTTCCTATAGAGTACACTAATTATCTCCTACATGGATTGTTTCCCCGCAGACTATACTGGAAAAAAAGAGACGTTTTAAAGTAGGGATACAAATATATTTCAAAGTATTAGAGATAACCAATGCCATGGGCACAATGTACTTGTATATGTAGGCATTTTGCAGAGGGTAAAGATCAAGGTCAGAGTGTACAGAATGTGCAGCCTAATCTTGGATGTACGCCGTCCGCTTGTTCAGTCAAGGCTGTTTTCTACTCTTCCAAAGACTTGACATATTGCTGAAAACATATTTATTTATCTTTTAATTGTTTGATAGGTCCGTCGGTCGGTCCGTCAGTCGATTTAATTTGATTGGTGTTTTGCACCGTTTTCAATGATTAATTATTTATTTCCCGGCAGCCAGTACACTCGTCGATGCTTTCCACAGGTTAATATTACCACTACTACGCATAATCTTATCCTCCAGCCTCTGGCTTCTTTCCCACTTGGTTTAACAATGTTGTACTCTTTTCAACAAACAATCCCGTGTTTTGCGATCTTGGGGCGAGAGGATTTTTGGGAAAACGTGGTAAAAGGCGAAAATGCTTGTTACCAGCATTTTACTCCTTTTTCCACATGCTTTACGCCTTTTCAGAGATAAACGGCATCATAAGAGCCAGATTTATTTTCTCGTCAGTGAAAGGTTTAACCCTTTCCCAAACAATCCCTGATTTTCACGACCCAGAGAAATAAGCCTTCTGAAAACATTGTGGGAAAAAGGATAAACCAGCATTTTCTGCTTTTCCCCCAAACGTTTTCTACCCTGCTGGATACAAATTTCGATTTTTTAGTTACGTTTACTGTTTCGCGCGCAAGTGCTTTCAATTTGGACCAGTCCAAAATTTTGTCGTTTGGTAAAGGGTTTAGATATATAAGTCTAATTCTTTTTCGTCTGGAAAACAGAACGTCGTCTTCCATTTGAAGTTGTTTGTCTACTGAGGTCGACGGATATTTTCTCTCTATTTTTCTTATTTATAACTCCTACGTATATTTTAAGGAATAATTTTTCCCGGTAATTTCACAGACGATCGTCTGTGATCGTCTGCGCCTTCCGGAAATGGTAGATAATTAGAAATCATATCGCAGACGTAAACATTCTGACTTTAAACAAATTGAGACGCGACATTGGTAAATGAGCGTTGTTAGATTGTGATGGGAGCTTTAACCCTTTACCAAACAATCTCTGGTTTTTTAATGACCCTGGCATTATAGAGGCTTTTTGAAAACATTGTGGGAAAAGGAGAAAATGCTGGTAACCAGCATTTTCTCCTTTTCCCACAATGTTTTCTACACTGCTAGAAACAAATTTCTTTTTTTTATTGAGTTACGTTTGTTTTGTCATCTGCAAGTGTTTTCAGTTTGGACCAGTCTATATTTTTGTCGTTTGGTAAAGAGTTAATGCCGCTTTGAACAGTTTATGTCATATCACAACGGTCAGTGCACCTACGAATGTGTTTCCTGGCTTTCTCACACCAGTATATAAAGGCACAACTTCCTTTCCATATCACTGACTACTTTTCTCACATGCATCTGAGCTGGGAGGCTAAACATCGCCGTGAAGAAGGAAAGAAAATTTGCCTGAACCAGGTATCGAACTTGCAACCATACAGGTCATGGGTCAGATACGGTAATTACTGAGCTACACGGTCCGGATCGGTGAATATGCTTTAACATTTCGTTTATGTCATATTGAAACGTGGCCTGTTACCTTAGTGGTTACTATACAGATTTGTAGGCGAACAAAACAAGATGAGTTCCAAAAACACGTGAGAAAATATTTGAGTGAAAGGGGCCAATTATTCTTTTAATCTCGATAAAACATCAAGGGAAAAGGAGCTAAGGACTTTTCCTATTCCGAAACTGCTTCTGAAACCTGCTTACTACTTACGAAGAGGATTCCGTCACGAATTCTGATTTTGTTTTCTAATGTTTTTAGATTCGATATGGTTTTGTATTTTTTTCCTCTTTTTTGTAGTAGTTTTAACCCGGTCTAGGCTGCTAAGCGCGACTTTAGGGCATTTTGCGGACACTGTTGATCCAGGATCAGATTGCACAAAACGTGCAGTCTGATCTTGGATTCACATTGTCCGACAAGGAGATATCTTTCGCCAAAATATACCATTGAACTAGCAAACCTTGAGTTTTTTTTTTTTCTACTGTAGGCTTGAAGGTTACGTTTGAAGTTGTTTAACAGAATAAGGGTTTTATGTGATTTTGTTGTAGTTTTGGGTGCGATTATGTGGTAATTTTGGGGAAAAAAACATAATCCTTTGATAATGGTCTCTTTCCTCCGTCTTCCTCCCTTAACTCTTTACCACACAATCCCGACTTTTGACGACCCTGATAAAAAGGCCTTTTGAAAACATTGTGGGAAAAGGAGAAAATGCTGGTAACCAGCATTTTCTCCTCTTCCCACAATGTTTTCTATACTTCCCAAAACAATTTCAGTGTATGAGTCGCATTAATTTTGTTGCCTGCAAATGCTTTCAATTTAGAACAGTCCAAGATTTTGTTGTGCTCATCACCAAACGACAATATATTAGGTCTGTCCGAATCGATAGCATTTACAGACGACAAAATAAAAGTGAGTGAAAATTTCAAATTTGTTTTGAGAATCATAGAATACATCGTGGGAAAAGGAGAAAATGCTGGTTACCAGCATTTTCTCCTTTTCAAACAATGTTTTCTAAAGGCTTCTTTCACAGGGTCGTCAAAAGTAGGGATTGTCTGGTAATGAGTTAACTCCTATTTTTTACACCGATTTTACCAACTTTAGGGCACAATGACTGATTTTGTCAGAAGAAAGTTCATTTTCCGATGTAGATTTTTATGACTCATCATTGCACCGACGGTATGGAATATTTTATCCTAGATATTTTACCCTGATGTAATAGAACGGGAGACGCCGCAGATCGATACAGCCTCCGCAAAATAATCGTGTTACAGACCTTGTTTTTCTGCCGAGTGCGCATGTGTGAGAGTAAGACAGACAACATGTTTTATATTGTTGTCCTTTTTCTCCAAACACAGAAATGGGCTGAAAACGATGTAAGACTTTCTTGCATAGCTCGCTGGTTAACTCTTTACCTGACGACAAAAATTTAGCTCTGCCCAAATTGAAAGCATTTGCGGACCACATTTTCAGTGTGGCTCAAATGGTGCAACTGTTTATTGATAGGGAAGAAAACACTGGGGGGAAAAAGAGAAAATGCTGGTTACCAGCATTTTCTCATTTTCCCACAATGTTTTCAAAATGCTTCTTTCTCAGAGTCGTCAAAAGTCGTTGTTGTGTGATAAAAGGTTAAAGTGTAAGGTTCGCAGTTGGTCACGTGACGTTAACCCCTTGCAAAGCACTGTCCAAGTCGGGCGCCATTGATTGGGCACCAAGAATGAGTCAATTGTTGACTTGATACTGTATCTGACTGAAATATTATGGAAAACGTCGTCAATTACAGTTTAAATGCATACACATGAAGCTCCAAGGTTATCCTCTTTGTGTAATTCAAGTCAAGACTGTACGGATCAAAGAGTCTTGTTGTAATTTCAAACTTTCTAGACAAAAATGGCATTGAAGCAATACATGTTTATGGTTTTGCTTTTTGCAACAGACCTAAGATGGCCTTTTTTTCACTTGTTTAGTTAAAAAAGGCGTTTATCTTATTCACTTTTTCAAGTCAAAAAAAGAATGTACTGTTTGGTAAGAAACTCTAGACAAAAGCAATAAATGATGACCGTGTTTTGTCGTTTTATCTATATAAAACCTGTACAAAAAGAGCTGATAATATTTTGCAAAGCACATCAAAGATAATTCAGTTTGATTATACGTAACCTTTAAGTCCTAAGAAACATTTTTTTTTTCCTCTGGAATTTGTCCAGAAAATGGGTACTTTTTATGACATCGTCTTAATTAAAGTCCATTTGAGCCATGCTCTGTGAAAAGGGGGCTTAACCCTTTACCATGCAATAAGGGGCTCTTAACACCCCTGAGAATTAAGCCTTTTGAAAAACATTGTGAGAAAAGGAGAAAATGCTGGTAACCAGCATTTTCTCCTTTTCCCACAATGTTTTTTACTCTTTAAAAGAAAAGTTGCTGCTTTTGAGCCACACTGAAATTTTCATCTGCAAATGCTTTTATTTTAGACAGTGCTGAAATTTCGTCGCCTGGTAAAGGGTTAATGCATCTAGAAAAAGTATCGACTCAGGTCAGCCTGCGCAGTCGGCAGTCCCCGCAGGCTGACCTGAGCCGAAACTTTTTGCTTTTTGGTAATTTTGCTACATGTCAAAGGCCCAGTGTACTTCATGATTTTAGCGGTTTGTGGGACAAAAATTGTTTTACGGTTCCATAGTGGTATGATGACCTGTTTGATATAATTTATCAATCAATCCCTGGTTTTTACGACCTAGAGATAGAAGCCTTTTGAAAACATTGTGGGAAAAGGAGAAAATGCTGGTAACCAGCATTTTCACCTTTTCCCACAATGTTTTCTATCCTGCTGGAAACAAATTTCAATTTTTTAGTTACATTTATTTTGTCGTCTGTAAGTGCTTTCAATTTTAACAAGTCTAAAATTTTGTCGTCTGGTTGGTTGGTTGGTTGTATTGGGGTTTAAGGCCACTTTAACAGCTAAGGTCATATCATGGCGGTCGGTGACGCACATGTGTTTCTGGCTTTCTCATACCAGTACTAATATAACTTTCATTCCAAAGCCACCGACTACTTTTCTCACATGCTTCAGCAGACGTGAGGGGCGAAAATACGCCAGAAAGAAAGTTCGCTGCAACCGGGTATCGAACTCACAACCACCAGGTCATGAGTCCGACACGCTTACCACTGAGCCACTCGGGCGGGCTTGTCGTTTGGTAAAGGGATAATTTATTACAGAGTTGCATTAAGCCCCCTTTTTGCCAATGCACGGCTCATGTATAACAACCACGAACACGAAGCAAAGACAGCGAGATGTTTGCGGGCTTTTTGTCTCTCGTAAAATGTTCGACCTTTTGTCCGCTTTTATGTCCTCAATTAACGCTTTTTTAACCCTTTACCACACAATGCCGACTTTTGACGCTCCTGGAAAAGAAGCCTTTTGAAAACATTGTGGGAAAAGAAGAAAATGCTAGTAACCAGCATTTTCTCCTTTTCCCACAATGTTTCCTACTCTGTTTAAGAAAATTTACACCATTTGAGCCACAATGAAATTGTAGTCTGCAAATACTTTCAGTTTGGACAAGGCCTAAAATTTACCCTTTACCAAACGACAAAATTTTAGTCTTGTCCAAATCGAAAGTATTTGGAGACGACAACATAAAAGTGACTAAAAATATGAAATTTGTTTGTGAAGGGTAGAAAACTGTGGGAAAAGGAGAAAATGCTGGTTACCACTATTTTCTCCTTTGCCCACAATGTTTTTAGAGGCTTCTTTCTCGGGGTCGTTAAAAAGTCGGGATTGTGTGTTAAAGGGGTAATTCTTTTTTTTTTCCAATTTATATGGGTGTTCAGTTTTTCTTCATTTATCAGTTTTTGAAGAAGTTTCTTTTTATCTACGGACTTTTATTTTGTTTTTGAACAGTGAACTGTGAACGCTGCAGTTCTCAGGGTGTCTAATTATGCTGGGTTTTTTTCCTTCTTGCAAGATGTACTTTAAATGTCAAGCTTTCTCGATGTGTCTGAGCTTGTTCAAAACAATTCCACTTCTCAAGTCGAAAAAAAAAAAACACCGAAAAACACAAATGTTCTGTTTATTTCAAGCGTTTAACCCTTTCCCAAACAAGCCCTAGTTTTTACGTGTCTGCAGTAAAAGTCTTTTGAAAACACTGTTTGAAAAGGAGAAATTGCTCGTAACGAGCAATTTCTCCTTTTCCCACTGTGTTTTCTACCCTTTTTGAGAACTTTCTGCCATTTTCTCCAAATCTAAAATTGTCTTCTGCAAACTCTTTCGGTTTGGAAGGGTCCAAAATTTATCGTTTAGGAAAGGGTTAACCCTTTCTAGGAGGAACTTTGTCAAAATCCAGAGCACTTCTTTTCAGTTATTCCCCGTGGCGCACCCCCTCCCCATAGCGACGCATTAAAAGGAATGTTGGTTATCATTTTCCCACAATGTTTTCAAAAGGCTTCTATCTCAGGAACGTTGAAAGTCTTCATTGTGTGGTAAAGGGTTGTTGGTGTTAAGGAAAGAAAAAATATACACAAAAAGAATTTGTCCTCATACCAAGACCGGAAGCGACAACAGCGAATGCTTTGAAGGCCCTCAAAACATGAGATGCCTTTTCGATCCATCATAATCTGTGTAATCTTGTAGCCATCAGGGCAACATTTGGTATGAAGGTACAAGAATGATTATAATTTCATTAAATAAGAATGGATTTGGGTTAAAACTCGTTGTCTGCGCATGTCATATTCTTCAAAGATTCGACCTGTCTGCTAAAACGCACAACTCCCTCCAATAAAGTAGCGGTTGTCGCGTAGAAAAGTAGTCCGGTTCTGTACCCAGGATGCCCAAATCAGAGATGTGTATTGTAGAAAGCCATCTAATGGGAGAGGAGACAATGGTCAAAACTGGTTGAAAACTGCCTGCAATCTCGTATATATGTATCCTTACATACAAAAAGATGTGGTGGAAAAAGGCAGTATTTTCTGGACGACTCCCTGAGCGAAATCTCTCATTATTGAAAACTCTTTTTTACTTCATTCGCAGTTGATGCATTTTTTCCCTGTAGCTACGTTTAGCCCGACGTGGGATTGCATGTGAAGTAGGCTTAAATCGTCGGTTTACATCAGAAACCTCGTAAGTACAGCTTGTTTCAAGCTGTGGGTACGATTTTTTTTTTAAAATACACCGACGAAATACTTCTGCATTAGCCTAACATTAATGCACTCAGCATGTACTCCGCATCAGGAAGTTTATAATCAGTTCAGTAAAGTTTACCTTCTATGCAGGCACGTTTTCGTGTCTTGGTCGTGGAATGGCGACCTGTAGTCTTTTCAGGAAGAAGGGCACCGTAATTTGTGAAGCAAATCTCGTTTGTGCTTCAGTAACGCGAGATCTCACTTCCGGAAGTGCCAGACGGCTTGTCTTCTCTAACCTCAAATTACAAGAAATGCTGTTATTTCGTGTCTATGTATCTATTTCCTTGGCATGTTTTTTTTCTTGGTATGTCATTAGTCATACAGACACCATTTGATCTTTACATCTATTACATTACTCTTTACCATATGGCTTGGAACACGCCAAAAGGGGCATTCGGACATTTACGTAAAGTGTCGTCTCGGATCAGGCTGCGCAGTCCGCGCAGGCTAATCCGAGACGGCAGTTTATAGCTGCATTAAATTTTGTGCTACAGTAGACTTAAATAAAACAGAAAATTTCATATAAACGGAAAGTGTCATCTCGGATTAGCCTGCGCAGACTGCGCAGGCTCATCCGAGCGGACACTTTACGCAAACGTACGAATATCCCTTTTCGCGTGTTGAAAATCATATAGTTCCTCCTTGTCACGATTTGGGGGAAAGGGGAATCACTTAAAACATTATAGGAAAAGGCGATTGGTTGATTGAACGCCGCTTTCAACATTCTTTCACTTTTTTTCTGGGTTTCAACGACAGTAGGCTTGGGCACTTGAGTGTCTTGCCAAAGGACAAACCCATGAATAACACGATGGATACAATGATATACCACATATTCAGTTTTTCTCTGGGTTTCAACGACACTAGGCTTGGGCACTTGAGTGTCTTGCCAAAGGACAACCCCATGAATAACCCGATGGATGCAGTGAGGCGCGAACTTAGGGCCCATAGGCTACGAGTCCTAGCCATTAAGCCATACAGGACCACACAGAAAAAAGAAAAAAAATGCTGGTTCCACAAGGCAAATTCTCTGGTTTAATGGATTGATTGTATGGTGTTTAACACCGTTTTAAACATTCTTTCAGTTATATTGCGGTGCACCTATCCATTCGTTGCTGGAGTTTCTTTTACCAGTATATTTACTTCGCGCAATTTTCTTTCCAAGCCACTGGCTGCTTTCCCACATGATCATTATCGAAACAATGGTCAGGGGTAGGAGAGGAATGAATCCTGTTGCAGTACCTATCATCAATCCTCGGGAAGAAATTGGCCGAGCCAGGGATCGAACCCTGGACCCCATGTTCTCAAGTCCTGCACGCTACCGACTGAGCTACCCGAGCTCGGCTCTCTGGTTTAGGCAAAGTTTAATTTGTCAACTGAAAAATAGTCTTATCTAGAATTATGTCGTTTAGTAAAGATTTGATGCTAATGTTAAACAAGTCTATCACAAGACAATCTACATATCAAGGCGCCATCTGTATTTATGTTCCAGTTTTCTGCCCAGCTTTTGGAATGCAAATACAACATTGTGACTCTGTTACCGTGTGCACTTAGAGTTAACCCTTTACCCCATAAGGCAGTTCTATGGTATCTCTAATTGACCCTAAATAACGACAAGGATGAAGCTGTTTCTTATGTGTATATGACACCTTTTGATAGCATAGAAAACATTGTGGCAAAAGATGAAATTGCTCGTCATGAGCAATTTCACCTTTTGCCACAATGTTTTCCAAAGGTTCCTACAAGCAATGCGTAGAAACGAGTATCTATGGAGTAAAGGGTTAACCCAGGAATAGCGCATTTACCAGAACATTGGCGACGCTCTTAAAAAAGTTTCTAGTTATATGAATGAATGAATGAATGAATGAATGAATGAATTTGACTTAAAGTTTTTCGTCATACAATCTGATAATACAGAGGATGTAAATGACACAAACGTAAAGATACATCTGTATAGCTAAAGAAAAAAGGTCTCTGTTAACTCTTTAAGACACAATCACGATTTGTAACACCCCTGTATAAGAAACCTTTTTAAAATCATTGTTGGAAAAGGAGAAAATGCTGGTAACCGGCATTTTCTCCTTTTCCCACAATGTTTTCTTCCCCATCCAAAACAAAAATAATTACTTCAGTTACATTTAATTTGTCGTCAGCAAATCCTTTCAATTTGGACCAGTATGATTTTTTTGTCGTTTAGTAAACAGTTAACAACTCTTTACCAAACGACAAAATTAGGATTAGTGTAGTAATCCAAATTGAAAGCATTTGCAGACGACAAATTTAATGTGACTCAAAGTTTGAAGAGTGTTATGGAAAGGGTAGAAAACATTGTGGGAAAAGGGAGAAAATGCTGGTTACCAAGATTTTCTCCTTTTCCCACAGTGTTTTCAGAAGGCTTCTTTTTCAGGGTCGTCAAAAGTCAGGATTGTGTGGTATAGGGTTAAAACTTGAAAGCGTGTAGAATTAGTCAAACACCCAACGGCTTGGAAAGAATACTTTGCAGAATTCTAGTATATATATAGAAAACAGTGAATTTTTGTCGCCAGGGGGCGCTTATCATATGGCGCATCGAAAGAAATCGAAACAGTATAAGACCAATATCATTAAAACAGCGATTACGTAATCGCTGTTTAAAAATCTCCATGAGAGCATGTATAAGTGCACTGGACACTGCGATATAACTGAGGTAATGTTGATAAAGACGTTAAACACCATTCAAACAAATATCTCCAAGATTTGAGATGAAATTTATTATATATTCAGCTAAGAGGAAAATTCTCTGACTAAAAAAAAAGTAATATGGATTACGCGTTTATGACTCAACTTAGTCCCATCGTCTACATTCAAAGGTTACGAAAGATGTATAAAGTATTTAGTGGTGCCAACCCGGAAATAAAGGAGAGAGAAAAAAATACATTTTTTAGCTACGTTTTATGCATTTTATGCAATATCGTAAGCGTTTTTTTTTTCTGCAAAGCAAAACTCCGTGCATTGGCTGCAGATATTTTAGATCATTACTCGGTGCACTTTTGGAGGCGTTGATGAAAGAGCAATCTGGGCCTGTATTCACCAACTATTTTTAAGAACGTTCTTTGTCCTATTCTCCAGAATAGTATATATTTGAAAGTAACATAACTTCTGATTGGCTAGACCATTCGGTTTAGCCAATCACAAGTTTTGTTACTTACAAATTGAGAAAATCTTGGAGAATGAGACTAAGAATATTCTCAAGAATGGTTGGTGAATACAGGCCCTGAACTTGAACCTATATAGACTGATTTGACAAACTTTGTCCGTGTACGAAAAGAATCTATAAATTGAAAAATATGTATAAATAGATGCAGTTTTTGCTTGAAATTTTCATCTATTTTATCAGTATATATAGGTTTCAGGGCCGTACCGTAGTCACCAATCAGTCGTGATGGCATTCTTGATCTCTTCATTTTTTATGGGGATGTGACGTTCTGGTCTGAATCGAGCGGTAAAATAGTCTATCAGCTAGACATAGCTTGGCAGACGACTAATGGAAAAAAAAGCGGCCAATCCTCGTTCGTCTGCTGTATAATTAACAAGTGTCCATGGTGATCGATCTGGCGCCCACGGAGGGCTGGAAGGTTAACTCTGTATTCCAGACAACAATATTTTAGAAAATGTCCATATTGAACGCATTTGCAGACGACATAACAGTATTAAACGTGATCTAAATGGCGGGATTTGTCACACATCGTCTCGGTGAAACTTTCACCGTAGTACCGTTCAAGATACATGTTCATACAAAGGTATTACTTTTTTGCCATGTTCAGAGTGCAAGCCTTGTCGTACCACTTGCCATGTCATTTGTTTTCACCAAACATCCTTGGTACATTCTTTGTCTTATTCTCTAGAATTGTGTAAATTTGAAAATAACACAAGTTCTGATTGGCTAAACCAAATGGCCAAACCAATTTGTAAGTGTAACAATTTCTGATTGGCTAAACCATTCAGTTCAGCCAATCAGAAGTTGTATTACTCACAAATTTAGAAAACCTTGGAGAATAAGACTTAGAATATCCTCAAGAATGGTTAGTGAATACGTACCCTGCTTCTTTTGGCTTTAACTCATTACCAAACGACAAAATTTCAGACTAGTCCAAAATGAGAGTATTTGCAGTCGATACAGTGCTTTTGGCTGAAAATGATGGTAATTGTCTATGAACGTATACAGGCCCGTAGGAACGGGGGGGGGGGGGGGCTGGGGGGGGGGGCTGAGCACCCCCCCACAATAATTTTGAAAACCATAGTAACTAAAACATGAGTTGTTAGGGCAATGCAACAACCACACAAAAAATCTCAGAATTTCGAAGTTAGCGCCCCCCCACCCCCATCTTGAAATGCTTCCTACGTGGCTGGACTATATAAAACCTCGTGGGAAAAGGAGAAAATGCTGGTTTCCAATATTTCCTTCATTTCACCAAGCTTTTCAAAAGGCTTCTTTCTCAGGGTCTTGTAAACTCGATATCATTCTGTAAAGTTTTATAAACTGTAGAGTAAAGCTTGATTTATAATTTGCACGGACGTAGAGACTATCATACTGTTTTTGCGCATGACTTCAGAAATGGCGGTAAAGAGGACATAGGTTTTGGGGAATATGAAATCCTTAGTTGACCGTATTTGGGATGGCGGATCGATACGTCAGATGTATTTCCTCTCTCTCTCTATCGGACAGGAACCGCGATTATCTGTCTCCATTTACATAGCTCTGTACCAAGCGACAAAATTTTAGACTGGTCCAAATAGGAACCATTGGTAGACGACAAATGAAGTACACATTGTGACATTTGTTCTTGAAGGAAGGAGTAGAAAACATTGTGGGAAAAGGAGAAAATGCTGGTTTCCAGCATTTTCTCCTTTTCCCACAATGTTTTCAAAAGTCATCTGGATTGTTTGGTAAAGGATTAAACAATTTTCGCACCACTGTGATCAGTCAGCTTTTTGTCGGCATGTAGCAGACGGCGTTTGAAAAGATTTTGCCAATAGGGGCCACTGCTTTAACGAGCATTTTTTTTCTGTCTTTGTCGCAAGGACCCATTATCTCCCGCTATAGACTGCATTCGAAAAATGCACATCTATCCAATTTTGGCATTCTGGGTGCAGAGCCGAACTACTTTTCTACGCGACAACAATTACTTTGCATTTCAAACAAAAATATACATTTACTCGATAAAACGCTACCTTGTGCGATTCATTTAGCTATGATCAGCAGTTTTGAGAAATCTGGAGCTAAAGCAGACCTGATTTCACCTCAAAGGCATTGATTAAAGTAATTTTCTATATTGCTACTTTATTGCGTGTATTACTACAATACCCCTGATATTTGGGGGAGTGATGCGTCATAGAAGACAGGTCGAATCTTCGGAGAACATGACATGCGCAGACAGCGCACTTTACAGCCGCATTAGCTCAAGAGGTACATCACGAGATAAGTAATTGACAAATGCTGGAAAACAGTTGGATGTTACAACTTTGATTTCCGCCGCAGGCCAACCGATTTCCGCCGCAGGCCTATATACTGAAAGAATTCTTAATGTCTTTCGGAGGCAACGTTTTAAACCTAGGGAACTGTGTAACGGTGCTATTCACAGAGCAAATGGACCAGGGGTAGCATAGGATAGATTTTGGGCGGTATTTTGCACCATCTCCCGTAACATAGGCCTATTATATGACCATATTTGGGTGTCGTCATTATTGGCAACACGTGGGCTATAAAAAAAGAAAAACAGTTAATGAAAAGCCTGCTTGATAGAGAAATTGCTCGTTATGAGAAATCATCCTTTCAAAGAAAAATGCGATTATTTGAGCCGTATTTCATTACAAAATGCTGTGCAAATACGTGTTCTTAACATTGAGTTTGGATCCAGACATGCGGTCTGAACTTTTTCTGTTTAAATAGAATTAAAATCACAATTTTTGGAGTGCTCAGATCTACCATGGTCTTGTTTAACTTCCATTCGATTTATCAACCTGTATCCTACTTAAAGGTGGCCCTTCAGATTTTGAGACGAAAATTGTACAAAAGTGCAAAAAAATCATCCTTTTACTCCCAAAGCCTTTTAATTTTCATTCATAAAACGCCAGTAGTCGAACACCGTCTGACAACACGAGAAATTAGAGATTTACTATAGCCCAGGTCGACACAGACGGGAGACACGTTCTATTTTTAGATGATCAATTCACTCATCTACATACAGGAATAAACAGATTGAGTTTCAAACATAGGGTCCAAAGAAGACATTATGGAAAATAATTATTACATGTTCGTTTTGTTATGGAATTTAAGCGTTATTAGTCACGTGCCAGTCACTTGACATTCCCACAATGCTTTATTGATTTTTGGCGCGAAATCTAAAAATAGCTTAAGTGGCTACGTAGCCTTTTAAGGGAATACCACCAAAAAAATATTTTTTTTGTAATTTTATGATTCTTAATCATTGATGATTTGTATTGTTTTTTCATATAAATTTCGATGATATGTATATTTTTTAGTTTGGTGTCATGTGAAAATTCTAAATACCCACCTTTAATGAATGAAATGAAACTTTCAAATTGACAGAAGCCTCCTTCCCAAATTTTGCTCTTTCAATTGTATTTTTTGGGAAAGGACACTTCCTTGTCGGAAAGTGTAAATCAAAGATCAGACTGCACGTTCAGTGCAGTCTGATCTTTGATCTACACTATCCGCAAAAGGTCAGAGAGTCGCACTGAGCAGCCTTAGGGTTTACAAGCAGTTTTAGGACAAAGTAGTGTTGAGAAATGTTAGTTTGTTCTTTCCCTTACAGAATGGAGAACGCTGTTAGAAAATGAAAAAAATGCTTATCACAAACGGGAGTCTGCTTTTCAACCAATGTTTATTTGTTGTTTTGTTTTCAATTGCAGGTGTAGCTTATTATCTGTACTTAAATGGGTTAAACGTCTTTTTCATTTATTCAACTTCATAAAAGAAGATGTTACGTGAAAACTGAAACAAAACTTTTGGGATATTTCAGTAAGGCAATACGACAGCATATATTGCCAAATTATGGTTCTGAACTACACTTTCTTCAAAACGAAGCGAAAAAAAAATCTTAATTTTTTTTCTCAACATTTTTTACGTCCTACTAAACAACCCCGAACACCTTATACTTTTTAGCTTAAAATTAGAAAGACTTTAAAGAAATGTAATGAAAAGGAGAAAATGCTGTTAACTGGCATTTTATTCTCTTTCCACAACGTATTGTATCCTTCAAGGATTGTCGTGATCACTTGAGCTACAGTTAATTTCTCGTCTGCAAATAGTCCCATTTATGACGTGTTCCAAAATTTCATTGTCTCGGACAGAGAGATAAGGATTAATGACTGACGTCAAGATTAATCGATTTTGTGTGTTACCGAGTGGTAACATTACATCTTTCTTGAAATTCGATGACGTAAGCACGTCAAACATACCACAGAGACAAATGAATGTTGCATTTCACGGGGGAAAAAATAAAAACTGAGACATGCTCTGTGAAAAGGGGGCCTTAAAGCCCCAGTAAAGCCAAAGAAGAGGTAATTTTCACCGTTTATAACTCGAAAATATGTTGCATAACCCCATCACAACGCACATATATAAGATCGGAAAAAACTCGAACGTGTAATGGTAAGATCTGTTCTAGATCTAGTTTTAAACTTCTTTTTGCTGCAATTCACTTGAACTTTTGCGAACTGCACCTTTACATACCGTGAAAGTCCTAATAATCGTCATATTTTTACATGGTAAAAATGAAATTCACTTTTATTTTATTATGATAAACAGGTTGTCTATTCAGTTGGACGCTACTAAGACTCTAATGTATCTGTAAAAAGTATCAACCCATGTCAGCCTGCGCAGTTTGGTAAACTTCTGCATTTTAAAGGACCAGTCCACCCAGGAATCCAGCCTGTTGTTACAAAAGAAAAGGTTTTTATGGATCCATCCAGAGCTCCAGATACTAGAAAGAGGGAGTGGTGGTTTTCTAAATTCATTATTTCTCTTCGAAACCCTATGTTGTGGGTACTCATTAGAATCGTCTCGATGAGACGATTCTAATGAGTACCTACATCATAGGGTTTAGTGGAGAATTAATGATATTTTTAATTTTGAAATCAAAATCACTCCCTCCGCCTGGACCTTTATCCATAATCATGACTGTTATGACTTGGTTGGTAAAATCACGGATATGCTTTAAGCCCCCTTTTATGCCAGTGCATGGCATAACTGTTTTTGAAGTGCCTCTTATACAATTATCAATCGACAGTGTGCGAAATTTGCATCAGCAATTTATCATTCTCTTGGCATTTTGCAAAAATACTCGCACAAAAATGATGCTGCTGTATACGCTGTACCGGCCCCATGAAACTTTACGTGTGCCCAAATTGAAACCATTTGCATCTACGACATTACCCCAAGACTGCTAATCGTGACGCAAGGACCTTTTGCGGACAGTGAAGATCAAGATCAGACTGCACAGAACGTGCAGTCTGATCTTTGATCTACACTGCCCGATCAGAAGATAGTTATCTGACCCAAAAATTCTCTTTGGAATAACAATATTTGGGATTTTACTATCGGTTTAAAATATTTAAATAGTGATTTTAGCAGTATAAAGGTTAGAATGGTAAAAAAAAAAACATTATGAAAAAAGGAGAAAATGTTTGTCAACAGCATCTGCTGCCTTTTTCTACCATGAATATATTCAAAATCCAGCTTCACTACAGTCCATAATAAACACTGGATATTTTTGTTATTTAAAGGGTTAACCCTTTATCACACAATGTTAACTTGTAAGTACTTTAAGAAAAACGACTTCGAAAACATTGTGATTAAAAGAGAAAATGCTGGAAACCAGCATTTTCTCCTTTTCTCACAATGTTTTCTAACTTATCAAAACGAAGTTCCATAATATAAACCCCATTTAATTTGGCAGCTAAATATCCATTCATTTTGGGTATGTTTAAAATTTTGTCACGTGGTAAAAGGGTGAAAGCTGTTCGGCTCCTGATCTTGTCTGAACATGACACGATAAAAAAATTATTCCTTTTTACAGATAAGCAAATCGAAGTGATCTATCATATATGACCTTCAACATTCTTATCCGGGCCTTCGGATATTTGCGTAGTCTTGTCTCGGGTCAGACTGCAGAGACGACTGTTTACGGAAATGTCCGAACACCTCTTTTCGCGAGTTGCAGGCCCTAGATATGTTGTTGGTGTGAGAATTAACGTTTTTTGCCACACAATCCTGAAATTTAAGACTCTGATTGATTCTGGTAAGCAGCATTTTCTCCTATTTCCACAATGATTTATTTTGTTATTTGTACAACACTGAATTAGTCATCTCCAAATGTTTTCAATTTGGACGTGTCTGAATTTTGTCGTTTGATATAAAGAGTTAAAAGGACACAATGATGAGTTAATGAGTCTGCGGCCCTAAATCTCATATTAAAAGACGGAAGCTGCCGAGATTGGCCGAATAGCATTTACGAAAACTGCAATGTTGCACGATATTTATCGATGAGTTAGTGAGTCTACAGCCCCTCAGTCCCATATAAGGTAGTGGACATGTAGTACTTCTAGTGCAGCATGGCATACAGATATAATACTTTTGCACATTTTTAACCGACCAGAATTTCCTTTGATGTCTATCTTGAAATTATTAGTTGATACTATTGTTAGTTTTCAGAGAAGGGAGGTAATTATCATATTCTTTTGTAGTGGGAATATAGTGGTTTTAGATTCATAAACGATAATTCTAAGACCGACAAAAAGGAATCTTTAATCTTAGCAAATTTGCTAGGATAATATTATAGTGGAAATAGCTGTTTTCTATTACGGGTCCACTACCGTGATTAATAGACGAAACCTGTCGAGTTTGGCCGAATAGCTTTCACGACATCGTCGATGTTTACCGATAACCGGCCGATTAGCTCAGTAGGTAGAGCGTAGGATTCGTGAACACAATGTTTCGGGTCTCCACAGGTTGTGGGTTCGAGTCCCCGGCTGGCCAACTAAGAAAATTATTAATAGTCTTTCGGATGAGACGTTAAACCGAGGTCCCGTGTGACGGTGCTATACACCGAGCACGTTAAAGAACCAGGCGGAATTCTCAGTAGTTTTGTCCTGTATCCTTGCACTATCCCCCGTAACAACTAACCGTCTTCTGGGGGCGTCGTTCAGATGGGCAACCGGTAGCGACGATAAATAAACGAAAATAATCAATGTTTACCGATGTGTTAGGGGCCTTAAATCTTAAAGGAGGACAAATCCCTTGTCTCTTTCTATCCCTTGCACCATATTTGTTGCTCACTTAACTATGTTTACACAGCTGAGCCATTTAACATATATTCAAGATTAAACAGCGTATTGTTCTCTCTCTCTCTCTCATCATAATTATCTCCCACTAGATGGCATTCTACAAATACACAGTGATCTAATTTGGGCATTCTGGGTACAGAAGCGGACTATTTCAAAACAATCGTTACAATTGGACTTCAAAATGAAATAAACGTTTACTCAATAAAACGCCACTCGGTGTGATTCATTCAGCTATGATCGGCTTGCGTGTAACCGATGCATTGTCCATTTAGTAAACCAGGCCCCACATGCTTGGGTAGTAAGCTAATGGCTTCAGTATAAGCCCTACTTTTCCCAGCTGCATGTATGTGGCGTTGTCTGCGCATGTCATATTCTTCGAAGATTCGACTTGTCTTATATGACGCATCACTAGCCCCGAAAACGGGCAGACTGTAGTATTACGCGCTATAAAGTAGCAATGGAGAAAATGGTTTTTATCAATACGTTTGAGGAAAAATCAGGCCTGTTTTAGCCCCAGAGTCTAAACTAATGATCATAGCTGATTGAATCGCACAAGATAGAGTTTTATTGAGTAAACGTTTATTTTAGTTTGAAATTCAAAGTAGCTGTTGTCGCATATAGGAAAGTGGTTCGGTTGTGTACCCACTGGTAGGATGCCCAAATTAAATAGATAGAGTATTTATAGAATGCCATCTAGCGGGAGATAATGATGTATTTGGGGATGAGTGATGCGTCATAGCAGACAGGTCGAATCTCTGAAGAATATTACATGCGCAGACAACGTTCTTTCTCTTACTGTAAGGATGCACCTTTAGTTAAGAGTCAACCAATAAGCCACGAAGGACAGCAGAAGAGATTTGTACAAACGGCACTAAACGCCAACCTTGACACAAACCTCGAGATCACGTGTCGGCTGCTAATTATGCCACACGTTTTAACAGTATTTATTTACATTATTTACTTTTGCAGGCGACAAAAAGATATACTCGTCCACATTCAAAACAGATGCAGGCGACAATTAAATATGTCTCAAATTATGCTTTTTTTTTGGGGGGGGGGAAGGGGGGAGGGGGGGAAGGGGGGAGGGGTGGGAGGGGGGGAAGGGGGGAGGGGTGGGAGGGGGGGAAGGGAGAAAGTTCTGTATACCATATTACCATTTTGCCTTTTATTACGCTGTTTTCAAACGGCCCTTTTGCTCATGGTGGAAAGCAGGGAGTCATTCTGCAAAGGATTAATTACCATCAAGCAAGCATGATACAACAGTGTGTCGTAGCAATAGTTGTTAGGTCATGGACAGATTCATTGTAACTATGAGTCACTCTCTGGCAAAACGAGGCTTAACCCTTTCCTAAACGACAAATTTTAGACTCTTCCAAACTCAAAGAGATTGCAGACAACAATTCCAAATTTTATAAAAATGGCAGAAAGTTCTCCAAATGGGTAAAAAACACTGTGGGAAAAGGAGAAATTGCTCGTTACGAGCAATTTCTCCTTTTCCCACAGTGTTTTCAAAAGACTTGTTCTGCAGACACATAAAAACAAGGGCTTGTTTGGGAAAGGGTTAATGCATTTCTGTGACGCATCATACCATCTTACAGGCCTAATCATGAATCTATGAAATCAGTTTCGTTTAACAATCCACTGAAATTAAGGTAGAATGATCCTTTGTCATGCAAACTTTTGCAAATGGCAGAAAATATCGATTCGTATCAGCCTGCGCGGACTGCACAGAATGGCATGAATCGAAACCTTTTGCAGGTGCATCAAGGCACCTTTTCACAGAGCATGGCTCTTATAATTATATAATGACAGCTTTTAACTCTTTACCAAACGACAAAAAGTTTCACTCTAGTCCAAATTCAAAGCATTTGGAGACTACAAAATAAATACATGTATATATATCAAATGGTTCAGATTTGTCTATGATGGGATAGAAAACATTGGGTGGAAAAGGAGAAAATGCTGGTTACCAGCATTTTCTTCTTTTCCCACAATGTTTTCAAGAGCCTGCGTAGTTGTTGTCGGTGAAACTAGGGATCATTTGGTGAAAGGTTTCAGCCTTGGAGCCCCTCGAATAAACACATCGGACTTAGTTCAGTTTGATATACAAGAACCAAATCAGTGTAGTTTTAAGGTTACGATTTTTCATCTAGACTGTAGCGATCAAACAAATTGGACAGCTTAGATCTAAGATCACACAGCAAGTTTCGTGCAGTCCGATCTTTATCTGCACTGTCTGAAGTGACACCTATGGTTGTGTTCGGATCTTTGAGGCGTTCAGGTCTGTTTCATGCAGAAATAAAATACTAGCAACACAGAAAATCAATTAGCCCAGCCTATATTGGTGACAGCTGCTGTTATTGAAGGTCAAGGTCATGCTTGCGCCGCTGACGACCGCAATCTGACGACGCCTGTTGATTGCTAGCCGAAACTTCGACGTGTTTTCCTAAGCAGATGTCAACTTCCAGTGGCTCCGTTGGTAGCAAACATGAGTCGAAAACAGTTGGTCTCTGGTTCGATCCCCAGCTCGGTCAATTTCTTTCCGAGGAACGATAATAGTCATTGCAACAGGATTCATTCCTCTCTCACTGCTGACCGCTGTTTCGACGATGGTTATGTGGGAAAGGAACCAGTGGCTTAGAAAGAATATTGTTCACACTATTAGTAAAAGAAACTCTAGAAAGCATAGGTAGGTGCACTGGCCGCCGCGATGGTGATTGTCGCATCATGATATTGACGAGATGAAATAGATTTCGATCTTTCACCGATTAAAAAAAGATCTGTATATTTCATGCCTTTAACCCATTTTTTGTTGCGACCGTCATCAAAATCCAGCAGAGTCGTTGTTGGTAATTCCCCTTGGCAAAACAGTTTTGACTCATGTCAGCCTGCGCGGACTGCGCAGGCTGACATGAGTTAAAATTGTTTTGCAGATGCATTGGACCTCCTTTTCACAAAGCATAGCGTACGTACTTATTTGGTAAAGGCTTCAAACATGTCCATGTGTTGTAGTCCATATTCCAAGATGATAGTCATATGAACCAGCCATTGTTTCCATCAAACTCATTGAGTAGGCCTATTAGAGTATACAGTAAACTTTAAGCAATCAATAGGGTAACGGAGAATGTAGGGCAAGATCAGACACCACGGATGAATAGATTGATCTTTCTCCACACTCCTAACATATGCTATCAGGAGTTACATTGCACAAGACCTGGATTTAGGCACGAAGACAGTTTTAACCCTTTCCCAAACGACAAATTTTAAACTCTTTCAAATTGAAAGAGTTTGCAGACGACAATTTTGACTTTCGTAACAATGGCAAACAATTATCTTACCGGGCAGAAAACACTGTGGGAAAAGGAGAAATTGCTCGTTATGAGCAATTTCTCCTTATCCCATAGTGTTTTCAAAAGACTTGTAGTGCAGACACGTAAAAACAAGGGCTTGTTTGGGAAAGGGTTAAGGGTGCATGTAATCAGCGCTCTAACGTGACTCGAAGCCAATCTCCATGGCCAGTCTGAAGTGGCTTGTTTATGATAAATAAACAAATGTCTGAACTCTTGTCCTGTTACCCATTTCTATGTAAACATTTTTTTTTTTTTAATTTCGTGTCTTTCGGTCGTATATCGAGAAGTAAGGGTGGAATTCGATTTTTCTTGTTTAGGATCAGTGAAAAATGCCCATTTCATGTTTTTCCTAACTCTTCAATTGAAAGCGGAATCCGTAGTTCCGGCGCACTGGGTTCCACTTACAGGGAATACTACCAGCAACAGTCCGAAACGACACTTTCCGCTTTTTAAGCAATTTTCTGTTTTGTGCAAGTCTACTGTATAGCACAAAATGTAATGTAGTCGTGAAGTGTCGTCTCGGATTAGCCTGCGCGGGCTAATCCGAAACGACACTTTACGCAGTTACTCCAATGTCCCCTTTCGCGTGTTGCAAGCCGGCGCTTTAAAAGGCCCAATATATAGTTTGTCATGCAAACACGATCCTGACATTGACCTGCCTTATCTCATTGTATATCAGCCGTTCAAGCATCGATGGACTCTTTTACCACGTGACAAAATTGAAAACGTGTCCAAATTTAAAGCATTTGCAGACGAGATTTTTTAATGTGGAAGAAAATATTATGGGGAAAGGAAAAAACTTCTTTCTCCTTGAACCATCTTTGCGGCAGACGACGATGAAATTGAAATAACTAACAAATGTTCTTTAAAAAAATTTCTGTTGAATGTTTTTTATGCACTTTAAAATATTGTGGGGAAAAGAGGAGAAATTGCTCGTAATGAGTGCAAGATGTAAGTATGGTGTCTGCGGTCATAAAGTAGAGCGTCGGCCTCGTAACCAAAAGGTTTCACGTTCGAAACCCGGAAGCGGGTATCAACTTTGGGATCTATCATGAGCCCACACATTCAGCGCGAGCACTGGTGTAGTTACCAAGAAGCAGAATCGGGAGAGATTAATGTAAGCTGTTTACAAGAACTTGTCTCTCAATCGATATGAAATAAATAAACTGAGGCGAAAGTGCGGTCTGATGCAAGACGAAAAAGCCTTACATCTCTAAATCTAGTAGTAAATGAATGGACTTTGTGTCTTTCCAGTCTGAATGAAAGATGCATTTATTGAAATTTCCTAACTGTTTTTGGCAAAAGCTCGCCGAGAGAGAGAGGCCGATATTGTAGATCCAAGACCAGACGATGTTCTTTCTTGGCAGTTACATGTTCGTCTACTTGATTTACAAAAGTTGTCCTCAGCAACCCAAAGCATTGAACACTTATCTGAAAAGTCAATGCCGCTAACCTGTGCCATATTGAAAGCATTTTCAGACTGATAAATCAAATGAGACCCTTCGCACATAAAAGGACATTCTAGGAACTGCAAAAAGTGTCAACCCTGGTTAGACTGCGCGAATCGCGCATGCTGACCAGGGTTGGCACTTTTCGCTTTAATGACATTTTCTGTATGAAAAGTGGTCATTGTTCCTTGTTATATAATCATTTTTTAATTATCAACTTAAACTGACCTGCATTATCGTTGATCTGTTTTCATCTAATTGATGTTCAGAATTCCAAGATGGTCCTTTTCTGCGTGATGGGTCACAAATGTTTCTCAAACGAGTTGTTGAGCACCTATGAAAAGCTGGTGGTTACGAGCATTTTCTTCTTCATCCCCCCCCCAACACACACACACAATGCTCTCACCTCGAAAGTGTTTGGTAAAGGCTACAAGACATGCAGCGAGGTGAGCTGTTTGAGAAGTTGTGTTTGGTTGGCTGTTTAGAAATCGTGATGTTGGATCAAAACAGTCCTCAAACAAACGGCGTATGGAAATCCTCAATGTGAAGGCCAAGGTGTGTAAAAAGTTCTGTTTGCATGGTGTTAAGCGCCCGATTTTTTCTAACAGTAAAATCAGTCTACGTCACGGCGACTAGGGCATCTATTCTTGTGACTTCGGAGTGTCTTTGTGCACTTCAAATGTTTGTCATGCCACACTTACAGCTTTGTGACATAAACAAAACGTCCCGATAGTGTTCAACGATTAGAAAAAAAAAAGAAGCTTGAATTGTGGTTATCATTAAACCCGGGAAAGATTTCAAACCAGAAGTTCGAACTCAGAGCCCCTGGGTACCTGGCTGTACGACTCAACTACGGGGCTTGTGCAGTGCAGAGGCACCAGGAGTAAGAAGTTCACTTTGGTACCATGGTGTCCGTCTGCGAGAGTTCTTCCTGTCTTGCCCGTAACAATTTCCATTTTGTACTCGCAGCCCCTTGGTACCCGGCTATACGACACAATTACTGGGGCTTGTGTCGTGCAGAGGTACCAGGAGTAAGAAGTTCACTTTGGTTCCCTGGTGTCCTGTTTCCGTCTGCGAGATTCCTTTCTGTCTCGCCCGTAACAATTTCCATTTGTTTAGTTGGAAAACAACCGCCGTCATGGAACATCGTTGTGTGCCATAAATAGTTAAGAAATTCTGGGAAAAGATAACACGGCCACCGGTCGCCATAAAGTAACGCAAATGCTGTTGGAAATACTGTTTAACTTGAAACAAAATATAAAAGTACAAGTATTTCCTGTTTTTGGACATAATTATTTTATATAGTGCAAGTTCATGTTATTAAATACAGATTCAGTACATGAACGTGTGTATTTCAAATAGATTATTGCTATAGGGACGAGTCTCTCGATTTGATACTTTGTTTTTCGTCACACAGGAATATTTGTGGTGTTCAGATTAAAGGTTTTTAAACGCTTTTTAAACGCAAATAAATCTTACGCATGCATGTTGTCACGTTAATGAGATGCAGCCAATTATAAATTCCTTTTCACCTGGTATGTTTCTATGGCGTCCTTCATATTTCAACCGTGACTATAACCTTGGACTCGTTAGCACTCTTTTTGGTCACCATTGGCGAGAACATGGGCGTTTATGGACGCCATATGTAGCTGTTTACCAAACAATCCCGAGTTTTCACGGCCTGTGAAAGACTCCTTTTGAAAACCTTGTGGGAAAAGGAGAAAATGCTGGTAACCAGCATTTTCTCCTTTTCCCACAAGGTTTTCCACCCTTCCCAGAACAAATGTCAATATTTGTGTAGCATTAATTTTTATGTCTGCAAATGCTTTTAAACTGGACCAGTCTAAAATTTTGCCGTTTGGTAAAGAGATAGATCAAAATCAGGAAGTATAGAACATAAAGGCATATCTTGCCACCATGTCGTCTGCATGTTTACCATAGCTTTAAGTCGTTACCAAACGGCAATATCTAAGACATGTCCATATCGAAAGCATTTGCAGACGACAAAATAAAAGTGACTAAAAATTTTAAATTTGGTTTGTGAAGGGTAGAAAGCTTTATGGGAAAAGGAGTAGATGCTGGTTACCAGCATTTCCTCCTTTTCCCACAATGTTTTCTAAAGGCTTTTTTCTCAGGGTCGTCAAAATTATGGATTATGTGGTATAATGAGAAAACTCCAAAAATTATTATTTCCAAGTCAGTGGCTGCTTTCCCACGCAACCATCGTCAAAACAATGGTGTGCGATGAGAGAGGCATGAATCTTGTCGCGATGGCTAAAAGACTGAGACCGGGATCGAACCAGCGATACCCTGTTCTGAAGTCCTGCACACTTGGCCTATCGGATGTGATGGGTGTAGGAAAAAAGACCAATAGGACAAAAGCCCACTAAGACAAAAGCCCACTAAACAAAAGCCCACTAGGACAAAAGCCCACAAGGACAAAAGCCCACTTATAGTTATAATCATGTAGTTAATTAAAAAATTCGTATATATGATGTGACTTGTCTTTAGAAGAGTAGAAAACATTATGTGAAAAGCATTAGATGCTTTCTTACACAAATGAGAAAAGAAATTTTGTAACACTCATTTATAAACAGTGGGCTTCTGTCCTCCCTGCCAAAATTAACAGAGGGCTTTTGTACCAGCGGGCTTTTGTTCGTTCCCCGGATGAGCTACCGGGGCTCGGCAGACTGTGTGGTAAAGGGTTAAACTTTGCACTGTCGGCCCAAACACCTGAGGTTGTTATCGTCTGGAGGGGTTTAACCCTTTACCCTTTACCAAACCACAAAATTTTAAACTTGTCAAAATTAAAAGCACTTGCAGACAACAAAATAAACGTAACTGAGAAATTGAAATTTATTTCCAGCAAGGTAGAAAACATTGTGGGAAAATGGAGAAAATGCTGGTTACCAGCATTTTCTCCTTTTCCCACAATGTTTTCAAGAGGCTTCTATCTCCGGGTCGCAAGAACCAGAGTTTGTTTTGGTCAAGGGTTCAGATCCTGATACCCCCTTCTCCCCCACGGCTGTCGACAGGTAGACGTCAACCTTATAAAACGTGTCAATAAAAGGTCATTCGATAAGATTAGACGAGATGGGGCAAACCTTTAAAAACTATGTAGACAAATAGACAAATACACATTTGTGTATTCAAGTACACGTCGTAAACACCGGTGTGTTTCGTATGCCCCACTTTTTTTTTTATGCGAAACAACAAGATTTATCACTGATTTAGTCTCATTTTTTTGTGAGACCTTCGAGGCAATGCTATATTTTATCAGATGCATAAAAATAGCGATTGAGAAAACTGTCATAGCTTTTTTTTTTTTATACTCATTACCAAACGACAAAATTTTAGGTTTGTCCAAATCGAAAGCATTTGCAGACGAGAAAATAAAATTGAAAATTTGAAATTTGTTTTGTGAAGGATAGATACATTTTGGGGAAATGATAAAATGCTGGTTACCAGCATTTTCTACTTTTCCCACATTGTTTTCGGAAGGATATTTTCTCAGGGGTTGTCAAAAGTAGGGATTGTGTGGTAATGGGTTCGCTTTACCAAAGCAACACCATTTTGGACTGGACCAAAATGAAAGTATTTTGTAGACGGCAAGTAAAAAGCAGCTCAAAAAATGATAACCGGTCTTTGATTCGATCCTCTCTCACTGCTGAATATTGTTTCGACGCTGGTTGTGTGGAAAAGAAGCCAGTGGCTTGGAAAAAATACTGTGCGAAATGACTGGTAAAAGGAAATCCAAGAAAGCATGGATAGGTGCACTGGTCGCTGCGATGAAACTGAAATAATGTCGATAAACATCATACAATTAATCAAAACGCCTTCTCTGAACCCTTTCCCAAACAAGCCCTTGTTTTTACGTGTCTGCAGTACATGTCTTTTGAAAACACTGTGGGAAAAGGAGAAATTGCTCGTGACGAGCAATTTCTCATTTTCCCACAGTGTTTTCTACCCATTTGGAGAACTTTCTGCCATTTTTATCGAATTTGAAATTGTCGCCTGCAAACTCTGAGAGTTTGGAAGAGTCTAAAATTTGTTGTTTGGGAAAGGGTTACAGGTCGTTATCATTCGACATTGTGAGATAAAGAGTTTATCCTTGTTCCATTTAGTTTTAGTCTGTTGCCATAGAAATCGGATGACAAGTATTTTATGTCTCAGGCTTTGACATGCAAGAAGTCATGTAAATATGTAAGTTTTTTTTTCTAAATGATTAGTCTACTCTGTTTTTCAGTAAAACACCATTTGTTTAAATAGATCAATTTGTTTTTGCTAGCGCTGGTGCTGGGTGCGTAGAGCTCATATTTTAGACAAGGCTAGTGTGGCATCGGCGAGGGTTAGTTTAGTTAAACATATTCAGATTTTGCGAATATTTTCCTACCTTCTTATAGCTTTACTTCTCATTTGTATAACCGTATAAAGCAATGTAAAACATGGAAAAGTTGAAAAATGAACGGATAATGTAGACCAAAGTTCGGACTGCAAGTTCGTGCAGGCTGACCATAAACTAGCTCTGCTCTTGTAATTAAAGAGCACCTATAGTTTGAAAGGGCACTTAACCCATAACCAAACAATCCCTGGTTTTTACGACCCTGAGATAGAAGCCTTTTGGAAACATTGTAGGAAAAGGAGAAAATGCTGGTAACCAGCATTTTCTCCTTTCACACAATGTTTTCCACTCTACTGGAAACAAATTTCAACTTTTGAGCAGCGTTTGTTTTTTCGTCTGCAAATGCTTTCAGTTTTGACCAGTCTAATTTTGTTTTTTCGTTTGCTTTTAGAGTCTAGGGTTAACATGTGACTGGAAAAACAGATTCATAAGCACACACAAGTTTTCAGAGCGTGGTCAGTTTAGCGTATTTCAAGTTTGCAGGCGATATGCAGATCAATATAGATCTTGATCTAGATCTATATTAAAATAAATATATATACAATGACCCTTTCTACTTCTTTGTGTTGAATCATAATTGTTAGAGCTGTCGGTCAATGACCATTGTGTCGCCTTTGATGCATGAAAATATGACAGTTCAGTCTGTTGAAGTAGATCTAGATTAAAATGAAATAATGCTCCCCCCCCCCCATCACATTTGAACGATTGAGAGAGGACATTATTATTTTAAAGTGTGTAATTGGCAAAGAGAGAGCTGTCTCGTAAATTTACACGAAAAATTCAAGAAAAAGTAGCAATGCAGAGCTTACAGAAAAACTGGCTTATTGTTTAAAATATAAAACAAATCTTTGGTCAAAAGACAGCATCACGTAGTCAGCATGTTATTAGTTTGACGATGAGCGCACACGTTTCTCAATCATCGCGCGGATTTTTCTGGCTTCAGTCCGAGAATCTGTGAAAATTAGGAGATAAACGCCGTCCAGCCAAATCGAATTATTTAGAAACAGACTATAGGCGCGAGAGCCTAAAATAATCGACAGCGCGAGACGACTGCTCTAGTGACGTCACAGACTAGACGGCCACAATGCTAAAATGTATAGACGACAAAATGTACATGTACCCAGCCATGGGTCAGAATGGACAATATTGATAAACCATATACGATCACTAAAACTGCCTGATTTCACCAATAGTTAAATTGAGGGCATCTCAAGACTTTTTTAAAGCTATTTACTCGCTGTGTACTTCTTTAGAGTGTTCTATTCTCCCTCAAAATGCAGATTTTATGTATCTTTTTAAAGTGTGGGAGGTGTACGGAAGAGCTGAAGGAATTCGCATAGATAATGATCCGTTAGATAGCAACGTGTAGAGGTTTGTGAAGAGATTGAATATGAAAACTATTGTTTCGTGTTCCGATTTTATTTAAATCTTTAATCCGTCTACAGGGATCACTTTTATTCGATGAAACATCAAAGTTGGAGCAAACAAACAAGCGCCAAGGTCAAACAGTTTTAGGTTGGTGCGACAGATAGAATAGCCGACATAAGTATGTTATCCAATCATAGTGTTGCTCAGTTCAGTGTTATGTCTTCGACGTCGTGTGTGAGACCTTCGCTACGGAAATTCGAAAAATAGGGAAGTGGAATGAAAACAAACATAGAGTTTATGCGTCAAAAGATTCAATGGAAGTGTTGCCCCAGTCTGTTAGCCCCCACATACAGCGGGTGCTGAAAAGTTTTCAAACGACAGCTAATAGGACATTACAAGGCCCGGGTCATGGCGGACTAGTTATGCTCTCTCCGACGCACGAAATGGCTAAACTTTCTGCAGAGGAATATAGAAAAGCGTTTTCCGTGAAATCAAAAGCCGAGGTGGAACAGTTTTATAGGGGAGCACCTCCATTTCCAGTTCAACAGCTTCCAGTTTTTACTCCTGTTGACACAAGTCGAAGTGAAAAAACAGAAACCGAACTTGAAGGTGAGAAAATAAGTTGTTTTATTGTTGGCGGCGAGAAGAGGCTCTGTTTGCCTCAAATACTGAACACAGTTCTGAGGGATTATACACTTCAACAGATCAACACAGTTTGTGACGATTTGCATATTTTCTGTTCAAGGTGTCAACCAGAACAATTGGAGATTCTGAAAGTGTCAGGAATACTTCCTCCCAGTGCGCCAAGTTGTGGTTTAATTACAAAAACTGATGCTGAGCGTCTGTGTAATGCACTTATTCTAACTTCAAATGGCATTGCGCCCTCTCATCCTTCATCAAACAGTTTTAAGGTGTATCATGAGTGTTTCGGAAAGTGTAAAGGAGTGTTCAGCCCCGAGGCTTATACATCTTCATCGGCATTATGCGTGCAATGCGTTGATTGTGGACGATGGTTTAGTACCCAGAAATTTGTCTGTCATTCTCATAAGGCCCTTGAAAACCGTACTTGTCACTGGGGTTTTGATTCGGCAAATTGGAGACACTACTTACTCTTAGCCAAACATCAACCAGGAATCGAGAAACTTCAGGAAATTTTGGAACAGATCAAAGCCAGATTTGACAACACAAACAAATACAAAAGAAAACAGGTAAAATTTTAGGATTGATTTTCACCATGCAGAACTGCAGATAGGGGAGTGATGGTTTTCCAAATCCGTTATTTTTCTTTCAAGCCTTATGTTGTGGGTACTCGTTAGACTCATCTGGATGAGAGAATTCTAATGAGTACCCATAACATAGGGTTTGGGGGAGAATAATTAGTTTTCGTAATTTGAAAATCAAAATCACTCCCTTATCTGGAGTTTCGACCTTTTATTTTGATGGATTGTTGCATGGATGTAAAAATGAATCATTGATGAAATTTTGTTCATGTCATTTATAGCTTATAAATCACAGTATATAGGCGTTCTTAATTCTGAATGAATGATGTGGGCTTTAACATCTTGATGAAGAAGTATGGGAGTAAGACACAGATCAGCTTGCATGCTTCTACTGAATGATCATGGTCTGCACTCTTTTTGTGAAAGGGTTACATGTAAAATGTAAACAGTAGAAAGGCTTGATTTATGCTAGAAGGGTCAGGGATGATGCAAGAGTATTTTCCCTTTGCTACCAAAACATCTGCCTCCACTAAGTAAAGGGGTGGGGGAGAGCCACCTTAACTCTATACCACACAACAAATTTTTTTGAAGTGTCCATCAAAAAAAAATGTGGGTCAGAAATTGAAGTTTTATTTGGAAAGTGTAGAAAACATTGTAGGTAAAGGAGAAAATGCTGGTTTCCAGCATTTTCTCCTTTTCCCACATTGTTTTCTCAAGCTTTCATTCTCAGTGTTGTTTAAAGTCAGGATTGTCCAGTGAAGGGTTAAGTTGTTACAACACGATCCCAAGTTCAAACATCCTTGAGAAAGAAAGCTTTTGAAAATATTGTGGATAAAAGAGAAAATGCTTTTGGAACAATATTTTCCATCCACCCCTAAAAGAGTTTAATATTTGAGTCATATTTACTTTGTCGAATAGAAATGTGGACTGTTCTAAAATTTTGTTATTGAAAATTTTTGAACTTCAGTCTATAAAGTCCTTCAATATGAACAATTCTGAAATTTTTATTGTTTGGCAAAAGGACAGGGTTAATTACGAAAATTTATGACACATCTTTTGGCATTGTCACTGGAAATCATAAGATAGCATCATAGTCAAGATTTTGGAAAAGAAATACAGTAAAATCTATAGAGCACTTTAAATCATAAATCTGACAGGTGACGGTTGTATTTTCTGATACAAATACAGTCTGACATTTGGTACAATAAGGTTTAAAGGTTTATATTGGCTTGGCTGCGACATTTGAAGGTCAGAAATATTAATTCATAGGTTTAACTCCTTACCAAATGACAAAATTCTAGATTTGTCCAAATCGTAATCATTTCCAGACGAGAAAGTTAAAGTGACAGAAAATTTGAAATTTGTTTTGTGAAGGGTAGAAAACATTGTTACCAGCATTTTCTTCTTTTCCCACAATGTGTTCAAACAGCTTCTTTCTCAGGGTCGTCAAAAGAATAGATTGTGTGGTAATGGGGTAACATTTAAAGAACCTTTTGTTATTTAAGGCTACAGACAATGTAGTCTCTGATCTTTCGTCTTCACTGTCTGCATTGAATAGAAAGTCTGAGGATGAAGGCTTATGGAAAGAATTTTTTGAAACGGAGAAAATCCTGGGAACCAATATTTTTTCTATTTTCTTCAATGTTTTTTACCTAATCAACTGCAAATTCTGTTATTTAACTCTTTACCCCATAAGGCATTTCTATGGTATCTTTAATTGACCCTAAATAACAGCAGGGATGGAGCTGTTTCTATGTGTATATCAGACCTTTTGGTAGTGTAGAAAAAATTGTGGCAAAAGGTGAAAAATTGAAAGCATTTGCAGGCGACAAATATGACTCAAACATTGAAATTTGCTTATAGGTATTTATATAAAGAGGGGAACCAATCCTATCTAGGTCAGAGAGAGGGAAAAAAACCTTATCATTCTAGGCAGAAATACTTGTGGTTATCCGATATTGACACAGATCAGCAGACATTTGTAAAAGCAATTGGATTTGGAGGGGGGGTGGCTTAAGGGTAACTCCCAACTGTTAGAGTAGTTGATGTGATGAAAATATGAAATCTATAATAATCTTTACCAAAGACAAAATTTTGGACTGATCCAACTTGAAAGCATTAAAAAACACATGTGACCCAAAAATTGAAATTTGATTTCGGGAAAAGAAAGCCTTTGAAAGCATTGTGGGAAAAGGAGAAAATGCTGGTTACCAGCATTTTCTCCTTTTCCTTCAATGTTTTCAAAAGCTTTCTTTTTTCAGGGTCGTTAAAAGTCAGGATTGTGTGGTCAAGAGTCAAAGTGGCTTTTGCTACTGTAGTGATGAAGATGGTGTAGATCAAGAGCGGACTGCACAGTTTGTAGGTTCTGATTTTTTATCAACACTGTGTGCTTTGTTTTATTGATCTGTGCAAGGGTGCTTGTGAACTTGTCCCTGTGAAGCTCTTTTTCAAAAATAGAGATGTTAGTTAGGTTAACCCTTTACTCCATAGATACTCATTTCAATGCATTGCTTGTAGGAGCCTTTTGAAAACATTGTGGCAAAAGATGAAATTGCTCGTGACGAGCAATTTCACCTTTTGTCACAATGTTTTCTATGCTATCAAAAAGTGTCATATACACATAAGAAAGGGCTTCATCCTTACTGTTATTTAGGGGTCCGACGAATCACCGAAATACCGAAATACCACCGAAACACCGAAATACCCCGTATTTTTTACAATTAAGTCATATAACCAATATAAAAGCGAAAATGTTGTGGTTTTTTTTTTTTGTTACACAAACTTATCTTTATATTGATGAAAGGTAGTTAGTTTAAAACAAAATGACAAAATAACAACATACCATTGACGTCTGACGCAATGGATGTTCACCGAAATCCGAGCCCGTTGTCCACCGTAATACCCACACGACGTAGTAAAATGCATCACCTTGTAGCTGTTTTACAAGGTTGATGTGTCAGATCTATATCCATAAATATGCTCGGAAAAAATTGTTTTCTTTCGTGATATTTGGAGAATGAAATTAAGAATTAACGGATCTAGAAAGACAACCGGCCGCCATTGTGAATCGGGTACACATGTTACCCGGCCTTAATTTGTAGACCTGTGTGTCTAAATTCCACGTCTACTGAGTCTGACGATAAATAAAATATCGATTTTGATCTAAATAATATAGATTTAATTGCAGTTCACCCCATAGGCCCGTAAACATAGTGGAAAAAGCAGAAAATGTCAAATGCGACACGCACGTGACGATGGATAAATCACGCAATGCTAATTTAGGTAAATTTACTTCGTTCGCAAATGGAACGCACTTGCACACTTTAAGTTTATGATTTAAAGAAATGAAATATAAGTGATAATTCCATCTGATGACTCCCAAGTTTGTATTTTGTGTAATAAAGGTCAGGTATTTCGGTATGTCAGGACTTGACGGGCGAGTAATTCGGCGATTGTTCTTCACGTGGATCAATGATCAATAGTATACTAACGACATTTTTCTGCTATCTTCTACATTATAATCTTCTCTAAAGTGATCATTACTTTAACTAATTGTGTTTTATGTGAAAAAGAGCCAAGTCTTGCGAAGGTTTAATCCCTAAATCAACAAATATTTACAGCGTCGAGCGAGTATTTCGGTGGACTTACATACGCCTGTCTCGGTGCATTGTTTACGTCGGGCCCCAGTGATACCTTGTTATTTTGTCATTACGATTTTAACTAACAGCCCTTCATCTCTATTGACATTATTTGGATCAAATTCCACAAAAAAAGATAAGCATAACACAGTAATAAAAAATAGGGGTATTTCGGTGTTTCGGTGGTATTTCGGTATTTCGGTGATTCGTCGGACCGTTATTTAGGGTCAATTTGAGATACCTTAGAAATGCCATATGGGGTAAAGAGTTAACACATTACCCATCAATCCCTACTTTTTAAGCCACTGAGAAAGAAGCCTTTAGAAAACATTGTGGGAAAAGGAGAAAATGCTGGTAACCAGCATTTTCTCCTTTTTCCACAATGCTTTCTGCCCTTCGCAAAACAGATTTCAAATTTTCAGTCCTTTTGTCATCTGCAAATGCTTTCGATTTAGACAAAGTTAAAATTTTGTCGTTTGGTAATGAGTTAATTTTGAGTTCTAAGGGCCAAATCTCTTTCAAGTGTTTATGAAAGAATGAAGTTGTAGAATCGCCACATATTGATAGCTGTTGCCGATATAAGCCTATAAAGGAAAAAGTGCAAAGTTTTGTTGCCCATTAACGCTTTACCAAACGACAAAGTTTTGGACTTGATAAAATAGAAAGCATTAACAGATGGCAATCCAAATGTAGCTGAAATGATGGTTTCTGTCTTTGATAGGGTAGGAAACATTGTGGAAAAGGGAATCATTGCTGGATACCAGAATTTTCTCCTTTTTCCACAATTTTTTAAAAGGTTTCTATCTCAGGATCATGAAAATCAGGGATTGTTTGGTAAAGGGTAACTGAGAAAAGGCTTTTGGAATCATTCAGGAAAATGGAGAAAATGCGAGTAACCAGCATATTCTCCTTTTCCCACAATGTTTTCTATCCTGCTGGAAAGAATTTTGTCAATGTTATAAGTATTGCAAATGATAAATTTGGTGTAGCTAAACTTAAGGAAATGGTCCCTGAAGGCTTAGAAAACATGTGGTAACCAGCATTTTATCCTTTTCTCACAATGTTTTCAAAAGCCTCCCTTACTTGGGGTTCCTTTAAACACAGGAATGTTTGGTAAAATGATGTAAATTATATTTTTTCATATTTTATAGCTATTTTTTACAAACCATGCAAATTTGTTTCATGCGGTTAGGGGTTTACAACCGATATGGTTTTGCAAATAGCGGGGAATACTACAGCCCATGTACTTGTACTCTGCTCATACAGTAATAATAATAGTAAACTTGCTGGCCAAGCATTGATATTCCCTGTAAGTGCCTCAACTGACCGAGTTTTGCTGAAGTATTCATACATAGTAACAGTTGTGTCACATGGTTCGTGTGGTAAGGCTTGGCGAAGTAAACAGCAGTAAAAAGAGAAAAATTCAATACAGGTATAGTAGGCTTAATCCTGAACTCAATGATCCAGCGTTTTAATGACCCTTGGGAGAGATGCCCTTTTGAAAACATTGTGGGGAAAAGGAGAAAATGCTGGTAACCAGCATTTTCTCCTTTTCCCCACAGTGTTTTTTACATTTTTCATCGGCAATATGCCACCATTTGAGGCTAGTTTATTTGAATGTTTACAAATGCTATCAATGTGGAATGGAGAAAATTTTTCTCGAGTGGCAAAGAGTTATCCCTGAAAGTATTACAGTGAATGAAATTGATATTTGTATTTGTAGAAACTATCCAATTATTTTGAGGGTGTATTTTTTTTTTACTTGCGAAATATCTTCTCACAGCCCGATACGTTCAGCCTGAACTTGCGTTTGCCTTCCCCAAAATTACATACTTGACACTGTTGAACATGTTATTGGATAAGTCCTTTTTCTTAAAAATTCTGTGTCTCTGGCCCAGATAGATCCGTTCTCATATTCTTCGTAGATTCAACCTGTCTTATATGACGCCTCACCCATTCCCCAATACTTGGGAAAGGTAGGGCTAATACCGAAGCTAAACTCAAGCCTGTAGGGACTGTTCGAACCCTTTACCACACAATCCCGACTTTTAACGACCCTGAGAAGGAAGCCTTTTGAAAACATTGTGGGGAAAGGAGAAAATGCTGGTAACCAGCATTTTCTCCTTTTCCCACAATGTTTTCTACCCATCACAAAACAAATTTCAAATTTTCAGTTACTTTTGTTTTGTCGTCTGCAAATACTTTAAATTTGGACCACCCTATGAATTTTTCATTTGGTAAAGAGTTAATAAATGACTGGTGCAGGTCACCTGCCGGCTGACCATAGCTGAATAAGTAACACTAGGTAGCATTTTACTGATTAAACTTTTATTTTATTCTGAAATTAAAAGTAACAGTTGTCGTTTTGAAAAAATTAGTCTGCTATGTATGCAGAATGCCCATATCAGATGTGTATTTGTAGAATGCCATCTACACGGAGATAATGAGATAGATCAGGCTTTTGAAAATTATGTCGTCTGCAATTACTTTTAAAACCTTACCACACAATCTAGAGTTTTCAGGACCTGAGAGCAGTAAGACTTGAGAACACTGTAGGAAAAGCTGAAAATGCTGGTAAACAGCAGTTTTCTCCTTTTCCCACAATCTTTTCTACCCTATCACAAATTCAGAAATATCAGTTGAGCTACATTGATATTGTTTTGTGCAAATGGTTTCAATTTGATTAAACTTTATCAAACAACATAAGTTTTGACTTGTCCAAATTGAAAGCATTAGCAGATTACAAAATAAAATGACTCAAAAATTGAAATTTGTCTTTGGAAGGGTGGACAAAACACTGTGGGAAAAAGAGAAAATGCTGGTTACCAGCATTTTCTCCTTTTCCTACATTGTTGTAGAAAGGCCTATTTTCTCAGGGTCATTAAAAGTTGGGATTGTGTGGTAAAGAGTTCAGACCTGAATGGTATGTCATTCGGTAAAGGGTTTGTCTGGACATGTTAACCCTTTACTCCACAGATACTCATTTTTACGCATTGCTTGTAGGAGCCTTTGGAAAACATTGTGGCAAAAGGTGAAATTGCTCGTCACGAGCAATTTCACCTTTTGCCACAATGTTTTCTACACTATCAAAAGGAGTCATATACACATAAGAAACAGCTTCATTCTTGCTGTTATTTAGGGTCAATTAGAGATACCATGGAAATGTCTTATGGGGTAAAGGGTTAAAACCTTGTTGTCCTGTCCCATAAGACTGGTGAAAGGGAGTTCAAGTGTGTTTGTATGTTTTGAAAAAATTTGAATGGTGTCTTGCACTCATAAATATAAGTGATTTAGCCCTTTGCCCTATGACAAAATATGTAGCCTTGTCCAAATTGAAAGCATTTGCAGACAACAATTTTTGTGTGGCTCAGATGGTGCATTTGTTCTATAGGGTGGCAAAAAATTGTGGGAAAAGGAGAAAATGTTGGTTACCAGCATTTTCTACTTTTCCCACTATATTTTTTGAAAGGCATGATCTTCTCCAAAGGTCATTAAAAAATTCAGCATAGAGTGGTAAAGTTTTAACTCTTTACCACACAATCACGACTTTTAACTCTTTCTCAAACGACAAACCGTTGAACTAGACCAAATTAAAAGCATTTGCAGACAACAATTCAACTCTAGCCGAAAAGATGATTTCTGTCTATGATAGGGTAGAAAACATTGTGGGAAAAGGAGAAAATGCTGGTAACCAGCATTTTATCCTTTTCCCACAATGTTTTCAAAAGGCTGTTATTCCAGACTCGTAAAAAGCAGGGATTGTTTGGGAAAGGGTTAATGTCCCGGAGAGAGAGGCCTTCTGAAAACATTGTGGGAAAAGGAGAAAATGCTGGTTACCAGCATTTTCTCCTTTTCCCACAATGTTTTCTACCCTTCACAAAACAAATTTCCATTTTTTGGTCACATTTATTTTGTCTGCAAATGCTTTCAAACTGGACCAGTCTAAAATTTTGTCGTATGGCAAAAGCGTTAATGTGTAACAGCTGAATACTAAGAGCAGATTGCATGGTTTAATGTAAACATATTTTGGTATATGTGTCAAATTTTGTTGACTCAATGTATCCAATATGATGTGCATACCCATGACCTTTAACTCATTACCACACAATCCCTACTTTTGACGCCCCTGAGAAAGAAGCCTTTTGAAAACACTGTGGGAAAAGGAGAAAATGCTGGTAACCAGCATTTTCTCCTTTTCCCACAGTGTTTTCTACCCTTCCCAGAACAAATTTCAATAGTTTAGTCACCTTTATTTTGTCATCTGCAAATGCTTTCAATTTGGACCAGTCTAAAATTTTCTTGTGTGGTAAAGAATTAAACTCTTATAGATAACGGAAGAAAAAAATTCCAGCATTTTCTCCTCTTTCTGAAATATTTTGTACCTGTTTAAAGATTCACTTTGGACAAGTCAAAATTAGGATTTTTCTGGAGGAAAATTGCTTGTTTCATTGTCTAGCTTTTAGAAGTATTTTAGAAAAAAAAAAATTATTATGACTAACATGAATCATCAAGTAAAAAAATACAGTTTATCTTTCTGCTAGCAGGACAGACTATACATCAGGCCTAAAAAAGAAATATCTGTGTTTAGGGTTTCCCTACCCTACCTTGAAAAAGCTGCCAACCTTTTTTTGGCCATGATTGAAAAAAAAAAATCTGTGGGGTGTAAAAATTTCACTCTATGTTCCATGTTTACGTTCCACATAAAAAGTTTTTTGGAAAAAAATCCCAACCTGCCCTACCTACAGGATCTCAGACTGAAACCCTCAACACAGATTTTTTTTTTAGGCCTCAGTTGGATTTTGCTCAGTCATGACTTTAATCTTGCAAGTGTTAGATTGATGTAAGAAAAAGATTGATTAATGGGTCATTAATAGCCTTTTCTTCTTTCCTATGATCTTTCAGTAGCTGTAATTTTCAAAATCATTAAAAACAAAAACATGTAGATTGTTAGTTTGATTATGAAACCTTCGAAAACCTGTTAAATTGGATAGACTGAAGGATTATTTTGTAAAGGGCAAAGGAGGAAAAATCCCCAGCATTATTGATAATATGGTCAAAGACCTGTCAGACAGTCACATTGACCAATCCTTGTGAAGCCCTTTTTAGTGTAGAAAAATCCAAGTGGATAGTTTTGTTCTAGAATAAGACCCTGATAATAGCAGTTTTTTGGCTGCCTTTCCTCTGTATGTTTCAGAAAAGCAGAGACAGTGCAGATGAAAGCTCAGACTGCACGTTTTGTGCAGTCTGAGCTTTCATCTGCACTGTCTGCAGAGGCAACTGTGGCAGTGAAAGGGAATGTAAGGGTAAACTAATTGAAGTCCAGTCTATGTACTGTTGCTATAATTAGATCTTTACAGGTGCCATGACTGGGTCAGTTTACACAGATTAGTGTGGAACATAGATATGTGACTGTCTGCTAGGTTCTTGACCGCTCTTACATGGTGTAAATTGTCCACTCAGTGTATTCTTTGCAGATTGACCATCCTGTTAATACCTATGTAGTAGTGGTTAGAGAGACTTGTAAGGGACTCTGGTGACTTGAAATTTGAGTTTGAGACTCCCACCACAGGTCATCTATATTTTCCGATAGACTTTCAGAAATGATGTTAAACCAAGGTCTGGTGTTACAGTTAGGTGTGCATTGGATGTGCTTTGTACAGTTTATCATAATTATTTTGTCTTGCACTAACATATGCTTTAACTGCCTTCTTGGAACTTTGCCCATATGGAAAACGGTTACTGGAAGTGTGACATATCTGTAAAGACTGTCCATATGGAAAGCACTTGCAAACAACAATATGTAAACCAAAAATTAAAATTTGTTTCCAGCAGGGTAGAAAACATCGTGGGAAAAGTAGAAATTGCAGGTTACCAGCATTTTCTCCTTTTCCCACAATGCTTTGAAACAGCTACTGTCTCGGGGTCGTAAAAACCAGGGATTGTTTGGTAATGGGTTAAATTCTTGAAATGGGATTATGAAAACTTCGGATAAATTTCTGCATATTTAAATTGGTCAACTTAGTTGTTGCTTAGTAGGAAACATTGTGGGAAAAGAATAAATGTCTTTTACCAGCATTTCCATATTTACCCTAATGTCATAGGCCTTCATTATCATGTTTTGACATGAATCATTGGGTAGCAAAGGGCAAACTCTTTACCAAACAACACAGTTTTAGACTAGTCCAGACTGAAAGCATTTGCAGATGTTAAAATGGATGTGATCCCCAAATCAAAATTTGGTTTGGTAAGGGTAGAAAACATTGTGGGAAAAGGAGAAAATGCTGGTTACCAGCATTTTCTCCTTTTCTCACAATGTTTTCAAAAGCCTTTTTTTTTTCAGAGTCATCAAAAGTCAGGATTGTGTGGTAAAGGGTTAAGAAGAAATTTAGCTGAATTACCCTTAATGACCTATGATCAGATATGAGGTCAATTCGAGTGAACTATATTGGTCAGCAGTGGTCAAGTTGGTGCAGGTAGCCTCAGGGTGTAAATATGTTTTCCCTCAAGTACCCTCTATCATAACACTCTGTCATAATGACATAATCGTAAATAATTAGGCCAGGTATAAATTATGAGTAATCCCCTCTCCTGTCTGCTACAGACAATAGAAGTCACTGTCGGAGAAAAAACAGATTTTCGTCTTAATAATAGTTTTGATCATTTTGTATATCACTTTTTTTTACCAAAAGAAAAGTTTTAAGACTGATCCAAATTGGAAGCAGCAGATGACAACATTAATTTGACCAAAGAATTAAAATTTGTTTTGGGACGGGAAGGAAACATTGGGGAAAAGGAGAAAATGCTGGTTTTCAGCATTTTCTCTTTTTTCCACAGTATTTTCAGAAGGCTTCTTTCTCAATTAGAAGGAGTTAGATATCAAAATTACATCTTTTGACTGTATCTAGAAGTTGAGTTCACTTAATTTACTAAGGGAAAAAAAAAGGTGCTTTTATCCCTGTTTTACAAATTTTAATCCATGCCTTGTAAGACCAAATCAAAAGCCCCATAACTAATGTTGACCAAACAGACCCTTAGGCCTTAATGACTCTGAGACAGGGGACTTTTGAAACATTGGAATAGCAGAAAATGATGGTATTAAACCAACATTTCTTTCGTCCTTATTTAAAGTAAATTTCATTTTGAATTGAATCTAATTTGTTCTCTGCACATGTTTTCAATTTTAACATTTTTTTTTGAGAAATAACAAACCTTAAAAATAAGTTGCCAAGTCTCTTTCACTGATGGAAGACTACTCAATAATTTTTTTGGCCGTGCAAAGGGTTTTATATCTGAAATTACATCTTGCAACAAAGTTAAGCCTATTTATGGCCATGCTGTTTGAAATTGACAACAATGATGCAATGATAATTATGAAGTATTTGTATGCCTAAGGTATGAATAATGTCTGCGTCTAAGTAAGGCAAATGCACTTGTTTTTGTTTGAACTGGTTTTGAGGGCATTAGGAAAAATGTGCTAGAATGTTGCGTAATAATCCTTTTGCTAGACTGAATAAGTGAAATTAGTATTGTATTTTTTGTTAAGACTGACTTATGAGATGCCTACCTAAGATAATCTAGGGTATTCAACTCTTAACTTCATAACAATAATTTGGACATGCAAATTGAAAACATTTGCAGACAAAAAAAATAATGGTTGCTAAGATGATAAAAGTAGTCCTTGGTAGAAAACATTGTGGGGGTAAATAGGAGAAAGGCTGGTTACTTGCATTTTCTCCTGTTCCAACAATGTTTTCAAAGGCCCTTTTGTCAAGGTATTGTTTGGAAGTGGGTTAATCTTTCTACAGAACAGTGTAAAGAAAATCTTTTGAAAACAGCGTGAAAAAAGATAAAATGCTGCCTTTTCTGTGGTATGCACTATCCTTTCAACTCCAATCATTTTAGCTGTGGCAAAATTCAGACCTATCCCATCTTCGCAAACCAAGGCTGACGATTCACTAGGCTAGTCTACTCTTGACGGAGCGAACTTGGTTTTTTACATTCCCCTGATACACTTTTTCATTGGATGCAGCCAGTTCTAACTGCAACTAATGAAATCGCTCATAGCATTTCATCTTTGATAAAAATAGAATAACGTTGCGACCTTTCAAATAGAAGGTAAACATGGAAACGCACATTGATTTCCGCTTATCGCTTCACGTTGAATATATGTATTTGTAAGTAGGGCTCCGTACCGGTACTCGATATATATCGAAAACCGGTATTTTACGTTCGATAGATATATCGGATCGAACGTTTCTGTATCGAACAAAATATCGATCATCAAAAGAAAATAAAAGTAAAGCATATAAATACCCAATTTAGTTGTTTTTAACGGCGAAGTTCATTACGAGTTTACTTTAGGTAATCTCTAAAGTCGAGTAAGTCGTAGAGGTAGGTGTGGCTACCTGGGAAACTTACAACCAATCGAAATGCGTCATTCTTTATTACTCGCCCTGTACCCGGTTACACAATGGATGACAATTAGCTAATACCCCTATTCTCGTTCCCCCGTCATGTTGTTTGAAATCTGCAAATTATGCATCAATCAGCAGATTGCAGACAAATTTACGCTGATAATTGGTCAATACAGTTGATTAAAGAAAGGTAATGAACATCTCGTGATGTGATCGAGAGGTAGCGATGGAAATAATTGAAGCCGTGACCTTTCAACCTTCCTTCCTAAGATTTTATTTGGTCGATCTTTTAATATTGCCGAAAAATGTGGCTCGAAAATCAAATCTCTTTTTCCATTAGATTATCTGAAATCAGTGTTCTGACTCGCGTAAATTATTGTGTAAATCATTTTATAGACTTGAAATTTGCATAACAAATGTTAATCACACGCGAGACCTCACGTAAGAAAAAACATGGACAAAAAAGGCCATTATCTGTTTATCGTGAGTAAAATAACAGGTTTTGATGCTACATGTAGTTCTAATCCTTATTGAGAAATCTATGTCGAATCATGCGAACATACCTATCCAGAAATTAACACGCATGAAAAATTGTTCGGTGAAAAAAAAACACGGAAACCCATGACACAACAAAATGTCTCCTTGACATTGTCCGATCAGAGTCCTCTTAGACTGTCTTTTCAGCTTTTTAATGAGTAGTAAATGTAGATCTAGTTAGAATTCATATTAATTTAGGCCTACATAATTATGAAATTTCAATACAATCTAGAAGTGTTAAATTTGCGGTATTTTGTTTTTCAGATATGCTGAAAAAAGAACAAACACAATTTTCGCATTTTTTTCTTTCTTTTATTGAAAATTGAAATATCATATGATATATCGAATATCGATCATTTTGTATCGATACAAATATCGTATCGATCAAACTGACCGATACGGAGCATTATTCGTAAGCGGTTTGTAAATTTTAAACGATATTTCATTGGCTTTCAGAAATATGATGTAAAGGGGGGTAATAGCCAGTATCCAATTGAGGTCGCATTGTAGGAATCTTGAAATCTTGCTCAATCAGCCAGGGTAAGATCCACATAGTGATCGTAACCTTGGCTTGCGAAGATGGACCTATCCCAATTGAATGCATTTGAAGAGAACAATTTTGTAGTAGCTCACAATACGCAATTTTCCTTTGACAGGGTAGAAAACTTTGTGGGAAAAGAGAAAATGCTGGTTACCAGCATTTTCACCTTTTTCCACAATGTTTTCAAAAGGTTTCTTTCTTGGGGTAGTCAAAAGTCGGGATTGTTTGGTTAAGAGTTAAATGATAGGATTTGTGTCAGGAAAAGTTCAAAACATTGTTGGAAATGGAGAAATTGCTGGTGACCAGCATTTTCTCCTTTTCTTACAATGTTTTTAAAGACTTCTCTCTTGGGGCTATTGAAACTTTGGGTTGTTTGGTATAGAGTTAACCAAATCAAAAGTATTTGCAGACGACAAAATAAAGTGACTGAAAATTTGAAATTTGTTTTGTGAAGAGTAGAAAACATTGTAGGAAAAGGAGAAAATACTGGTTACCAGTATTTTCTCCTATTCCCACAATGTTTTCTGTATGCTTCTTTCTCAGGTATGTCAAAAGTAGGGATTGTGTGGTATTTGGTTAAGCAGTTAATACAACACTGTTTTGTCATAGTAGTTCTGCTCCATTGTCTTCAACCATTGTATGAAAATGTTTGGAAGGGGATTGGGTGTTTGTAAGTGTATAATTTAGTCCTAGGAGCACCCAGTAAACAAAACTTGGGCGCAAAGCCTTGAAATAACATCAAAATGGCTGTCATTTCAAGGTAACTATTAGCTGAAATTTATTTTTATAGCATGTACTGTAGGTCTTAGATGTAGGTCCTGTGTAGTCTGATCTTAATCTACACTACAATGATCTACAGTAAAATACAGTATAGCTTAACCCATTACCAAACGATAAACTTTTGGACTAGCCTAAATTGAAAGCATTTGCAGATGACAAAATGAATTCAACTGAAAAAAATTGTACTCTGATTTTAGAAGGAAAGAAAACATTGTGGGAAAAGGAGAAAATCCTGTTTACTGGCATTTTCTCCTTTTCCCACAATGTCTTCATAACGTCTTTTCAGGGTCAAGATAAGTCGGGATTGGTGAGTACTAGTAGAAAACATTGTTGGAAAGGGAGAAAATGCTGCGTACAAGCATTTTCTCCCTTATCTACAATATTTACCAAAGCATTCTCCCTTGGGTTTGTCTAAAATTTGAATTGTGTAGGAATGGGTTAACTCACTCGCTTCTGATAAAATAAATTGCAGTTTCTCCCAGGCTAAATATATACTTTTTCTCTGCAAGATCAAGAAACCTTTCGGACTTAACTCATTACCAGACAACATTATTTTAGACTTGTCCAAATCAAAAGCATTTGCAGATGACAAAATAAAAGTGACTGAAATTTTAAAATTCGTTTTGTGAAGGGTAGAAAACACTGGGAAAAGGAGAAAATGCTGGTTACCAGCATTTTCTCCTTTTCCCACTATGTTTTCAAAAGGCTTCTTTTCCAGGAGTGTCAAAAGTAGGGATTGTGTGGTAATGGGTTAATTTACAATGAAGGAGTGATCAGCATAGATAAGAGATCAGACTTCACATTCGCTGAAGTCTGATCTCTTATTTACTTTGTCCACAAAAGTTTCTCATGTTTTCTAAGGCATGGAAAGAGTTAAGGATCTTGGCTCTCTCCTGGGTGGTGAAAGGTCAGAAAGCATTTCATGAAAACAAGATCTTCTGTTGAAATGATTTCTCAGCTTGACAGATGAATCAAAATGAGGTCGCTTGTGTAACAATACAGGGTACTTGACCCAGTTCAACAAAGGGCCCATCCCCCTTAACTCTTTACCACACAAGAAAATTTTAGACTGGTCCAAATTAAAAGCATTTGCAAACAACAAAATAAAGGTGAGTGAAAAATTGAAATTTGTTCTGGGAAGGGTAGAAAATACTGTTGGAAAAGGAGAAAATGCTGGTTACCAGCATTTTCTCCTTTTCCTACAGTGTTTTCAAAAGGCTTCTTTCTCAGGGGCGTCAAAAGTAGGGATTGTGTGGTAATGGGTTAAGATGTAATTACAGCTCTAAATCCCGAATTTGATCCTCTTCCAGCTTATCATAAGTGTAGGTACTTCCTCCAGATTGGACTGCACATGTCCCATAGTCTGATCTAGTGATTTTAATTAGTAGTGTTTAGCTCTTTACCAAACGTCAAAGTTTTAGACTAGTCCAAATTGAAAGCATTTGCAGACATCAAAATAAACGTTGCTCAAAAATTGAAATTTGTTTCCAACAAGGTCGAAAACACTGTGGGAAAAGGAGAAAATGCTGGTCGTGAAAACCAGGGATTGTTTGGGAAAGGGTTAACACTATTTTGAACATTGTTCAAGTTTCACTGTGGCGGCCATTACACCTATCCGTGCTTTCAAGGAGTTCTACTATCTGGATACTGTTCACAAAATTCTTTTCAAGCCACTGGCTTCTTTCCCTCATAACCATTGGTCAGTTACTGTAGGGGAGTGGATACTGTAAGAGATTGGCTGAGCCTGGGATTGAGCCCTTGACCTCTAATTAATTCCTGTACACTACCAGAGGCCTTAATGTTTTCTACACTGCCACAGATGAGTTTCATTTTTGCTTATTAAGAAGCTTTAAAGGTGGGTATTTAGAATTTTTACATCTCACCAAATTAAAAAATATATATATCACTGAAATTCATATGAAAAAATAATACAAATCATCAATAATTAAGATTCATAAAATTACAAAAAAATTTTTTTTGATGTATTCCCTTTAAAGGCTACGAAGCCTCTTAAGCTATTTTTAGATTTCGCGCCAAAAGTCAATAGAGCATTGTGGGAATGTCAAGTCACTGGCACGTGACTCGTAACGCTTAAATTTCCTATCATAACAAACATGTAATAATTATTTTCCATAATGTCTTCTTCGGACACTATCTTTGAAGCTTCTTCTGTGTTTTCCTGTAAGTAATTGAGCGAATTGATCATCTAAAAATAGAACATGTCTCCCGTTGGTGTCAACCTGGGCCGTAGTAAATCTCTAATTTCTCGTGTTGTCGGACGGATTTCGACTACTGGGGTTTTATGAATGAAAATTAAAAGGCTTTGGGAATATAAGGATGATTTATTTGCACTTTTGTAAAATTTTCGTCCCAAAATCTGAAGGGTCGCCTTTAAGTTTGACTCATGACCAAATGACAAAATTTTAGGTGGGGTTCAAATTGAAAGTATTTGTAGACAACAAAATAAAAGTGACCGAAAATTTGAAAATTGTTTTGGAAAAGGTATTAGAAAACATTGTGGGTAAAGGAGAAAATGCTGGTTACCAGCATTTTCTCCTTTTCCCACAATATTTTCAGAAGGTCTCTTTTTCATTGTCATTGTTAAAAGTCGGGATTGGGTGGTAAAGAGTTAACCCCTATTAATTAGTTGTCCAGATTGAACGGTTTTGCAGATGTCCTAAGTAAATTTTCTTAGAAAATTAATTGTTCTGAGGAAGAAAGAGAACATTATGGGTAAAGGAGAAAATGTTACCAGCATAATTATGATTAAACTCATCCATTTGTATTTCTACTTCAAATTATATCTTGGGTGAAAGTAATTCTTCTTATGAGGCTGCAGATTTTGTTTGTATCATTTGATAAAAATTTACAACTTTGTCTTTAAATTCTTTCAGTATAAACAGGTCTATGATTATAGATTAGCAGTATCACTCAGTACTCAAAGACAAATCAAAACAGTTTACTATTCATGTGTGTCAAAAGGAATTTGGCCTCTGCAAATCCTATCAATTGTACTAGTAAGAAAATTGTTCTGTGGGTTACATGCTTTAGAAAATTGGATAGCATCCAGGCACTTGTATAGAGCTCCAGATGAGGGAGGGGGAAGGGGAAAGAGGGGGGGTGGGTAAAGTATTTTAAAGTCAATAATTTTCTTTGAAACCCAGTGTTGTGGGTTCTTGTTAGAATCGTCTCAATGACATGATTCTAACGAATACCCACAATATAGGGTTTAGTGGAGTATGAATGATATTTTCAATTTTGAAATGAAAATCAATCCCTCTATCTCACGGCGGGGAATCAAGTGACACAACAACAACAACAATGACTGATATTTGAAAAAATTCCCCGACTTCAGGTAAGAAAATCTTCAATAATTCCGTTAATACATGACCGATTGGAATTTGGTTTATAGCAGAGAAGGCGGAAGGACTCCAGGGATTTGCTTAATGTGTTATATTTTTTAAACAACACCTGATAAAAAAGTTATTGACGAGCAAACAAATTATCTAGGGTAAAAAATTTGTTTGCTCGTCAATAACTTTCTTATCACGTCTTGTTTAAAAAATCTAACACATCAAGCAAATCCCTGGAGTCCTTCCGCCTTCTCTGCTTCAAACGAAATTCCAATCGGTCATGTATTAACGGAATTATTGAAAATTTTCTTACCTGAAATTGGGGAATTTTTTCAAATATCGGTCACTTTTGTTGTTCTTGTGTCACGTGATTCCCCGCCGTGTATCTAGAGCTCTGTGTATAGCATAGTAGATCAAGCCTAATGATACTACAAGACAGACATGTGAAGGAAATTCTTACCCTACATTTTGACGTAGGTTACATCTCTGTATGAACTAATGGAAAAAAAATTATCTAATCTGCATTCTTGAGGGGAAGGATAATTGCCAGAAATATTCTTCATATTTTGATTCACACAGCCTCCATCTAGCCAGGCACACAAGTTATCCCGTAAGACTTATCAAGTAAAGTTCTACACTTTACTATGCTGACTTGTAACAATCATGAGGAAGACGGCTTTTGAAAACATTGTGGGAAAAGGAGAAAATGCTGGTATCCAGCATTTTCTCCTTTTCCCACAATTTTTTCTACCCTATCAAAAGAAAAATCCCAACCAAAGAGCCACATCAAAATTGTGGTCTACAAGTGTGTGCTTTCACTATGGCTGTGGCTTCAATTTTGTCATCTGGTAAAGAGTTGACACTTCTTGTTCTAGCCAAGTCCTGCAGCAGTCTGTGTAATTAATTCACAGGGCTAGCAACTTGCGGGGTTGCAAGTTCATATACCAGCTTGACCTGATTCTTTCACAGGATTCTTGTGATGTTTATACGTATTTCCTCATTATGGCAGGCGGTGCTAGAAGGATTCATTCCTGCCTTACATTTAGATGTTTTGAAAATTTTTATTTGAGAAAGAACCCAGAGGCTTTGAAAGAATGTACTTCAAAACAAAAGGGTGAAAGAATTCAACTTGTAAGCATTTTTGGCTGCCATTGTGAAAATTTGAGGTAGGTTTTGGAAATATCAGGAAATGGGAAAAATGCTAAAAAAAACAGTATTTTCTACATTTCCCATGTTCATTTCTCTCCAATGAAACAAAAGTCACTAATTTGGCTAATGAACCCTATTTCGTTGTCTGTAATACTTCTGTGGTATCAATTTGGTCATGTTGTATAGTTGAGTTCGCAAGTTAGTCAAGATCGAGGTCTAAAAGTAGATTCTAACTGCATTTGAAAATAGCCAAGATCATTATTTAACTCTTTACCACACAATCCTGACTTTTAATGACCCTTAGAAAGAAGCCTTTTTCAAACATTGTGGGAAAAGGAGGAAATGCTGGTATTAGTAACCAGCATTTTCTCCTTTTCCAAAAATATTTTCTATCCATTCCAAACCAAATTTCAATTTTTCAGTCATGATAATTTTTTGGAAGCGGTAAAACCCGCTGTCATAGTCCCCACGTATGAGTTACTGATTTTCAATGCTTACAATATTTATCTAGGTCGAGAATTCTTGCATCCGGCAGCTTTTTCCTGGATACGCGAGGTAAACAAAACTTATTCCTACACATGACTAAATAGTTCCTCCATGAATACAAAAACGATCATGTATAAATACGAGCTACTCGCGCAGATGACACCCTTCAAAACTGCCTTACACCTTACAAGTTCATCCGTAATGTAGAATAGAAATGGAAAGAGGGCGTTGGTATCTACATAGACGGAAAAAGTGCATAAGAAAGTATTTTCAGAGCCAACCTTTTAATTAGTCGCCGCGCAGAAGCGTGTGACTCCCAGCATTTTCTCCATTCCCACATTGTTTTCACAAGGCTTCTTTCTCAGGGTTGTTAGAAGTCGGCATTGGGTGGTAAAAAGTTAAAAGTAGTTATAATTGCTAATTATGTTATACATTTACTTGTACAAAACAATCTCAAGTTTAACCCTTTCCCAAACAATCCCTGGTTTTTACAGGTCAGGAATAGGAGCCTTTTGAAAACATTGTGGGAAAAGGAGAAAATGCTGGTAACCAGCGTTTTCTCCTTTTCCCACAATGTTTTCTACCCTACCATATAGAAAAATCATCTTTTTATCAACTATTAATTTGTCATTTGCAAATTGCTTTCAGTTTGGTCTGGTCCAAAATTTGCTGTTTGGGAAAGGGTTAAACGACCCTTAGAACATAACTTTATACAAACATTGTAGGAATGGGAGAAAATGCTGGTAAGCAGCATTTTCTCCTTTTCCAACAATGTTTTCTACCCTATGAAAGATGTATGCTATTTGTTAGCAATGTTTCAATTTTTGTCTGCAAATTGCTTCTTTCAGTATAATTTATTAGCAGTTAAACAGCTTGGGTCATAACATCTGCCAGTGCACCTATGCATGCGTTTCTTGGCTATTTCCTTAAAGTCATGCACTGAATAACAATATGGCATGAAAGATAAGTGGATCAGAAAGAAGACCATGTTGGAAATTCAAACCAGTGATACCGACTTCAGTCTTTGAGCTAGAAACTCCTTAAAAGGCATCGGCAAAACTTTTATAAAGCACATTATTTGGCCTACAAGGATTTTGAGGTGTAAAACCTTAAAATTATACTAAAACTGGTTTTCAGTACTTTAAGATACCTTTCAAGAATTTCATAACTGTTATGGATTGATATAATAGAAATATGAATTGATATGATATGATATGGTTAGAAGCACTTTCCACAAATGTCTTTAACTCAGTACCAAAGGACAATATTTTAGACTTGTCCAAATTGAAAGCATTTGCAGATGACAAAATAAAAGTAACCAAAAATTTGAAATTTGTTTTGTGAAGGGTAGAAAACATTGTGGGAAAAGAAGAAAATGCTGGTTACCAGCATTTTCTCCTTTTCTCACAATGTTTTCAAAAGTCGTCTTTCTCAGGGGCGTCAAAAGTAGGGATTGTGTGGTAATGGGTTAAAGGCCTCTTCCACAGGGTCATAAAAACATGGGATTGCTTTGGAAAGGATTAACATCATTTATTCAAGTCTTGTTTTCTGCTTGTGCTCATTTACTAGATTTTATCTTTAATTTAGGCACAAACAAATGAGCTGTGTTTTGGCAAAAGGGGCTTCTTGCATCCTCATGATGGATTATACCAAGCAAAACATAAATAATTATTGAACCATAGACCGACCCTTCGATGTACAGAAAATTGACCAATGGCAAAAAGTTTCAGCCCAGGTCAGCCTGTGTTGACTGCACAAACTGGCTGTCTACACAGGCCGACCTAGGTCTATACTGTTTCCAGATTGATTAAGGCACCTTTTTACTTCAAGTCAAGTATAAAAGAAACCTGTGCAAAGAAAATAATAAGATCAAAGCGCTGGCACAAACCTGCTGCCTTCAGTGTGTCAGCGCTTTGATTTCATCTGCAAAGGCTTTCAATTTGGACCAGACAGTAATTTTGTCGTTTGGTAAAGACTTAATATTTGGTAGCAGACATTGTAGATTCAAAGATTCAAGATTTATACTACAACAATTATTTTACTGTCATGGTATCTGATCTCTATCTATCACATCATTAAAAAAGGTATTTGAGTCACATTTTGCTTTGAAAAAGTCTGTTGTATAGCAATTTAATAACAAGGCAAAGAACTCCAAACTGGTTTTTGAATTTGAAAATATTGTATTGTAATTATTGGATTGTTTTGAATGACAATCAGTTGGCTGTGACATTCAATTGGCTGGGGACATTTACAGTAAGTATGTACAAATGAGAAAAATCGGTGAGGAGGATCAATATAACGATTACTGTGTAGACTGTGTACTGAAGAACGGGCCACAATCATGTGCGAACATTGCATCATCAAAAAAGGGCTATAGGCTTTAACACCTGCCACACAATCACAGCTTTTAACTACCCTGAGAAAGAACCCTTCTGAAAACATTGTGGGAAAAGGAGAAAATACTCTACAATGTTTTCTTCCCTTCCCAAACCAAATTTCAAATTGTCAGCCACTTTTATTTTCTCATCTGCAAATGCTTTCAGCTTGGACCAGTCTAAAATATGGTTGTTTGGCAAAGAGTTAAGTGGAAAATTTTGCTGTTACTTTAACTCTTTTCCAACCAAAAAAAAATTGGATTTTTCCAAATGAAACAGATTTGCAGATGACAAATGTGATTCAAGGATGGAACTTGTCCCTGAATAGGGCTGAAATCATTGTAGGGAAAGGAAAAATTACTGGTTATGAGCATTTTCTCCTTTTCCCAGAATGGTTGCAAATAGGGTACCGTATTCTCTAAGGTCTAAAAATTAGGATTGTGTGGTAAAGAGTTAACATGTTTAACCCTTTACCAAACAGTCCAGGGTTTTTATAACCCTGTGGAATAAGTCTTTTGAAAATATTGTGGGAATACCAGCATTTTTTCCTTTCCCCATAATTTTTTGTGTCCTATGAAAGACAAATCCATTGATGTGACCCATATTCTTTTGCCATCTACACAGTCATGCCTGCATTTTGGACTAGTCCAGAATTTTGTTGTTTTGTTCAGAGTTTGCATGGAATCGAGATGGGTAATCTTAAGAAAATAGGGGCCTTTGAAAATATTGTGGGAAAAGGAGAAAATGCTGCTAAACAGCATCTCTTCCCACAAGGTTTCCAAACACGCCTCTTGAGACGCACATACTTTGTTGTTTGCAAATCCTGTCAAGTTTGCAAACTGGAGGATTTTGTTTTTGTTAGCTCTGTACTACATAGTAACAAGTTTTAACGGCCCTGGTTACCAGCATTTTCTCCTTTTCCCACAATGTTTTCTACCCTTCCCAAACCAAATTTCAGTATTTCAGTAACATTTATTTTGTTGTCTGCAGATGCTTCCAATTTGGACTGGTCCAAAATTTTGATTTGTGTTAAGGTGTTAACCCTTTACCCCATAAGGCATTTCTATGGTATCTCTAATTGACCCTAAATAACAGCAAGAATGAAGCCTTTTTTATGTGTATAAGACACCTTTTGATAGCATAGAAAACATTGTGGCAAAAGGTGAAATTGCTCCTGACAAGCAGTTTCACCTTTTGCCACAATGTTAATAAGTTGAATAAGTCTGCTAATGCACAGAGAGTTTTATCTTACATGTATGACTAAACAAGTGGATCACATTGACTCGAGATCAGATTCACTTCTTATTACACTTCTTGTACTACCTGATCTTGATCTATGCCCTCCATGAAAGCTTTGGTTTGAAAAGAGTGAAATTCCATAATTATGGAGTGATGACTATTTTTTATCATCTTTGTTCTAGGGAGGAGACTTGAGCACGGAACTTGTGAAGCGTAGTAAGAGTGAAGAGAGCGGCTCACCCTCCTCGCCATGGACAGATTCAGAACACAGTTCAACTCTACGAGCCATGATGTCAGCTTTCCAACCATGGTCAACAAGCCTCGCAAGTGCTGTGAAAGACGGAAAGTTACTTCCAGCACCGCCTGCCATAATGAGGGAAGGGTAAGTTGGAAGCCTATAACCCATTACCACACAATCTCTTTTGACTACCCTGAGAAAGAAGCCTTTAGAAAACATTGTGGGAAAAGGAGAAAATGCTGGTAACCAGCATTTTCTCCTTTCCCCTCAATGTTTTCTACTCTTCACAAAACAAATTAAAAATTGTCAGTCACTTTCATTTTGTCATCTGCAAATGCTTTCAATTTGGACACACCTATTATATTGTTGTTTGGTAATGAGTTAAGTTTGTTTTCTTGTCACCTGATGAAACTGTATTGTGTTACATGCTGTTTTCAACATTATTTCATTTGTATGGCATTTACTAGTGCACCTAACCATTTTGTCTTGGAGTTTCTTTTAACAGTGTCTATCCATTGAAACAGAAGCTGAGCCCCAATAGCTCAGTCTGTGGGGTGCAGGACTTCAGAACACGGAGTCCAGGGTTTGATTCCCCAGCTATGACCCCTGGCTCGGTCAATTTGTTTCTGAGGATTGATGATAGTCACTGCGACAGGATTAATTCCTCTCCCACTGATGACCATTGTTTCGGAGATGATCATGGGAAAGCAGCCAGTGGCTAAGAAAGAAAATTGTGCAAAGTACTGGTGTAACTCAAGGAACGCATGGATAGGTGCACTGGCGGCTGTGATATAAGTGAAATAATGTTGAAAACGGCATTAAACACCATACAATGAATGAATCAATTAAAACAGGAGTAATTGCTGGTAACCCAGCATTTTTTACTTTTGCCACTATGTTTTATACCCTATGAAAGATAAATCCTTTTATTTAACTCATTACCACACAATCCCAATTTTTAAATCCTTACCGAGACAAAATTTAAGACTGGTCCAAATTGAAAGCATTAGCAGACGACAAGGTTAGTGTGACCAAAGAATTGAAATTTGTATTAGCGGAGGAAAGAAAACACTGTGGGAAAAGGAGAAAACACTGGTTACCAGCATTTTCTCCTGCTCCCACAATGTTTTCAAAAGGCTTCTTTTACAGGGGTGTTAAATCGAGATTGTATGATTAAGGGTTAAGCCACTTTATGTATCTCTCTTGAAAATGCTTCTTATCCATTACCAAACGACAATATTTTAGACTGGTCCAAATTGAAAGCATTTGCAGACAACAAAATAAAAGTGACTAAAAATTTGAAATTTGTTTTGTGAAGGGTAGAAAACATTGTGGGAAAAGGAGAAAATGCTGGTTACCAGCATTTTCTCCTTTTCCCACAATGTTTTCTAAAGGCTTCTTTCTCAGGGGCGTCAAAAGTAGGGATTGTGTGGTAATGGGATAAATGTGGACAAGTCTACAAATTCTGTCCTATGGTAAAGAGATAGACAAAGGCAATACAGTGGTACACATACCTTGCCTCAAACATTGTATAGGTGTGTGTGTGTATTTTTTTGTTGTGTGAGGTATGAATACACACAGTATTGGGTCGATTATACTATTTAGTTATAGTCTACTTCAATGTTTGACAGTGATTTGATGTGTAGGACCTGAAATGGTGTTTGTTAGGTGCCAAATATGGTTTCCAACAATCTTTCCGTCATGTTGTAATCGTTATTAAGGCCTGTTAATGCTTTTCTGTGGTTTTTTTTTTTGTGTACTTTGTCTGACATTCTTTTGGGACAATGGTTGCTTGTCACTGTTAACCCGTTACCAAACAATCCTTGGTTTTTACGGCTCAATGGAGGAAGCCTTCTGAAAAAATTGTTAGAAAAGGAGAAAATGTTTTCTTCCCTATCAGATAGCCTAAGATCACTTTTACCAATTTTGAATGTTTTCGTCTGGAGATGTTTTGAATACAAAAGAGTCAAAGTTTTTTCTTTGGGTGAGGTTGAAGACCTGCTGAAGGCTACATCCAGGATAAGACAGGAACTAGTTCTGTCATAATTAGTATCATCACTCATCAAAAAGAAATTGGCTGATCTTGGAATTGAACATGTGACCCCAGGATTGTAAGCCTTGTATGTTATGGACATTATGTTTTAACTCTTTACCACACAAGAAAATTTTAGACTGGTCCAAATTGAAAGTATTTGCAGACGACATAATACAGGTAACTGAAAAATTAGAATTTGGTTTGGGAAGGGTAGAAAACACTATGGGAAAAGGAGAAAATGCTGGTTACCAGCATTTTTTTCTTTTCCCACAGTGTTTTCAGAAGGCTTCTTTCTCAGGGTCGTTAGAAGTCGGGATGGTGTGGTAAAGAGTTAAATCGTAGAGAGCAAGCCTAATTTTTTGCCTTTTTTTGATTTGCAAAGGCTCAGGATTGGAACGTTTGAAATTTGCAACCAGTGGGTTGAAAAGAATAGTGAGTAGAGAAGTAGTAGTTAACCCCTTCCCAAACAATCCCTGGTTTTTTCAGGTCAGGAATAGAAGCCTTTTGAAAACATTGTAGGAAAAGGAGAAAATGCTGGTAACCAGCATTTTCTCCTTTTCCCACAATGTTTTCTACCCTACCATATAGAAAAATCATCTTTTTAGCAACTGTTGATTAATCATTTGCAAAATTCTTTCAATTTGGTCTGGTCCAAACTTTGCTGTTTGGGAAAGGGTTAAAAAAGTACAGGAAAAGTACACGAAAGCATGGATAGATGCATTGACTGCACCAATATAACTAAAATAATGTTGAAATAATGTTGAAAACAGCATTAAACACCCTACAATCAGTGTTAGGTTACAGTTCGGATTTATGTATGACCTATATGAGATGTCATCAGCCTCAACTGATTTAGGGTTGTTTACATACTGTCAGGCCAATTGGTCTTTAGAATTCAGAGTTTGAGTGTCCACAGCATGGTGTCAGATGTTAGTCTGGAAATCCTTGGAAATTTTCAATCTGTTCCACTTTGTACACATGTGTCCATAATGTATTTTTGTGTCCTGAAAATCCTCCCCCGTTTTGTTGCCTTGGCTTTTAAAACTTATGTACTTTTATTTGCCACCAAGTGTGGATGTGCTAGTGGATATTTTACAGATGTCTTGAGATTGTCATGGAAAAATGACATCGTTAGCTTCTTTTAACCCATTTAAACAGCGTTTAACACCATACAATCGATCAATGAGATAGACTCGTCTATAGTTATGACATCTGCAGATTGCAAATGTGGCTCCAATGATTACATTTTTCTGTTAACCCTTTACCAAACAGTCGCTGGTTTTTACGACCCCAAGATAGAGGCCTTTTGAAAACATTGTTGGAAAAGGAGAAAATGCTGGTAACCAGCATTTTCTCCTTTTCCCACAATGTTTTCTACCCTGCTGGGAAAAAAATTCAGGTATTTAATTTATGTTTATTTTTTCGTCTGCAAGTGCTTTCAATTTGGACCAGTCTAAAATTTTGTCGTTTGGTTAAGGGTTTAATGTTAGAAATGATGCAAAGGGGGGAAAGGAGAAATGCTGGTCACCGTGTTTTCAAAATGTGTCCTCATTTTGTTCCTTGAAGTACAGGAATATGTTTAAGGACAGGGTTTAACTCTTTAACAAACAGTACAACTTTTACTGACCCTGAAAAAGAAGCTTTTTAAAAATATTGTTAGTACAGAAAAAAAAAAAGGTAACCAGCATTTCCTTCATTTCCCACAATGTTTCTACCCTTCTTAAAATAAATTTCAAAGTTTCAGCTATAGTCACTTTGTTGTCTGCTAATACATGGATCCGTGGAAATCGATATTTGACCAATCAGGACATCGCATTTATTCTACCCGATATCCTGCCTTGGTTTCTGCCATTTCGGCTCACAAATAAACGACTGTTAACGTTGGGAGAATGCAATTCTCTTTATTTTTGTTGTGTTTTTAACGTTTGAATTTAAAAAAAAAGGTTAAAAATGTGCTTTGCGAACGTGTACCGATGACGTGAGATCACGCAGAGGCTATAGACAAGTTTAAGGTTCATGTAAAGTGTTTATTTTGCTTAATTTCATACGTCAATAATTCTGTAATTATTAAAATTTGTCCAGGAAAACCATATATCAAATTAAAGCTCTAGATGAGTACAAGCTGTTTTACCTAATTATACCTACTGGCCTTATATAACAAAACTAAAACATTGCAGAAAAAGATGACATCGTTTAAAACCTACAAAATAATAATGACATAACAAAATTGCTTAAGTTTTGGAGAAAACACAGGCTATGGTACATACCAGGTACTGCTACAACCAAAAATCCTATGGTTTCTTTAAAAAGGCACATATTTAAGTCAGAAAGTTTGACATTTTTCCTTTATTGAATTGTCAGCCATGTTTGACCTACTTTTTTTTAGTAACAGGTATGGTGTCTCCACAGGATCAAAATGTACAAGTGGTTGTGCGTAATAAACTTTCATTAGTATTACCTGAACAAACTGACATGAAATAAATGACCTCAGTTACCATATATTACACGCTTGATTTATTGTTTTAACTTGGTTCCGGCTAATGTCGTCTGCATGCGGAACTATGTGCATGTTTCTAAACTCTTTATGCTGCTAATAGATTCATAGTGTTTTCAAAGAATACTTGAAATACTTGAAATAACCATCAAATTGTTGGTTTTAATTGGTAATACATGGTGGGTGACTTAGATCTATGATGCACTTTCTGTGCAGCCTGATTTCAATTTATGCCATCCGCAAAAACGTTTTATTTTGACTAAGGCGCAGTTAGGGTCAAACCCGACATTTACCGATAACAGAGTTTCCGTACAGTCCGATTATACCTGATGTTTTAAATATTCACGTTTTAATTACTCTTTGCATAAAGGTCAATTTCAGGTCAATTTACACCAGTAATAAATTTAGATAAAAAAATAAAAATGACCTGTACAAGTGAACTTTCCATGTCCACTTCCAAACCCTTTCTCAAAAACAGCACCCCCACTACCCCATCACACACACAAAAAGAACAATGAAAAAAATGCTTATGTGAAAAATTGATTCTAAATCCTATCTACCAGACTGGTAACACCTTTTGTAACTACTGTTTTTGAGAAAGGGTTTGTATGTAGACATGGAAATTTCACTTGTACATGTCATTTTCATTTGTTTTATTATCTAAAATTACTAATGAAAGTTTATTATGCACAACCACTTGTACATTTTGATCCTGTGGAGACACCATACCTGTTACTAAAACAAAAGTAGTTCAAACATGGCTGACAATTCAATAAGGGAAAAATGTCAAACTTTCTGACTTAAATATGTGCCTTTTTAAAGAAACTACAGGATTTTTGGTAGTAGCAGTACCTGATATGTACCATAGCCTGTGTTTTCTCCAAAACTTAAGCAATTTTGTTATTTCATTATTATTTTGTAGGTTTTAAACGATGTCATCTTTTTCTGCAATGTTTTAGTTTTATTATGTAAGGCCAGTAGTATAATTAGGTAAAACAGCTTGTACTCATCTAGAGCTTTAATTTGATATATGGTTTTCCTGGACAAATTTTAATAATTACAGAATAATTGACGTATGAAATTAAGCAAAATAAACACTTTACATGAACCTTAAATTGTTATGATTACTGAAAATTTGAACTTATGCAAAGAGCTGATCAGCGCTGGATAATGGATTAATTCAAAGTATTCCATAATTTTTCCTCTCTGAAAGAGAAAACTGGAAAACAAAGGTAAAAATAGCCCTATATGAAGTATTAATAAAAAGAAAATACTTTTACTTGAATATTAACCTTGTTCAATAACCTATGCACATCCAAAAAGTGGCCGCGTAACTTTTCACCAATGTTTCAATTTGACATTAATCTTAACCCATGGTGCATGAAGAATATGTTGAATGTGTACTGGGATCGTATATACGATCTCTGATGTGTAGATATAGATCAGATTGCAGATTACATGATGATTAGTCTTGGATTTAAAGAACCTGCTGATTACAATAAGCATTTTGCCGTGTAGTTCTACTTGGAGTATATTACAATTTTAAAAAAAAGTCTAACTTCTGATCTGGTGGAACTTGGAAATTTTTCTCTTGACTTATCTGTTTTAACCGTTTACCACATAACGGGTTTTAACGACCTGTAGAAAGCTTTTAAAAGCATTGCGGAGAAAGGAGAAAATGCTTGTAACATTCATTTTATCATTTTCTCACTGTGTTTTGAGCTCTTACAAAAACAAATTTCAATTCTTGAATCATTTATTTTGTTATCTGCAAATATTGGAGTTTAGATTGCTCTAAAAATTTTGTCATTTGGTGACGAGTTTAAATGGATTAGCACATCTGCACAAAGGGTGTGTTGGTAAACTGTTAATTTGATAGGAAGTGTGTTTGATTGCACAGCAAATTACCGCTCTAATCAACTTGACCACCCGTTGTCATCAGTATATCATATACTACCGTCAATGATATTAACAATTTTCTTAATTGACAACACACTTAACGCATTTTATAATCCATCAGACAACCCTTTTCCCCTTAACCTAATATTAAAATTTTTCATTAACTTAGACCTCTCTGTAGAATCAGACATTCTATAAACTTTTCGAAAGGTTTGTAATTCAGTGTTATTTAATTTGTATGATGCTGAGATGACTTTACTAGCCCAACGAAAGCAATAAAAAGTATCGTTAATTCTATTATTCTGTGGCAAAACGGAGATTTGTTGATGTTTTTTATATGTTCAAATTTTTGTTTAAACATGTAAATCTGTTACATTGTACGTCATCCCCGTAATTCGCCTTTTTAATACGTCTCCGTATGTAAATTAGTTAAGCATCTTTAAATTGCTTACTGAGAATTTATCATCGATAGAAATATATGATTAAAGTACTTTTTCCGGAATTTTATTGAGAGAAACAGTAATGACAGAACGATTTAAGTAGCCTATCTGCTATACTGTATATGTATTGACTACGTTTTCTACAGGCTTCTTTATCAGGGGTGTTAAAAGTCGGGATTATGTGGTTAAGAGTTAACTCTTTAACAAAGGACAAAATTTTAGACAGATCCAGATTGAAAGCACTTGCAGACAACAAAATAAGCATAACTCAAAAATTGGAATTTGTTTCCAGCAGGTTAGAAAAGAATGTGGGAAAAGGAGAAAATGCTGGTTACCAGCATTTTCTCCTTTTCGGACAGTGTTTTCTAAAGGCTTCTTTCTCAGGGGTGTTAAAAGTCAGGATTATGTGGTTAAGAGTTAGTTATATCCTGATGAATGTTTCCTGGGCTTCCAGCAGTTGACTATTGAAAATTGTTGTGGCAAAAGGAGAGATTTCTCAAAATGAGCAGTACTGTTTCTCCTTTGGTTACAATGTTGTCACATGTATTTATGTTTCAAGCCCTAATCTGTTTATATTGTGCACATTTCATAAGGATATTTGTAAACACAATTATGTTGTGCATTTTTTTTTTAGTATGTCACTTTTTTTATCAGGAGAACTATATTCAACAAAAGCAAACATTGTTAACCCTTTGCCACACAATCCCAAGTTTTCATGACTTTCCAGGATTTAAAAAAAAATCAGTATTCTTACCTTTCTTCTTGTCATTTTGTACTCGTCTAATGGTTAGACAAAGAAGGATAATCCACTTGGCCTCACCAAATTTTTAGTAGAAAGGACGAGTAGACAAGTGGATTTTTGTGACCTTGCCTTCATAGAAAAGCCATTTTGATATAGAAACATCCTGGGAACCAGCATTTTCTTCCTTTCCCACAATGTCTTGTGCTCTCTTTCATAGACAATTTTCACCGTCTGAGCACTACTGATATGTTGTAAGCAATTTCTTAAGATTTGGACAAGTCTAAATTTTTTGTAGTTTGGTAAGGAGTTAACCATTTACCATACGACAAATTTTTGGACTGGTCCAAATTGAGAGAATTTGCAGACGACAAAATAAATGTGACTGAAAAGTTAAAATTTGCTATGGGAAGGGTAGAAAACATTGTGGGAAAAGGAGAAAATGCTGGTTACCAGCATTTTCTCCTTTTCCCACAATGTTTTCAAAAGGCTTCTTTCTCAGGGGCATCAAAAGTACGGATTGTGTGGTAATGGGTTAAGCTTCATTCTAGACAACAAAAATTACCGATTTGGCTTGCCAAATTGAAATAAGTGTCTTCTCCTTTCCTCTTAATGTTATCTACATTACTTTTCAAAGACAGCTCTTTAACCATAATTAAGAGCCTAATTCAAGATGTCATTATGTCACTGGAAGAGATCCAATATCAGGTTGCATGTTCTTTACATTCTGATCTTGATCTTTACCATCGATGAAGGCCAGTTTTTGCCTTTGGTTCTATAAATTTTGTAACACTGGACTTTATCCTCTCTCTTTCTAGGTTTGCAGTGACAGCCCCATCTTACCTACACTCTGGACCCCCAGTTTTGTTACATCCTGACAAAGTGGTTCCCCATTCAGAATCAAGCAGGTAAGGGAACTTGACTGAACAGATCAAAACATTCCACTTTTGTACCCCACATGTTTGATCTGATTAGATAATTAGCTTGGTTTAATAAGTGCTATTTTTGAATTTGTTTTCTGAAAAAGCCCTGTAATCCAAAATGCTTTCGGCAAAGATATGAGGAGAATTGTTAAAAGCACTTTTGTATGGTACAAACTTCTTCTTTTAGCTGTAACGTTTTACTGCGCAAACCTGACTTTTAACCACCATGAGAAAGAAGACTTTTGAAAACATTGTAGGAAAGGAGAAAATGCTGGTTACTAGCATTTACTTCTTTTTTGACAATTTTTTCCAAAGGCTTTTTCCTTAGTGTCGTTAAAATTTGGGATTGTATGGTAAAGGGTTAATGAATTTTAGGTTTATAAGGCTGCACCAAGGATGAAAGCTCTCTGACCAATACCTTGAACCCTACATAATCCTCCTGTTTCTTGGGAGCTTGTTTATTTTGTTATATTTTCTGGTTGGGTACAGACCGAGTACAAAGTCGGGGTGGAGTTACAGGGTCGTTTGGTGCAGTCATTCCTCTCTTCTTATTTCTGGAATATGGAACAGACACAAGCTGGTCTGACCTTTGATCATCCCACAACCCCCTCATCTCATATAACATACATCTTGCAGACTTTTTCTTTTCAATGCATTACCACAAAATTTCAGTATCTCCAGAGGTGAGTGGTGAAAGATTGCCAGAGAGTTTGTCTCTTTTAACCCGTTACCGCACAATCCCTACTTTTGACGACCCTGAGAAGGAAGGCTTTAGAAAACACTGTAGGAAAAGGAGAAAATGCTGGTTACCAGCATTTTCTCCTTTTCCCACAATGTTTTCTACCCTTCCCAGGACAAATTTCAATTTTTCAGTCATTTTTATTTTGTTGTCTGCAAATGCTTTCAATTTGGACAAACCTAGAATTTTGTTGTTTGGTAATGAGTTAACAACCCTGAGAAAGAAACCTTTTGCAAGGATTGTAGGAAAAGGAGAAAATCTGGTAAGCATTTACAGATTACAAAATTAAATATGACTTCAAAATTGTTTTGGAAGGGGTAGAAAAACACTTTTGGAAGAGTAGCAAGACTTAGTGCTGGCAACCAGCATTTTCTCCTTCAACCACCATGTTTTCAGAAGGCTTCTTTCTGGGGGTCAAGAAAAATTATTGGATTATCATGGTAAATAAATGTCTATACCACTTGATAAAGCCCCCTAACTACAGATGTGATTGTGTTGGGAAGATAAATGATTAGGTTTCTAATTTGAGGGATGTCAAGACAGTAAGAAGCAGTTTTATTGCCCATGTCAGACCTTCTGTTTATATCTCCAGAGATAATACACGAGATAAATTGGAAGCAATAAAAGATGTCTTGTTAGTGAAAAATAAGGAGAATCCCATGCCTGTATAGAAGGCGCAGACCTATCTTTGTCTCAGTCTTGCATTTCCTCTGTGTCCCTGTCTTTCTCTGCATTAAGTTGACCAGTAACTCTTTACCGAATGCTTAATTTTGGACTCTTACATCACTTTCAAATTCCATTCACACTGCAGCAACCTGCACTGAATGCAGTTGTCATGTAGAACTAGACTGGGACTGCAGTTCAATTCCCAAAGACTTCAATTGTTTTACTAGGGCTGCTTGAGATAAAACTATTTCATTATTATGAAGACAAAGACAAATTGACCACCATGTAGTGCAGAGTGTATCATGCAAAATAAAGAACTTGGTTGTTTTATCTTTAGTCTTAACCCTTTACCCCATAAGGCCTTTCTATGGTATCTCTAATTGTCCCAAAATAACAACAAGGATGAAGCTGTTTCTTATATGTATATGACCCCTTTTGATAACACAGAAAACATTATGGCAAAAGGTGAAATTCCTCGTCACGAGCAATTTCACCTTTTGCCACAATGTTTTTCAAAGGCTCCTACAAGCAATGTGTAGAAACGAGTATCTATGGAGTAAAGGGTTAAATTGTTGTCTTGACATATGGTACCTTCTTGGTGCTTAGTTTCAAGCAAATGACATACATTGTAACTTTCGGATCCTCTGGTTCTATGACTTAAAGTGACCATGATTGCTATCTTGGTTTTAAATGCTTATGATGCACGCAAAATGACTCTTGGTTTATATTCACCAATCATTCTTAAGAACATTCTTGGTCTTATTCTTCAGAATGTCAGCATTTTGTTGAAAGTGACAGAACTTCTGATTGGCTAAACCAGCTGGTTTAGCCAATCAGAAGTTCTGTTACTTTCACAAATAGAAAAGATTGAAGAATAAGACAAAGAACTTTCGTAAGAATGGTTGGTGAATATAGGCCCTGGACGTTTTATACCCTGACACAACATTCATTCATTAGTTTCAAATGGCAGCCTGTCTTGATGCTTTGGTTTGTCGTCCCGACTTTCAAATTTGGTGGCTTTGGAACAGCATTCCAGCCTGAAACTTTTATTGTAAATGGCAACTTATATATATCTTTCTCTTTGGGTTGTGGAGACATTGCTATTGCTAATTGCTTTTTCTGTCTTTGTCTTTTTGTTATGTTGATGACTGTATCCTGTCTTTTTGTTTTCTTGTTCGATGGATTACCTCATCCCTTCTTAGTGCATTGGGGTTCTCGGATAAAAGCCACCTTGCAATAAATTTTGGTTGCCATTGGCAATCTTTTCAGTATGTGAATTTTGGTTATGTAGATTATTTCCTCTTTGTGCACTAGGATTACCTGGTTAATGGTAACCAAACTGGAAAGTTCAGTGTGCTAAAAGCTTTCTTTCCGAGTACTTATTAGCTCACCTGAGCATGAAGTGCTCAGAGTGAGCTATTGTGATAGTATTGTGTCTGTCGTGTGTCATTCGTCGTCCGTCGTCAACTTTTACCTTGTGTATGCTCTAGAGGCCACATTTTCAGTCCGATACTCATGACAGTTGGTCAGAATGTTTGCCTTGATGATATCTCAGACGAGTTCGAAAATGGGTTATGTCGGGTCAAAAACTAGGTCACTAGGTCAAATCTTAGAAAAACGTTGTGTACGATCTAGAGGCCACATTTTCAGTCCAAATTTCTTGAAAGTTGGTCAGAATCTTTGTCTTGATGATATCTAGGATGAGTTTGAAAATAGGTCGTGTCAGATCAAAAATTAGGTCACCAGGTCAAATGTTAGAAAAACCTTGTATATGCTCTGGATGCCACATTTTCAGTCCAAAACACTTGTAAGTTGGTCAGAATGTTTGTCTTATGATGAGTATGAAAATGGGTCATGTTGGGTCAAAAACTAGCTTACCAGGGCAAATCTTAGAAAAACCTTGCATACGCTCCAGATGCCACATTTTCAGTCCAACTCTCTTGAAAATTGGTTAGAGTGTTTGCCTTGATAATATCTTGGATGAGTTTGAAAATGGGTCATGTTGGGTCAAAAACTAGGTTACCAGATCAAATCTTAGAAGAACCTTGTATACACTCTGGATGCCACATTTTCATTCCAACACTCTTGAAAATTGGTTTGAATGTTTGCCTTGATAATATCTTGGATGAGTTTGAAAATGGGTCATGTGGAGTAAAAAACTAGGTCACTGGGTCAAATATTAGAAAAACCTTGTGTACACTCTAGATACCAGATTTTCTGCCTGATACTCTTTGCCAACTTTGTTTTGGAAGAAAACATTGTGGGAAAGGGAGAAAATGCTGGTTACCCTCAATGTTTTCAGAAGGCTTCTATTTCAGGGTTGTTAAATTTGGGATTGTGTGGTAAAGAGTTAAGACAGCTATCTGGAACTTTATAGAACAAAATGAATGTACATGCACACAAAAAAAAAAACGGGCTCATCCTAAAATGCACAGAATATTACTCTTTTGGAACCAACAGTTGACAGGTTTGGAAAACACAGTTGAAAAAAGTGGATTTGCTTGTAATGGACATCGTTGTTGTATAATCATTCCTATTACGCAGGAAAAAAAATGTTTTGTCTCTCTCAGGTTTTTGCACTACGGTGTACTATGCCTTAGTCTAATTGGTGCACTATAATAATAGTAATTGGTTGTAGTAGAAAAACGTGATCTCTTTCAGTGCCAAATGCATAATTACATCAACCTGAACTCTTTTGACAGCTAAAAATACGATCTCTTGCAACTTACAATGCTTTTCTATAGATGTGACTATATGAGCTGATGATAAAGATCCAAGATCAGACTGCTCTAAATCCTTACGCTGCTTAGCAGGACTCCCTGACCTATGTTGGACAGTGTAGATCAAGATCAGACTGCGCAGAATGTCCAGTCTGATATCTGATCTGCTCTGTCCATTAATTAACCCATTACCACACAATCCCTACTTTTGACGCCCCTGAGAAAGAAGCCTTTTGAGAACAATGTTTTCTACCCTTCACAAAACAAATTTCAAATTTTCATTCACTTTTATTTTGTCGTCTGCAAATGCTTTCGATTTGGACAAACCTGAAATTTTGTCGTTTAGTAATGAGTTAACTCTTTACCACACAAGAAAATTTTAGACTGGTCCAAATTGAAAGCATTTGCAGACACCAACATAAAGGTGACAAAAAAAATAGAAATTTGTTCTGGGAAGGGTAGAAAACACTGTGGGAAAAGGAGAAAATGCTGGTTACCAGCATTTTCTCCTTTTCCCATAGTGTTTTCAAAAGGTTTCTTTCTTAGGGGTGTCAAAAGTAGGGATTGTGTGGTAATGGGTTAAGGCAATACTTACCTCCAAGGACAAGTTTCGAATAGCAATATGCTAGTGTTTACAATAAGCTAAGCGCAACTCACTGACCTATGTCAGACAGTGCAGATTAAGATGAGACTGCACAGAATGACCCTTGATCTGCACTGTCTGAGAAGGAAATACTTATCTCCAAGGATAAGTTTCAAATAGCATAATGCTGCTGTCTACTATAGGCCTGATGGTTTTCTTTAACTCTTTACCACACAAAATTTTAGACTTGTCCAAATTGAAAGCATTTGCAGAGGGTAAAATATATGTGACTGTAGGCTTGATGGTTTTCTTTAACTCTATACCACGCAACAAAATTTTAGACTTGTCCCAATTGAAAGCATTTGGAGATGGCAAAATAAATGTGACTTAAAAATATGACCATTTACTTTAGAAGAGTAGAAAACATTGTGGGAAAAGGAGAAAATGCTGGTAACCAGCATTTTCTCCTTTTTCCACAGTGTTTTCAGAAGGGTTCTTCCTCTGGGTTGGAAAAACCAGGGATTGTTTGGTGAAGGGTTAATGTATATAGCAGGATAAGGGCTTATTATGCTCCATGCCATTTGCAAAAGACTTTATATCTTTATGGCACTGAATTGGTATTAACCCTTTCCACACAATCCCTACTTTTGGTGCCCCAGAGAAAGAAGCATTTTGAAAACACTGTAGGAAAAGGAGAAAATGCTGGTAACCCTTCCCAGAACAAAGTTCAATTTTTCAGTCACCTTTATTTTGTTGTCTGCAAATGCTTTCAATTTGAACCAGTCTAAAATTTTGCCGTGTGGTAAAGAGCTAAGTACTACGAAATAGGGGATAACTAAATGTCCAGCATTGGTTTTTTGTTCTGATGCTTCCATTATAAAAGAAGAAAAGACAGTTGGAAACAAAGTTTTTGGCACTGTAATTCCTGATAAATCTGCTTGCCACAAGACAGTTTGGTCACATGCCATTTCAAAATAAGTCTTGTATTAACCAGTGTGCCCTAGATTCAGTGCATTAACCTGGTTTTCTATTTTCTGCTATCTATTTTTGTTGAACTGATACTGTATTTCCTCTTTCCCACACACTTGCCAGTTACAAGCTTAACCCATTACCACACAATCCCTACTTTTTGCACCCCTGAGAAAGGAGCCTTTGGAAAACACAGTAAGAAAAGGAGAAAATGCTGGTAACCAGCATTTTCTCCTTTTCCCCCAGTGTTTTCTACCCTTCCCAGAAAAAAAATCAATTTTTCAGTCACTTTTATTTTGTCGTCTGCAAATGCTTTCAATTTGAACCAGTCTAAAATTTTGTCATTTGGTAAAGATTCAAAACTTGAGGGTGCGAAATAAATCCTGTTTGCCATCGATTTTGGCTTCTCTTTAAATTTTGCACTCCTTTTTTAGCTCCACTGGCTGAAGGCCAGCGGGCTTATGTCATGGCCCGGTGTCCGTCGTGCGTCCGTCCGTCTGTGCGTGCGTGCGTCCGTGCGTGCGTTAACTTTTATTTCAAACATCTTCTTCTCTGAAACTACCCATCCAATTTTGATGAAACTTCACAGAAATGATCCTGCCATGGTCCTCTTCAGAATTCCTTGAAAGAATTGTATTTCTTCAAAAACTCTGGTTGCCATGGCAACAAAACTGAAAAATATTGAAAATTTTTAAAAATCTTCTTCTCTGAAACCATAAGGCCTAGGGCTACCAAATTTGGCATGTAGCTTTATCTAGTGGACCTCTACCAAGTTCCTTCAAATAATAGCCCTGGGGTCAAAATTGGCCCCACCCCGGGGTCATAAGTTTTATATGGGCTTATATAGGGGAAACTTTAAAATACCTCTGGTACCTAGCCATAGGGCCTAGGGCTACCAAATTTGGCATGTAGCTTTATCTAGTAGACCTCTACCCAGAGTGCCCAAATGATAGCCCAGAGGTCAAATTTGGCCCGGCCCCGGGGGTCACAAGTTTTATATGGGCTTATATAGTGAAAACCTTAAAAATCTTTTCGTACCAAGCCATAAGGCCTAGGGCTACTCAATTTTGCATCTAGCTTTATCAAGTGGTTGTCTACCAAAGGTGCCCAAATTGTAGCCCTGGGGTTAAATTTGGCCCTGTCCTGGGGGTCACAAGTTTTACATGGGCTCATATTGGGAATTTTTTAAAAATCTACTTGTACCTACCCATAAGGCCTAGGGCTATCAAATTTTGCATGTAGCTTTATCTAGTGGGCCTCTACCAGGAAGGCCCAAATTATAGCCTTAGGGTCAAGTTTGTCCCCACACCAGGGGTCACAAGTTTTACATGGGCTTTTGTGGTGAAAACTTTCTAAGTCATCTTGTTACTAACCATAATAAAGACTAGGACCACTAAATTTAGCCCTGTCTCGTGGATTTTATGTTTTACAGGGCCTTTTATTGAGAAAACTTTGAAAATCTTCTTGTTTATAACCACACATTCTACACCTGTATTATTTGGTATGGGGCTTTATCTTGTAGACCTCCACCAGGATTCAAGTAATTATAGCTTTGTGGTCAAAATTGGATTTGCCCAGGGTCACAACTTTTTTGTAGGTTTTTATGGAAAAAAAATTGTAATTATGTCCTTAAGTTTGAAACCAGTTGGCCAAATAATGTAATGTTTGGCTTGTAGTGTTTTTACGAATTAGCCAGTGGAGCGATACAGGGCCATCATGGCCCTCTTGTTCTGTTTCCGAGTTGCATGTATTGTTTATTTATTTGAAGTTTAATGATTGATTGATTTTATGGTGTTTAATGCCATTTTCAACATTATTTCAGTTAATCTTTTGAGGTAACTTTTCCTGTTGTAGCATTTCTCGGTAGATATACTATTTACTTCAAACCCAAATTACTTGTTATCTCTGATTGAAAAACCAAATGGTATAGCCAATCAGAGGTTGTGTTACTTTTAAATATAGAAAATACGGGAAAATGAGACTGAGAATGGTTGGTAAATAGGCTCAGGTAAATTAGAAGGGCTGTCAAAACTTTAGACTTTCCAAATCAAAAGTATGCACTGATGACAAGTTATGTGTTGTTTAGATTATGAATTTGTCCCTGGGTGGCTAGTAAACATTCAAAGAAAAGGAGAAAATACTGGTTATCACAAAGTTTTCAACAGCCATCTTATGAAGTGTCATTAAAACTGGGGATTGTGTGGTACGGGGTTACAAAAACAATACTGGTATCTAAAACAAAAGATCTTTTTCTAAGAGTCCTTAATGTGATAATATGGTTTTCTATTCAATAATCTGAAGTCCTGTTGTGTGGAAAAGAGTTAACTCATTACTAAACAACAATATTTTAGGTTTGTCCAAATGGAAAGCATTTGCAGATGACAAAATAAAAGTGAAAATTTGAAATTTGTTTTGGGAACAATAGAAAACATTTTGGGAAAAGGAGAAAATGCTGGTAACCAGCATTTTCTCCTTTTCCGACAATGTTTTGTAAAGGCTTCTTTCTTAGGGTCGTCAAAGGAAGGGATTGTGTGGTAATGGATTAAGATTATTTTGTATGGTCTTTCAGTACCATCATGAATTATACATTATTTTTTCCATTTACATGAACCAGGCTCTAGCATATTCTTGTACAACCCTACAAAGAAATCTGTTACTTACTCTGTCTTTACCAAACAATAAAATTTTAGACTTGACCATATTGAAACCACTTGCAGACTACAAAATAAATGCAATTCGTCAATTGAAATTTGTTCGTGGAAGGGTAGAAAACATTGTTCATGTGGGAAAAGTAGAAAATGCTGGTTACCAGCATTTTCTCCTTTTCCCACAATGATTTTAAAAGTTTTCTTTCTCATGGTCTTTGTGGGGATTGTGTGGTAAAGGGTTAACCACAAGGTCATGAGTTTTAGCGACCTCCAGGAAGCAAGATGTTTAAGACATTGTGAGAAATGGTCTACAAATGTTACCACAATTTGGATGTCCAGACTTTTTTTTTCAATGGTAAAGAGTCCAGCAAGATAAAGTAACAAGACGGTAGTGTACTCAATGCACTTTTCCTGTCTAATAATTAGCTGTGGTTTCTTTCTACTAACCACAGTGCTTTGATGAAAAATTCAGACATGAATCCTCCATAGATGGAAATTAAACTCTGTACCAAACAACAAAATTGTAGACCAGTCCATATTGAAAGCATTTGCAGACGACAAATTAAATGTGACTGAAAAATTGAATTTGGTGTGCTTCAAATAGTGCAATTTTTCTTTGATATGGAAGAAAATATCGTAGGAACAGGAGGAAATGCTCAGGTAACCAGTATTTTCTTCTTTTCACAGTGTTTTTTACCATTTCAAAGAAAGACTACCATTTTGGCCCCACTGAAATTGTCCTTTGCAAACACTTTCAATTTGGACAAGGTTGACCCATTACCACAGAAGGCTGCCTTTTAACTCTTTACCACACGAGAAAATTTTAGACTGGTCCACATCGAAAGCATTTGCAGACGACAAGATAAAGGTGACTGAAAAATTAAAACTTGGTTTGGGAAGGGTAGAAAACACTGTGGGAAAAGGAGAAAATGCTGGTTACCAGCATTTTCTCCTTTTCCCTCAGTGTTTTCAAAAGGCTCCTTCCACAGAGGTGTTAAAAGTCGGGATTGTGTGGTAATGGGTTAAGGACCCTAGGAAGAAAGCCTTTCCTACATTTTTTTCTAAAGACTTCTGAAGGCTTTGGTAAAGGGTTAAAGCATTAGCCCTTACAATTTGGAAAAAAAAAGTGAACCTGAGATAGTCCTTTAACTCTTTACCACACAATCCTGACTTTTAACAATCCTGAGGGAGGAACCTTCTGAAAACATTGTGGGAAAAGGAGAAAATGCTGGTAACCAGCATTTTCTCCTTTTCCCACAATGTTTTCTGCACTTCCCTATTCAAATTTCCATTTTTCAGTCAAATTTATTTTGTCGTCTGCAAATGCTTTCAATTTGGACCAGTCTAAAATTTTGTCGTTTGGTAGAGTGTTAAGACACAATCCTGGGATCTAAGACCCCTAAGAAAGAAAAGCTTTTGAAGTCATTGTGGGAAAGGAATAAAATGCTGATCGTTATCTGTGCTGGCTGCAACTGAATGCAACAAAAGTCCTGCAGAATGCTTTAAAGGTGGCCCTTCAGATTTTGGGACAAAAATTTTACAAAAATACAAAAGTCCTTGTGCTCCCAAAGCAACTGAACTTTCATTCATGAAACCCCAGTAGTCAAAAACCATCCGACAACACGACAGATTAGAGATTTACTTCGGAGCAGGTCGACGCTGACGGGAAACACGGTCTATTTATACATGAGCTACACACAGACTTGAAACACACAGAAGAACCTTCAAACATAAAGTCTGAAGAAGACATTATGGAAAATAATTACATATTTGTTATGTTATTGAATTTAAGAGTCATTCCTCACGTGCCAGTCACTTGACATTCCCACAATGCTTTCTGATTTCTGGAGCAAAATCAAAAAATACCTTAACCCATTACCACAGAATCCCTACTTTGGACGACCCTGAGAAAGTAGCTTTTAGACAACATTGTGGGAAAAGGAGAAAATGCTGCTAACTACCCTTCACCAAATAAATTTCAAATTTTCAGTCACTTTTATTTTGTTGTCTGCAAATGCTTTCGATTTGGACAAACCTAAAATTTTGTCGTTTGGTAATGTCAGTTAAGAGACTAAGAGGCTTTTAAGGGCACACCATCAAAAAATCATTTTTTTTTGGGGGGGGGGGGGTAAATTTTATGATTATGAATCATTGATGATTTGAATTGTTTTTCATATAAATTTCAGTGATGTATATATTTATTTCTTATTTGCTGAGATGTGAAAAATCTAAATACAGTGGAGCTCCGTTATAACGCTGTCGGTGGGAGCCATTGTTGTCAACAGCGTTATATCCGGGGTTACGTTTATAACGCTGATCCCCCCCCCACTCGCACACACACTACCCGCAGCCCATCCGCCAATCATTGCCAGACTACAGAACTATGGCTTATTAATTACAGTTTATCGCAAATTTATTCTGACAAAAATGAAATAGCAATGTTCCAAATACTAAAACTAAGACATGCCTATTTAAGTTTAAACATTATTTATAGGACATTGAACAATTTAGATTCTTTTCTACGTAACGCCTGAACTATTCCCAGTTAGTTTCTGTCATCAAATAACGTTACAACTACGTAAAAGAGATTATTTTACCTATAGGACCATTTCTTTTAGAATTATTCAGCCGCTGTTTTGCTAAATTACTGCAAGATTCATTCCAAAATTAAATTAAACGGTATCATTATGGATTGCAGACGGTGCCGCCGCCATGTTTTTTTAAGCATGCTGACGATTGCATAACGAACCCTAATAGGCAATGACGAAAGAAATCTCTTTCATAATCAAACGAGATAAGACCCCGGTACATGTTGAAAGTCACAGGGGAATTTAACCTACTATCCGTAAAGAAATCACATCAGTCGTTTATCCACACAATGTTTGTAGTAAAGTTTGCATTAGTGGTACATGTATGACGTAACACACCAATAATGCAAAGCGAAAGGGCTGTAAGTGCAAGTGTTTGTCGTACACACTTAAACTGTTTCGCCTGAAAAATTTACACCTGGCTATGGGCTGACCTCCATTCAAAACTATGCTATCATACAATAAGCCAGTATCTCTGTTGCTTTATATTTACTGATACAACCCTTCTGCGTATCGTAATGATAATTGCAAGAGTACCCCAGTTGTGTCACGTGCACGTTGTGTAGTCGGTAGAAAGAGAGTCATTCGGCTATTTTCTGATATCGCCGTTACGATCTACATGCAGACAGACATATTGACGTAAAGTTTGTATAATGCAAGATTCTTTGCAAAGACAATTATGGGACGAGGGCCTTTTGTTACCTACTGTGCGTGTATTCGTCAAAGTAATTGTGCAAAGCCATAGGTGATAAATGTAATCAACAAGGTAAAGGTGTGAAAAATTGTCACGTTATGTGTACGGTATCGATTTTTTTTTTTGACCGAGGGGTCTTTTTTTTTTTTACATCGAAGATTCTTGTGAGAGCAACGGTGGATTCGGATCAGACTCGAAAATGGTCAACCCCCGAAATTTTGGGAGCCAAAGGACACCCGCGTTATAACGGAATCAGCGCTATAGCGCACTTCGTTGTAACGGGGTTCCACTGTACCCACCTTTAAGGGTTCAAGTACACTGAATTTAGGTTGTTTTGGCTTGCATTATCTTTTAAAATATTGCAGAGTGTAGAGTTGGGGTCAAACTGTCTTGGCAGCCTGATTGCAATCTGGCCAGTTTGCAGAAGTACCCAAAGTTACCTGTGGCAGTTGAAGAGTTCTTTATCACATAAACCAAGGTTTCAATGACTCTGACAAAGAATGCTTGGAAAACATTGTAGGGAAAGGAGAAAATGCAGGTTACCAGCACTTTCTCCATTACCCACAGTGTTTTCTACACCTCCCAGACATAGATCACATTATTTCAACAATATCAAGTATGTTGTTAGCAAATTACTTTCAATTTCGATGCATCTACAATTTGTCAAAAAATGATTACCGTATTATACCAATGAGGGAAGCTAATAGCCAGATAGGCTCAGTACAGAATGCTGTTTGGCACCATACTTAATCTGGTTTGGCTTCACTCTAATACAGCTGATCAAATTAGCAATTATTTTTCCCCATTTTATTATTAGGATAGCAAAATTCATTCTTTTGATATTATGATAAGGTTATCTCCTCGATTTCTTTATGAGTCAACTATAATCATGCTCTGACATCATCATAACAAGCAAAGGCCATGTATCTGGTCTGTGCATGCTATCCAGATCGTATCACTAATCATTCTAAATTTAGTTTTTGATTTAAATTTCATGACCAGCCAACAGTTTGCTTAGATATTTTTGCCATTTCCTATCATACACTTTTATAAGCAGGGCTACATTTCAAGGTCATGAGACTTGAAAAGGCTCCAAGAATGTCAAATGACTGTAATGTAAAGCATTATGAGGTTTCTTTGTGGCGGCATTTTTACCCATTTGTTTACATGCGCCAAATTATATTGAAATTTAAAGCCAATAAACTATTTGAAAACATTGATGCTGACCTCTCCTGGCTTCTTTTGTAAAGATACCAACTTTAATTTTTATTAGAACTCAACATATTTATAACATTATATTTACCTATTGTTTTTGTTCCCTGTCATATAAAAACCTCATAGCACAAGGGCCAATAACTCATCAGTTTTTGACTTAGTTATGTGCCCTTACCAACTCTGCGTTTTCTCTTGAAAAGCACTTGACACAGTCAAGCTAGGCACCTTCATGTTAAAATTTTAAGTAGTGAAGAAAAAAATTCGGGAATGAAGAGAGCTATGGGCTCTTTTTTTCGCCCTTCATCTGTATTTTATGAGGATTTGAAACTTTCATGTTTAAAACTCTTTACCAAATGACAAATATTGGACTCTTCCAAACTGAAAGAGCTTGCAGGCGACAATTTTAGATTTTGAGAAAATGGCAGATAATTCTCAAAAAGGGTAGAAAACACTGTGGGAAAAGGAGAAATTGATTGTTACAAGCAATTTCTCCTTTTCCCATAGTATTTTCAAAAGATTTTTACTGCAGACACATAAAACCAGGGCTTGTTTGGGAAAGGGTTAACTCTTTACAGAATGACAAAATTTTAGTCTTTTCCAAATTCAAAGCACTTACAGACAACAAATTAAACGTGACTTAGAAACTGAAATTAGTTTCCAGCAGGGTAGTAAACATTCTGGGGAAAAAAAGAAAATGCTTTTAACCAGCATATCCTCCTTTTTCCATGTTTTCAAAATGCTTCTATGTACAGGGTTGTAAAAACCAGGGATTGTTTGGTAAAGGGCCAAGTGCATTTGTGAAGACACAAATACTGTTGTTGTAAGGATGTTGCTGGTACAATGAATGCAGTTTTTCATGCGCAAGCTAATATTTTTGCTCTTTGAATGGACTCTATTGTAGATATGAGTTGTTTGTCAATGATGTTGAACTAAATGGCAAACTGTTTTAGGTGCAATTAATAGGCAGACTGTGCAGACAAAATGTCAAAGTAAGGTTTTATTTACCCTTCACCACACAAGCCCGACTTTTCACGACCCTGCGGAAGGAGCCTTTTGAAAATATTGTGGGAAAAGGAAAAAATGCTGGTAACCAGCATTTTTTCCTTTTCTCACAATGTTTTCAGCCCTTCCCAAAACAAATTTCAAATTTTCAGTCACTTTTATTCTGTTTTCTGCAAATGCTTTGAATTGAGTCTAGTGTAAAATATTTTCGTTTGGTAAAGAGTTAACTGTAGGTACAGGCCTTGACTTTCTGTAAACATTATGTAGGCATGAACACTTTACTATACACAAACCCGCATTATTATTATACTGCAAAGAAATTTCTTGTCATCTGATTGGATAATATGCCCCGAACATGTATATCATATACTCCGGCAAAACTAATGTATAAGCAATTTCTCATTTGGGAGTCCCATGTACATTACGACACACAGAGTATCAACTCAACATCCAAAATGGCGGCGTCGATCAAGATTAATATCAAGATTATGCACCAAGCTTTTTTTTTCATGTTATAGCATATTTTACTTAGGTTTCAGTGAGGTCAGTTCACAATGACGTCAGTTTTCATTGAATTGGGGCACTCGGGAAATTCTACTTCGTCAGCATACTTAATTTCTTAACTCTTTACCACACAATGACAACTTTTACCGACTCTGCAATAGAAGTCTGTTGAAAACATTTTGGGAAAAGAAGAAAATGCTGGTTACCAGCATTTTCTCCTTTTCCCAAAATGTTTTCTACTCCATCAAAAAATGATTTCAATGTTTGAGCCACATTGAAAATGTCATCTGGAAATGCTTTCAATTTGGTAAAGGCTTAAATTTTGTCATCTGGTAAAGAGTTTGCCAAAAAAAAAAATGAATAAAATTCGCTTAACAAATGTTAGAATGGCAAAACTTCGCAGTATAATAAATTTGTTGTATGGTCAGGTAGCAGGGGACTTGGCCACTTGTTCATTGCTGTAGTGAGTCAAGTCGCCACCTTGCCTTAATTCGGCTTTGGGCGACATGATTTACCACAGCCTTGAACAAGTTGCCAAGTCCCCTGCCACCTGACCGTACAACTTATAATGAAAGGCTTTTGGAAACATTGTATTAATGAGACTACATTACCCCACCCACTTTATGTGTCACTATTCAACTTGCTCGCTATTTTGGATTGTCTCATCTTAAACTCGTTCACAGTGATTGCATCGATTTAAATTTCCTCAGGAAGATTTCCTTCTTCACGTATGTCAAAGGATTCCTGTGTGTTGCCTTTGCTGTCATAAAAAAATGGCTGCAAAGCGTCTTTAGATGTAAATCAAAGGGTTACTAAGTTTTGCTGTTAAGTAAACATTTAACATAAGCTTCATAGAGATATAACAACTACATAATTATGCTCATAGGTCTCCTGCATCCTCGGATACCCCGGGGTCTCCCTATTTGCTACGCTACATTGACCCCTGGGACAATTAATTGAATTTCCCTCGCTTTACCGCTGGCCGAATGCTGGCTTTTCATTGGTTCCATCATCATTTTGTGATGGGCGAGTGGACTGTACGCTATGACGTTTCGTATCGATTTTCGGCGGCTGATTCAAAGTTTTATTAGTCAGTTGTCCCAGGGGTCGTAGTAGCATAGCAAATAGGGAGACCCCGGGGTATCCGAGGATGGGTCTCCTGTTTGCCCGTATGTTAGTCCATTACCACAGAATCCCTACTTTTGACACCCATGACAAAGAAGCCTTTAGAAAACATTGTGGGAAAAGGAGAAAATGCTGGTAACCAGCATTTCCTCCTTTTCCCACAATGTTTTCTATATACCCTCCACTAATCAAATTTCAAATTTTCAGTCACTTTAATTTTGTCGTCTACAAATGCTTTCAATTTGGACCAGTCTAAAATTTTCTCGTGTGGTAAAGAATTAAAGTGTCCAGCTGTAACAGTTTCACTGGGTTCCCTGACTTTTATAACTACCTCTGATAAAGTACCACTCCTGTAGGGTATTTTAATCATGAAAGCGTTATAAACTGCAGCTGTTGGTTTTTTTTTTGACTTATGTAGTACCAAACAAGGATATAGATCAGAGAGTTCAAAATTTGAACTTAGTTCTTAGATTTATACTGTCTTTATGGTGTTACAGTTTGGCTAAATTTGACCTTGAATTTATATTATGATGATATTGATGGGTTTCAGTGGGCTCCCTGACTTTTATAACCACCTCTAATTTAAGTACCACTTCTGTAAGGTATTTTTTTTTCATGAAGATGTTACAAACTACAGCTGTTGTTTAATTTTTTATTTCGAGAGTTGTAAACAGAACTTACCTTGGTGTGGATGCAGATCAGAGAGTACAAAATTTGAAGTTTGTTTTTAGATTCACTCTTGTCTACTTTCATGGTACATTTTGGAAAAATTCGACCTTGAATTTTTATCATGATGATATTGATTAATAAACTACAGCTGTTACTTTTTAACCCATTACCACACAGTTCCTACTTTCTGAGGAAGAAGCCTTCTGAAAACATTGTGGGAAAAGGAGAAAATGCTGGTAATCAGCATTTTCTCCTTTTTCCACAAAGTTTTCAAAAACTTTGTTTATGAAAGGGTAGGAATGATCATAGAAAATGGATAAAACGCTGGTCTCCAGCATTTTCTCCTTTTACCACAATGATTTCAGCTGGCTCCAACTTCAAGGGCTTGAGAACAGAGAGATTGTTTGGTAACAGGTTAATTGAAGTTTGGGTTGGCCTGAACTTACCTGTACAGGTTCAGTTATTAGTTCATAAAGTTGAGCTGTTACAGCTGTGCCAGACTTTTCCAACAAAATCCTGAGTTTTAGTAACCCTATAGTAGATTGTCGCCAGCATTTTGTCATTTTCCCACAATGTTTTCAGAAGTCTACACTATCATGATAGTTAGAAATTGGGATTGTGTGGTAAGGGGTTAACTCTTTACCGCACGAGAAAATTTTAGACTGGTCCAAATTGAAAGCATTTGCAGATGACAAAATAAAGGTGACTAAAAAATAGAAATTTGTTCTGGGAAGGGTAGAAAACACTGTGGAAAAAGGAGAAAATGCTGGTTTCCAGCATTTTCTCCTTTTCCCATAGTGTTTTCAAAAGGCTTCTTTCTCAGGGGCTTCAAAAGTAGGGATTGTGTGGTAATGGGTTAACTCTTTACCGCACAATCCCGACTTTTAACGACCCTGAGGAAGAAAAAGGCTTTGGAATACATTGCGGGAAAAGTTACCAGCATTTTCTCCTTTTCCCACAATGTTTTCTATCCTTCCCAAATTGAATTTCAATTTTTGATACACATTTATTTTGTCGTCTGCAAAATGCTTTCAATTTGGGCCAGTCTAAAATTTTGTTGCTGGTAAAGAGTAAACTTGTTACCAAACAATCACAGGTTTTCACAACCCAGAGGTAGAAGCTTTATGAAAACATTGGAGGAAAAGGAGAAAATGCTGATAACCAGCAATTTCTCCTTTTCCCACAATGTTTTCTACTTTCTAAGTTAAAGTTTCAATTTTTGATTTACATTTATTTTGTCGTCTGCAAAGGCTTTCAATTTGGACCAGTCTAAAATTTTGTCGTTTGGTAAGGAGTTAAGCAGCTGCAAGGAGTCTGAAGTTTGATCTTTTGTCCAAAAGTTTTTTCAGTTGATTGGTTACTCTGTGATAGAAAAAAGTTATACAATGGCAGTGGCACTATAATGTCTTCCGATTTTGGTCTGGATTGAGGATCAATTTTGTTTCACAAGGACAGAGTTCTGCTCCAAGGGCAGAGGGGTAAATCATTGTAATGATGTTGGCATTTGATTGGTCAGAAAATAGGTTTGTGGAATTACCCCATAAAATGGGCATAAAGACTGTTTTTTGTGGTAGAAAGAATAAATCTGGATATAGATTCTTTGGATAATGGTGGCTGGAGTTGCCCGTGAAACTGGGAGGTCAAATCTAGCCCATCTCTATGCCAGATGACAAAAAACAACCTTTGAGTTGCTTAGCCCTTTCCCAAACGACAAACTTTTGGACTAGACCAAATTGAAAGTATTTGCAGATAACAATTCAACTCTTACTGAAAAGATGCTTTCTGTCTATGATAGGGTAGAAAACATTGTGGGAAAAGGAGAAAATGCTGGTAACCAGCATTTTCTCCTTTTCCCACAATGTTTTCAAAAGACTACTATTCCAGACCCGTAAAAACCAGGGATTGTTTGGGAAAGGGTTAATGTGACTCAAGGCACTTTTGGTGCCTGCGTAGATCAAGATCGGACTGCTCTGACAGTTGAGTCTGACCTTGAATCTATATTGTTTGATAATTTTTACCCCCAATTAACCCATTACCAAACAATCCCTACTTTTGACACCCCTTAGAAAGAAGCCTTTTGAAAACACTGTAGGAAAAGGAGAAAATGCTGGTAACCAGCATTTTCTCCTTTTCCCACAGTGTTTTCTACCCTTCCCAGAACAAATTTCAATTTTTCAGTCACCTTTATTTTGTCGTCTGCAAATGCTTCAATTTGAACCAGTCTAAAATATTGTCGTGTGGTAATGAGTTAACCCATTACCACACAATCCCTACTTTTGACGCCTCTGAGAAAGAAGCCTTTTGAAAACACTGGGGGAAAAGGAGAAAATGCTGGTAACCAGCTTTTTCTCCTTTTCCCACAGTGTTTTCATCCCTTCCCAGAACAAATTTCTATTTTTTAGTCACCTTTATTTTGTCGTCTGCAAATGCTTTCAACTTGGACCAGTCCAAAATTTTCTCTTGTGGTAATGAGTTAATTACACTGAAATAGCAATATTTGGGTTATTAACTCTTTACCACACAATCTGGACTTTTAACGACCCTTAGAAAGAAAGCTTTTGAAAACATTTTTGGAAAAGGAGAAAATGCTGGTTTCCAGCATTTCGTTTCTCCTTTTCCCACAATGTTTTCTAAAGCCTTCTTAGGGTCATCAAAAGTCGTCATGTTTGGTAAAGGGTTAACTCTTTACCAAATTACAAAATTCTAGACTGGTCCATTAATTGAAAACTTGCAGATGAAAAAATAAATGTAGCTCAAAAATTGGAAATTGTTTCCAGCAGGGTAGAAAGCATGGTGGGAAATAGAAAAGATCCATTTTTTCCTATTCCCAGAATGTTTTCAAAAGGCTTTCAGGGTCGTAAAAACCAGAGATTGTTTGGTAAAGGCTTAAAAACCAGCTGACTTAAAAGGTTAAAGGTACAAGGATCCTTAACTCTTTACCTAACAAAAAAAATTTGGACTAGTCCAAATTGAAAGCATTTGCAGACGACAAAATAAAGATGTGAATCAAAAATTGAAATTTGATTTGGAGAGGTTTTAAATAAAAATGTGGGAAAAGGAGGGAATGCTGGTTACCAGCAGTTTCTCCTTTTCCCACAATGTTTTCTAGACTTATTTCTCTGGGTCGTTGACCCTTTCCCAAACGACAAAGTTTTGGTCTCTTCCAAATCGAAAGAGTTTGCAGATGACAATTTTAGATTTTGAGAAAATGGCAGAAAGTTCTCAAAAAGGGTGGAAAACACTGTGGGAAAAGTAGAAATTGCTCGTTACGGGCAGTGTCCCCTTTTCCCACAGTGTTTTCAAAAGAATTTTACTGCAGACACGTAAAAAACCAGGGCTTGTTTGGGAAAGGGTTAAAAGTGGGGATTGTGTGGTAAAGAGTTAAATATTCATAAAAGATTCTGGTAACCAAAAAGTACTGGTAAATTTACTGGTAACCAGCTCTATCTCCTTTTCCTACAATATTTTTCTATCCCATCGCAGACAAGTTTCGTCATTTGAGCAATGATTTCAGTCTAGTCTATAATTTTATTGTTTAGCATGAGTCAAATACTGATAACCTCTCCTCTCCAACAGTGTTTTCAACTTCTACACAGACATCATTTTGACCTGCATTTCATTTGTGTCGGCATCGGCAAATGCTGTGAATATGGGCCAAGTCTGCAGTTGTTATCTGGCAAAGAGATAGCACCCTGCCACACCGATGATCCCGACTTTACCAACGCTGAGACATAAAGCTTTCGAAAATATTTTGAGGAAAAAAAAAACAATGCTTGTAACCAGCATTTTCTCCTTTCCCTGTAATGGTTTTTAACATTCATAAAACAAACTTTGATTTTTGAGACATTTTATTTTGTTGTCTGTCAGTAATGCTTTCAATTTGGACATGTCTAAACACAAGTTGTTTGGTTAAGAGTTAAAAGTACATTTTGAATGTCACCAGGATAACTGTTATTTTGTACTTTTGAATCCTCAACCTCAATGATGGTGTTACATTTCTGGTGTTACATCTCTACTGTTACATCTGGATGTTACATCTCTGACAGAGAAAGCTTTTGACAACATCGTGGTTAACTCTTTACCACATGAGAAAATTTTAGACTGGTCCAAATTGAAAGCATTTGCAGACGACAAAATAAAGATGGCTGAAATATTGAAATTGGGTCTGGGAAGGGTAGAAAACACTGGGGGAAAAGGAGAAAATGCTGGTTACCAGCATTTTCTCCTTTTCTCACAGTGTTTTCAAAAGGCTTCTTTCTCAGGGGCGTTAAAAGTCGGGATTGGGTGTTAAAGAGTTAAAGTAAACCCTTTTTACACAACAGAAATTTAGACTGGTCCAAATTGAAAGCATTTGCATACAACAAAAATAAATGTGACTGAAAAATTGAAATTTGCCTTGGGAAGGGTAGAAAACATTGTGGGAAAAGGAGAAAATGCTGCTTACCAGTCTTTTAGTCACATCAATTTTGTTCTCTGCAAAATTTAATGCTTCCTATTTGAACTTGTCTAAAGAGTTAACTCTTTACCACTAAATCAAGACTTTTAACGACCCTGAGAAAGAAGCCTTTTGAAAACATTGTGGGAAATGGAGAAAATGCTGAAAATGCTGGTAACCTGCATTTTCTCCTTTTCCCACAATGTTTACTACCCTTCCCAAACCAAGTTTCAATTTTCCAGTTACCTTTATGTTGTGGCTACTAATGCTTTCAATTTGGACTGCTCTAAAATTTTCTAGTTTGGTAATGAGTCAAAGCAAGGTTCAGCAATCCAAGGAACATTCACTTTGTTGTCTGAACCCTTTACCCTATAAGGCATTTCTGTAGTATCTCTAACTGACCCTTAATAAAAGGAAGGATGAAACCATTTCTTTTGTGTATATGACACCTTTTGGTAGTGTAGAAAACATTGTGGCAAAAGGTGAAATTGCTCGTGACGAGCAATTTCACCTTTTGCCACAATGTTTTCCAAAGGCTCCTACAAGCAGTGTGTAGAAATGAGTATGGAGTAAAGGGTTAAGTTTTATCAAGTTGAAAACTTTTTTTCAACTTGTATAATCTAGAACTTTGTCAATTATTGGAAAAAGGTTAAAGGCCAAATTGAAACAAAACCCAAATAGGCATCAGAGAGGGTGGAAAAATGGCTGCATTTGTCATTGAGGATCTCAATAAGTGCCATTGAAGGATTACGAAAGTCTTTTTTTGTGGCGTTTCCTGTTCATCAAACTGGTGAATTAACCCATTACCACACAATCCCTACTTTTGACGACCCTGAGAAAGAGGCCTTTAGAAAACATTGTGAGAAAAAGAGAAAATGCTGGTAAAAAGCATTTCCTCCTTTTCCAACCATGTTTTCTACCCTTCAGAAAATAAATTTCAAATTTTCAGTCACTTTTATTTTGTTGTCTGCAAATGCTTTGGATTTGGACAAGCCTAAAATATTGTCGTTTGGTAGTGAGTTAAGTGCAAGTACCTGTCAAGAAAGTTAGGAATTTTCATTCAATCTTGTCACCTTTTATAAAAAAAATCATGTTTTAAGGGTCCTCCAAAAACCTCATGTTTTTAGGGGCCATGAGGAAAAAGCTTTTAAAAGCACTTGAGGAATAAGAAAAAAATGCTTGAAACCAGCATTATCTCCATCAGGGTTTTCCATGACACAAATCCTGCGTCATTAACACAATTTCAGTTCAAATGACCCCCATAATAAATGACCGTGCATCATCGGTGACGCACATTTCCAAAATCTAAATCATGTACCAAATTGAATAAAGCGTCATAAATCCAAGTCTGTTTTTGCCTCAGTATCTGACGAAGAAGGCTCTATTTTTTACTAGAAGGTATATTTTAGATGAAAGTGGTTTTCCAGTAATTTATTTATAGAAAAAGACTGGTTAACGCATTATTGCCATAAAGTATAGTGGACATCTATGGTAAATATGGGCCCAGACAAAGTCTTGGTTGGGTTCTCTGTATTTTAGAGCATTTTTTATACAACTTCCGGTATATAAAAGTACACATTGCCAGTCTATGCAATTCTTTACAAAACTCTTTGGGAAAAGGAGAAATTGCTCGCAATGAGCAATTTCTCCTTTTCCCACAGTGTTTTCTAGCCTATCCGAAAACTTTCTGCCATTTTCATCAAATTCAAAATTGTCATCTGCAAACACTTTGAGTTTGGGACAGTATAAAATTTGTCATTATGGGAAAGGGATAAAGTCTATTTAATGTCTGATTTTCTTTTTTCCAGGTATGAACCCAATTATGCTCCTAATGTCTCGTTAGCCCCAGTGCAAAAGTGCAAAGGTGAAGATGATGATGAGGAGGAAGAGGAGAGCCCAACAGAGAAAAAGCCCGCGCCCGTCACTCCAGAGGCTGGGTCATCCAAGTCGTACAAAGAGTGGGAGCTTTCTGAAAGTGATGATTCATCTTTAGAACGGTCATCACCACCTCAAGGTATTAACTCTTACCAAGTGACAAAAATTTTAGACTGGTCCAAATTCAAAGCAGTTGCAGATGACAAATCAAATGTACCTGGAATGATAAGAATCTTTGTCATTAGTGAAAATGTTTACTGAAAATTTTGATGTACTGTTAACTATCAAAAGGGAATCCGTACTACATGTGCAGCTAACCACCAAAATATTTTTGATACAGTTATGCCCCCTTTTAGACTAAAAAAGTTTTAACCAATTACCACACAATGATAACTTGATGACCTTGAGAAAGAAGCCTTCTGAAAACATCGTGGGAAAAGGAGAAAATGCTGGTAACCAGCATTTTCTCCTTTTCCCACTGTGCTTTCTTCCCTTTCCAAAAGAATTTTCAGCTGCTTTTATTTTGTCATCTGCAAATGCTTTCCTTTTGGACAAGCCTAAAATTTTGTCGTTTGGTAAAGAGTTAATTGAAAATCAAGCAACTGCGGCTCATCTTTGATACCTGTATGTAAGCAATACTTCTGTCACCTCCTCCCACAATGTTTCTGAAGCCTATTTGTCGAGGGTTGTTAAATGTGAGGATTGTTTGGTAAAGAGTTAATACTTTAACTCTTTACCACACAGTCCCGACTTTTAACGACCCTGAGAAAGAAAGCTTTTGAAAACATTGTGGGAAAAGAAGAAAATGCTGGAAGCCAGCATTTTCTCCTTTTCCCACAATGTTTTCTACCCTTCCTAAATCAAATTTCAGTTTTTTAGTGACATTTATTTTGTTTTCTGCAAAATGCTTTTTAATTTGGACTGGTCAATTTGTTTTTGTTTGGTAAAGAGTTAACACACTGCTGACTTTCCACAAACCAAAGAAAGACTCATTTTGAAAACATTCTGGAAAAAGGAGAAAATGCTGGTAACCAGCATTTTCTCCTTTTCCCACAATGTTTTCTACCCTTCCCAAATCAAATATCAATTTTTGACTCACACTTATTTTGTTATCTGTAAATGCTTTGAATTTGGATTTGTCCAAAATTGTGTTATGTGGTAAAGAATGAACATGTTACTTTAAGGAAATAACATATGAAAAGCATTAACATAGAGGGAATAATGGCTTCCTATAGGCAATTCTTTAACCTCAGTCCTTTTCCTTATTTAATTCTTCACCAAACGACAGTCTCATTCTAAGTCTGATTTATTCTAATTCTGACTCTAGATTTAGAAAGCAACATAACTACTTATTGGCTATAACCATTTAGTTTAGCCAATCAGAAGTTGTGTTACTTTAAAATTTAGAAAATTCTTGTGTATCAGGCTATTAGAATGTTGGTGAATACAAAGGCAGATGAAGATTATTTCTGATTAGTGGACAATGTTAAAAACATGTTGATTATTACTGAGGAGAAGGGTTACAAACAGTCTTCATTTGCACCGATTGGAAAGGATCTCAACTTCAACGAGAGAAAAATTCATCCATGTCGGAAAGGATACAGACATGAGAGGAAAACGTGAATTCATCATGCAAAACCCCTTATGGCTATATTAATTATGCATAATGTATTCAGGTGGTCTATGGCTTTTACTCACTATAGAGTTTTTAAGCCTGAGAGTGCCTTTTCACATTGCTTCAGATGCTTTGAAGCCAGTGTAGGTCAAGATCAGGCTGCACAGGATATGCAATCTGGTCTTGTGTCAACACTTTCCAGTATGATAGGAAACAATTTTTTTGTTCAAAATTGTCCAAAATAGTCTTAACTCTTTACCACACACCCCAGAGTTTTAACAAATGAAAATACTAGCAGGAACAGGAGAACATGATGGTAACAAGCATTTTTTTCTCTTCCCACAGTGTTTTCTACCATATTAGAGATAAATCCCATCATATGAGGCTTATCCAATTTGTTGTCTGCGAATTTTTTCAATTTGAGCTGTATAAAATTTTGTCTTGTTGCTAAAGGGTTAAGATACATAGTTACAATTGACAGTGTTGTGAGCTGAAAATGCAAATTTCATTGATTTGACTTAAAGATGGGTATTTCTAATTTTCACATCTCACCAAATTTAAAAAATATATGTATCACTGAAATTTTTATGAAAAAAAAAAACAACAATACAAACCATCAATAATTAAGAATCATAAATTTACCCCAAAAAATTTTTGATGGTATTCCCTTAAAAAGCTACATAGCCTCTTAACCCATTACCACACAATCCCTACTTTTGACGCCCATGAGAAAGAAGCCTTTAGAAAATATTGTGGAAAAAGGAGAAAATGCGGGTAACCAGCATTTTCTCCATTTCCCACAATGTTTTCTACCCTTCACAAAACAAATTTCAAATTTTCTGTCACTTTTATTTTGTCGTCTGCAAATGCTTTCAATTTGGACCAGTCTAAAATATTGTTGTTTGGTAATGGGTTAAGGTATTTTTAGATTTCGCCCCAAAAATCAAAAAGGCATTGTGGGAATTGTAAAGTGACTGGTATGTGAATAATGACGCTTGAATTCCATAGCATAACAAACATGTAATTATTTTCCATAATGTCTTCTTTGGACACTATGTTTGAAGTGTCGTCTGTGTATTTTCTGTATGTAAATGAGCTAGTTGCTCATCTAAAAATAGACAGTGGTTCCTGTCGGTGTTGACCTGGGCCGTAGTAAATATCTAGTTTCTCTTGTTGTTGAATGGTTTTTGACTACTGGGGTTTTATAAATGAAAATTAAAAGGCCTTAGGAGTATAAGGATGATTTTTTGAACCCAAAATCTGAAGGGCCACCTTCAAGAAAGGTATATATTTATTGAAGTCACTATATTGAATAGTGTTATGAAATGAGAACTTTTGGAAGTTTTAAAATGCTTTTTTCAGAGCCAGGGGCCCTGTACTGGTGAAATCCAGGACATTCTTGAATATTATTAGCTGTAGCCATGATATGAATAAAATAACGTTAAAAATGAAGTAAACACCATTGAATCAGTGGATGCATATCAAATGCTTTCAGTGTAGAAACACTAGAGGAGCATCCCAGTGCTCGGAATTGTTTTGGTAATGTGTACGATTCCCACTTGTGGCACCAAGTTTTAGTGGGAGGCCTGGCCTAGTGCCAAGTGAAATCTAGGGCAGTTTGTAAATAAGTCACAGAGCTTTTGTTATGAGTATTCTGAAATAATTTTTAAGGTGGTGTAAAACACCAGTCATTAATCAATACTTTGCTCTGTTTCACATTTTCACTATGGCAGGCAAAATAAGCCGTTCAGGAAATTGGTTTTGAAAGCGAATCCATTGGGAGTCTCCAAAGAGAGCAAGCTTTGAAGTAAAGCCCTTGGAGAAATAAATAAATGAAATTTACATTTTGGATGAAGGAATGGGAAACAAAAACATTTTTGAGACTTTCACTGTGGCCAGAAAACCTCCAAAAATACAGATATAAAAAGTGATCAGACTGAAAGTTTTGTGCAGTCTGATCTCGATCTTCTGTCTTTTGCAGAAGTAACTTATGCCTTGCTGAATAGAATAAGGAGTTAAGCTTTATCACTTAGCCAAAAGTTGTATGACCAGTTGAAATAATTGTGGTAAAAGGAGAAAATGCTAATAATCAGCATTTTCTCCTTTTACAACAATGTTTTCAACCCTTTTATAGTTAAATCCCTTTGAAAAATAATTATTTTGTTGACTGCAAAATTAATGCTCTCTGTTAAAACCAGTCTAAAGTTTTGTTCTCTGGTAGAGTTTACCATTTACTTTACTACTACGAGTTTGAACAACCCTAAGGAAAAAGCCTTAAGAAAACATTGTGGGAATAGGAGAAAATGCTGGTTACCAGCATTTTCTCCTCTTCCCACAATGTTTTTTACCATATCAAAGACAAATTACATCATTTGAACTGCAATTGAATTGTCGTCTGCAAATGCTTTCAATTTGGACCAATCTTAAGTTTTTGTCATCCTGTAAAGAGTTGACAGGCACAGACTGCGAAATTCCCAAGACTCCATCCAATAATGAAATATTCAATAAACAATTTCCATTGTCAACTAGAAAAAAGAGAAAAGGAACCTGCCACTACCCACTGATATAGACTTTTTTATGGAAGTTTGAAGTACCGATCAATGTTATTGATGTTACTTCCTGAAAATGCTATCACCACCTGTGAAATCTATTTACAAAATTTAATGCTCTTCTTGTGCTACCATGAATTTCAAATTCATCTGCTGCAAGATAGACCATTTACCAAACAATCCAATATTTAAAAGTCCATAAAGAGGACGATTTTTGAAAACGTAGTATGAAAAGCAGACTGGTGTAAATATATTTTGCCGTCTGGTGAAGAGATGACAAGGACTGGTTCTCTATACACCAAAGGGATCTTGCCACAGAAAAGTTTTAGCTTCTAAAGTAATGTTTTTTTCATGGTTTAATTGATCAGAATAAGTAACAAATTAGCTGACAGTGTAGATCCAAGATAAAAGTACATGTTTTGTGCATTCTGATCTTGATCTGCACTGTCCGCATAAACAATTTTAGATTGTTCCTGCACTTTATGGGTTGACTGTTTACAAGGGTGATCTTGTCATCCAGTGCATTCTGAGATCCTTTACCACACAGTTCGGAGTTTTTACAACCTTTGAAAAGAAGGCTTTTGAAAATATTATGGGAAAAGGAGAAAATGCTGATAATCAGCATTTTGTCCTTTTCCCACAATATTTTCAACCCTGTTCGTGAAGGATTCATTGCAAATTTTTTCCATTTGGATGTGTCTAAAATTTTGCTGTTTGGTAAAGAGTTAGCCCTTTACTCCATAGATACTCATTTCTACGCATTGCTTGTAGGAGCCTTTGGAAAACATTGTGGCAAAAGGTGAAATTGCTGGTGAAGAGCAATTTCACTTTTTTGCCATAATGTTTTCTACACTATCAAAAGGTGTTAAATCCAAGTAAGAAATGGCTTCATCCTTGGTGTTATTTTGTGTCAATTAGAGATACGAAAGAAATGCCTTATAGGGTAAAGGGTTAAGTTTCTTTATTGAAATATCAATCTGATCATACATTTGCAGGTGATGAATCCCGGCTGTCACCATCCTCCGAGGACCAGAGAGCACTGGAAATAGAATTGGAAATGATTCGACAGGCGCTTGATGGAAAGATTGGAGAAGATAAAGAGGAAAAAGACAGATTCGTAAGAGAGTTCTGCAAACTGAGAGCCAAGCATGTTGAAATGTTAAACAGAAATGTTCAGGCCAGGCGGTCCTTAAAACAGGTACAGTTATTTTCATGGTTTCAAACAAGTCTGGTTTTACCCTTTCCCTACTAAAAACAATGCCAGAAGCTTTTGTGGACAATGTAGATCAAGATCAGACTGCACACAATGTGCAGTCTTATCTTTGATCTAGATTGTGCACTGTTTTGTTAATCGATCTCTTTCATGGGTCTATCTTGATGAGAGTTTCTGGAAACGAGTTAGTAAGAGGAATTATCTATGAAAGGGTAGAAAAGTTTGTTGGAAAGGGGAAAATGCTGGACACCAGCTTATTCTTTAAAAGGCTTCCTTCTCAAGGTGTTTGCAGCTGCGAGATAAACCATTAAGTTGCTAGGAAGAGGTGTGAAATAAAGGTGTGAGATAAACCATTTAGTTTGAAATGATCAGCTTTGAGATAAACCATTTAGTTGCTAGGATCAGCTTTGAGATAAACCATTAAGTTGCAAGGAAGAGGTGTGAGATAAAGGTGTAGGATAAACGATTTAGTTGCTAGGATCAGCTTTGAGATAAACCATTAAGTTGCTAGGAAGAGGTGTGAGATAAAGGTGTAGGATAAACCATTTAGTATCTAGGATCAGCTTTGAGATAAACTCATTAAGTTGCTAGGGACATCTTCACCTGTTCTGTCTCGTCTACAATGTTTAATGATTTTTCGGATATTCTGGCATGAATTTCTTTCCTTTTCATTTATTTTTTAACCTATCATCATAGCTATGTTATGATTTCGCTTGTAGGGCCAATAAGACTTCCTGGTATATGACAAAACAATTGGACATTTTATGGACCCATGGTGGGAAGGCCTTGGAAAAGATTGTGATGAGTTAACACTTTACCACACAATCCGGACTTTTGATGACCTTTAGCAAGAAGCCTGTAAAAAACTGTGGGAAAAGAAGAAAATGCTGGTAACCAGCATTTTCTCCTTTTCCCACAATGTCTTCTACCCTTCTCACAGCAAGTTTTTATTTTTTAGTCCCATTTATTTTGTCATCTGTAAATGTTTCCATTTTAGATTAGCCTAGAATTTTGTCATTTGGTAAAGAGTTAAAAGAAAAATTGGGTTTCCCTGTCATACTTCAGGTCCCTCTTATAACCTCTGCTGTTTTCAAAGAAATAGTCATGGTATTGTTGTAGCTCTTCCATTGTTTGCATCGTCATTCCACAAATATTTTCAAAAGCCATTTTTACATGGGTTTATATAAGTACTGAATTGTTTGATAATTGGCAAATCCATACTTTTATAGTGATGATATTGGTGAATCTTTTACCACACAATCCTGAGTTTAAATGACCTTGAGAGAGAGGGCTTTTGAAAACCTTGTAGGAAAGGAAGAAAATGCTGTTTAACTCTTTACCACATGACAAAATTTTTAGACTGGTTCAAATTGAAAGCTCTTGCAGACGACAAATTAAGCGTAAATCAAAAATTGATTTTTTTTCGCAGCAGGGTAGAAAACATTGTGGGAAAAGGAGAAAATGCTGGTTACCAGCATTTTCTCCTTTTCCCACAATGTTTTCAAAAGGCTTCTATCTCAGGGTCGTAAAAACCAGGGATTGTTTGGGAAAGGGTTAACCAGCATTTACTCCTGTCCTACAATGTTTCATCCCTGAATTTCGAAAAGCCCAAAATTTTGATGTTTGGTGAAAGTTCTAACATGAAAGAGTTTCAAAGAGAGAATTCACCCATACAGACACTATGGGAGGTTGGTGCAAACTTTAAGATTCTGTGCATCAAGAGAATGAGAAAAAAATGAGAAATGCCAAAGGAAAAATAACCCATAAATCTAGTGCATTAAGTGAAAGTGAGAAAAAAACAATAAAACTGAAAAAAAAAAACAACCCATAAATTTAGTGCAGTAAGGGAAAGTGAGAAAAACTAACACATACCAAAGAAAAATAACCCATAAATTTAGTGCAGTAAGTGAAAATAAAACACAAAATACCAAACAATTTTAATTTCTCGAAGATTTACGATCTAATTTATGTTTTATTGCTTTTCCTCCACATTTAGATCAATCCCTTTCATTTTCCAACCAGGAGTTTTTTGTTTCTATTTTAATACAAGTCATTCCCCTTGATTGCTGATCGTTATGCCAAATAACCATGGCAAAGACTTTAGAAAACATTATGGGGGAAAAAGAGAAAATGTTGGTAACCAGCATGTTCTGCTTTTCCAACAATGTTTTTAATCCTTCAGAGACAAATTTGATAAGCCACAATTATCATTACACAAATGATTAAACTTATTACCAAAAGACAATATTTTAGGCTTGTCCAAATCGAAAGACTTTGCAGACAAAAAAATAAAAGAGACTGAAAATTAGAAATTTGTTTTTTGAACGGTATTTTCTCCTTTTCCCACAATGTTTTCTGAAAGGCTTCTTTCACAGGGGCGTCAAAAGTAGGGATTGTGTGGTAATGGGTTAATCAGCAGGACATGCCCTAATTTTGTGGTTTGGTAAAGATTTCACATTTCAAGTCAACTGTAGAAGAGAAATTAAACCTGACACAAGGGTTTCCCTCTGTTTTAAAAAATGGGGGTCACTGTGACCCTATGCCACATTTTCAATGAGGGTTGTTTTAGCTCACCTGAGCACAACATGCTCAAGGGGAGCTTTTAGGATCACCCGGTGTCCGTAGTCCGTCGTGCATCATGCGTCTTGCGTCGTCAACAATTTCTTTAAACATCAACTCCTCCTAAACCGCTGGGCCAATTTGGACCAAACTTGGCTAGAATATTCCTTGGGAGGTCCTCTTTAAAAATTGTTCACAGAATTTGATTCTGTCAAAAACTCTGGTTGCCATGGCAATCAAATGGAATTTTCTAGGTAATTCTTTAAAAATCATCTCCTCTGGAACCGCTGGTCAGATTTTGAAATAATTTCACAGAGATGTTCCTTGGGTGACCCTTTTCAAAAATTGCTCGTGAAATTTTGATCCGTTTAGAAACATGGCTCTGGTGAATGGAGGCTACTTGCTCTATACGGAAATGAAGGAATTTTTAAAAATTCTTTTCTCTGAAAACGCTGGTCAGATTTTGAAATAATTTCACAGAGATGTTCCTTGGGTGACCCTTTTCAAAAATTGTTCGTGAAATTTTGATCGGTCAAGAAACATGGCTCTAGTGAATGGGGGCTACTTGCACTATAGGGAAATGAAGAAATTCTTTAAAAATCTTCTTCTCTGAAACGGCTGGACAGATTTTAAAATAATTTCACAGATATGTTCCTTTGATGACCCTTTTTCAAAAATGGTTTGCAAAAGTTTGATCCGTCAAGAATCATGGCTCTGGTGAAAGGGGGCTACTTGCACTATACAGAAATGAAGAAATTCTTAAAAATTCTTCTCTGAAACCGCTGGTCAGAATTTGAAATAATTTCACGGATGACCCTTGGATGACCCTTTTAAAAAATTGTTCGCGAAATTTTGATCTGTCAAGAACCACGGGTCTGGTGAATGGGGGCTACTTGCACTATACGGAAATGAAGAAATTCTTTAAAATTCTTCTTCTCTGAAACCACTGGTCAGATTTTGAAATAATTTAATTCACAGAGATGTTCCTTGAATGACCCTTTTTGATCTTTCAATAAAGATGGTTCTGGTGAATGGGGGCTACTTGCAATAATATGGCCATGAAGAAATTCTTTAAAGTTCTTCTTCTGCGAAAGGGCTGGTCAGATTTTGATATAATTTCACAATAATGTTTCTTAGCTAACCCATTTCAAAATTTGCTCGAGAAATTTTGATCCATCAAGAAGCATGGCCCTGATGGCTGTGGGCTATTCACACTATACAGACATGAAGAAATTCTTAAAAATTCTTCTTCTCTGAAATGGCTGATTAGATTTTGAAAACAATTGGCTATGGTCCTCTCAAAAATTCAGGTGAGCGATCCAGGGCCATCTTGGCCCTCTTGCTTTAAACTTAAGGGGTCAAGATAAATGGACCTCTTCTTTATCAAGTATGTATTATGTGCATTTCATCGTAAAATTCCAAGAAAGTAAAAGTCTGTGAGCCGTTTCTGACGGAATGCTCAATTTCAATTTTAGACAGACAAAACAGAATCGCTGCTTTGCGTGGTTTGATCGGCAGCTGTAGGAAGCAGATGATAAGAAAGAATGCTAGTTTACTTTATTGTGACATTATTTTCTGCAAACAGAACAGACTGGAAATGTGTACTTTTATCTCTAGCATTAATTGAAGAGAAGACAGCAAAATGATGATAACTATAATAAAGGTGTATAGAAAAAACTAAATTGGGCTATCTGTCTAGATTCTACACACTGACATTGTCTGTCAAAGGGTAGAAATCATTAAGAGCATTCTTAAACACATTGTGGGAAAAGGAGAAAATGCTGGTCACCAGCATTTTCTCCTTTTCCCACAATGTTTTCAAAAGCTTTTTTGCACAGCATTGTTAAAACTTGTGATTTTGTGGTAAAGAGTTAAAACACCTAATAATCAAATTATCAAGATCAAAGAAATAGTGCATTTTATAACCATGCTCTGAAATGCAGCTCATTCCAGAATTAACACTAAAACTCAGTGTACACATACCTACAAAACTCTTTACTAGCTTTTACTCTTTACCACACAATCCCGACTTTTAACGACCCGGAGAAAGAAGCCTTCTGAAAACATTGTGAGAGAAGGAGAAAATGCTGGTAACCAGCATTTTCTCCTTTTCCCACAATGTTTTCTATCCTTCCCAAACCAAATTTCAGCTTTTCAGTCACATTTATTTTGTCATCTGCATAATTATGCTTTCAATTTGGACCAGTTTATTATTTTGTCGTTTGGGAAAGAGTTAATTGAAGAGAAGAAAGCTAATAGCGGTAAGTATGATGATGGTGTATAGAAAGTTAAAAGCCTTATGACACATTTTATCGAATTTATATGACCCTGTAAGTGAAAGAAGCCCTTTGAAAATATCTAGGGTAAGGAAGAAAATGCTTGTAGCCAGCTTTTTCAGCTCTTCCCACACTGTTTCTTACCCTATTAGAGAATGGAACGTCATTTTTATCAATTTTGAATTTGTAATAGTCTGAAATTTGTGTTTAAGAAAATGGTTAACCCTTTCACACACAGTCAACAGTTTTGATTTAATTAAAGAAGGGTTCTGTAAAATTGGAAAAGGGGGGGGGGGGGGGTCAAATGTGGCTAAGATGACACCAGATGTATTTGAATTGATGGGAAAGATTGTGGAAAAAGGAGACAGTTCTGGTTACCAGCATTTTTTACTTAAGAATTCCCCATAATGTTTTCAAACACCTTCTTCCAGGTCATTGAAAAATCCAGAATTGTTTGTGAAGGGTTGGTGGTTGAAGTTGCCTCTATGCGCTTGAATTTAACCTTTCCTGATGTAATAACATTTGTCATGCTTTTGTTTTGTTCAGGCTTTGATTTATTGTACAAAAATGTGTTTTCTATTTAATTTCATTACTTCCTGTTCAGAAATAGCGGTCACACTCAGCTGTTTTAGTCCTCAAAGTTCCTGTTAAAATTTAATTTTCCTTTGCGGCCAGTGCAGATCAAAGATCAGACTGCACTGAACTTGCTGTCTGATCTTTGAACTACTGTGTCTCCTTTGTGGAGACATTCATGATCATATGGTTTATTTGGCAATGAAGGGTTTGATAATTATAGCCTTGCAAGGTTATGCACTTTCCTGGTAAATAACTGAGGCTTCATGCATATGAAAATATTGCAGTAAAGGAGAAAATAGCTTATTGTGAGCACTTTGTCTTTTTACCACAATATTTTCTGATGTGGTTAACTGAAGTAATAGCAGAAAGAAAGCCTGGTTAACCCATGTTTAACCCATTACCACATAATCCCTACTTTTGACGCCCCTAAGAAAGAAGCCTTTTGAAAACACTATGGGAAAAGGAGAAAATGCTGGTAACCAGCATTTTCTCCTTTTCCCACAGTGTTTTCTACCCTTCCCAGCACAAATTTCAATTTTTGAGTCACATTTATTGTGTCCTCTGCAAATGCTTTCAATTTGGACCAGTCTAAAATTTTCTCATGTGGTAAAGAGTTAACCCATTACCCAATACACCATTTTGAGACCGTCCCAAATTCAAAGAAGCTGCAGAAGACAACTTAAAAGTTGCTAGTTGTGGGTTTAAGATACAGACTGCATGGAAAACATTGTGAGAAAATGAGCAATTTCACCTTTTCTCTCAATGTTTTCCTAAAGCTTTTTTCTTCATTGTGTTAAAATGAGTATATATGTGGGAAAGGGTTAATTGATTTTGCAGCCAGTGTAGTTTAAGATTAGACAGCAGAAAAAACGGACTGATTTTACTCTGCCTAAATCTATTTGGCATGTTCTCAAAGCCCAGACAGCGCTGCTGGTTGGATACAGGGCATGAGAACTGGAGAGTGTTGGTTTGAATCCCAAGGCTTGGCCAAGTTCTTTCTGAGGAATTGATGATGTTCATTGTGACTGAATTCACTCCCCTCGCACTGCTGATCATTGTTTTAATGATGGCATATGGGAAAGCAGCCCATGGCTGTGCCAAGTGCTGAGAGCAGAAACTCCAGGAAAGCATTGATCAGTGCTCTGGCCTCCATGATGTTACTGAAATAATCTTGAAAACAGCATAAAATAGTATACAATCATTTAATCTCGAAATACAGCCTTGAAATGATAATATTTGCATTTAACTCTTTACTACACGATCCCGACTTTTAACGACCCTGAGAAAGAAGCCTTTTGAAAACATTGTGGGAAAAGGAGAAAATGCTGGTAAACAGCATTTCTCCTTTTCCCACAGTGTTTTCTACCCTTCTGTAACAAATTTCGATTTTTCAGTCACATTTATCTTGACATCTGCAAATACTTTCAATTTGGACTGGTCTAATGTTTTCTCGTGTGGTAAACAGTTAATTTATTCTGTTGTAGGAGCTGGCAAATACAAAGGCAACCACAAAGGAAAAATTACAAGAGTCAGCAGACAGAACGATGGTGATGGAGAAAGAATTAAACAAATTACGGAGGGAGTCGGAGTCTAGGCTACAGGAGGTGCAAGGGGACAAGGAGAAGTTGATAAAGGACGTGAAAGCCCTTCAGGAGAGGGAAGATTTGGAGGTAAGCTTTCAGATAAATGATCAACTCTTTATCAAAAGACAAAATTTTACACAGCATTTTCTTCTTTTCCCACAATGTTTTCTTTCCTTCCCACTGCAAGTTTTAATTTTTCAGTCCCATTTGTCGTCTGCAAATGCTTTCATTTTAGACAAAATTTTGTCATTTGGCTCACAAAATTGCTATTGCCCCTGAATGGGTAGAAATTTTCTAATAACCTTTTGAAGAAGTCTGTTGAAAACCTTGTGGTAAAAGGAGAAAATAATGGTGACCACCATCTTTTTTGCTGCGGAGCAATTTGTACTCTTTAGACAAATTTCATGTTTTGATTGACCTTTATGCTGTCACCCCCAAATGCATGCAAGTTGGACTTGGTGTTAAAGTTTGACTTCTGGAAAAGTGTTAATTCTTTACCAAACAGTCCCTGGTTTTCACGACTCTTTGAAAGAAACCTTTTAAAAACATTGTGGGAAAAGAAGAAAATGCTTGTAACCAGCATTTTCAGCTTTTTCCCACAATGGTTTTTACCTTTCCCAAAAGAAATTTCAATTTTTGGGTCACTTTAATTTTGTTGTCTGCCAATATTTTTGATTTGGAACAGTTTAAAATTTTTCGTTTGGTAAAGAGTTGAATCCTCTCATGTGGATTGTCTACTTTTACAAGGACATTATCAAATTCGTCAGCTGTGAATTTCAGGAAGTTCGAATTATGTTAAAACACGTTTCTGCATTATTCATAAAAAATGTTATTTTCAAAGAGTAAGGTACTTGGTTAGAGGAAATAATTTAAATATTTAGGCACTGGTCCAAGCTTTTTGCCTCCCTGAGTTATGATAATGGTCGTATTTTGCGATGGGATAATTTGACATTGATTACTTGACTGAGTCGCAATTATGTAAATGATGAAGATTGATGGAAACCCCTTTGGAGTTTCTGTAGACTCGAAACACACTTTTTTTTTACTCTTTACCAAACAACAAAATTCAGGCCTAGACCAAATTAAAAGCATTTGCAGACAATATATTGAATGTAGCTAAACAGACAATTTCTGTATGTGATAGGGTGGAAAACATTGTGGGAAAAGGAGAAAATGCTGGTTACCAGCATTTTCTTCTTTTCCTACAATGTTTACAAAGGACTTCTTCCCCAGGGTCGTTAAAACACGGGATTGTGTAGTAAAGAGTTAAGGAACGTTAATATTCTATACAAGATAGCAAACCTCTAGACTTGCAGTTATTAAAAACGTAAACAATCAAAAGGATATGGTACTAGTCAAAGCTCCAGATAGAGGGAGTGATTTTGATTTCAAACATGAAAAATATTAATTATTCTCAATTAAACCCTATGTTGTGGGTACTCATTAGAATCTTCTTGTCGAGACGATTCTTATGAGTACCCAGAACATAGGGTTTGGAAGAGAAATAACAGATTTAGAATATCATCACTCCCGCTTATCTGGGGTAGAAACCATTTTGGGTTAGAGGAAGGGGAAATCATGGAATTGACATTTCAAAGGATTGAAAATATTGCAGAAAAAGAAGGAAATGCTGGTTACCATTATGCTTTCAAAAGCATTTTTTTCAACCAGGGTTGTTAACTCTGTACCGATCGACAATATTTTGGACTGAAACAATTTGAAAGCATTTTCTTTACCTTACAATGAAATAACGATAGCAAAATATGATATTTTTTTCTAGCTTTGATAGGATAGGATAGAAAACATTGTGGTAAAAGGAGAAAATACTGGATACCAGCATTTTCTCCTTTTCCCACAATGTTTTTTCTTAATCTTTTCTTCCATAGGGGTTGTTAAAACTTAGAATTGTTTGTTAAAGGGTTAACAGGAGAATTATGGAATTAGATTCTTGCAGATGATGGAATATAAACCTGTCACATAGTTGAAAGTATTTGAAGACAATAATTGAACCGTTTGCATGAAATTTTAATGGTGTCTTTACCATGGGAAGTAACCTACATTTTTCCAGTTTTCATTACGGTTAGTTGAGTATTGCTGTGTTAACAGGAGTTAAGGCACCTGAAAATTTTCTCAACCAGTGTGGAGTGGGGGCAAGGTGGTCGGGGGTAGGGTGGGAGAGGTCATTCATTGGGCTGAGACAATGGAGTTGATCTGAGTGTGTTGAAAGAAGACAAACTTATTGAATTTTTTTTAACCTTTTACCACACAATCCTGAGTTTGAATGATCCTGAAAAACAAGGCTTTTGAAAAGATTGTGGGAAAAAGAGAAAATGCTGGTAACCAGCATTTTCTGCTTTTCCCATAATGTTTTATACCCTTCCCAAAACAAATTTCAATTTTTCAGTCACATAATTATTCTTGTGTGTGAGTCCTTTGAATTTGGACCGGTCTAAAATCTTATGGTTTTGTAAAGAGCTAAGTAAAAGAAGTTTGGAGAAGTAAACAGAATGAGATGGCCTAAACAGTGTTATACCCCGATGGCATCATAAAACACAGACAAAAGAATGTATGTGAAATTATGAAAATAATGGAAAGTTATGAAAAAAGAAATTGCTGTGTAACCTTGCCAGCCATCTAAAGGTTTTTGACCTGTGGTAAAACTGGTCCCTTTGACTGCTTTGTAAATTGTACAAAGAATTTGAGCCAGTTGTGAAAACAAGAAAAAAAACGATTTTGAAGTTCTTTTCATTTGAAGAAATTCATCATATTAGAAAATGTGGATCAAAGACCAAATCAAAGGTTTTTCTGCCACATTTATTAATCTACACTGTTTGTTAAAGAGCACAGAGTGGCTCGGCAGCTCTAAGGTTCATGGAATATTTTGCTCTAACTATAATAAATTAATGTGTTTCCCCCCCACAGATTTAATAATCATAAAAACTACCCTACCCTTTCGTCAGAATTATTTTATTACGGAATAGGAGATCTTTACAAGAGTTGTTATTAGTTTTATTGACCTAGTATTTTTTGTGGTAATGTAGATACTTACTTCTAGCTGGAAACCATTAGACAAATACGCCAAGAACCCTGCGGAAGAAGGCTTTAAAAGCATTGTGGGAAAAAGGAGAAATGCTGGATGGAAGCCGTCTCGGAGGAATCTCTAAAACAAAGTATTATGTGGTGAAAGGTGGATGCTATGGCTGGTTTCTCATACAACACTGTTAACCATTTACCAAACAACAAAATTTTAGACTGGTTTAAATGAAAGAGTTTGCAGAGGACAAAATGAATGGGACTAAAGAATTAAAATTTGTTTTAGGAAAGGAAGAAAACATTGTGAGAAAAGGAGAAAATGCTGGTTACCAGCATTTTCTCCTCCCACAATGTTTTCAAAAGGCGTCTTTCACAGGGGTCATTAAAAGTCGAGATTGTGTGGTAAGGGGTTAACCCTTTACCAATCAATGCCTGGTTTTCAAGACCCTGGGAAGGAAGGCTTTTAAAAACATTTGAGAAAATGCTGGTAACTGCGATGTTTTTCTGCCCTGCTAGAAACATTTCCTACAATGTTTTGTACCCTACCAAAGGGAAATTTCATACTTTTAGCCTCGTATAATCTGTTGTCTGTAAATGTTTTTGGATTTGGATTGGGTTAAAATTTTATCCATGGGTAAAAGGTTAAATGATCTTTTGATTAATCCTCATTCTGCTAGGTAACTTAAATGAAACTGTCAAGCCGATAGAAAAAATCAGAATAATGCCATTTCAAACTTTTTTGAGAAAAATATCTCCTCATTGGACAGTGTAGGTCCAAGATCAGACTGCAAATTCTGTGCAGTCCGATCTTGGATCTACACTGTCCGCAGTTGGTCAGTGAGTCACAGTTATTAGTCTATGATTTTAACCCATTACCACACAATCCCTACTTTGAGAAAGAGGCCTTTGAAAGCACTGTGGAAAAAGGAGAAAATGCTGGTAACCAGCATTTTCTCCTTTTCCTACAGTGTTTTCTACTTTTTCCAGAACAAACTTCAATTTTTCAGTCATCTTTATTTTGTCGTCTGCAAATGCTTTCAATTTGGACCAGTCTAAAATTTTCTCGTGTGGTAAAGAGTGAAAAGGGTCCTGGCATGAAGCAATTTGTGTTTCCTAACAACTATTTCTCTGTTATTGTTCCCTAATGTGTGAGGAGGGAAAGGAATTGGAAGATTGTTTAACTGTTTAGTAGCAAATAATATGATCTTGACCTCTCTTGAAAGGCAAACCATGCAGTCCCTCTGAAATACAAAGAAATATTTTATCTAATAAGCTTGACTAGACAGGCAGTCTGGTTCCCACAATTTTCTCTATTTTTCATGCTATGACTGACTTCATGTTAAAATTAGTGTAATCAATTGATCAATCAATCAATCAATTGATCAATTGATCAGTCAATCAATCAATCAATCAATCAATCAATCAACAAAAAAACCAAACAAACCAATAAACTTATCTGAAAGCACTTGCTGACAAATGAACTGCCTATTGGTAAGATAATAGTGGGGGAACATTGTGCAAAAAGGAGAAAGTGGTGGTTACTTTTTTCCACAACTTATTTAGAAGCTTTTCTGCCTTGTTCTTGAAGCCATAGTATTATTTGGTATTTGCGTAAATAGTCAATAACTCTTTACGAAACAACAAAATTTTTGACCGGACCAAATTGAAAGCATTTTGCAGATGACAAGTTAGATGCTGTGAAAATGATGGTATCTGTCTTTGGTTGATTACGAAATATTGACGGAAGAGAAGAAAATGTTGGTTTACTAGCATTTGCTCCTTATCCCACAATGTTTTCAAAAGCTCTTTTCTCAGGGTCATTATAACTAGGCGTAAAAGCGTCATTAAGACTTCAGTGGAATCATTATCTTAGAATCAGATAGATATATTGCTAATGTTAGGAAAACGAGATAATAAAGCCTGTATAGGATCTGAAGGAACAAATCTCATTGCTTGATGCTGTAAGTACATAACCATTAGAATGGACTTTATTCTAGCCACTTCAAAGAGAAGAAAAAGCTTTTTTTCTGAAGATATAGTTTGTTTGTTGGCTAGCTTTGTGTTAAACACTGGTTTTTCAACTCTTTACCAAACAACAGAAGTTCAGACTTGGCCAAATTTAACGCATTTGCAGAATGATAAAATAAATGTGACTGAAAAATGAACATTTGGTTTTGGAAGGGTAGAAAAGATTGTGGGAAAAGGAGAAAATGCTGGTAACTAGCATTTTCTCCTTTTCCCAAAATGTTTTCTGAAGGCTTCTTTCTCAGGGATTGTTTGGTAACCCGTTAACACTGGTTTTTAACTCCTGACCAAATATTCCCACTGCTGACCATTGTTTCAATGATAGTTATGTGGGAAAGCAGCCAGTGGCTTGGAAAGAAAATTGTGTGGAATACTGGTATAAACAACTCTTGGAAAGCATGGATAGTTGCACTGGCCATTGCAGTATAACTGAGATAATGTTGAAAATGGTGTTCAGTCAATCAATCTTATCCAAAAGACAAAATTCCAAACTTGCCAAAATTTAAAGCATTTGTAAATGTCAAAATAAATATAACTCAAAAACCATAATTGCTCTTTTGCAAGGAAAAAAAAATACTGTTGGTAAAAGGAGAATATGCTCTTAAGCAGCATTTTGTCCTTTTCCAACTGTGTTTTCAGAAGGCTTCTTTTTCAGGGTCATAAAAAGCAGGGATTTGTTGCCTGCAAAAGGCATGAGTTTGGACATGTCTGCATTTCGGTCTCTTGGTAAAGTCTTAACTCTTTACCAAACAATAAAAAAGTATGAGTAGTCTAGAATTTGAATTCAAACAACGGCTAATTAAATGTAGCTGAAATAGTGATAATTGCCAGTGAAAGTGTTGAAAACCTTGTGGGAAAAGGAGAAAATGCTGGTAACCAGCATTTTCTCCTTTTCCCACAAGGTTTTCAAAAGGCTGTTTGTTCGGGGTCATTATATCTCATTATATCTTGTGTTGTAAAGAGTTAACCCATTACCACTCAATCCCTACTTTTGACGCCCCTGAGAAAAAACCCTTTTGAAAACACTGTGGGAAAAGGAGAAAATGCTGGTAACCAGCATTTTCTCCTTTTCCCACAGTGTTTTCTACCCTTTCCGGAACAAATTTCTAATTTTTAATCACCTTTATTTTGTTGTCTGCAAATGCTTTCAATTTGGACCAGTCCAAAATTTTGTTGTTTGGTAAAGAGTTAAGGGCCCTGGTCAAATAATGGTGTCAAAATAATACAACAAAATTTGACCCTGGACTAAAGGTTAGATTCTATTCCTGTCTGATGAAGCATGTTAAAATTGCCTGTACAAGGGCAGTAATAAATTGTGGTTTAAGCCACCATTTGACTTAAATAGTATCTTTTTGTTCTAGGGTGGCATAATTAGCTCCGATAGTTTGTCTAGATTTACCCTGATAGACTGTATACATTTACCCGCTAGGCTACTTGAATTACATGTGGTTGAGCTTTGACAACAACATGCAAGATATCGACTATTTGCAGACCAAAAATGTGTCTGAACTATCTGATTTGCCCTTAAAAAGGTAGAAAACATTTTCAAGGGGGTGGGGAGAACCAGAAAATGCTGGTTATCTGAATTTCCTTCTTTTCTCAAAAAATATTTTCAGAAGCTTTTCTAATTAGACTTGTACTGTAGAAACTGTTGAATTGACCAGATGAAGGGTTTACCATTTATACAAATGCCTTTTTACTCAATGCCTATCACATGATGTTAGGCTTTCAAAAACATTTATACAGTGTTGTGGTGTCCAATCTTTGACTTTCATTGCCAGCTTTGCCAGTGCACCTTCGACTGTGGAAGTGGCCCTTAAATTGGTCCTGTTTGTAGACTGGAAATAATAAGTTTATTTGGCACTGTAAGGGTGAATGCTATCTGTCTTGATCTTTGACATTGATGATCTTGACACTTAGTCTAAGATTGCAATTAAGGTATTGGAAATTGACTCCTCATTCATAGTGTGTGCCATACAGCTCCACTGGGCAACCAGTGTGAGAAATGGGAAATGAATATTGAAGACTTTATATGTTATTATATCAGTACAAAGAAGGATGTCGAAAGGCAGTGTATTTCGCAATGTAGAAAAATGTGTATGAGCCATGCTGTGACAAAAGGGGGCTTAATGCATCTCCAGCATCCATGGTACCAACCAAGCCATCACATACTTACGGATCCATAATATCCACTTTCTTTGAACAACCAGCTTAATCATGAGGTAGACTGGTCCTTGCACATATGGAAAATTTACCAGTAGCGAAGTTTCAGCCCAGGTTAGCCTGTGCAGGCTGACCTAGGTCTATACTTTTCACAAATGCATTAAGCTCCCTTTTCACAGAGCACAGCTCATGTATGTTGTACAACAATGTTGTTTGATATATCTTGCCAAAATACTCCTTGTCAGAGTTCATTGGTATTTTGCATGACTGATGCTGTATTTGAACTTAAAATACTCACTGAAAATACCTCTGCATGTGAAAAAAAAGGTTAGGACTCTATCAAGTGCTAGCTTTTTTTCTTCTCTTGGATGTCTCTGTTGATGCTTACCACATGACTTATAAGGTACAACTGTACTTAATTTTTTTTTTTCATAAATCTATGGAGCAATACAGGGCCTTCATGGCTCTCTTGTTTAACTCTTTGCTAGACAACAAAGTTTAAGAATCGTCTGAAATAAAACAGTTGCAGACAACAGACTTAATGTAGCATAAATGATTTTGAATGGAAAGAAATCATTGCGGAATGAGGAAGAAAATGGTAGTTACTACCATTTTCTCCTTTTTCTCTGGAATGTTTTCAAAATGCTGTCTTTGTCAGGCTTGTTACGATATGGGATTGTGTGGTAATGGGTAAATTTTATTGTCCGTATCATACAGTTGCCCATCATGGCGAGAGACTGTAGACATGATTATATGATCTCCTGTTGTGTTGCATGTGAAATAGGGATTTAGAGCATTAGCTGAATTGGTAAACAAACCCTTTGAGCGCCAAACAAATCTGAGGAACATATCCTGTCTGAATCACAGAACTTAAAAATACCTTAGTAACTTGTTGCAAAGCGATTAGGACTGTAAATGATCCTGAGGAACAAGCCTTTTGAAAACATGCTGGTTACCAGCACTTTCTCCTATTCTCACAGTGCTGTAAACTCTTGTAACCAAATAAAATTTCAGACTGTTCCAAATTGAAATAATTTCCAGATGACAAGATAGATATGACTCAAATTTCAAAGGTTGTTTTGAGAAGGATTGAAAACATTGTGGGAAAAGGAGAAAATGCTGGTTACCAGCATTTTCTCCTTTTCCCACAATGTTTTCAAAAGGCTTCTTTTTCCGGGTTGTTAAGAGTCTGGATTGTGTGGTAATGGGTTAAAAGCCTTCTTTTTCAAGCCTAGATAAAACAAGTTTATTTGGAAAGAGTTTAGAAAAAGCCTCTTTTAAGAAGTTTTTCAGTGAAACCGTGATGTGGCTTTTTAACTTTCCTTTTCATTGCTTGTTTCTTTATATCAAGATCACATAGAAGCTTGTTTTGGTTGCTTGAGTGATCCTTGTACTTGACAGTGTTAAGTAATATGAAATAAATTTCATGAAATCATAACCATACAATTTATGACATTTAGTTTGACTGTTTTAAAAAAACATAGTCTGTAGAAACCATTCTGTTAACTCTTTACCAAACGACAAAATGTTGGGCTAGTCCAAATTGAAAGCATTTCCAGACAACAAAATAAATGTGAATCAAAATTTGACTTTTGATTTTTGAAGGGTAGTAAACATTGCTGGAAAAGAAGGAAGTGCTGGTTACCAGCATCTTCTCCTTTTCCCTCAATGTTTTCAAACGGCTTCTTTCAAAAGTCGGGATTATGTGGTAATGGGTTAAAAGATTAAATGATAAGGGACCAGCATTTGCTCTTTATTTCCCCAATGTTGGCTGTCCTTTCATCAGCAAACTCCATCAGTGGAGCCTTATTGTATTATGCCATTTGCAAATGCCTGTTTTAGCTAGTGAAACATATTTTAGCTGTGTAAAAAGTTAAATGCTACACAGAACTAGATAAATTATGCACCTGTATCTGTTAGCCATATTCTGTGCAGTCTGATTTTGATCCACACTGTTCAATTACAAGCCGTTTGTTGCCTGCATTATCTTAACATTTTACCAGATGACAAAATTTTAGCTTTTTTCAAATTGAAAGCATTTGTAAATGACAATTTCAATATGGCTGAAATGGTGCAACTATTTATTAGTATTATAGAAAGCACTGTGGGAAAAGGAGAAAATGCTGGTTACCAGCATTTTCTCCTTTTCCCACAATGCTTTCAAAAGGCTTCTTTTCCAGGAGTGTCAAAAGTCAGTAGTGTGGTAAAGGGTTAAGCCAATACCATGACTATTATCAGAAAAAAACAATATCCTGAGACTGGTTTCGTGAAAGGAAAGGAGGGGGGAAAAAAAGGCAGAAATAATAGTGAAGCTGACTGCACTCTAAAAAATTAATGATATATTGTTTGGATTTTATGCCAAGAATGTATATTGTTATTATCTTATGGTGCCAATAAGAGCTTGCACTGTTGTGTCTTACCAGCTGGGTCAAGGTCACAGGGAGAGAGGGAACTCTTTTATTTCTATAACTTTTTACCACACAATCCTGACTTGTAATGACCCTGAGAAAGAAGCCTATAGAAAACATTGTGGGAAAAGGAAGAAAGTACTGGTAACAAGCTTTTTCCACTTTTCGCACAATGTTTTTTGCCCTTCACAAAACAAATTTCAAATTTTCAGTCACTTTTATTTTGTCGTCTGCAAATGCTTTCGATATGGACAAGCCTTAAATATTGTTTGGTAACGAGTTTTAACCCATTACCACACAATCCCTAATTTTGACACCCCTGAGAAAGAAGCCTTTTGAAAACACTGTTGGAAAAGGAAAAAAATGCTTGTAACCAGCATTTTCTCCTTTTCCCACAATGTTTCTACTCTTCACAAAACAAATTTCAAATTTTCAGTCACTTTTATTTTGTCGTCTGCAAATGCTTTCGATTTGGACAAGCCTAAAATATTGTCGTTTGGTAATGAGTATTAAGACACTGTGTAGCTTGGAGATACTGTGGTTCTAAGCAAATTTTCTGTTTATCACAAAATTGCTTGCCATTATTTGTTTCTTTACCCAAGCATTTTCTTCTACTTTTAGCTTCAAGTACATTTTTTTGCTCTTGATACCTCTCCAGAATATGGTGGAGATTGAAACTTTGCCTATTGCAATACAGAACTTGACATTAGAATTCTTTGTGAGGCCCTAAATTTGATATTGAACGAGTCTTTGAACTTTATTTAACTGTTGTTAATAATTTTATTTTGGGGTTTTGAAACTGGAAACAACAACACTGCTCCTTTGATGGCTTCCAAAGAAAAAGAAAAGCTTTCTTTTTATTAGGGGTAATCTATGCAACTTTGCAATTATTGTTAGGGGTAATATTTGTTATGACACTACAATAAAGATTATGGTTTGATAAAACATGAATGAAATAGGTTAAAAAACATACAATCTTTAACTCTTTACCACACAACCCCGACTTTTAACGACAACAATAAAGAAGGCTTTTGAAGACCATGTAGGACAGCATGAAGGAAGACCATTCTGTCAATATGCACTTGTCCAAAATTTTGTCGTTTGGTAAAGAGTTAAGTATTTCATTTAACCCATTACCAAACGACAATATTTTTAGACTGGTCCAAATTGAAAGCATTTGCAGACGACAAAATAAAAGTGACTGAAAATTTGAAATTTGTTTTGTGAAGGATAGAAAACATTGTGGGAAAAGGAGAAAATGCTGGTTACCAGCATTTTCTCCTTTTTCTCACAATGTTTTCTAAAGGCTTCATTCTCAGTGGCGTCAAAAGTAGGGATTGTGTGGCAGTGGGTTAATTTGTTAGTAATCTATAGCTGATTACTGCCTGAGTATAACTGAAATAGTCTTTCAACCAGTGACAATATGAAAAATACATTGTGTGTTTATGAAGTAAAAGGTGGGTTTTCTTTGGAATCCCTTGCACAGAATTGTGGCCACAAAAAACCCAGAGTAAACAAACATTTTTAAGTATGTTGATTTATTTGAAATACCCTGATGGAGACATGCTAATACCTTTGTAATAAAAAGCTACTTGAAACAGGGCAGATAAGTCTGGCAGAAACCCTTCTCCTTTATTTTGTATTTCTCTTTAACCCTTTCCCACATAATCCCTGGTTTTTACGACCCAGGAAAAGAGTCCTTGTGAAAACATGGTGGGAAAAGGAGAAAATGCTGTTAGCCAGCATTTTCTCCTTTTCCCACTATGTTTTCTACTCTATCCAAAACAAAAATCATCATGAGTGGCAAATTTAATTTCTGTTCTCAAGACCTTCTCAATGAGGTTTAGTCCAAATTTTTTTGTTTGGGAAAGGGTTAACCCTTTGCTTCTTTTCTTACTGTTGATGATACCAGGAGCTTTTGTAGACAATGTGGATCAAGATCAGACTGCACATAATGTGCAGTCTGATCCCAGATCTACATTGTCCAAAACTTTATTTCACCAGTAGTAGGCTTGGGCTCTGAAGTGCCTTGCCCAAAGACACTCCTGTGAAAAACCCAGTGGAGCCAGTGAGGCTCGAACCTGGGGCCTCCAGGTCAGGAGACCTACACTTTACCATTTAGCCACACAGGACCCCTGTGGGAAAAGAGAAAATGCTGGTATAAAGTTAACCTGCAAAGCCTCATAAGGATCTCAGCAGATCATGTAAGGAAAGTCACTCAGAGGTCCTGGGTTTGATCGCCAGCTTGGCCAAAGAGTATTTTTATACTGTACCAGACATCAAAACAGAGCTTCAGATAGAGGAAGTGATTTTGATTTCAAAATTGATTATATTCTCTACTAAGCCCTATGTTGTTGGTACTTATTAGAATCGTCTCATTGAGACGATTCTAATGAGTATCCACAACATACGGTTTGGAAGAGAAATAATGGATATAGAATCCAATCACTCCCTCTTATCTGGAGCTCTTAACAAAATATGATTTATCCGAACTTCTGCAGACCACAAATTAGATATAATTAAATTGATTGAATTCATCTTTGAAAAAGGTAGAAAAGTAGAAAACATTGTTGGAAAAGGAAAAAGAATGCTGGCACTGTGATGGATAGTGTAGATTCAAGATCAGTCAGCACGGTCTCTGCAGTCTTATCTTGATTTAGGTTATGTGTGAAAGCAAATGAGACTGTTTGTAGGGTTTAGGGGATTTATTTGTGGTTGTGGGACATGGAATTAAATTTACAATGGGATTTAAATCTTCAGATGGAAGCAATTTCAAAAAATTTATGGCATTATGATCAATACACACTGAATCATCATTAACTCTTTACAAAACGATGAAAATTTTAGACTGCTCCAAATTCAAAGCATCTGCAGATGACAATTAAAGGCGGCCCAAATGACGAAATCTTTCCCTTATAGGGTAGAATTTTAACATTTTGGGTAAAGGAGAAAATGCTGGTTTGGATCCAGCATTTTCTCCCGTTTATTGCAAGGATTTCAAAAGCCTGCTTCTTAAGGGTCGATAAAAGTTGGGATTGTGTGATAAAGGATTTAGTCAGTAAATTTTGAGCCCTGTATAAGATGACAGACTTTAAGACTCGACCAACTTGAAGTCATTGGGAATGGTCTGTGAAAGGATGGCTACAAATATTGCGAATGGTTTGTGAAAGGAGAGAAAAAGTTGTGGGAAATGGAAAAAATGCTGCTTAACAGCATTTTCTATATTTTCCACAATGTTTTCAAATGTCTTCAGTTTTTCAGGGTTCTAAAAACTTAGGTGTTGGAAAGCAGCCAGTGGCTTGGAAAGAAAATTGTACAGAGTACTGGTAAAAAAAAAGTCCAGGAATGCATGCGATAGATGCACTGGCAGAGGTAATTTATCTGAAATAATGTTGAAAATGGCACTTAACACCGATCAATCAATCAATCAATCAATCAATCAATCAACCAACCAACCAACCAACCAACCAACCAACCAATCAACCAATCAATCTTAAAACCTAGCACTGTTTGGTAAAGGGTTAAACCTTGTGAGGCTGGAACCCCTGTGTGGAGGAAGAGAAAGTGTTTTTTGAGCAAAAAAGTCTTGGACGGAGTATTTAGGCAGCTTTGGAAAGATAAACAAAAAAAGATGAGCATGCACAACCATGAATGCCAGAAGGCTGTGGGAGAAAACAGAATACAATCTGGCAGGTTTTTTTTTTTATCCCTCTTCCCTTTCTACCTGAAAGGAAAGTTCTAGATGTCAAAATCTTAGTATATTGTCTGCAACATGATATGCTCTAGCAGACACTGTAGGTCAATGATCAGAATGTACAGAATGTGCATTCTGATCATTGATCTAAAGTGTCTGCTATTCTGAGAAGTATTCTGGACTAAACAGCCTTTGACATTTTCTCTGCAGAGTTTCATCTTCTGACTGGAATTTCTTGACATTTTAACTCTTTTACCTAACAATTCCTGGATTTAACGACCCTGACAAAGAAGTCTTCTGAAAACATTGTGGAAAAAGGAGAAAATGCTGATAGCCAGCATTTTCTCCTTTTCCTACAATGTTTTCTACTCCTTCAAAGTCAAATTTCAATTTTTTAGTCAGCTTCATTTTGTCCTCTGCAAATGCTTTCAATTTGGACAAGTCTGAAATTTTGCAATTTGGTGAAAAAGAGTTCACTCTTTACTAGTTGGAAAAGTTACAGAATGGTCCAAAATTGCAATAATAAATGTGGCAAAAAGGATTGGATTTGTGAATGTTAAAGATTAGGAAACATTGTGGGAAAAGGAGAAAATGCTGGTTACCAGCATTTTTCTCCTTTTCCCACAATGTTTTTAAAATCTTTGTTCTCTCAGGGTTGCTGAAATGTTGTGATTGTGTCATAAAAGGTTCTGATTGTAAAGAGCATAGTCGTTCAGTCTGATCATTGTGAATCTGTACTGTATAATCATTTAGTGAACTGGTTTGATGTTTAATGCCTGTTTTCAGAAATATTTCATTTATATCTTGATGGTTAGTTCACCTATCCATGCTGTCCTGAAGTTTATTTTACCACTACTTAGTACAATACTTTTCTAAGCCAATGGCTACTTTCCCACGTTAACATTGTGGAAACAGTGATCAGTGGTGAGACAGGAACTAATCCTGTTGCAATGAATGTCATCAATCTTTGGAAAGAAAGTGGTCCAGCTGGGTATTCAAACCAGCTACCGATCTGGTGTCAAGCCTTGTATGTCACCAGCTGAGCTGTACCAGGGTGTGTTGTTGCATATTCAGAGCTGTTTTGCAATTGTGTTTACACTGGTAAAAAAGACTTCAGGAAAGTATGGCATTAAACACCATGTTCAAGGCAATTTTGTCTGTTGACTTGTCGGAATATTCTGCTGTAGAAAATATCTTCATATAGTTATACCCCCACAAAATGAATGTTTTTGGGGGGATACTGGAATCAGCCTGTCTGTCTGTGTGTCGTCCATCGATGTGTTCATCTTTGTACAAAATACAGGTAATTGCCCATGTGTCCGTCTGTGTACAAAATATTAGTAATTGCCCATGTGTCCATCTGTGTGTCAGTCTGAGTGCTGGTCTTTATGCCGGTCTGTGTCTGTCTGTGTGTCCGTCTGTGTACAAAATACTAGTAATTTCCTTTTTCTGTCAAAGCGCTGACGGGGTATTAAGTCGCCTTTAGTGACAGATCTAGATTCAATGTGGAAAAAGGGTCTTGCCTTTTACTAAGGAATCACAAGTTTTTACAACCCTGAGTAAGAGGGCTTTTGAAAGCATTGTAGGAAAAGGAGAAAATTCTGGGAACACAATGTTTTCTACCCTGTAAAGAACAAATTTTTTCATTTGAGCTACCTTGTATTTGTTGTATGCAAATACTTTCAATTTGGACCAGTCTAAATTTCTTCTGTTTGGCAAAGAGTTAACCCTTTACTACAAAATCCAGAGTGTTAACAACCCTGAAGAAGAAAGCTTTTGAAAACATTGTGGGAAAAGAAGAAAATGATGGTAACCAGCATTTCCTCCTTTTCCTGCAATGTTTTGTATCCTTCCCACTGTTGACTTTCAATGTTGAAGTCAAATATATTTTGTCGTCTGCAGATGCTTTCAATTTGGACCAGTCTAAATTATTGTCGTTTAGTAAAGAGTTAAGTGCCTGACTAAATGTTTTAAAAATAAATGGATCAGAGCTCCATAAATCTCTCAGCATTTAGGTGGAATCTTAGAAATTTGAGGAAATTTTATTACATAAATATGTGCTTTATTTCCATGGCAACTGTCAGGTTTGTCCAGAAATTTCTGATGCTGCATGTCGGGAAGGTGCTCTGAATTTAAACATAGAACTAAATAGACGTGAGTTAAGGTTTTTTTTTTAAAAGGGGGCTTTTTATTTTGGTTGCATAGATTTTTTTCAACTCTTTACTATACAAGTATGCCTGGCTTCATTTCTGCTGAAAACAGCTTGGAAAAAAAAAATGTTGATGGAAAAAGAGCAGTTGATTATTACCTGAAACTTGTGGAAGTCGCAGACAATGAATATTATGGTAATAATCGGACCATTATGATCCATTGAAGTCTAATCTTCATTTACATAGTCTGAGATACTGGCTTAACCCTTTATCACACAATGCCGTCTTTTGATGCCCTTGGAAAAGAAGCCTTTTGAAAACATTGGGGGAAAAGAAGAAAATGCAGGTAACCAGCAATTTCTCCTTTTCCCACAATGTTTTCTACTCTATCAAAGAAAAATTAGCACCAATTGAGCCACACTTAAACTGTCGTCTGCAAATGCTTTCAATGTTGACAAGGCTAAAATATTGTCATCTGGTAAAGGGTTTAAGTTTTCATAGAAGGCTAGGATTCAAGCCTTGTTGGATCTATCCTCTGGGTTTTTCGTGTGAGTGTCTTTGGGCAAGACACTTCAGAGCCATAGCCTAGTACTGGTGAAATCCAGAAAGTAAATGAATATGTGAACTGTTGCCATGGTATTACTGAAATAATGTTGAAAGTGATGACTATAACACCATTTAATCAATCTTAACTTTTTTCACAATGTTTTGAAATAGATTGGTCCCTCTCGGGATAGGTTTACCATTTTAAGATGCCTTTCCCAATCATTTGCTGCAGTTGTAGCCAGTGTAGATCAAGATAAAATTTGCATTCTAATCTTTGATATACTACTTTTCTGAGATATTATGAATAAGAACTTACTTGAACTACAATTACTAGTACTTGTATCTGAATTCTAGGTTATTTTGTGTTCTGTGGATTAACATATAATCTGCTGAATAACTCACGCCTTTATCAGACAATACCTAGTTTTCACAACCCAGAAGGAGAAGCCTTTTACAAACATTGTGAGAAAAGGCGAAAATGCTGGTAACCAGCATTTTCTCCTTTTCCCATAATGTTTTCAAAAGGCTTCTATCTCAGGGCCGTAAAAACCAGGGATAATTTGATAAAGGGTTAAATGAAACTGCACATGTAGCCAATAGTAAAAGCCTGGACTTGGTTGGCTGTTTCAAAGTTATATTTTGGGGGAAAATAGCTCCTAATCAGAGAGCAAAGATTAAAAATGAGCCTGCACATTTTGTGCAGTCTGGTCATGATTTTAGTCTCTGCATGCAAGAGGTCTTTGAGTTGTGCTGAGCAGCCTAGGGCTTGGTGCTGAGTCTGACAGCTCTGTAACATACATGATTGAAAGAAGGGGATTGCTTAGGTTCGAATCCCAGCTAGGCCACTTTCTTTCAAAGGATTGACAAAAGTTATTGGAACAGGATTCATATTTTCACTGTGTTTCATCATGTTGAGGATGGTTACGTAGGAAAAGAACCCGTAGCTCAAAGTGTTTGAAAAAATAAACAAAAATCCAGGAGGCATTTATACAAGTCATGCTCTGGCCATTACAATATATTGTATTTTATGATATATATACATGCATACACATGTCAAAAAATTTGAAAATTGCTAATTGAGGGCTTATAGCTTACAGAAATGTTTACGAATTTAAGACATCCATTCTTTGTTGGTATATTTGTGGTAAAACATGCCAATAGAATAGTTAGCGAATTTTTCAAATTCGTGAAAAGGAAATCATTTCCATGTCGCAGAAGTTCCCACTTATACAGTAACAAGTACTAAATGGACGTCAATTAGTAAACACACACAAAAAATTTACACTGAAGTCGTGGCATCAGCAGAAAAAACATACAAAAGCCAACTAATGTGACTGTACTCATGAAATTGCTTCCATAATATCCATGCAGTATACAGTATGATGCAATTTAGTCCTCAAATGATTATGATAATTATGTTCAATGATGATTATGCAAATGATAATTGTTCTTGTTGCTTTACCTTTTACCAGACTATCTTGTTTTTTTTTTCAATGACCCTGAGAGAGAAGGATTAAGAAGGATAATGAAAACATTGATAGGAAAAGGAGAAAATGCTGGTGACCAGCATTTTATCCTTTTCCTTTCAATTTTTTCTACAATGCAATGTGGTATCTTTTTAGTCTTGTTAAAAGTCAAAATGTGCAATATAGAATGCAATCCACCCTTTAGAACACAATCCAAAATTTGAACAACCTTGAGAAAGAAGGCTTTTGAAACATTGTGGGGAAAAAAAAATTGCTGGCAACCAGCATTTTCTGTTTTCCTCACATAATGTTTTCTACCATATCTCAGACATTTGATTTATTGTCTGCCAGTGCTTAAATTTTTGTCCTGGCCAAATTTTGTTGTTTTGTTAAAGATTGAGTCAATAATCATTCTAATCCCAGTAGCTTTATTATGGAATTTTTTTAGTATACCAGTACATGTAGTTCAAGGCATTTCATTGGCTATGTAAATTAGATTTTTACTATTCAGGCATGGTAGACAAAGTCTTTCTAGATTTTCTCACCGTCTAGAATAAGCAATCCCATTTTTTAACTCTTTACCAGATGACCGAATTGTAGACTGGTCCAAATTGAAAGCATTTGCAGACGACAAAATAAATATGGCTCAAAAATTGAAGTTTGTTTTCGAAAGGGTAGAAAACATTGTGGGAAAAGGTAAAAATGTTGGTTACCAGCATTTTCTTCATTTCCCACAATGTTTTTTAAAAGGTTTCACCTCATGATTTTTTAAATTTTTGGATTGTGTAGTAAAGAGTTTACAACCCTGAAAAAGAAGCCCTTTGCAAGAATTTTGGGAGAAAAAAAAGTAACTAGTAAACAGCCTTTTCTTCCCCTCAAACAAAAGGGTCCTGTGTGGCTTAGTTGTAAAGTGTAGGACTTTTGACCTGGAAGTCCTGTGTTTAAGCCTCACTGGCTCTGGAGTTTTTTTTTCACAGGGTTGTCCTTGGGCAAGACACTTCAGAGCCTAGTCTTGTACTGGTGAAACCCTGGTAACATGAATATGTGTGCTGTGGCTGTGATATAAACTGAAATGATATTGAAAGCGGCTTTCACCATTCAAACAATTCATACAAATACCTCACACAATTTTTTTTTACCATATCAGAGATGGCACTGACCCTCAGCAACTCTTATCCTTTGCTCAGCATATGAATGAATCCTGTTGCATAATAACTATCATCAGTCATTGGTAAGAAATTGGCTGACCTGGAGATCAAACCAGGGACCTTCTGTTCTCAATTCCTGTAAGCTACCAACAAAGCACAAAGATATCCGAGCTTGGCAAAGGGTAAAAGAATTACAGAAGGTCACTGACATTTTTGTGGTTTCTGTGGTTTGTCTGGTCTAGGCTACAGAGAGGCTACAGATAGGCCCTCCCGGTCCTGTCTAGATTTTTGATAGGTTCCTTCTTAACTCTTTACCACACAATCCCGAGTTTTGAGGCCATTGAAGAAAGAAGCTTTGTGAAAACATTGTGGGAAAAGGAGAAAATGCTGGCAACAAGCATTTTCTCCTTTCTCCACAATGTTTTCTACCCTGCTGGAAACAAATTTCAATTTTTGAGTTATGATTATTTTGTCGTATGCAACTGCTTTGAATTTGTGCTAAAATTTTGTTGTTTGGTAAAGATTTAAGTTTGGAAAAGTCAACAAGTGGTTGTTTGGGAGTGTTCTGGGTAAAAACTAGTTAAACATTTACCACATGATCCCGACTTTTAACAACAAGCCTATAGAAATGTTGTGGGAAAAGGAGAAAATGCCAGCATTTTCTCCTTTTCCCACCATGTTTTTTACCAAATCAAAAAAAAAAATGCGTCACTTGAGCGACACTGAAATTGTTGTCTGGAAATTGTTCCAATGTAGACGAGTCAAAAGTTTTGTTGTTAGATGAGTAGTAAAAAAAGTCTATTGTTTAATTTCAGATTGGGAAGTTACTACAGGTCAACCAAGAGTTACAAACAGGTCTTCAACACTATAAAATGGCATTTGAACAAATCAGGGTGGAAAACATAATCATGCAGGAGAAACTATTAACCATGGGCGTAAATATCATAGACTTGATGAAAGCGAATTGTAATGGAAACATGAAATTACTGAAGTCTCCCTCACGGTCGCCACAGCAACGGTCACCGACGGAAGCGCTTTCCCCAGTTCACAACCACGGCTACCCGGTCATGCCACCAGGAGTTCTGCCCTCCCATGCTGCAATTGAAATGTATCTGAAAAAGGAGAGGGAGGGCGGAACATGAGAAACCTTCCGAGTCACTTGCGGAGAATATTTTGTAAATTAGGGACTTGTTCATTGGAGAAGAATTACTTAGGATTTTTAAATTGGAATTACATCCTGGTAGATCTTTGTTTCCTTCATTTTTCTTTTTCTCACATAGCTCTTCAGCAGACGACAAAATTTAAGACTGATCTTAAGCGAAATCGCTCGCTGATAACAAAGGGGTCGTTAAAAGACAAAAGAGTTAATTCATTACAAAATGACAATATTTTAGACTGGTCCAAATCGAAAGCATTTGCAGATTAGTGAAGGGTAGAAAACATTGTGGGAAAAGGAGAAAATGCTGGTAACCAGCATTTTGTCCTTTTCCCACAATGTTTTTTAACTCTTTACCAAACGACAAAACTTTAGACTGGTCCAAATTGAAAGCACTTGCAGATGACATGAACAAAACTGAAAAATTGAAATTAGCTTCCAGCAGGGTAGAAAACATTGTGGGAAAAGGAGAAAATGGTGATGGTAACCAACATTTTATCCTTTTTCCCACAATGTTTTCTTCACCTACTTAAGTCAAATCCAGTTGTTTTGGCCACTATTAACAAGCCATCTGCAAATGCTTTAAAAATGGATTAGTCTGAAATTTTTGAAAATGTTGTGGAGGAAACCAGCATTTTATTATCTCCCCCCCCCCCCCACCCCCCCCCCCCATTCCCATGTTTTCCATCTTTCCCAACAAAGATTTCAATTATGGAGTCGCAATTTTTTTGTTGCATGCAAATGAGCCCAGTTCTGTGAAAAGGGGGCTTAATGTGAAAAAGTATTGACCCAGATCAGTCTGTGCAGGCTGACCAGGGTCAAAACTTTTCTCTATTGGTCAATTTTCTGTATGTTCAAGGACCAGTTTACCTCGTGATTCTGGGGGTTGTTGTACAAAACACATTTTATGGATCCATGGTCATGTGATGACTTGCTTGGTATCATACATCACCAAGATGCATTAACCCTTTCCCAAACGACAAATTTTGGACTCTTCCAAACCAAAAGGGTTTGCAGACGACAATTTTAGATTTGGAGAAAATGCCAGAAACTTCTCAAAAAGGGTAGAAAACATTGTGGGAAAAGGAGAAATTGCTCATTACGAGCAATTTCTCCTTTTCCCACAGTGTTTTTAAAAGACTTTTACTGCAGAAACATAAAAACCAGGGCTTGTTTGGGAAAGGGCTAAGCCCCCTTTTGCCAGGGCACAACTGGAATGCTTTTATTTTGAACATGTCTTAAATTTTATCGTGTGTTGAAGAGTGAAGGAAAAGGCTAAAAAAAAAACCTGTGATTTTTTACAAGAGTGACAATTATGACTGTAGATAATAGTTGTTGTTTTGTTATGTTATATTTTATGAAAAAAAATGAAAAGTATGTCTTGCAAACTGTTAAAAATTTTGAAGAGCATGTAAGTGCGGCAGTCTTGTATCAACAGCTGCTTTTTGTTTCCTCATTGTCGTATTTCTTTGTTGACGTGTGAGGGTCTCGTTAAAGTCAGGTCTCCATCTCGATGTTCTTGAACATATTATTTCATAAAAAGATTTCAAATAGTGTTAGGCTTTTTGTCATTGAATTAAGTTATATAAATAGAAAAAGTTGGTTTAACTTTTTACCAAATATCAAGTTTTTAGACTGGTCCAAATTGATTACAGTAGTAGATGACAAACTAAATTTTGCTAAGATTTCGGAATCTGTGCTTAAACCTTTATCAAACTATCCCAGGTTTTCATAAACCTGGAAAAGAAGCCCCCTGAAAACATTGTGGGAAAGGAGAAAATGCTGGGAACCAGCATTTTCTCCTTTTCCCACAATGTTTTCTGCCTTTCCCATAAGAAACTTTAATTTTTCAGTCATATTTATTTTGTTGTCTGTAAATGCTGCCAATTCGGAATCGTATAATATTGTTGTTTGGTAAAGAATTAAAAGTTCAAAATAGCACAATTGGAAAATGCTCGACCAACAGCGTCTACTTTTTCCGCAAGGTTTTTGAAACTATATGTATTTTTATATTTTTTTGAAGAAACTTTATCCAGTCAGAAATGAAAGGCTATTAGATGTCGATTTATACTGAGAGAAGAAAAGAGTGTATGAAGATCTGACTTTAAAACAGATTCTCCATTGTGATATATGGAATAGTATAGGGGCATTATTTCATGTTTTTGGGTGAACTATTTTCATACCATATAGATGACACCAGAAGCTTTTGTAGACCATGTAGATCAAGATCAGACAGCACAGAATGTGCAGTCTGATCCCTGATCTACACTGTCCACTCGTTTATTCTGGATTATGACTGAACTCTGTCTTGATCTTGCTGCAAAACTGTATTTTTAGCTTTGAGAAAATACAAGTTATGTATTAACTCTTTACCACGCAATCCCCACTTTTAATGACCCTGAGTAAGAAGCCTTTGGAAAACATTGTAGGAAAAGGAGAAAATACTGGTAACCAATATTTTAGTCATATTTATTTTGTCGTATGCAGATGTCTAAAATTTTGTCATTTGGTAAAGAGTTAACGTGTTACCATACTACAATATTTTAGTCTTGTCAAAATCAAAAGCATTTGCAGGCGACAAAATACAAGTGACAGAAAATTTGAATTTTATTTTTATGAAGGGTAGAAAACTTTGTAGGAAAAGGAGAAAATGCTTGTTACCAGTATTTTCTTCTTTTCCCACAACGTTTTTTATATGCTTCTTTCTCAGGGTCGTCAAAAGTAGGGATTGTGTGGTAATGGGTTAATAGGTAGGTTTGAGGTTTAAAAAGGGTTGAAGTTTGTAAATTTTGGACACTTTAGGCCAGTATCATGTCTAGTGTTTCATGTTTAAGGTAACTGTGTTTGCTGTACCTGTCCTGTCAAATCATGCGAAATTAATACCTGTCTAGTTTTCTATGGGTTAAAAGTTTTTACAATTTATATAAACCAATTAATATATTGAAAAAAGAAACCAGTTTTGTCAGTTAACGCTTTACCACACGACAAAATTTTAAACTCGTCCAAATGGGAAAGCATTTGCAGAAGAAAAAGTAAATGTGGTTAAGAAGTCAGAATTTGTTTAGGAAGGGTAGAAAACATAGTGGGAAAAGGAGAAAATGCTGGTCACCAGCATTTTCTCCTTTTCCCACTATGTTTTCAAAAGGCTTCTTTCTCGGGATCGTTAAAAGTTGGGATTGTGTGGTTGAGGGTTAAAGACTAAAAGCACAGTGTAACCACCCATATTTATCTTTTGAAATAGCTTTCATAATTCTTTTTCTCAAGAGTTTATAGTAAATATGTGTTTCCATGAAAAAAAAAAAAGAATGAATAGTGGTTAATAGACATTGCCATATCAAGGCTTTAATCCTGTACCACACAATCCCTACTTTTGACGCCCCTGAGAAAGAAGCCTTTAGAAAACATATTGGGAAAAGGAGAAAATGCTTGTAACCAGTATTTTTTTCCTTTTCCCACAATGTTTTCTACCCTTTCCAAATCTGTTTTCAATTTTTGATTCACATTTATTTTGTCGTCTGCAAATGCTTTCAAATTGGACAAGTCCAAAATTTTTTCAAATGGTAAAGAGTTAAGAGCAGGCTACCAGCATTTTCTCCTTTTCCCACAATGTTTTCTGCACTTCCAAAATTTTTCACTCAAAATGACTTCATTGTCCCCAAATGTTTTCAATTCGGACTTTTGTAAAATTTTGTTGTTTGGTAGAGAGTTAACCGATTTTTTCACCAATATGGAATTTTTGATACATTAGCCCTGTCTGTTTGAAGTATGTCCACAGTGTGAACTGCAGTTGTCCATGGTAGATTTGAAAAACAATTAGTTTAGGTATGGGTTAACCCTTTACCACACAATTACTACTTTTAACAACCCAGAGGAAGAGGTCTATTAAGACTTGGTGGGAAAAGGAGAAAATGCAGATAACCAGCATTTTCTCCTTTTCCCACAAAGTTTTTTACTCTAGCAAAGAAAAATTACATCATTTGAGCCACTGTGAAATTATCGTCTGCAAATGCTTTCGAGTTGGACAAGTCTACAATTCTGCTGTGTGGTAAAGGGTTAATGTTGACAAAGTGGGAGGGGGAAGGGTCCCGTAGCCAGGGAGAGGGTATGACAAAAATGGCAGGATAGAGAGTTGCAGAAAAAAGGATCTGTTGCATCAGTCGGTTTCACATATTTCTTTTTGAGGTTTTTTTTTGCAAGAGAAATGATTGGTATTGTCTGATCTTGGTCTATACAGTCTACAAGTAAATTATCGTAGACTTGTTTCGGGATTAGAAAATGTAAGATGGAAAATGATGACAACTTTGACTGGATTAATTTGTTAGAAGAAAAATAGTAACATGGCAAGAACTTGTTGAATAAATAGTTACTTCATTTATTTATTACTATTTTCTTTTGAAAGAGGAAAGATTTGGTCAGACTGTGATTCTTTATTAACTAATTACCCAAAGCTCCAAATAAGAGGGAGTGATGGCATTCGAAATCCGTTATTTCTGTTCTAAATCCTACGGTGTGGGTACTCATTAGAATCGTCTCATCGAGACACGATTCTAATGAGTACCCACAAGATAGGGTTTAGTGGAGAATAATCAATATTTTCAAATATGAATTCAAAAACACTTCCTCTGTCTTGAGCTCTGAATTACCCCATTAAAGTGATAGTTACTCTCAGTGTGACAGATTACAAAAGTTAACAATGTTTTATTACATTTTTTTTTTTGGAAGAGGGAAGATTTAGTCAAACTGTGTTTTTTCTCGAATTACCTTACACTAGTGATGGTCACTTTAAGCGTAACAAATGTTTAAAAGTAAACAATGTCAAGCAAATACATGAAAAGAAAAAAATCACCCTTTTTACCTATCAGTCTCGTAGGTTCAAAAACAGAAATCGTATGGTGTGTTACCTGATTTGAGACAATAATTTTTTTTTTTCTGCAACACTTTTTCCCATCTAATAAAGAGCATTTTTTACCGCCTATACCTCACTTTCCGTGGTTGTCACAAGACATTTTTTGTAATTTAAAATATATGTACGCTTATTTTTGTGTTGCTATTTGGGGGGGCATCAGGTGGGAGCTATTTATGTCTTGTTTTTAGCTCACCTGAGCACAACGTGCTCAAGGGGAGCTTTTAGGATCACCCGGTGTCCGTCGTCCGTCGTGCGACATGCGTCGTGCGTCGTCCGTCGTGCGTCGTCAACAATTCTTTAAACATCAACTCCTCCTAAACCGCTGGGCGGATTTGGACCAAACTTGGCAGGAATGTTCCTTGGGAGGTCCTCTTTAAAAATTGTTCACAGAATTTGATTCCATCAAAAACTCTGGTTGCCATGGCAACGAAATGGAATTTTTTAGCAAATTCTTTAAAAATCTTCTTCTCTGAAACCGCTGGTCGGATTTTGAAATAATTTCACAGATATGTTCCTTGGGTGACCCTTTTCAAAAATTGTTCGTGAAATTTTGATTCGTCAAAAAATGTGGCTCTGGTGAATGGGGGCTTCTTGCACTATACAGAAATGAAGGAATTCTTTAAAAATCTTCTCCTCTGAAACCGCTGGTCGGATTTTGAAATAATTTCAGAGATATGTTCCTTGGGTGACCCTTTTCAAAAATTGTTCGTGAAATTTTGATCTGTCAAAAAATGTGGCTCTGGTGAATGGGGGCTTCTTGCACTATACAAAAATGAAGGAATTCTTAAAAATTCTTCTTCTCTGAAACCGCTGGTCAGATTTTGAAATAATCTGACAGAGTTGTTCCTTGGGTGACCCTTTTAAAAAATTATTCGCGAAATTTTGATCTGTCAAAAATTGTGGCTCTGGTGAATGGGGGCTTCTTGCACTATACAGAAATGAAGAAATTCTTAAAAATTCTTCTTCTCTGAAACTGCTGGTTAGATTTTGAAATAATTTCACAGTCTTGTTCATTGGGTTACCCTTTTCAAAACTTGTTTGCGAAATTTTGATTGGTCAAGAAACATGGCTCTGGTGAATGGGGGCTACTTGCACTATATAGAAATGAAGAAATTCTTGAAAATTCTTCTTCTCTGAAATGGCTGGACAGATTTTGAAATAATTTCACAGAGATGTTCCTTGGGTGACCCTTTTCTAAAATTGTTCGCAAAATTTTGATTGGCCAAGAAACATGGCTCTAGTGAATGGGGGCTACTTGCACTATATGGAAATGAAGAAATTCGTGAAAATTCTTCTTCTCTGAAACCCATGGTCAGATTTTAAAATAATCTGACAGAGATGTTCCTTGGGTGACCCTTTCCAAAAGCTGTACATATAATTTTGATCCATCAAGAAACATGGCTCTTGTGAATGGGAGCTACTTGCACTATATGGACATGATGAAATTCTTTAAAATTCTCTTTCTCTGAAACCCCTGGTCAGATTTTGAAATTATTTCAGAGAGATGTTCCTTGGGTGACCCTTTTCAAAACTTGTTCGTAAATTTTGATCCATCAAGAAATATGGCTCTCGTGGATGGGGGCTACTTGCTCTTATACAGAAATGAAGAATTCTTAAAAATTCTTCTTTTTGAAACTGATGGTCAGATTTCGAAATGACTTTTACAGGTGACCTTTTGAAAATTGCTTGGCAAAATTATAAATTTGGTTCCAATGTTTCAATACCTCAAAAAAAAAAATAGACTATGGTCATCTCAAAAATTCAGGTGAGCGATCCAGGGCCATCTTGGCCCTCTTGTTGTATATAACACATCTTCTGCGCAATCATTTCACACTGTTTCAAAGACTTTGTAAATCTTTACCACACAATAATATCATGGATATTTCCAAATTCATTGCATTTACATGTGACAAAGTAGATGTGGGTCAAATGAAAGAAATTGTCTTTGAGAGGGGAAAAAAAACATAGTGGGAAAAGGAGAAAATGCTGGTTACCAGCATTTTCTTCTTTTCCCACAATGTTTTCAGAAGGTTTTAACCTCTGGGTCATAAAAACCTGGTCTTGTTTGATAAAGGGTTCATATGCTATTTCGCTTTTTTTCCAGACTATCCCTAACTATGTTGGAAGTGATCATGAAAACTTGGAGAAAACTTAAAACTTTATGAAAAGTAGCTCGCGTGGGGTAGTTTCCTCTTCTGTTAGAATATTTTTTGTGTGTTTAAATCCTTTTGGGGGGAGGCCTGCTTTTGATCTTCCCTTTTCTTTTTCAACCCTTTGCCACACAATCTTGAGATTTAACAATGCTGAGGAAGAAGGTTTTTGAAAACATTGCTGGAGAAAGAAGGATATACTAATTTCCTGCATCTTTTCCTTTTCTTGTGATGTTGTCAAAAGCCCCATCAGTTTTGTTTAAGATAGGGATTGTCTGGTGAATGGTTGATCTATGTATTTTGTTATGAATCTTTTACTTTTAAACACACTTCCTAGAAGTAACCGGTTTAAGAAAATTTCTGTGCCATGGTTAATTTTTTTTTTTATAGAAATTGTCTTTTCTTAATATATTGTTGATTGTTTGAGAGTCAAAGTTGTTGAAAGAAAGTTTGTTTTTTTTCAAATTGAACAGTAAAAGGTTTATTTAGTATTTTTGGGAGAATAGAGCGAACGCTTTGCTATGTTTTCCAATGTAACAACCAATTCTGTTTACATTTTACCATGTGTAAAAAAAAAAGCATTATAAAGCTCAGAGCTCAAGTCTCTATCAGTTTTTTGTAATAGACCAAATTAAAAGTATTTGCGGACAAAAAAAAATAGATGTTGCTCAAGCTCAAGTGATGATTTCCGTCTTCATTAGGGTAGAAAACATTGTGGGAAAAGGAGAAAATGCTGGTAACCAGCATTTTCTCCTTTTCCTACTATGTTTTTTCAAGAGGCTTTTTTCATTAAAACTCAGGATTTTGTGGCAAGTTAATTCCTTACCATACTATCCCAGAATTTAACCATCGTGAGAAATGAACTTTCCAAAACACTGTGAGAAATGGAGAAATTGCAGATAACCAGCATAGTCTCCTTTTCTCACTTTGTTTTCTATCCTTCCAAAGATGAACCATATTGTTTGAATCAGATTACATATATCGTCTGCTAAAATTGTCAATTTGGATTAAACTTAATTTTGTTATCTGGATAAAGATTTAATATAAAGTTGGTAAACAATTGAATAAATTGAAATCATTGCTAAATAACTGGGTCTGAATTAAAAGATAGGGCAAAATAAATATTATACACAATTTTCATATTTTATTTGAGTTGTATTTTCTTCCTCTATTGATATGAGGTCTAATGCAGTCTGTATGTAATGATTTGGTCATAGAAATTCAAATCTGTCAAAATTTATGATTTCATGAGTAGCATTTGGATAAGATGGGATATGTGTAAGATGGAACATATGACCAGGTCACTCAAGTGTTTAGGCTTAGTAAACCCATTAACTTGTGGGTAAAAGAGAAAACTCTGGAAACAAGCATTTTATCCTTTTCCCACAATGTTTTCAGCCATAGCGAAGAAAAATTGCACCATTTTAACCACATTGAAATGCTCGTCCACAAAGTCTTTCACTTTGGACAAGGCTAAAATGTTGTCTTGTAGATTTTTATGCAGCAGTACGTTTAGTGCATTTCATACATAGAGTATCCATGGAATAACTTTGTGAGTATTCTGAATGAATCATCATGTTTGTGTTGGTTAATTAACCCTTTACCTCACAATCCCAATTTTTAATGACCCTGAGAAAGAAAGCCTTTGAAAACATTGTAGGAAAAGAAGAAAATGCTGGTAACCAGCATTTTCTCCTTTTCCTATGATGTTTTCTGCTCTTCCCAGAGTGAATTTCAATTTCTGAGTATTGTTTATGTTGTCGTCTACAAAGTATGCTTTGAGTTTGGGTTGGGTAAAGTTTTGTCGTTTGGTAAAGAGTCAACAAACTTCCTATATCAATGTACTGAAGAAAATGGGTAACATTCTGTCATCTGTCATCTTGGTTATTTTGTTTGTAAATCTCCCATTTTCTTTCATGGTTTGTTCATTGATGCTTTATTAACCCTTTACCTGATATGCCAGTTTGAGGCTCTTCCATTTCAGCAGCAAATAAAGATATCAAAAATATGGACAAATGAGGATACAATTATATGATTGAGTGGAAAACATTGTGGGAAAAGGAGAAATTGCTCATTGTCCGTTTCCCACAATGTTTTCAAAAGCTGTCTGTTGTTGATATGTCAAAATGAGTATGATGGAGTAAAGGGTTAAATGGCCTGGTGTTTCTATAGCTATACATAAAAAGCTTTTGAAAACATTGTGGGAAAAGTATGTATCCAACAGTTACTCCTTTATTCCTTTGCACAATGTTTTGTAGCCTTTCAGGGACATAAAAATCACAACAGCCAGATACAACTTGAATTTAATTTTTTTAAAGGGTAAAGATTAAAAGAAATCTTTGTGAAACAGGCAGAATCAGTATAACTACAAGTTTAATTATTGAATACATGTAGAAACAATGTGGCAGTTCCTCCTTTTGCCAAACTGTTTTTTAATAAGTTAATGTGATCTGCAGTAAGCAACAAGTTCAATCTTTAGCAAACAACAGAATTTTTTATTTAACCCAATACCACACCATCCCTACTTTTGACGTCCCTGAGAAAGAAGCCTTTTGAAAACACTGTAGGAAAAGGAGAAAATGCTGGTAAACAGCATTTTCTCCTTTTCCCACAAAGTTTTCTACTCTTTCCAGAACAAATTCCAATTTTTCAGTCACCTTTATTTTGTTGTCTGCAAATGCTTTCATTTTGGACCAGTCTAAAATTTTGTCGATTGGTAAAGAGTTAAGTGGGAATTAGGTAACAACTAGGCCCATTCCAAATTTACTGTATTTGCAGAGGCCTTAAAATCAACACAATCCCAACTTTTAACGACCCTGAAAAAGAAGCCTTTTAAAAACAATTTGGGTAAAGGAGAAAATGCTGGTAACCAGCATTTTTTTTATTCCTTTTCCCACAATGTTTTCTACCCTTCCAAAATAAAATTTCAAATTTTCAGTCACATTTATTTTGTCGTCTGCAAATGCATTCAATTTGGACCGGTCTAAAATTTTCTTGTTTGCTGAAGAGTTCAGGATAAGGCAACATAATTGACCTTCCTGTAAACATGTTTGGCACGCCCCGCTTAGTAAAGCCCTATATTAGTTGTCAAGCCTGACAACCTAAGCAGAAACTGTGTCGGACTTTCTTGTTTACATAAAGCCCAATGCTGCATTTTCATTGGCCGATTAGACGTTGGTAGACCTGTCTATCAAAATCGGCAGAAAGGTCAATTGGATTTGTGCCACATGGACGTATGGATTTGGCTTAGACTTGAGTACTCCAAAATTGATCGGCAGGTAGACCCTGATTCCGCAAATAGAATACAGATTATCGAGTCTTAGCCTAATCTATATGATTTATTCCACTACTTGTGTCATTTTGCTGCGGTGTTTTCAAAGAGGAATCTACCTAGTTGCTAGAGAAAGTGACAAAGAATTCTAATTGTTACATCTGAATTGATTAAATTCGAAGCAAAACTTTCAGTTGAAATCAGGGAATATGGTTGGTTATGAACGTAGAGGTGTTGTAGTATTTCACGATTAAATCTTAACTCTTTACCAAACGACAAAGTTTTAGACTTGTCCAAATTCAAAGCATCTTGCAGACGATAATGTAAATGGACCTAAAATGATGATTTCTGCCTCGTAGAGTAGAAAACATTGTGGGAAAAGGAGAAAATGCTGGTCACCAGCATTTTCTCCTTTTCCCACAATGTTTTCAAAAGACTTCTTCCTCAGAATTAGGAAAACTTGCGAATGTATGGTAAAGGGTTAAAAAGATGGCTTATACTAGGATATTCTCCTAGTTTTGTTGTTTTTTTTTTTCGCCTTTAATATACTTTATTTGAAATGATGCTGTACAAATGTGTATAAGTGGCTCTATTTCTTGTTTTTTAATTTTTTTCCGGTGACTTTGCAATGTTTTCTTTTTTCTTATCCCCTCTCTCACGTAAAATATTTTGTTTTTATGCTTCATGGATTCTGTGTAAAAATATGGGTTCTTAAAACTCTTTAATACATTACCACACTGCAAAATCCTAGTCTTGTCCGGACTGTAGCATGACATTTTATTCCTGGAGAATAGATTGACTTTGCCTTTGATAGAGTTGAAAACATTGTAGGAAAAGGAGAAAAAGGGGATTGTGTGGTAATAGTTTACCCTCCATATAAATCAGACTAACATTCTCAGTCTAAAAGTAAGATCCAAATGATTTCAACACGAGGTTCCATAAGTGTAGAATGTGCAAAGGGGGCAATGTAGATCAAAGATTGGACAGCATGTGTTATGCAGTCTGATCTTGATCTGCACTGGTTTCAAAGGCTTTTTTCGAATGGGTTATTACTTGAGTTTAGAAAAAAGATGTGATTATATTCAGTCCTCCAAACTTGGTTACAGTTTATCAGTGCATCACACAAAATAGGAGACGGGGTAGATTCAAAGGTAGACTGAATGCTTTGTACAGTCTGATCTTGATCTATTCTGTAACCGTGACTGTAATTGTGGAAGACTTGGGATAATCGTTAAAGTGAAAAGGTTAAAATTAACCCTTTACCAAAAAATCCCTGGTTTTTACGACCCTGAGATAGAAGCCTTTTGAAACCATTGTGGGAAATGGAGAAAATGCTGGTAACCAGCATTTTCTCCTTTTCCCACAATTTTTCTCCCCCACAAAACAAATTTCAAATTTTCAGTCACTATTATTTTTTTTGTCTGCAAATGCTTCCAATTTGGACAAGTCTATAATGTTGTCGTTTGGTAATGAGTTCACTAAATTAACCCAATTATAAAACAGTTTCCACAAATCTGGAGTTAGAGTTGTGAATATTTATAGATCTTTTTGGCTCTTGGATTAGCTGACACAATGTCAGTTTCGGTTACAGTGAAGATTAACTGGTTACCAGACAACAAAATTTTAGCCTTCTCCAAATTGAAAGCATTAACAGACAACATTTTCAATCTGGCTCAAATGGTGTAATTTTTCTTTGATAGAGTAGAAAACATTGTTGGAGAAGAAGAAATGCTGGTTACTAGCATTTTGTTCTTTTCCCACAATGTTTTCAAAAGGCTTCTTTTATTTCTCTATATTGGATAGTGAAGATCCAAGATCAAACAGCACAGAATGTGCAGTCTGATCTTGATCTACATTGTCTGTGAAAGATCCTTGATTTGCACAAAGCAGCATAAGGTTAAACTCTTTACCAGACAACAAAATTGAGGACTGGCCAAAAATCAAAGCATTTACAAAGGACAAAATAAATGTGACTGAAAAAATTAAACTTTGGGAAGGGTAGAAAACACTATGGAAGAAGGAGGAAATGCTGGTTACCAGCATTTTCTCCTTGTCCCACAATGTTTTCAAAGTGCTTATTTCATAGGGTCGTCAAAAGTGGGCATTGTGTGGTAAAGGGTTAACTGCTCAGTCTATTTGGTGAAAAAGTAATATTAAATGGGATGAAATATGACAAGGAGTACTTCTGCAAAGTTGAAGTTGTAAGTCATCTAACATAACGCTTTGTTCAAGTATTTGCTATTTTTTTTCTTTTTTTTGTTAAAATCTTGTTACTGCAACAAGGTTTCTTTTATTACAAACTAGGCTTTTCAGTTAAGAACTGTAATAAATTTATGAATATTTAAAAAAAAAAAAGCTTTATCTGTTTTTCTTTACATTGTCCATTATGTTTTGTAAAAAGACTTCCCATGTTCAGATCATAATTATAGCTTACAACATGGGAAAAGGGACATTCGGACATTTGCGTAGTGTCATCATGGATCAGCCTGTGCAGTCTGTGCAGTCTAATCCGAGACCAAACTTTCCGATTGAATGTGATTTTCTGTTTCACACAAGTCTACAGTTGGACAGAATGTAACGTAAAGTGCTGTGTGTGATTAGCCTGTGCCAACTGCACTGGCTGATCCGAAAGAACAATTTACACAAACGTCTTATTGCCCTTTTTCATGTTTTGCAGGCCTTATGTAGACCACACATTGCGTTAGGCTCAGATGATGGTATCGGTCTTTGGAAGGGTGGAAGACATTTTGGGAAAAGGAGAGCATGCTTGTTATTCTGTTATTCCCACTACATTTTTATGCCTCAACCGTAAAATAAGGAGGAAGGGGGGCGTATAGCTTTTATCCTTGTGTATGTGTGATTGTGTTTGGTAAATAATGGTATTAGTGTCAGACCAATAACTTCCAGATGCACTGTCTGACTCGAAAATAATTTTGCACAAATACAGCAATAACTTGGGATAGGCCATATGTGGCATGCAAACTATGTTGCCTGCTCAAAGGTCAAGGTTACGGCTGTTGCAAGGGTATCCATTTTGACATATTTCTAGTTGCCAATCACCCTCTGCTCAGATGTGTTGTCCATGTGGAAATTCTGAATTGAAATGGTGTGCTGTACATTGTTACCAAAAACTTTTGAGAAGCTTGCACAGGAATCTTGCATATCACTTGAATTTTCTTTTTGTGCCGAAAATGGTTTGCCTTTATCATTGTCCACAAAAACCAGAATGGCACTCTCCGAAGTTCAGAGAGTGCCATTCTAGTTTTTGTGGACAATGATAAAGGCAAACCATTTTCGGCACAAAAAGAAAATTCAAGTGATATGCAAGATTTCTGTGCAAGCTTCTCAAAATAATCCATATAGGGTCTTAGTTTTTAGTCTGTAAAGTGCCAAATAAATCTATTTCACATTTTCAAGAACTAAATATGTGAATTTTTTAGTTGGCAACCTCCATTCTAATCCTATCGTGCATAATATCTTGACACAGAGGACAGCGTACCTGAATCTCTGTCTAGGATCAGACTTGATGCTCCATTCAGACAGTCCATATGCAATAATAATACTGAAGAGCATTTTTAGTATTATTCCGGATTTAGAAAGAAACACATTTGGTTAAGCCAATCAGAAGTTGTGTAACTTTCAAATTTATAATATACATATTTGAGAAAGAGCATTGGTTCTCAGAATAGTTGGTGATTTCAGACTGATCATAATTTACAATGGCTGCAAACCTAAGAACTTAAGCTGTGATAGGCTGTCTAGAGGAAAAGGATTTTAGGAAACGTTTCAAAATTATGTGTCTACCAAATCTAATTTTTTCGAGAGACATATTGTTTTGTTCAAATATAGTTCATTCCACTGTCTGCCTTTGTCTCTGAAAGTTCATATCCAGGCCATAATTTTTCCAAGTCCAGAGGTCTTCTTCCAGCCCATATAGTGTTGCAATATTGAGTTGAATGGTTTATATGGGTAGTGTAGAACAAGATCAGAGTGCACAGAACGTGCAGTCTGACAGTTATTTTACAATAGCCCACATCTTTAAAATATGTACTGATATGGTGTTTACCGGTAAGTCATTACCCAACGACAAAATTTTAGGTATGTCCAAATCAAAAGCATTTGCACACAAAATAAAAGAGAGTGAAAATTCGAAAGTTGTTTTGTGAAGGGTAGAAAACATTGTGGGAAAAGGAGAAAATGCTGGCTACCAGCATTTTCTCCTTTTCCCACAATGTTTTCTTAAGGCTTCTTTCTCAGGGGTGTCAAAAGTAGGGATTGTATGTTAATGGGTTAAGGCCATTTTCAACATTATTTCAGTAAAATCATGGCAACCCATGCACATATCCATACTTTCCTGGAGCATCTTTTAGCAGTACACAGCACAATATTTTTCCAAGCTACTAGCTGCTTTCCCCAGCAACCATCATTGAAACAATGGCAAGCTGTGAGAGAGGAATGAATCCTGTCGCAATGACTATCATCAATCTTTGGAACAGAAATGGCCGAGCTGGGGATCAAACCAGAGGGTCCCCTTTTCTCAAGTCCTGTACATAACTGACTTGGCCTCCTGAGCTATGACAACACAGCTTTGAAACTGCAATAGCTCCATCTTTAGTACTAACAAAGAGTTTCTATTTCATTTGAGCCATGCTTAATATAACTGCGAAAAGTATCGACTCGGGTCAGCCTGCGCAATTACCTGGGTCGAAACTTTTTGCTATTTGTCAATATTCTTCATGTCCAAAGGCAAGTCTACCTTATGAACAAGTCAATTGTTAAAAAAATAAATGAATATTAGGGATCCATGATTATTTGAGGGCTTCCTTGGTAAGATGCACTAAGCCCTCTTTTGCCAGAGGATGGCTCATTTATTGAGTGTTAGAAGGGTCAAGATAATTTCTTCACATAGTCTCTCTATGTAGATTGGATGTCATGCAGGGTGGGGGTTTCTCCTACCTATCTCCAAGGTCAAGTTTAGGCTGGATTCAAAGGTCAAATGAATTGTGTTTGCTCCCTTCCTCATCTGTGTCCCTTGTCAGGGGTTTTATATTTATATCTCTCATTTGTTTTCCTCGATCTGATGACATGCAGAGCTAATGTTTTAGTACCAGATTCCAAGGTCAAGGTCACAGCACAGGTTCAAAGGTCATATGTACTAGAATCATGTCTGGTTCATATCTACTGAACCCCTTGTGTAATTTGATAATTTTTTGAAAATAAAAATCACATGAAAAGTGTATTTTTCGTCTTCCCACCCCCCAACACACCCACCCACACATTGCACTTTCTGTCTGTTTTCTTTGGCCAATAAGTGATCATTTTTTTTCATGATAAGAGAGATAGAAACATATAGAGGGTTTTACATGGCCATTTATGTATTATCATATTTTTCAAACAAGTTGACTAAAGTTGACCGTCAAATACAGTCAATATTGCATTAAAATGACCAAACAAGGAACAATAAAAAATTGGTTACCAGCATTTTCTCCTTTTCCCGCAATGCTTTCTTCCCTATCCAAGACAACAGTAGTTATTACTGCAACTGTCGTTTGCAAATTATTTTAGTTTGGATGCTTTTAAACGTTTGGTCAAGTGTGGTGAAAATTTAATCTCATAAAAACGAAAGACAAAAGTAATTCCTGCATCATCTACTTTAGCCTTTATACCCTTCACAGGTCCATGTTTACAGTTGCAGTTCAGTTTCAAATGTACGCATACACAAGTAGATAGCTCTTTGACATTTTCACTAAAAGAGGAAAGAAACAGCTTCTAGAGGGGGTGAGTAGAGCTATTTCCTCAAATTTGTTGATTTTAACTCTTTACGAAACGACAAATTTATAGACTGGTCCACATTCAAAAGCATTTACAGATGACAAAACTAATGTGACTGAAAAATCAAAATTTGATTTGGGAAGGGTAGAAAACATTGTGGGAAAAGGGTTTTCTTCTTTTCCCACAATGTTTTCTACCCTGCTGGAAACAAATTTTAATATTTCAGTTACATTTGCTTCATCATCTGCAAGTGCTTTCAATTTTGGCAAGTCTAAAATTTTGTTGTTTGGTAAAGACTTAATGCCATTTTCAACATTGTTTGGTTATATCCCTGTGGCCAGCAGGCACATCAATGCTTTCCTTGGATTCTGTTACCAATGCTCCCTCTAATCATCTTCCCAAGCCACTGGCTTTTTTCTTGACCCTTTCCCAAAGAAGCCCTGGTTTTTACATGTCTGCAGTAAAAGTCTTTGAAAACACTGTGGGAAAAGGAGAAATTGCTCATAACGAGCAATTTCTCCTCTTCCCACAGTGTTTTCTACCATTTTTGAGAACTTTCTGCAATTTTCTCCAAATCTAAAATTCTCGTCTACAAACTCTTTTCGGTTTAGAAGGATCCAAAATTTGTTGTTTGGGAAAGGGTTAAATAAGCATTGTCGGAACAATGGTCAGCGGTGAGAGAGGAATGAATCCTGATGCATTAATTATCATTCTAACATGACACGCGACTTTGGCTCTACAAACACAGTGCAAGGAAAACGTGGTAAAATCTGCGACAATCCATGTAGAGTGACGTCATCCTATATCAAGTGACGTCATTCAATGAGTGAGTTATTCAATGGAACATTATCTTCATCCGCGTTTTTACTCTCAGTTTGATCTTGTTTTCCTTTCATTAAGAATTGGCCATGTTAGAATCGAAATAATCTTCTTTCTATCGTGGTATATCGTTCAATAAACCACGTTGTGAGTTATGAGGCGCAATGAATAACCTACTCGGGCTATCGCCCTCGTGGATTATTTATTGTGCCTCATAACTCACAACTGTGGTTTATTGAACAATATACCACGATAGAATGAAGATTATTTCTTAATCAATCCTTGGAGAGAAATTGGCAGAGCCGGGGATCAAACCAGGTACCCTGTACTCAAGTTCTATATGCTACTGACGGAGCTCAGCAAAGGCATAAAAGGACCAATGGTAAACAGAAAAAAAAAATGGATAAATCTGGAATGAAATGTTTTAATGAACTACATGTATTTACAATGACAAATACCATAACAAACAATTTTTCTTTCTGTCACAATATTTTTATTTGCACTCATGAATTAAATCTTACATTGTGTTGTTTATTGACCCTTTACCACACAATCTTGAGTTTTGATATTCCTGAAAAAGACAACTTTTGAAAACATTGTTGGAGAAGAGGAAGAATGTGCTGGTAGGCACAGATTATTATAACTTTAGATTTGTTCAAAATCCGTAAATGGAGTTTGCCTTTAAAGGTTTGAAAATACTGTTGGAAAAAGATAAAATGATGGTTTAACAGCATTTTGTCCATCTCAACAATGTTTTTCGAATATCTACTTGCTTCCGCTTGATAGAACTTGGGATTGTGTGGTAAAGGGTAACACAGCTGTAGATGAAAGAGACAAAAATGGAACCTTTACGACAATACATAAATCAAAACACTTGCATAAACAATAAATTGACAATGAACAAGTAATTTTGTTGAAATAATATCCCCCTCCAAAAAAAACCTTTTCAAAAATTCAAGAGACCACATAATTGACAATTGCTCCCAGTTGGCCATTTTGCATCAAATGAAAAACAAAACAAACAAAGAATATGGGCGAAATAGATTATTGTACACTGTACACACAAATAAATTTTTATGAAATTCCGCCCAACAGGAGATGTTGTCCAAACTGTACACAAGGCTAAAACTATATCCCTCTGTCTTTGGTGGGGGATAATAAAATGGGTAGGAACCAGCATTTTCTCCTTTTCCAACATTGTTATCAGCCTTGTCATGAACAAATCCCCCATTAAAAACTTTATCGTTTTGGCTTTAGATGCTTTCAGTTTAGGCAAATATGACTTTCTGTCATCTGAAAAAGTAAAATGCCTTTAAACCAACTTCAGCTCAGAATCTGAACACCTTTGGTGCAATACCTGCATGCCTCTGCATTTATACAGGTCTATAAACATCTAGAGCACCTTTCACAAAACTGAGTAGATTTACTTAACTTTTTTTTTCAAATTTGATATATACTGATATGATCCCTGCTTTACCCAAAGCATTGCATAAAGTAGTGCAATTATTTACTCATACCATAATGTAATGCAGTTCAGTGAATCTTGCTTTCAGACTGTTTGCTTGCCAACCCAAGCTGCATTCACAAATTTTGTCTGTACCCAGTTTAAAGAAAGGTACCTCTGCTGTGATATCAAACATATTTGACAAAATGGTAATGTTCTTTCAGTAATTGTAATCGTCATAGCCCCCTCCTCCCTGTGGAGGGGGTGGGGGAGGCATACCTCTCATGCCTGGTGGGGGTGGTCTCATGCCACGAGGAGGGGGAGGCCCACGCATCGGACCTCTGGGTCCCATTCCTGGTGGTGGGGGCCGCATTCCCGGTGGAGGCATTGGTCCGCGCATACCTGCAAAATAAACATAAGTGATCAATAATTACATGGAGTCCTGCCTGGCCAAGTGATAATGAGTAGGACTTGTGACCTAGTGGCCATGGGTTTGAGCATAACCAGATCCATGGGGTTTTTGGTTTGAATATCACTGAACAATACACTTGGGAGCCCTAGTCTACTACTGGCGAAACCAGGAAATACATGAAAATGAGAGCTGTCGCTTGTTATGACCAAAATAATGTTCAAAGCAGCATAAAACACCATTCAATTCACAAGTCAAAATTAAAAGCATTTGCAGACGATAATTTAAATGCGCTTCAAATGATGGACTTTGTCTTTGACAGGGAACAATGGCAACGGGAAAAGGAGAAAAAAGGTTATGCTCTTGTTGAAATATGACTGAAATAACGTCGAAGTTAGGGTAAAATACTATTTGATCAATGAATTAACTGAAGGTATTACTTGTATCTACATTACTTATGTAAAATTTGACCGAGCTGCAATCTTCATCATAGCTGTTTAAACCAAACCAAACGAAATTATTTTAGACTGGTCCAAATTGGAAGCACTAGCAGACGACAAAATAAACGTAACTCAAAATTGAAATTTGTTTCTAGCACAGAAGAAAACATTGTGGGAAAAGGTGAAAATGCTGGTTACCAGCATTTTCTCCTTTTCCCACAATGTTTTCACAAGGCTTCTATTTCAGGGTCGTAAAAACCGGGGATTGTTTGGTAAAGGGTTAAGCTGCTGTGTATTGGAAACTTACCAAAAGGAGGAGGGGGGCCCCTGGGAGGTGGCCCCCTCCATCCTGGGGGTGGGGGACGCATTCCTGGCCCACCTGGAGGCATGGGCATACCCCCTGGTGGACCTGGGGGTCCCCCTGGTGGCCCCTGAAATCCCATGGATCCTGTAGATGGGGATGTCTGTGGTCCCACTGAGGGTGGACCTGGGGGTGGGGGCATTCCTGAAATAGATAAGCATCCATGCACTCAACTCTTTATCAAATGATAAAATTCTATACTTCTCCGAATGAAAAGCATTTGCAGACAATAAATGTGGAGCCAATTATGATTTTTTTTTTGACAGGATAGAAAACATTGTGGGAAAAGAAGTAACTGCTGGTTACCAGCATTTTCTCCTTTTCCTACAATGTTTTCAAAGCTTTCTTTCTCAGGATCATTAAGAGCCAAGATAATGTGGGAAAGGCTTCTTTTACATACAGTCCTTTTTGTGCAATGTTTACTGCGGGTAACTATACTTGCCACAAACAAATTATCAAATTCCAGGATTTCTTTCTACCCTATACAAAAGCGAAAGCTCATTTGTAGCAATTCTGAATATATGATCAGCAAAATGATGCTGTCATTTGTATACATGTACATGCCCATTTAGATTCATCAGATTTCAACCTCATGAGTGTAAATAATAATTTAATCCCTTTTCATTTAACCCTTTACCAAACAGCAAAATTTTAGACTGGTTCAAAATGAAAGAATTTGCAGACGACAATTAAGAAGTGAATGAAAATTTGAAATTTCTAGTGGGAAGGGAACAAAACATTCATGTTTTCAGAAGGCTTCTTTCTTAGGGTCGTTAAAAGTCAGGTTTGTTTGGTAAAGAGTTAAAAAAAAAAAAAAAGGAAAAATGAAACATGTTTTATTAAAACTCTATGACCATATAATTAAGATTTTTACCTGGGCGTGGAGGTCCTGGGGGCATGTTTGGCATACCTCCAGGGGGAGGCATTCCCGGGGGAGGGGGTCGAGCCATACCTGGTGGCATAAAGGGGGGTGCCATTTGACCTGTAAAACAGAAATGAAAGTCAAACATAACCTCCATGAGACAATTCTAGTTACTTTCCACAGCTTAGGCTTATACACATACATTTTGAACTCAAAGCTATCCCTTCTTCTGTCTTTCTGATACAAGTTGCCTATTAAAAAAACTGTACATGTTCATCACACACAAAAACCTAAGAACTGTCATACATCTTTCCAATGTAAAAGAAAAATTTGATAAATTTTTTCCCATAACAATCTCCAAGGACAATTAAAAGTTGTTACATGCAGAACATGTTGCCAAAAAAAAAAACCCTTATTCTTAAGTGATTTGATTTCTCATAAATTGGTTGGTCATTAATTTGTCATATGAATGACAGCACATCTGTGATTCAACAAGTACAATTTAGTAAATAAATGAAATATCTCTTGTTTTTCTACATGTAGTTTTTTCTTTGTACCTTACTTGCAAGACATGTCTGTACAGGGTGATGTAGATAATCAGCTTTTTAAAAAGATTTTTTCATGAGTTGAATGAACAAAATTAAGCTTTGAGTATTCAAAATTAGTTTGCAATTTAACTCCTTACCACACGAGAAAATTTTACACTGGTCCAATTGAAAGCATTTGCAGAAGACAAAAAATAGGTGACTAAAAAATAGAAATTTGTTCTGGTAAGGGTAGAAAACACTGTGGGAAAAGGAGAAAATGCTGGTTACCAGCATTTTCTCCTTTTCCCATAGTGTTTTCAAAAGGCCTCTTTCTCAGGGGCATTAAAAGTAGGGATTGTGTGGTAATGAGTTAACCCTTAGATAAATGGGATGACACTTTTAAGCTGATAGTAAAATCCTTAACTGTCATTATAGTCTTTTTTGGAAATATCTCTTTATCTAACAGTGTAGATCAAAGATCAGACTACAGATTGTGTGTAGTCTGATCTTCATCTACACTATTTGCAAAAGTCAGTGAGTCAACCTTAGAGAAGCTTACGGATAAATAAATCAATTTACAAACCTGAATTGGGCTGTCCACTGAAAGGAGGCATGCCTGACGGGGGTACTGGAGGGGGCATCATGGGTGGAGCTGCCGATGTCTGGGGCGGTATTGGGGCTCCCATAGGGGGAGGTACTGGGGGAGGGAGTGAAGATGTTGTTGTGGAAGCTGCTGGTGGTATACCTGTAGATACAAATGTGAACATGTACATGTAAATAATACAAAAAAAAACCCTCATTCATATAAAAAATACAGTTGTTTAACTTCAGGGGAAAGTATCGCTTTTGCTTTTCATGAGATGAGAGAAATTTTGATCATACACTGAAACAAACATTTTATTGAAGTAATGTCAATAAGATTCACTCCTCTCCCACCACTGACTGCTGTTCTCATGACTGTTATGAGGAAAAACGCCAGTGGCTTGGAAAGAAAATTAAGCAGGGTGCTGGTAAAAAGAGACTCTAGGAAAGCATAGATAGGTGCACTGGCCACTAAGATAAATAGAGCTCCAGATAAGAGGGAGTGATGGTATTCTAAATCTGTTATTTCTCTTCCAAACCCTATGTTGTGGGTACTCATTAGAATCGTCTCATCGAGACGATTCTAATGAGTACCCACAACATTTGGTTTAGTGGACAATGATTAACATTTTCAATTTTGAAATCAAAATCACTCCCTCTATCTGGAGCTCTGGATAAAACTGAAATAATGTTGAAATTGGCGCTAAACACTATACAATCAATCAATCAATCAATCTTTTCTTTCTATGTCTAATTTCTGTTCATTGTGGAAAATGTGTGTTTTTTTTCAAGCCAATCACAATCTAGTTGCACATGGGCTAGCTGTTAAAATCATATCATTTGTTTTGTTGACTGTATCATAAAATATTTCAATGATGATGTTAATCATTAACAATTAATTGATGTTCTATAAATATCTCTAGTACATCAAACATAGAATTTATAAAATTTACAGGTAAATTATATAGGGATATAATTAACTGTTACATTCTGTTAACAACTTAAAAGCATAAACGAAAAATTTCTTAAAACCCTTCTCTTTGTATCCTTAAACCCCTGGTTTTCACTGCCCTAAGGAAGAAGCCTTCTGAAAACATTGTGAGAAAAGGAGAAAATGCTGGTAACCAGCATTTTCTCCTTTTCCCACAATGTTTTCTAACCTAGTATCAAAGAAAAAGTACATCATTTGAGCCACTATGAAATTGTCCTCTGTAAATGCTTTTAATTTGGACCAGTCTAAAATATTGCCATTTAGTAAAGAGTTAAATTGTGAACAAAACCAGTCAGTAATGGTAACAGGTAGTAATAAATGACTTGGCAGAGAAAATCTATTGTGTCTTTGTACCTTGATTTGGGACAGGTTGTCCTTGATTCATCTGTGCTGGGGGAGGGGGTGGTGGAACATTTGCACTGGCAGGAGCCGGAGGTTGTTGAGGGGGTGGGGCATCTGCGAATAGCTGATGAGGCCTGTCTGTGAGGGAGAGTGGATTCTTGGCAGCCATCATCCGTTCTGAGAAAAAAAAGCAGTAACTAATAATTTTACATGAAGCAAATGTCAGGCATTTTTGTCCAGATGTACTGTACACTGAACACAGCTGAAAAATCTATGAAAACAGAAATTCTGTTGAGAAACAGACAACATAGATTTTCTTAGGGAAAAATAGTTTTAAAAAGGAGGAATTTATATCACCTTTACAGTTGGGAAAAAAAAAAGTGGCTTTCAATTTAATCCTATACAATCCTTGCAGCCTTCACTTAACCTTTCCAAAAAACAATTGGATGCAATTTTCTAATAATAGAAAACGACAATATAAACCAGCATTTTCTACATTTCCTGCAATGTTCTCAAAAGCTGTATCATTTGTGTCATTTAACTTGGGATTGCATGGTAAAGGGTTAATAGGATTCTGATACAAAGCACCCATGGTTCCCTTAACTCTTTACCAAATGACAAAATCTTTGACTAGTCCGAATTAAAAGCATTTGCAGACAACAAAATAAACGTAACACAAAAATTGAAATTTGACTTTGGAAGCATAGAAAACATTGTGGGAAATGGAGAAAATGCTGGTTTTCAGAATTTACTCCCTTTCCTACAGTGCTTTCAGACCGCTTCTTCCTCTGGGTTGTTAAAACCAGGGACTGTTCAGTACAGTATTTAGTACTCAATCCCCCTATGTTGACGACCATATACTTACCTGCGGCAGATCCATGTCTTTCGCCTTTGGCGTCTTTCCTAAATGCGTAGGAGATTGTGATAGGTCTATTACATAAATACTGCCCATTCATGGCTTCTATAGAGGCATCTGCTGCCTCGAAACTCGCAAAGTTGATAAACGCATATCCTTTTGAGTTGCCTGTGTCTGGATCTCTCATGATCTATATGAATGATAATTCAGTTATTATAAACCGATTGTAAAACAGGGAAAATAACCATAGGGTCCAAAGCTTATCATTTCGGAGAGGGTCAAAACACTAACTAGAACATGTAAATTGAATTATTAATTGTATGGTGTTTAACACTGCTTTCAGCATTATTTTTAAATTATATTACAGCAAAAGAGCACCTATTTCTGCTTCCAGAGACTGTCTATCATCCGTACTCTGCACAATATTTCTTCCTAGCTACTGGCTGCTTTCCCACATAACCATCACCATACAACTGACTTAGCTACAGGGAAGAAGCTTGTGAGAAAAGGAGAAAATGCTTGTGACCAGCATTTTCTCCTTTTCCCACAATGTTTTCTACCCTGCTGGAAACAAATTTCAATTTTTGAATCATGTTTAATTTGTCGTCTGCAAGAGCTTTCAATTTGGACCAGTCTATAATTTTGTCGTTTAGTACAGAGTTAGTGGAACCTTGATAGCATATACTAGTAACATGATCTGCTTTAGTATCTTGTATTTACTTGTTCTTCTACAATGCTTTTGAAAGTGTTTTAGTTGCAGGACTTAGTTAACAAAGAGTTTCACTCGTATGTGGTTAATATTTTAATGAACAGTTATGTTTAATTCCGCCTTTACCTTTGGAGTTTGTAAGATGACACCAAAAGCACTGAAAGTATCATACAATAGCTTCTCATCTACCTCTGGGTCAAGATTACCAATAAATATGTTTGCACCAACATCTAGATTTCTCTGGTTAGCTGATGCCTGTCAAATAAAATGGATAAAACATGTATGTCAGAAGTAAAAAGATTCTAACAGAGGGACAATTTGATAATGACATAAAAGTAAGAGAAAAAATAATCAAATGTACACAGCAAACCCTTTTCCACACAATCCAGAGTCAGATTTTCACAGACCCTGAGAAAGAAAGTTTTTGAAAATACTATGGGAGGAGTAGAAAATACTGGTAGCAAGTATTTTCTCCTTTTCCCACAAACCCCTTCCTTGTATCTTTATTTAGACATTAACTTCTTATACATAATTGGTTAAGCCAATCAAAATTTGTGTAACAGATTTTTGACCTATATAATTTCATTGACATCGCTGAATGTCTATTTCTAGAAATTTGGACATTAAAAAATTATGCGCTGAAAACCTGGCCACTTCTGGTTTTGTAGCTGCTATAATAAGACACCTGTGTAACAATTTGGCAATATTATAACTTGTCAATTTGTTCGACATCATATACAAAAGAACATAAGGACATTACTGTCAAAAGAAGATATACGGCTGTCTTTACCTTATTAACTCTGATAGGTTTTCCATACATTTTAATCATATTCATAATTTTGATGGCATAGTCAGCATCATCTTCACCCATAAACTCCACAAACCCATATCCTTGGTGTGTCTGGGTCACCCGATCTTTGGGCATGTGAACATTCACTGAAACACAATAACAGGTTCTTCGCACCATCGTCATTATTTATAATTATTAGTAAACAAGGGCATCAGCAAGGAAATGTATGTAAATACTGTACTAGAGTAAAAGAGTTTAAGTATAAAATGAAGTTGATGATGTAAGAGGTAATAGTAAAAGAATTATAGATGATTTATTAATTAAAATAATTTACCCTTAGAGCTGTTTTACAACCCCTGGTTTTTACGACCTTGAGATAGAAACCTTTTGAAAACATTGCAGGAAAAGGAGAAAATGCTGGTAACCAGCATTTTCTCCTTTTCTCACAATGTTTTCTACCCTTCTGGAAACAAATTTCATAAATGAGTTACGTTTAATTTGTCGTCTGCAAGTGCTTTCAATTCCAACCATCTAAAATTTGTTTTAGAGTTCTCCAAGTTTTGCGTACCAACTGGTCCAGCCTGCAAGAACAGCTCCCACAGGATTGCCTCCGATACTTTATCATCCAGTCCACCAACATATACCGTAGCATCTGAAACAATATGACAATCAGTTAACTAATCACTAATCAGCTATGCATTTGCAGATGACAGAGGCGAAATAGTTTATCCATGGTAAAGTAAGCCACCGGTTACTTTTTTTCTTCTTTTGCAATAATGTCTTCAAAATCCTTCTTCCTCAGCACTGTTACAAGTCCTGGTTGGTTGACAAGGGGTTAAAAAGGCACTTGAGGGGTTATGCCAACATCAAAATAATGATGAATGCCAATGACAGGTCATCTCTTTACAAAACTACAAAATCAAAATTTTAGTCCTCACAGAAAACAAATAAAATATAGATCAAATGATTTGGTTTGTATTTAACTCTTAACGAAAAAACTTTAGACTGATCCAAATTGAAAGCACTTGCAGACCACAAAGTAAGTGCAACTAAAAAATTGAAATTTGTTTCCAGCAGGGTAGAAAACATTGTGGGAAAAGGAGAAAATGCTGGTTACCAGCATTTTCTCCCTTTTCCACAATGTTTTCAAAAGGTCAAAATCTTAGGGTCGTAAAAAGCAGGGATTGTTTTAACCCTTTACCAAACGACAAATTTATAGACTGGTCCAAATTCAAATTGACAGCATTTGCAGACAACAAAATAAATAAGACTGAAGAATTGAAATTTGTTTTGGGAAGGGTAGAAAAGATTGGGAAAAAGAAGAAACTGCTGGTTACCAGCATTTTCTCCTTTTCTCACAATGTTTTCTAAAGGCTTCTCTTTCAGGGTTGTCAATAGTACTTTTAGTAGAGATTGTGTGGTAATGGGTTAAAGCATACAACATCAAAATTTCTGTAATCCGTTTTCAGTTAAAGTTCGTTTAGGGGTATAAAGTCAGGTAATCTTTAGTGGAATAAGCAACCTTCCTGCCCTGCCAATGAAGGAATATGCTCTGTTAATTTTATCAATGAGTAGATTTCAATCTAGGGACCACAGTTTACTACAAGATTTTTCCATGCCAAGGATACCTACAAAATATTTTCATAATTTCGACCATATTTATTTTTTACAAAAAGAATCGACCCCATAATGCCATTACCCAAGTAACTTTGGGATAATTTCCCAAGTGGTTGATTTTTCTTGGGGACGAATTTGTCTGTCTGAAAAGATTTTGCCGTTTAACGGTTCATTTGTAAGAAATCATATCAAACTCTTTCCGAATTTAAGTAGTGTTAAAATCATTTTGTTGAAATAATACAAAGATATTGGAGGTTTTAAATCCTGTATTATTTAAAGCTCAAACCAAACCTTGATTTCTTTCTGCTATTGGCCCAGCAGCCATGTTGAACTAAAATGGTCAGGCGATTTATTTATTTTTTCATTTTTCGATGGTTGTACGGTTTGAAAGAAATTGAATACGACCATTTTATATTGTTAGAAGTATACAGTGTAATATATTTTCTTATAGTTTTAAGTTCAAGAGGTCATGCAAACTGTTTTTCATCTTAGAAACATCAAAAAACACATGTTCAAGATGCGAACTATTTTTCGTCCGCTACCAAAAAATCCCGGGAATTTTTAGCAGGGGAATCTCACAAGGCCGTGAAATCTGATCTTTTCAAAATGTTGATCATGAAAATGTTTCTAAATACTCTATGTTGATACATATCGAATTGTTTCTTTCGTATATGTGCAAAAAAATCAAACCTTTCCCACGAGCCCTTTGATTTTGAATTAATAGCATCCTTACCATTTTATATTAAAAGATGGAAAAGAGTTTCCAGATCTACTTCTTTGCTTTTCAGTGTCTGAAAAACTTTAACTTTATCTACTGCATATGGTGCTAAGTTTTATGGTCACTGAGACAGAAAGCTGTTGCAAACATTGCGAGAAAAGTAATTCTTTTCTTTTCTCTAAACTCTTTAGCATGTAAGCTTCATTTTTTCTTTTGTAAGATGGTAAAGAGTTTCTACCTATATGTTCAAGAAACAGAAATTTTATCCAACAGTGATTTGTGTGCATGTAAGATGGTACAGAGTATCTACTTCTTTTTATACTTTCACAAAGACGAAGAGTTGAAAAAGGATTTTTTTGTTCAAAACACTTTACCATTTTAATGAAAATATTTTGGTAAAATGGTTGGGAGTTTCTACTCAATTTGCTTTTTGATGTCTTGAAACTGCAATATAATGTAACAGCATGCATTGCCGAGTACTATAGACAATGAGGGAAAAAAGATCTTTCAAACAATAGGGTAAAACAGTACAAAAAAAAAAATGAATTTCAAAACACTTTAGTGAAAATATTTTGGTAAAATGGTTTGTAGTTTCTACTCACTTGCTTTTTTTATGTCTTGAAATTGGAATATAATGTAACAGCATGCATTGGTAAGTTCTTAAGACACTGGGGAAGAAAGCATTTTCAAACATGAGGGAAAAACAGTACAAAAAAAAAAATGGCTTTCAAAGCTCTTTACCATTTTAGTGAAAATATTTTGGTAAAATGGTTGGGAGTTTCTACACATTTGCTTTTTTATGTCTTGAAACTGCTATATAATGTAACAGCATGCATTGCAAGGTACTGTAGACACTGAGGAAGAAAGCTCTTTCAAACAATACGGTAAAAAGCTTAAAAAAAATTGATTTCAAAACTCTTTACCATTTTAGGGAAAATATTTTGCTAAAATGGTTGGGAGTTTCTGCTCATTTGCTTTTTTATGCCTTAAAACTGCAAAACAATGTAACAGCATGCATTACTAAGTACTATAGACACTGAGGAAAAAGATCTTTCAAACAATAGGGTAAAACAGTACAAAAAAAAAATTGAATTTCAAAACTCTACCATTTTAGCAAAAATATTTTGCTAAAGTGGTTGGAAGTTTCTGCTCATTTGCTTTTTGATGTCTTGAAACTGCAATATAATGTAACAGCATGCACTGCTAAGTATTATAGACAACGAGGAAAAAAGATCTTTCAAACAAGAGGGTAAAACAGTACAAAAAAAAAATGAATTTCAAAAGTCTTTACCATTTTTCGATCCCCCCCCCCCCCAAAAAAAAATGGATTTCAAAACTCTTTACCATTTTAGTTAAAATATTTTAGCGCAATATTTTGGCAAAATGGTTTCTGATACTGTTTATGGAGTTAATGCTTATTATGGATTTGAATCATTTCCTTTGTTTCCAGTAGTTTTGTTCCTGCTGTTTGAATAGCAACCAAAATTGAAAATGTAATGAGGAAATTGTGCAGCCACGTGAAGCAAAACACATCCATTTACCTATTTATTTACAAATATTTATTTCTTTTTCCATATTTTCTCACGTATTTGCTTCCCTTTGCGCTCTTCATCCGAACAAAACCCGAATCAAGTTCTATGTTTCATTATACTGAAGACTGGCGAAATTGCAAACATTTAATGGTCTAAGGGAGAAAACTCGTACTTTCTTAAATCTGCGTAGGTCCAGAGTCGTCTCCCTTAGAATTTTGAGCCGTCTAAAACCAAAGACGAATAAAATATGGTACACGCTCATAGTTTGTGGAGACGATCGGCATAAAAAATAAAAACTCTATTACGCTTATTTATAATGGATTATATAATGTTTTCACGATGGTAACGTAAATATTTACGTTTCTGAAGGATTGCTATATAATCCAAAATCAAGAGAGGCGTAAAAGAATGAAAATGATATTTTTAACCAGTCGGTAGTCTTCCTTGCTTGTCATCTTTTTGTAAACGCAACAACCGCTACAATTCGAATTTGTAACTGACGATTTATTTATATTGTTAAGCAGAATGTAAACATAATTCGGATTATTAAACATTCAAACAACATATAAATCGGTAGACGAAATTCTATCTAATGGATTATTGCACGTATACTTAAATATTTATAAAGTAAATGGTGATTCACATTGTCTAGGTCATGGTTGATCTAAAAGGGCAAAGCGTTTAAACATTTTTTACTATGTACCGATATCCGTAGACTCCGGTATCACCATATATACACCGGTACATTTGAGTGGCCGGAACTACTTTGACGTTCAACCTCACTGCCATCTATAGTTTAAACTGTACAACCATTTTAGTTCAAGCTAAACGACCCCATGCTGACGACATGCGAACGTTTAACTTCCAGTTGGTATAGACCGGGCTGAAGCTAAACTGCTTAAATTAAGTGGGACTGTGTAAGGTAATTCTTTGTCATAAATAACTAGTTAACTTTTATGTAATAATTCTTTTTGTTGATAACATTTATACACAAACAAATTTGTTTATAATTCAATAACATGGACGGTTTTGCAAAATAATGGGTTTTCGCGTGGTGGAAGACGATTCGGACCCAAGAATATTCGGCTCAAAGCGAAAAGTTGAGAAGATTCGGCCCACACAGAAAAAAAAAATTAGGCCTTAATTTTAAATTATGTTCTTTGTGTTGATATTGGTCTTTTCACTTAATATTTCAAAGCAGTTGGAGATTCACCTTTAACTGACTTGGAAATTTATGACTGAAACTGCCTTTTCATGGTCTTAAGGCATTTTGCCTTGGTCATTAATAAGACTTATAATGTTTTTTTTTTTATATATATTTTATTGTGTTGTTGATGTTATTGTGTAAATTGCACATTGCTATAAATTTTTTTGCTTTTGTTGTTTAATTATAGCTGTTGCAAACTCGCACGCAGAAATAGGGAAGCAGGACTCCTAAAACTTATGTAACTGCGTCCCAGATTAACTCCTCTAGGATGCAATTCTAATTTTGTTATAGTTGGGTAAAGATTCTACAGTCGAGAAACCTAAGAAGTAACTAATATAAAAGGATAAAATTTGTCAAGTGTGAACAAAAGTACCCAAAACATACTGCAGCTTTTCGTACCCTAAGTGTGGTATGGTGTAAAACCCAGCATTCTTGGCAAGCTGATTGAAAATAGGTATATAGTTAACTAAGCACTTGACATACTTATGTACAAGCCAGCACAGTGTTAACTCATTACCAAACGACACAATTTTAGGTTTGTCCAAATCGCAAGCATTTGCAGACAACAAAATAAAAGTGACAGAAAATGTGAAATTTGTTTTGTGAAGGGTAGAAAACACTGTTGGAGAAGGAGAAAATGCTGGTTACCAGCATTTTCTCCTTTTCCAACAATGTTTTCAAAGGCTTCTTTCTCATGGTAGTCAAAAGTATGGATTGTGTGGTAATGGGTTAAATACCAGTGGAGTGATACAGGGTTATCATGGCCCTCTTGTTTGTGTAAAAGTTGATGTAGTGTCAAGTTTCATTTTTATGTTATTTGTTTGTAGGATGGGTAAATCTTCAAAAGACAAGAGGGATGTTTACTACAGGCTTGCCAAAGAAGAGGGATGGAGAGCAAGAAGTGCTTTTAAACTGTTGCAGATCAATGAAGATTTCAACATTTTTACTGGTATCAGCCATATCCTTGCCCCCTTACTTCCCCGTTTTAACCCTTTACTACACAGTGCTGACTTTTGATGTTCCTGGAAAAGAAGCCTTTTGAAAACGTTGTTGGAAAAGAAGAAAATGCTGGTAATCAGCATTTTCGTCTTTTTTCATCATGTTTTATACTCTATCAAAGAACAAATACACCATTTGAGCCACATTAAAATTGTCGTCTGCAAATTATTTCAATTTGGACAAGGCTAAAATTTTATTGTCTGGTAAAGGGTAATGAACTTTTTTAACCCCTTACCAAACGACAGTCTGTACTTTTCCAAGCTGTAGCAGTTTAACAAATTAACCATGACCCAAATAATGGGTTTTGTTTTTGAAAGGAAAGAAAATATTACATGTGAGAGAGAGAGAGAGAGCATGTTGATAACCAGCTTTAACTCGTTACCAAATGATAAGATTTTAGACCGATCCAAATTGAAAGCATTTGCAGATGACAAAATAAAAGTGACTGAAAATTTGAAATTTGTTTTTTGAAGGGTAGAAAACATTGTTGGAGAAGGAGAAAATGTTGATGACCATAAGCATTATGGAAAAAGAAAGAGCATGTTATCAGTATTTCAAATTATTCACTTAATGTTTCCGATACTTTTTTAAATGGTATGATTTAAATTTAAATGTATTATGACACCTGCTTTGATAATTTGGTCTTTACTGGATCTTTAATATTTTACACAAGTGAAAACATCGTGACAAAAAGAAGAAATTATAGGTGGCTATTTTTACCACAATGTTTTAAAAAGAGACCTGCTGCAAGATACAGTACTAGAGGTTGTCTTTGGAAGATAATGTGTTATAAAGAAAAAAAATGGCAAGTACTCTGGCAAAACTGGGTTAAATGCACCGCTTAATAATTGCACTATACTATGCAAGCTGTCAAAAAATATGAATCCATTTAGTCTGAAAACTAGCCTAATCATGAATAGAATGGTCCTTTGACATGCAGAAAATGAAAGTAATAGAAAATGTATTAGCAGAGGTCAGCATGCTAGCATTTTCAAGGCTGACATAGGTTGGAATCCTTTTGGCAGATGTTGTAAACCCCCTTTTTACAGATCATATCATCATAACTCTTATTTTTATTTTTGCTAATTGCTTTTTCCCAGGTGTGAAGAAAGTAGTAGATCTGTGTGCAGCCCCGGGTAGCTGGAGTCAGGTCCTGTCCAGGAAACTCAGGTATAAAATGTTTTTGTCTCCATACTAAATAATAAAGTTCTACTTTTTACCACATGACAAAGAATTAGACATGTCAAAGACACAAAATAGGTTATTCAGGACTTGAAATCCTGTAGGAAAAGGAGAAAATGCTTGTCACAAATATTTTCCCCTTTTCCGCAATGATTTTTAATATCTTCTTCCTCAGGTTCATTCAGTTTGTCCTGTGTTAACCCTTTACAACACAATCCCGAGTTGAACAGCCTTTAAACAGATGCCTTTTGAAAACATTGTAGAAAAGGGAGAAAATGCTGGTAACCAGCATTTTCTCTTTTTCCCACAGTGTTAAAATGAAAACAAATACTGTTCTACATTTCATCATTTTAGCCACAATTAAATTTTCATCAGCAAATGCTTTCAAATGGGTAAGTCTACATCCTTGTGGTGTTAAAGGTTCAAAGAAAAATTGTTTTGTCTCAAACAAAGGGCAGTTCCAGACAGAAAACTAAAAGGATTCCTAAATGATAGCATTTGTCATAAACAAGACTAGAAAGTAATGTATGCTTGGAGAAGAAAAGACCCTTTACACAACAGTTGTGTTTGAGAATTCCGTTGAAAACATTCTTGGTCAAGGAGAAATTGCTGATTGCCATTTTCAGCCTTTTCTTTTCTCACAATGTTTTCTACCTTTTCAAAAACATTTCTCGCCATTCAATCAGCATTTAACCCTATTCCCAAAAATCCCTGGTTTTCACCACCTTGAAAGAGAAGCCCCTTAAAAACATTGTGACAAAAGGAGAAAATGCTGGTAACCAGCATTTCTCCTTTTCCCACAATGATTTCTGACCTTTGCAAAAACAAATTTCAATTTTTGAGTCATATTAAATTTGTGGTCTGCAAATACTTTAGAATTGGACAAATCTGAAAGTTTGTCGTATGGTATAGAGTTAATTTGTTGTTTACAAATTAATGCATTAAATGGACTTGTCAATAATTTTGTTGTCTACTCAAGAGTTAACCCTATAATACATTATCCTTTTGAAAACATTGTGGGAAAAGGAGAAAATGCTGGTAACCAGCATTTTCTCCTTTTCCCACAATGTATTTTACTCTATCAAGAACAAAATTCATCATTTGAGTTACAATGAATATTTCGTTTGCAAATGCATTCAATTTGGTCTGATCTAATTTAAATATTGTCAATTGGTAAAGAGTTTAAGTAGAGGCCTGTGTTTTTATTCACTTATAACTGCCCCTGAGTAGTTTCTAACAGAACGATGGACCGTATTTTTCAGGGGTGAGGATGGTAAGAACGATGTTGTTAAAATAGTGGCAGTAGATTTACAAGCCATGGCCCCAATTCCAGGGGTCATACAGATTCAAGGGGACATTACCAAGGTTATACTTCTACTGTTTTTTTAACTCCTGTGTAGATGACACTGTAGACTTGTTGTACCCTACAAAACGAATGTTTCCTGTGGTATACTGGAATCAGCCTTTCTGTCCGGGTGCCCGTCCGTGTGTCTGTCAGTGTGTCTGTCCATGTGTCTGTCTGTTGGGTTTATTAACTCTTTCAAAGCATTTGCAGAAGACAAATTGAATGTAACCCATATGATGATTTCTGTCTTTGGTAGGGTAGAAAACATTGTGGGAAAAGGAGAAAATGCTGGTTACCAGCATTTTCTCTTTTTCCCACAATGTTTTCAAAAGGCTACTCCCTTGGGGGTCGTGAAAAGTCGGGATTGTGTGGTAAAGAGTTAAGCCAAATTCAATGTCAGCTGTAGTTGAAAGCAGTTGTGGATGGCAATTTAACTTCCAAATGACAAAATTATGGATAAGTCTAAATTGAAAGCATTTGCAGAAGATGAAATAAATGTGAATAAAAAATTGAAATTCCATTTGGGAAGGGTAGAAAACATTGTGGGAAATGGAGGTAACCAGCATTTTCTCCTTTTCCCACAATGTTTTTAATAGCTTTCTTTATCAGGGTCGTTGAAAGTTTGGATGGTGTAGTAAAGGGTTAAATGTTGTTATAATGATGTGATTTCTTTAAAAAAGGTAGTAAACACTGTGGGAAAAGGAGAAGTTACAAGTTACCAGAAATTTTCCATTTCTTACAATCTTTTCAAAAGCTTTTTTCCTCATGTTCTTCTAGATACAAACAACCCTTGTAACCAGTATTTTCTCCTTTTCCCACAGTGTCAGTTTTAGAGCCACATTGTTATTGGTCATCTACAAATGCTTTCAATGTGGACAATTCTAACATTTTGTTGTTTGGTAAAGGTTCAATTTTGTTATATGGGACTATAAATGTATTTTGTGGAGAATGTACACCGAAATCAGACAGCACATATCTGCAATCTGATCGTACTGTACACCGTCAGCTTCTACTAACAATAGTTTGTGATATATTCTCTATTTTACCCATTTCTACACAATCCCTACTTTTTACAACCCGTAGAAAGAAGAATTTAGAAAACATTGTGGGAAAAGGAGAAAATACTGGTTACCAGCATTTTCTCCTTTTCCCACAATGTTTTCTTCTCTATCAAAGAAAAATTATACCATTTGAGCCACACTGAAAATGCCGTCTGCAAATGCTTTCAATTTGGACAAGGTTCAAACTTTGTCGTCTGGTAAGGGGTTAAGGCAGGAAAACATAAATCAAGTTTTGTAATGTTTGACCGTAATTTGCAGCTGGATAAGGATTGAATCTAAAGAAAAATGATGTAAATGTTTTTGTGTTTGTTGTATACAGACCTCAACAGCCCATGAGATAATTGGTCATTTTTCTGGAGAACATGCAGATTTGGTGGTTTGTGACGGGGCACCAGATGGTAAGTCAGATGCTGATATTTTTAAAAGCAAAAGCAATTTTGAGTCAGCAAAATGAACATTTTATTACTCCCTTTTTTTCCCACTTAGTATTACTAATCAATTTTTTTTTTATCAATTTGCCTTAGTGCTAAATTTTTTGTGATAGATATCAAACTTGGAAGCATTTAATATATCTGTGGTTGTATTAAGATTTAATTTACACAGTTTTACATACTAAAATTCAAGTCCATTACAAATGATTTCACAATCACTTGAACAAATGGTAAACTATAATTTTCATTTTTTTTTACTTTAGTCTTCTTTGCCTTGTGCTTATCGCTGTAACACATAGACGATATTTTTTGCAGTGAAAGATCATAATTTAGTTCATTGAGTGAATATTATCAGTAATTTTTTTTATGAAAAAATAACCTATTTTATATCTTTCATGCTTCTAACAGAGCTGGCTTTCTTAATCAATTATTTCTCTTCGAAACCTTATGTTGTGGGTACTCAATAGAATTGTCTCGAAGAGACAAATGAGTACCCACAACATACTGTTAAGTGGAGAATAATCACTACTTTTGATTTTAAATTCAACGTCACTCCCTCTATCTGGAGCTCTGTTGTAACCTCTTTTATATGCAAAATATTAGATTTTATCACATAACCTCCTTTGTTTTCAGTGTAATATACCCATTACGGATTTTCTTATCTCATACATATTTGATATCACATTAATTTTATGTGACATCATTTTTTTTGTCATTTTTGACATCATTTCATACAAGTGAATGAGTCTTATGGAAAATACTGCGAGTACATTAATGAATATTCTTGCATCATCTGATCTATATTTTGTGAAATGTCGTTATGTGATAAAAAGAATCTGACATTTGTGGGCGTTTGAGATAAGATTTTATTAAACTTGTCAAGGAATATTTTATTAAGCTCGCAAAAGGCTCGCTGAATAACATTTCCCTTGACTTGTGTATTAAATCTTATCTCAAAAGCCCATCCATGTCAGATCTTATATATATCACATAATTGTTAAAACTTGCCTTTACTTCACAAATTAATCTTTCTTGAAGATCTGTATTTGTCAAGTCTTTTATGTTTTAATACAAAGGATTTTGACGCAGTTTGGCATTTTTATCCCAGTTGTTAAGATTTACTGGACATGTTTTTACATCTTTTAGATTTAATCAGTTAGTTTCTTTTTTCAATCAAGTCTGCTCTGTAATAAGACTTTGTTCTTTGGACTTTTCTAATCTTTTGTCACCATATTTGATTAGGTGTCAAGCCATAGCTTGCCTCTGGTAAAACCTAATGTTAATAACTTAATTGGTTAATTTCCTTTTCATATTTCATTGGTTGCTTACAATTGTAAAGTTTCATTGGTCTTGTGACTATGCTTCTAAGTAATATAAAACTTGTAGTTTTTCATGTAGGGATACTTAGAAACTTACAAAATTGAGATCAGCACTTATTAATTATTATGAACAAAAGTATCTAAACATAACTTTTTCAGTGCTTGTCTATAATCTGTAAATGCTTTAAGTTTGGTAAATAATGTTGAAAGGTGATTCACAAGTACAATTATACATTTAAATAAAGATATCGGTATGGAACTGTTTTGTAATATTTCAGTGACAGGACTTCATGATATTGATGAATACATTCAGGCTCAATTATTACTGGCTGTAAGTATATGGTAGATGATATTTGGATTTCTTTGCTGTCTTTGCTTTAACTCATTGCCACACAACCCCTACTTTTGATGACCATGAGAAAGAAATTTTAAAAAACCTTGTTGGAAAAGGAGAAAGTGCTCTTAACCAGCATTTTCTCCTTTTTCCCACAATGTTTTCTACCCTTCACAAAACAAATTACAAATTTTCAGTAATTTTCTTTTTGTTGTCTGCAAATGTTTCCAATTTTGACCAGTCCAAAATATTGTCATATGATAATGAGTTAAGATTTTAGAAATCATGTTCAAGTCTAGAATTTTGTTTTTTGGCACAGAATTAAACTCCATAGCCTGTGTTGTAGACTGTGGTCTCTCACAGCAGATGGTCTTTCAATGCAAGTCAAGGATGGGGTCTTTATTCACCAACCATTCTTAATTTCATTCTTATTCTTGTACTAGTTCTATATTTAGAAAGTAACATAACTTCTGATTGGCTGAATCATTTGGTTTAAGCAGTTAGAAGTGGTGTTACTTTCAACTTTAGAAAATTTGTGAGAATTAAACTAGGAGTGTTCTAAAGAGTGGTTGGTGAGTACAGGCCTGGTTGATGAAAGAAAACTGTTGAATGGAAGACAGGTTTAACTGATGTTATTATTAATGTGTTTTAATTCCTTTCAAAAAGTTAACAAAGATCAGCCCACATTTCTGTGCAGTCTGTTTGAATAAACAATTACTCTCTAAAAATCAAAATTAAAGTTGGTCCTTGACAAAAAGTGTTTAATCCATCAACAGATGACAAAATTTTAGCCTTGCCCAGATTAAAAGCATTTGTAGATGACAATGTCAGTGTGGCTCATATGGTGTAATTTTTCTTTGATGGAGTAGAAAACATTGTGGGAAAAGGAAAAGGTTACCAGCATTTTCTCCTTTTTACATATTTTCAGACGGCTTCTTCCTTTGCTTCGTAAACCCAAACCAGGGTTTTTTTTGGAAAAGGGTTAAAACTTTGATTTCAAAGTTTTTCCAATTTAATCTGTTGTTTCTTTGTTTCTCTGTGTGATCCTGAAGAAAAAGCCAATCAAAAACATAGTAGGAAAAGGAGAAAATGCAGGTAAATAGCTGGGAAAAGGGGGTGAGATGCATGCTTACGACACATAATACGAAGCAAGTCGCCACATGATTATGGATAAAAAAAAACCCATTTTATTTTACACCTTGTTGAGTCTTGTAGTAATATGGTCCTGTGACATGCAGAAAATTTCTAAATAGCAACAATTATCTATCTGGCTTAGCCTGTGCGGACTGCGCAAGCTGACCTAGAGAGATAATTTTTGCAATTGCATTAACCCATTACCACACAATCCCTACTTTTGATGCCCCTGAGAAAGAAGCCTTTTGAAAACACTGTAGGAAAAGAAGAAAATGCTGGTAACCAGCATTTTCTCCTTTTCCTACAGTGTTTTCTACTCTTCCCCGAACAAATTTCAATTTTTCAGTCACCTTTATTTTGTCGTCTTCAGATACTTTCAATTTGGACCAGTCTAAAATTTTCTCGTGTGGTAAAGAGTTAAGCTCCCTTTTCATACAGCATGGCTCATTAATGCTGACGAGGCTTGTTTCTCTGATTTATTTTTTAGGCCTTGAATATTACCACACATGTCCTGAAACATGGAGGAATCTTTGTGGCCAAGGTATGTATATAATAAGATAACAATATCATCTAATTTTTTAAATGATTTATTGTAGACTGATAAAAATTATTTACCCTTAATCTTACTTGCCCATTTTGAAGGAATTCACTTATGCCAAGTCTACATGGCCCCCAACTCATCAACCTTTCCGTAAAGGCTGTTAGGCCAGTCTTGGTGGCTTCTTTCTTTAAATACGAGAGTTAGGGGGCAATAGACTCACTCATCAGTAAATATTGTGTAACAGACATTTATGTAAAAGCTAATTGGCCATCTCCTAGTTTTAATATGAGAGCTTCCTACTGTAAACATTAGAGTAAGGGGCCATAGACCTTAAATGTGTTTTTAAATGATAGTATTTGATGTTGGAGAGGTGGAAAACATTTTGGCAAAAGGAGAAAAAAGCTGGTTACCAGCATTTTCTCTTTTTTTCCGCTGTGTTTTTCAATGCTTTCTTGCTCAAGTCTTTTAAAACAAGGATTGTTTGGTAAAGGGTCAACACCTTGGAGAAAAAGGCTATTGAAAACATGGCAGGAAAAGGAAAAAATAAATTTCGATCATACACGGAAACAGACAATAATTATCCTCTTGTCTTTTGCTTCCAGATATTCAGAGGGAAAGATGTTTCTCTGCTTTACTCACAGTTAAAGATATTTTTTCCACTTGTGTCTGTGTTCAAACCTAGAAGTAGCAGAAATTCTAGCATAGGTGAGATTTTTCTACATCCTATCAGCGCACAAGTAAATTGTATACCAGGTATTTCTGGAATGAGTTAACCAGAAGGGCTAAATTTAAAATTGAAATAAACCAGACTCTCAACAAAGAGCCAAGCAAAAATGTTATAAATGGAATTTCTACCACTTTATTTTAAAGCCAAATGGTTGTCACTTCCTGAAATTTAAGTTCCATGCAATTTCAAAGTGGAGTAATGATTTCATTCTTTACTGAACAAGACTTTGAGGAAGAAACCATCTAAAAGAATAATGGAAAAAGGAGAAAATGCTGGTAGCCAGTATTTTCTTTTTCCACAGTGCTCTCTACTCTTTCAAAAACAAATACCAGTTTTTAAGTAACATTTGTTTTGGTGTGTGCAAGTGCTTTTAATTTGGTTGAGTGTTCAAGTGGTGATGGGTAAATAAAGAGAATGAGAATTAAGATATTCACCATCTGCATGACTAGCTGATCTCTGTGTGTCAGATATCATGGAAAGCCTAAAAATTTATCCTTTTGCAACTGTGTAGTGAAGGTATATGTATCATTATGTTGATCAAGACTTCACATACCAAAGCACAAGTACTGGAATGAATATGAACCAATTATCTTATTGTCAAATAACATAGTATACTAAACAACAAAATTTTGGACTAGTCCAAATTGAAAGCATTTGCAGACAGCAAAATAAATGTGAAACAAAATTTGAAATTTGATTTGGAAAGGGTAGAAAACATCGTGGGAAAAGGAGAAAATGCTGGTTACCAGCATTTTCTCCTTTTCCCACGATGTTTTCAAAGGCTTTCTTTCTCAGGGTTGTTAAAAGTCGGGATCATGTGATAAAGAGTTAAACTAGCTTTTTCACAGAGCTTGACTAGGTTTTATTTTCTTGTCAACAGAAGCCTTTGTTGTATGTCAGAATTACTCGCCTCCCGAAGGTTATATCCCAAACATGGCCAACCCACTGTTGGATCATCATTATGGTAAGATCTTATACATGTTTTGGTCAACCCAATATCTAACTATCCAGACCTTATCCACCCTCAGGTAAGAGGCTGTTTGAAATCACTGTGGGAAAAACAGAAAAATGCCAGCAACTCCTTTCCCTCAGCCTTTTGAATCCTTTTGACCATTTACCACACACTGCCAACTTAAAACAACCCTGAGGAAGATGGCTTGGAAAACATTGTGTGAAAAGGAAAATGTGCTTGTTACCTGCATGTTCTAATTTTTGCACAATGTTTTCTACTAATGAGAGTATCTTATCTCTTTTCTTCATCTTTACGTCTTATAAATGTGAAAAACATGATACAAAATGAGAGAATCTTATCTCTTTTCTTCATCTTTACGATTTCATACGTCATTTCAGGTTTTAGAAATATGTCCATACCTGTCCATATCAAGTAAAACAATTGCAGACAATAGAAATTAAACAATTGTTTGAATGATGGCATATATACTGTCATTTAAGCATGATAAGGTCTTTTTCAAAGGTTCTTGCTTTTTCTGTTATTCAGATGTTGACTTCAATAATTTAGAGGGCCCAAACAGAGTTATAGTTCCATTTCTTGCCTGTGGAGATTTGAGTGGATTCGACTCGGACAAGACATATCCTTTACAGGTAAGATTGCAAAGCACTTAACCCTTTCCCAAACAATAAAATTTTAGACTGGTCCAAAGTCAAAGCATTTGCAGATGACAAAATAAATGCAAGTCAAAAATTAAAATTTGTTTCCAGTAGGGTAGAAAACATTGTGGGAAAAGGAGAAAATGCTGGTTACCAGCATTTTCTCCTTTTCCTACAGTGTTTTCAAAAAGTTTCTTTTTCAGGGCAGTAAAAACAAGGGATTGTTTGGTAAAAGGTTAAAGTACTGATAGCCAGGGTGTCTTATTTTTAGTCCTTTTTTTTCAACCTTTTGTCAAAACATTCTTGATATTTTGATAACCAAGAGACAACAGGCTTTGAAGACATAGCGGCAAAAGAAGAAATTGCTTGAGTAGTATACTGCAGAAGAAGACTTTTTTTGATTAGACTAGTGTTGATACATTGAGAACAAAAGATATTTATTCTAAAATCCAGATTTAGTTACCATAAGATTGAATACTATAGTTTACAGGAATGTTGTTGACAGTATCTGTTTGATAATCGTTACAAAAGCAGGTAAAAAGTCCTATTTAGATTTCTGTTCTTGTAGCAATAAGTTACTGAATCCTCAATCATGTTTTTTATCCTTCCAGTGGCAACTGTCTATGTTTAAGGTAAAACCTGTGTAATGGAAAACAGCTATTTCCACTAAAATATCATCCTTCAGAATTAGCTATAATTAAAAATGAGTATTATTGAACTACTTTCACCGATTCATTTTTTCCTTCTTTGAATTTTCATTTATAAATCTAAAACCACTATACGGTAAAACCTTGTTATTTCGAGTCTCGGATATTCGAGAACCCGGCATATTTCGAGGAATTCCGAGAGTCCCGGCAAAAACTCTACTTTATTGAACCAAAAGTAGCTCGGTAATTTCGAGTCTCGATAAGTCGAACACAGATGCTGGTCCCTGTAATAATTTTCCTTCTTTAAATTGATTGTTTATTCGAATACAATATTTTTGCACCTCTCCAACGATTGTTTTCACACCTTTCCAAGCAAAGGATTTCATCTCGCCAGCCTGTCTACGGTGTGGCGCAAGTTTTACAAACTGACAATTAGGCCTACTACGGGGTATTCATACCACAATATGATTTGAGGTGCTGACGTTAATTAATGATGAGAGGCTAATTGTGACAACAGCCCTTTAAATTCAGTGTTGATCCTAAAGTCAGTTTAGTAGCAGCATTTGTGATCAGATGACGCCATATTTTATCAGTTTTCATGTCGAATCTATTTATAGCATCCGGTTTTTCCCAGTCGCATCGCCGCAGATTAGGACCCGTTTGATCACATAGATTTTATCTGTTTTGTTACGCTGACGTCGCACTTCGGGTTTGTTTGAATATCAGAATCAAAATTCTGATTCGGTATGACTATCACTGGTACAGGTCTTTTAATGTCGTAGAAATTTACCTTCGCCACTAGTAAATGTGATTTTCACGGGTTGTGTAGATATTCTGACCTGATTTAGTGTCGAAGATATTGGTAATGAGAAAAGTCAAAATTCTCTGTTTTTATCTCTCATTAGCTCAGCACTGTAACTTCAGTAATTTACACTTCTATGGTCATTTCAAAAGCGCTGAAATCAAACGGTACCGTTTGTGATTAAAAATTTTGACGTCTTTCTCGATATTTGAAAGGGCAGATTTTACGACTTTGTTAAAATGACAGAACACGACTTTTCCAAAAACTATCAAAACAAAGGCCAGATTATTTAGAATATTTAATTAAAAACCCATACTCATATGATCAAAACAGGAAATTCACACAAATCACATACGGTAAATGAATTAATCAAATAGGAACAGATAGATCTACAAAGTTATACTGCTCGGGAAGAAGACTTTGATCGTCAATCTCGAACGCACTTGCATTTTTTTCCAAGGACATTTTGGATGATTCGAGCACCGCGAAAACTCGAGCATTTTGCTCGTCCCCTTGGAACCTCGAATTATCGAGGTTTTACTGTATTCTCAATTCAAAAAGAGATAATAATTACCTCCCTTTTCAGAAAACTAACAAAAGAATAAAAAAATAATTTCAAGATAGACATAAACGGAATTTCTGATCCGTTAGAAATGTGTAAAAATATTATTTCTGCATAAGTCCTTATTTATCCTTATTTATCAACCTATTAGAATTTTTGCCCCATGTTGAACGGAAGTGCATTACTTGGGTCTTTCCTTAAAGAGGCCCTAATACTCATTTTCAGCCAGTTTTAACTCATTTTGTCTTTATTTTATCAAAATATAGTCATTCTTATATCTTCATGCTAAATATTGCGCCTGACGGTTGCAAGATTGCTTAGATTACGGTCCATAGAAAATGCATTTCGCTGAGTTGCGGCCTTCAACGAAAACAGACTCGTCATTTCCGGTTTTTGAATTGAAGATTTTCGATAACCGTTATACACTCGGGTATATTCGTATGATGATCACGCATTCTGTCTGTGACTATATTTGACCTTCGCCCTGCGTGTGATGCGGAAAATAAAGGAAAATGGATGCTTCTCTGTTGCAGCCTCAATTTTCAGACGGAGGTCTCGGCCTATGTGCAAATTACACTGTATCCGACTCTCGGTGGAAACCAACAATAAATTTCCGTGACGCACCACTCTTGTTTACAGTTTCAATCGTCAGCCAGTTTTCTTCTGGCCAATGTTCGATTTCTAATACAAATCTCTGTGTTTCTTTTTTTCAACTACACCACATATGTCAGTAATTTATCCATGTTTACACAAAGGATTGATTTCTGTACAATTCTAAATCGTTTGAAATTTAACAGCGTTTTTGAACACCGACTGTAGATGGGCATCTTTAAATTACATTTATTATTATGTCACCAGTAAAAGCTTTCAGTTTCTCCAAGTCAAAACTTTTGCTGTTTGGAGAAGGATTTTGGAAATAACCTCTTTCATTATTTTCACTTCTCAGTAATTGAAATGTTTGCATTGTAAATTAAGTGAAATTCATGAATACTTAACCTATAACCATACAATCTCTTCTTTTGATGACCCTGAGAAAAAAGCTTTAGAAAACATTGTTGGAAAAGGAGAATATGCTGGTAAGCAGCCTTTTCTTCTTTTCCCACAATGTTTTCTACCCTTCACAAAATGAAATTTCAAATTTTCAGTCACTTTTATTTTGTTGTCTGCAAATGCTTTTAATTTGGACAAACCTAAAATGTTGTCGTTCGGTAATGAGTTAAATCTATTCATGCATGTTAAAAGATGTTATATAAACTGGTGTGGTATTTTCAGTTGCCAGGCAGGGAGTATAAATACCATGAACCCACCCAGTCACCCATCAATCCTCCATACAAGGATGCTTGTAAACTCAAAAGGACAGACAAACTTGCAAAACCTTCAAATAAAACTGCCGACATCATTCAACAGTCAGAAAGTGAAAATAGAGATCAAAGTAGTGATGTTACCACTAAGACAGATACTGATACAATTCAAGTTCAGGGTGAGGAAACAGCTCATAGTGAATCTGAAGACTTGCAAGACTGCTGTGGTGATATTTTAGGGACTGGTTCTACCAAACGTAATGCTGACGATTTATTAAATGTGGAAAATCTCACAGAAACTGTAGAATCAAGCCTGAATATAGAGTTTTGACGAGTGTATTGCCTACTTCATTTAAACCGACCCAGGTAAACACCACTTACATAAATTAAACTTTGATTCTTTCTTTACACAACAGTTCCAAGTTTACATGACACTGAAGAAAAATGACTTTGGAAAGCATTAAGGGAAAAGGAGAAAATGCTGGTTACCAACATTTTCTCCTTTTCAGTCAGTGTTTTCTATTTTATCAAAAACAGAAATCATCATTTGAAGTACACTAATTTTTATCATACTTTCAAATTGGTCAAGTCAGAAATATTTTGGTTTGGTAAAGAGTTAACACACGAACATTTTTTTTTCTTTTTTAATGTTGTCATTTTTCTTAGTATTTTAACAGTTTGAATTGACAAAAATGGCAGAAAGCTCTCAAATAGGTTAGAAAACATTGTAGGAAAAGGAGTTATTGCTCTTTTTCCCACAGTGTTTTCAGAAGATTTGTGTAATGTAATCAGTTACACAATAATTTATGATTAATAGTTATAAAACTAGCCCTTGAGGGCCTGAAATGGCTGTGGTAGTGATTTTGCTTTTTTACTAGCATGCATCATGAATATATGATGCAAAGTGCAATTTCTGGAAAGTAGTTGTTTGGAATCAAGCCAAATATGATAGGGTTTTAGTATGCCTAGTAGTAAATAATCCTAGCAAATTTTAAAGAAATAAGACAAATAATGTGCACTTGGGTGGGTTAACAAGTACAAGCTATCAGTTGGCTGCTTTTCCTGAACAGATTTCCTACACTTTTAATGGAGTTCAATTCCTTGATGAACGAAGCAAGTTTTGTGTGTTTCAAAAGAACTGGATCAAAATTTCGGACTTTATTGCCTAAACAAGAAATGGAGATTTTCAACTCGAGTTGGCTACTTTTCCCATACTGTTTATGACATTTTTCAAAACCAATAGAATTCAAGCTATTGATAGGAGAAACAAACTGTTTAATGAAAATCCTACCACAAATGCAGACTTTATCAGGTAAGCAAGAAATGGAAATTTTCAACTTGAAATGGCTACTTTTCCCATCCTGTTGGTTGGATTTTTTTCCAAAATCAATACTGTACAGTTCAATCTGTCGATAAGATAAACTGTGCAAGCTTCATGAAAATCTTGCGACAAATGCAGAATTGTCTTTTTGCCACTGGATTGAAAAATTTATTTCTGTACCCATTTTCAACTTTTGTTCATATTAGGATAATTTTGTGTTTGGAAATCTCAAGCCTTCGATCCATCAGCTTGCTGAGATTGGCCTTGCAAAGCTAAAGACCACTGAGCTTGACCTGGCCTAAGTCATTTTCTCAGTAGTTTGGCATTTAGGCTCAAAAGGACCTATAAAATAACATTTTGGGCAGATTAGTTGACATGCATAACAACATTTAAATGTTTCCTACCTCCACATCTCCTACAACCTACTGCTTCATTGTGATTCTGTCCATGGTCTTGCCTTGCCAATACACTGGTAAGTTGGGCAATAGCTGCGGAGAGGACACTCATGGTATTGTCCAGCAAAGATGGAGTGGCTGTAGCTACAGGGTCAGTGTACCTAATGCTTGTCAGGCAACTGGTTAACTGTTAGACTTCCTGCAATGACTTTGCGCGTGTGTTGATATTGCAGATTTCACCATTCAATGTTCAAGGCAATTTGCACTTAGAATTTGTCGCTAATCCTTGTTTTAAAAGTTTCGATTTCCAAATGGCTAAGAAATTGTTTGGCACTTTCAGTGGGCTTTTACTTCATATTGAAAATTGTCAGGTTTATGGGTCTAGCTTTCTGAATTTATCTACCAGCACTGTTTTAAGCTCATCCTCAGTCGTTGGCATAGACGGTAAGCTTTCAGTGTAAGCCTAGCCACACAATCAAGATGCCATGATAACTTGGCTAGAGCTTGCTCATTCTTGATATTTAAGCACATGCAACACTGGTTGAATCTCTGAAGGAATTGGTCAATATCTTGATTGGTGTCTCTCGAGAATGTTTCCAGTCTAAGGAATGATGCCATAGTTGTGTACTGAAAAGATGCTCCTTGAGTAGCAATTGTTATTTCAGCACCTCAGGTAGCTGCTATAGGTGCTGTTGCTTCTGATAACTTTGATGGAGTTATCATCTATGACATGCTTCTTGATCTTGTTTGGACGATATTTACTCCAAAGGTTTGTGTTGCCAAAACCATCTTTACTCACTTGGCTAATACTGTATTTCCATGAGTATACCACACAGACATGTATAACTCACACCCCTAACTTTACTTTGAAATCTGGGAGAAAAGTCGAGTACTGGTATATTGCTCGCATCCTTAATAAAGCATTTTATTGAGGAAAAGTTTTGTGTACTTCAACTCATGACAACTGCAAATGGTGTCTGTTTTATCAAGGGAGGAAACTTTTTTATGCTCTTTAAAATCAAAGTTCCATAAGAAGTTCACAAAGTCATAAGGATAGTAAACTAAATTCAGCGGTTCTCTGGTGCAGCATATCAAATGTCAAGGATGTCTGGTCAGCATCTGTGATAAGTGGAAGTCATGCTGTTTACAAATAGGGACCATACACAGCCCACTTTCACATGTCAAGATCGCCGATTAACCATAAATTGATTGACACATTTTTGTTACGTTAGACTGAAGTCTGCACAGGTCTTCGAAAGGAATTGACACAAACAGAAATAAAATTAAACCACTTCTAATTCATTTTATGTTTTTTTATTTTTTTGAATTTGTTTATTTCAATTCATTTATGATAATTTGTTTATGAAAATAATGAGGATGACTGTGACACGTACGGTTTCAAAATTTAGACAAGGCCTAATGGTGTCGTATTATGATCTACCTGAGAGGCTGGTGCCGAGCCGGGGGAAAAAAAACGTAGTTCAGTTATGGTAATGTATAATTGAAATTGAATTTCACTCATAAGCTATAGTCTAAGGTGAGCGTTCCCGGGCCAATGGCCGTCTTGTTTAAGTTCACTTTGAACAGTAGCTTTCACTTCTTCGTAAAGTTTTGGTAGAGCTGTGTCAGGAAAGTATTGTCTGGAAGGAATGCTGTATCGTGGCTCAAGCACACTTATCATATTCCTACAGTCTCCATTCTCTACAAACGCTGAATGGTCTCAAGTCTTTAATTATGAATTGTAAAATAGAGTTTGTTATGTCTCTCACCCTTTGAGAATGGGCTGGCAATTTGGTATTGGTAAAAAATCTCTCTATATCTTGAGATTTCGTTGCTGTTCCACATGTTTTCAGAGTGGGCGAAGCCGAAGGAGAAGGTTTTGAAATCGAAACAGTGGGGTGTTTCCTTGTCAAATGGTCGGTTAAATTTGAGGTGTTTCCGCTGTATTTTAACACAAGGTATTAATCAAATTCTTCATATCCTCCTAGGCAGAATTGATCCGATCCACCAGGCACTTTATTGAAACGAAATGATAGTCAAGCATTTTAAATACAGGAACAATCATTTAGTGAGTATTTTGCCTTATGCCTGTAACTTCATTTTCATTTTGGTTATCTTTTTGTTTTCAAGAAAACTATTGTAAACCATCGATAGTTAGAAGAACAATCGCAATAGTTATTGACTTGGAAAAAAAACCAAAAACTATCGACCTATTGCTATGGCAAGCAAAACTATCATGATACAGCAGTGGGTCGACCTAACGTTATACAACTAATCTGTGACGTCATTTGGCGGTCTGTTCTCTCTAGCTTTTCAATTAGAATAGTCCAAATCGATCTCAATCCCAGTTTTCGGACATTTAATTTCTGTAAATATATATCTACATTTAGGTAATACCATTTTTAAAATGGGAGTTCTAATAGAAATTTGATTATTGAGCCACATGCTACAGTCTGATACAGTAGTGACTTTGTTGCATTTTTTCACCAAGATTGCCAAGAGGAAATCGCCAGACACTGGCAGGCAGGAAAACGTAAATTACCAGGATGACTTTAGATAGTGATTCTGGTACTAGCAACAATGTAGAGACCCATAGGTAATTCATAGGTAACTTGACTAGACGCCAAATCGGGCATTGCTCAAAAGTGACTAAAAATAAAATATTTTGTGTTTGGTGTATATTATGGAGTAAAAAGGGCAACTTTTTTACTTTTGGATGTAGTAACTTCAAACAGTGTTCCCACTCAAGCAAATTATGGCGTACACCTTGTTATAGAATTGATTCATGTAACAAATTTTGGTTGCACGCGAGACCTCACTTACGAAACAAAAAAGGGAAAAAAATCCATTATCAGCTTAACTTGTTTAACCCTTTACCACACAATACCGACTTTTCATGACCCTGAGAAAGAAGCCTTTTGAAAACATTGTGGGAAAAGGAGGAAATGCTAGTACCAGCATTTTCTCCTTTTCCCATAATGTTTTTTACTCTGTCAATAAACAATTGCACAATGTGAGCCACATTGAAATTGACGCCTGCAAATGCTTTCAATTTGGACAAACCTAAAATATTGTCGTTTGCTAATGAGGTAAAATGATGAATGTTTGGAGTTACTTGCTCTCCATAGTGAAAAATTATTTTCAAATCATGCTGAAAAACCTATATTTAAATTTACACACTAATGACTGATCAGTAAATTTCCACAGATATCTTAATATAATATACTTTTGTTGTGCAAAACATCATTATTGATTACTTTACTTTAAGTTTGGAAACATTATTTTCATACCCACTAATATGAAATCTTACCCCCAGATTTACAGCTCAGGGGTAGGTGTACCTGACCATTTGGACGAAGTAAGGTTCTCTAATAAGGGTCTTTTTGGACTTGACTTAACAACAATTTGCTGGTCCCCATTACTACATCCTCTTCGATGGAATTTGGCATTTCTTCTGGTGAAATAATTTGTTCTTTTGGATCTCCCATTTCCATGGAATAATGAATGTCTAACTGATGGTAAGACTAATCTCTAGATAGTTCCATATTGGTACAGCATAGTTTTTTCACACCAGAACAAAAATAGCATGATCTGTCATCACAAATTGCAGAGCAATCAAGTTCTCTAAGTAGGTTTGCCTGATCAGCTGAAGAAGCTTCTACACAGTAGGAAACAAACAAGAGAGTTTGGCAGCAGAAATGATATACCAGTCAGGGATTAGAAAGATTTCTCTAACAATAAATTCACGTTTATCTGTCACGTTTAGTCCACTGATAAATTGCCTCCCACAAATAAGCTGTTCATGATATGAATTTAGGTACCGATATAGAGACTGGAACCAAACACACTATGTGCAAATGACTTGCTAACTTGTGCCTGTTAGACAACATTGGCAAGATGTGTCTTTATCTAAATAGAATTGTGAACATTTGTGAAGTATATTTTGTCATTGTATTTCACTGATGTCATTTGTTTAAATGGGCATAAAATCTAGATCTTTAATTTACCCTATGTCAAATATTGCAGGGTCTCTCAAAATACTTAAGTATATCTACAGAGGAAGGACTATGTGTCTAAGTTGCTCCCTACTGGTATGTAGTTCTTTAGCTAGACGGATCAGAATATCTTGTTCAGTCTTTATTTTACTAACATCAGATGTATCTGTTTGAAGAACATTCAGCTGTTCAGCACTTTCATTTCATTTTATATTTATGTACTTGAGGATTTGGAGTTGTTGCTCAATATTAAATTGGAAGTCCTTCTCAGTCATCTTGCATTGTCTTTGATCTTCTTCACTCATTGTGAGAAGTTAAAGAGTTCATCCAAATAAAGTGTCAGTTCTTTTCATACATGCTGCCACTTGCTTGAAGGTCACAGAGTTCGACTATTGCGGGGATGTTTTCGCATGACAAATTAACATGAAGTAGATTACAATGTCCATTTAGCATTTGTCCCTTATCAAATGTATCTTTATTCTCCTTGTTCATTACCACTAAAAAGCTTTGTTGTGACAAACTCCATCCAAAACCAGGTTGGCTTTTCTTGCAGTGTTTCCCAAAACTCTGGGCCAAAAGAAACTAACGCAAAGGCTTCCATGATGATTGCAAGGTCTAATATCCTCTTCAGATGCTTCTCTCCAAAGTGTCTTTTTACTGTGACCAGTACTGTCCTCAATGATGATATTTTTTATTTGGACCTTTTCTTTGTTTTTTTCTACTGTCCTGGGTTCCTTTTCCTGGAATATTGTTTGAACAAACATTTAGCTAAATACTAGCAAGATAAGTTGACCCTTTCCCAAACAACACGTTTTAGACTCCCAGACTTTTGCAGACAATAATTTTAGATTTGATGAATATGTTGGAAAGTTCTATGAAAGGGAAGAAAAGGGCCTATTTGGGAAAGGGTTCAATGGTAATGAAGTTGACTAATTTTCAGTAATTTTGCAACAGCCAATGCACCTACTCATGTCTTTCTGTCTGATAATAAAAGAAAAGAGTGGAACCTAAATAAGAGGTGACACAAAAATAATGGTTATCATTATTATAAAGCTGCTAGGGGTTCTACAAATGTGGCGTAACACACAGGCAGGCAGAGGGGTCACCTTTAGGGTTGGAGTCCTGCAAACAAGCCAAAGACCAGAGTTATGTTTGAACCTTTATTTGTCACAGAATGATTATACATGTGTATGCAATACAATGGAAAACACTTAACAAGCATATTAAGAATATATATCATTGAATTCTATCATCATTACTAAAATGAGGAATTTTCTTTTTCATACTGAGAAATACTCAGAAATAAGCCATTCATGTATCAGCATTATAACATCTTAATTTGGGGGGAAATTCGCTTGCCTGTGAGTAGATCAAGGCAGATGTACAATGCTGCTACAATACTGCTCAAATCATCCTACTTCCCAGAATGAAATAATGTGTTAACTTATTGTTATAAGACTACCAAGTTAAAAAGTGAAAAACTAAAAACTTTTTGGTATTTAAAAGAAAAGCTAAACATGAATAAGTTACTTAACCAGGTTTGACGGAAAAACCGATGAATACAATTTTTCCTAAGTTCTTTTCCTACTTCTTTAACATATAATAAACCAGAAGCATACAAAGTTACTCTTAGCATTCTAAAATGAAGAATACTAGAAAGTATATAAAATGAAAACTAAATTTTTACTATATTTAAGACTAAACAGATCCTAAATTGCAGAAGTTTACATATTCAGTCCTAAATTGAAGAAAATAGCCAATAAGAATATAGTAAGTATAAGTTATTGGTCATATATTTCATTTGTATGAAATTAAATCGGAGGGAGGCGAAGCCGACCGACGATTTAGTTTCATACAAATGAAATATATGATCAATAACTAACTTACAGTTTGCCCTACTTTCTAATTGACTGACAGCTAAGGATGGGTGGAAAGAGCCATACAAGAATGACAGAAAGCTCGGTTCGACACGCCTCTTTTGATTGACGGTTGTACGTACGTGCGTTTTGAGTCGTACGGCGTTAAAACTGTTACTCAGGTTGTCCTTGAACTAGTTTCAGGACAATTGTCTGCAGTCAGGCTCATTCGGCATATCACGGGTGATGGTAGCCATCATATCCTTCATCTGTTTCTAGTGGACTGATATGCAGCAGATCAGTATATCCGGAAATACGCCGGTATACCATTCTGAAATTTGTCAGGCTCCTCTTCCCAAAGAAAATTTGGGTTTTAATTTTCTATCGAAATCTTTCGAACCATATTTCAGGCGACAAACAATTCGTAGATCTACATTAATTTTTTTATCGATTCCGATTGAAGTTTTAACTGACAGATAGACAGATGTGAATAACTTCATCGAGGTCGTTTATGTCGTTGCTAAACGAGTCACATTGGCCTGCCATGTATAAGACCATGTGACTCACAGTTCAAATGTAAACGACCGTTATACGGACGAGGTTAGATGTAGGTACAGAATCGGCCGAATTTCATGCATTTTGAAGCGATAGATTTGACAATGGATGCATGCTTTGAGCCGGTTTACGACGAAAAATTTTATAAAAAAATATTTTCCCCGACACAGGCGAAGTCTCGCTAACAAACTGTGTACATGTCCCTCTAAAGTGGCTCAGTCCCCGTGATCTGTTTCATTTTTAACCCATACCAGATAAGCCCTCTTTTTCACTGCCTTGAGGCAGAAGGCACGTGAAAACATTGCGGGTAGAGGAGAAATTACTTGTAAGGAGCATTTTCTCCTTTCCTGGTATATTTCTTTTTTTCTTTCCACAGACAAATCCTCTTATTTGAGCAAGTACCAAGTTGTTGTCTGCAAACGGTTTTAAAATTGGATCCAAGCCAAAATTCCCAGCCTGGTAAAGACTTCCTTACCAGGGTCGTTAAAACCAGAGGTTATTTGGTAAAGGGTTAAATACCACGTGGTCAAGTACGAGTTGTTAAGTCCCGGTATTCACGTGGAAATTACGTCACTTTTTTGGTGATGATGCAATTAGTTAGAATAGTCCCCACCCCTTTTACTACAGTGTATGCATTAGATTGGTATTTACTCTACAAAGACCAGCTAAAATACTGTGGGCGGAGCTTTTCGTTAACCGGGATACAACTGTATATAGGTCAACTATTTAATGATTAAGTGGTCACATATTGCAACATATTGAGTCTGTATGGAATTAAATCGAGCAGTTTTGAACGAAATCCGGCGTTTTCATTGGTTTAGAAAGTAGGGCAAACTGTAAATAAAGAAATAATTTACCTGCAAGCAAGCCAAGGACCAGAGTTACGTTTATTATTTGTCATAGAATGATGCTTGTGACTCCAAAAGTCCAAACCTATTTAGTCCTTCGGTTTGGCCAGGGGCTAAGTTGACAGCCATAGTGACATTAAAAAAAAAAAAGGCAATAATTTTGTCAGCTTGATCTCTGTTTCAAAAGATGTATCTGTCACTGTAATCTGTCTTGGCTAATTTTCTGATATTTGTTTGGAAATAATTCATAGGTAACTTGACTATGACACTAATTTTATTACCTTGTGTCCAACGCTACAAAGTGGAAGATATGTTTATGTGATTGGCAAGGGCAAGTTATCAATATTAAAGATTTTCTTTGAAACACTTATTGTGGTGTAAGAAAATTCTTAACCCTTATTTAATTATGCAAGTATGCACAAGAAAAAATATGCATCATAATATCATTTATAATCTATTGACTTTTAGCAAATTTGTTGTTTTCAGAGAAATAGAGGTAGACAAGCTTGCATCAATATTCAAATACAGTCAATCTTGTATTAAGAGACCACTGGGGCTGATGCAAGAGCGGTCACTTAATAAAACAGTCTCTTAATACAAAAGTTTCATTTTAGTTGCGGTAAGCAATGTAAGTTTGACTCTTTCAAACAATATGAAGAAATACAGGGTGATTCTTTCCTTCGATTGTTTATCCCCGGCAAGTTTGGCATCTGGTCAATACAAAAAGGGGAATTTGCACTATGCGGTAACATGGCATTGGGAAACTTAATTTTGAGTGCAGCAGTCATGTTTTGTGGTGCGAGTCCAGTGAAAGTACTGAGAGCACTAGACTTTTGCTTCAAAACAAAATATAAGCAGCAGTAGTTTTAATTTGATAAAGTCAGCTTATCTAACACCAAGCGTAATGTCAGTTTGGAAAAAGCACCAACAGTCCATGGCCATGGTAAATCACTGAAGCTGGCTAGAGGTATGAGATGTTGCACCCCCGGTCATACAGCAAAATATGGCTCTTACATGATAATAGACCTAGAAGTAAATCAAGTTATAGATTTTCAGCTGGTTTAGGTATGTTTGTGAAAGTTCCACTGTTTTCATAATTCATATTAGCAGATGAGCCCTTTACCACCATTTTTTAATTTCATCAGCATGAAGGAGAGGGTTTTTAAAGCCAGAATGTTTTCTTTTTACCACAATGTTGACTACTCTTTCATGAGAAGAATCTGATAATTTGACCCATGTTTTTTCTCCCTGTTAAAAGTCAAGATATTGTGTTAGATACTTAATAAAGTAAAAGCTTAACACAAAAACCCGAGGTAGAGGTAATGCTCAGAACACACAAACTCCATGAATTATCCCTTGATAACTTATATATGTAGTATCCAAGATACAGTGGATATTTAAAACCACAGTAATTTTCTGGAAAGGCATTTCTCACAGCTGTCACTGCACAGAAAGGTATAACTTTCCTGACTCCTTTACCCAGCAGTCCATATACCCATCTCACAAATCTTCTATAGGCAAGGTGTCTATACAATATGAAATTTATAAAACAAAGTAACAAGGATAAAGTGAGGAAAAATGTCACTTATTCAATATCCAATCTTTCACATATATGGGTTTCTGATCAGTGTTGGATATAAAAGGTTTAACACTTTAACTCATTACTAAATGACAAAATTTTAGGTTTCTGCACATCGAAAGCATTTGCAGATGACAACATGAAAGTGACTGAAAATTTGAAATTGTTTCGTGAAGGGTAGAAAACCTCATAGGAGAAAATGCTTTTTGCTGCTTACCAGCATTTTCTCCTTTTCCCACAGTGTTTTTCTAAAGGCTTCCTTCTTCTTGTTCAAGGGTGATGATAGGGCTGATGTGATTGAAATCACCCCAGCAGGGGATGGATTTAATATTTTTTGAGCTTCATCAATTATTAAATCTTTGGTCAACTCTATGTTTTTAAAGGCAGTGATCTCCTTCGTCTAGGAGGTGACTACGATAATCTTCTCTGTATTCTCTATTTTGGTTATTATCTCCCTCAGCATCACATTGGCTCCATTCTGAAACACATAGAATCAATTATGATATTTGGACAGAAATCTATGGACATAACAGGGGAAAATAATTTAAGTCAATCCTCCTTTCTACGCTTCAATTTCAACATTAACGAATATCAAGAATTATAAGAAAAGAATGCCGAATCCCCAAAAATCTCTCGCTACTCCTGTGCCCTTTACCTTATATACTACCTGGAAACTGAATCGGCCACGTACTGGAAATGTTCCAGGTCACCTGAACTGCCCATGCGCTGGAAATGTTCCAGGACCTAGATAGCTTAGGTGAATATAGGATGAGTCACCTAAAAATGGGTAACCCAGACAACGAAAGTGTTACATTCCTCCCCATCTTACAGAGACATTTTCCAGTCAGAAAATGTCTGAGAACAAATATCATAGCAATATGTTAAAAAAAAAAAACGCATTTACTATTGTCAACTAAAATACATTATGAAATTCTCTCAAACATAATAAAAAGAGTCCTAATTCTGAATGCATTATTTGTCACATTTGCGGTATTGCGCCAAATTTACACGTATAGTACACAATAACTTATGTTTATGAAGATTGTTTCTTGTTCTTGTCATTGTAGATCTTTACTGAAAACAAATATAACCAAGGAAAAAAAAAAAAATAAGTAAATAAAGAATCTTTTAAATAAATAGTTGTATGAAATACAAATAATGAATCTATAAGTTTAAACTACATAAAGGTCCACTAGAGTTCCGTGCACATTTTCGTTTAACACCACAGCACATTTATGATAAATCCTTGATAAAAAGACTTATTGGGCAGCCCTTTGCTGCGCGTGATGTTGTAGGGTCCTGATGCTTTCTGGCGTCCTTGGTGGTGGCATCTGGAGTGACAGTGAATGTTGGCTATGCTGACTGGAGCTGGTGGACGCTGTCAAACTAGCGTCCAAAGGAGATGCACTGGTCATCGTCCCAGCTGTAATCATAAGGTGCAGTGCAACCTGTTGTCGCGAAGGGAATGTTGATGCATACTGGATGGTCAGCTATTTAGTTTCTACTGCACAAAAAGTCGGCAACTTCGAGCCCAATGTCTGTCAACAATGTACGAATGTACCTGTCCTCAAGGCACAGTAGTCACGTTCGCAACACGTTTTCCACTAGTGCTGACACTTTGTGTGAAATGTTATTCCAGTTAGGATTCATTTTTAGCTCCACTGGCCAAAGGCCAGCGAGCTATTGCCATGGCGTTGTGTCCATCGTGCGTGCGTGCGTCCGTGCGTGCGTCCGTGCGTGCGTCCGTAAACTTTTTCTTTAAAAAACTTCTCCTCAGAAACTATTGACTGGATTTTTACCAAATTTCACGGGAATGTTCCTTAGGTGGTCCTCTTTCAAATTCCTTCAAATAATTGTGTTCCATGAATAATTCTGGTTGCCATGGCAACCAAAGTAAAAAACCTTTAAAAATCTTCTTCTCCCAAACCGTGAATTGGATAGCTTTATTTTTTTGCAGGAATGTTCCTTAGATAGAGGTCTACAGAATTCCTTAAAAAAAAAAAAAAAGATCCGTCAAAAAACATGGCTTTTATGGGAGACTCATTTTCCTTTTATGGTATAAAGTAAAATCTTTGAAAAATTTCTTCTCTCAAACTACTTGTTTTGATTTCATTGTTGTATTGAAGGTTAGTTCCAATGGTGGTCTTTACCATACAATCCTGACTTTTAAGGACACTAAAGAAGAAGTTTTTGGAAAACACTCTTGGAAAAGGAGAAAATGCTGGTAATCAGCATTTTCTCCTTTACCCTCAGTGTTTTCTACTCTATCAAAGGGAGAAATCATCATTTCATCAATGTTTAATTTGTTGTCTGCAAATGCTCTCAGTTTGGTCACATCCCAAATTTTGTCGTTTGGTAAAGAGTTAAAGATGGTTGCTTTACATAATCTATAATCCTTTTCATATAAAACAAGGGAAACTCTGCACTTTGATTAGTTCTGGTAAAGGTTTGTTGACCTACTGGTGACCTGGTACAAAGAGGGACAGGGCTTTACTGTTGTGATAAGGCATTTTGTTATCCAATCAAACTGATCACTGACAAAGAAGACTTTAGAAAACATTGTGGAAAAAATAGAAAATGCTGGTAACCTTTTCCCACAATGTTATCTACCCTTCACAAAACAACTTTCAAATTTTCAGTAACTTTTATTTTTTCATCTACAAATGCTTTCCATTTGGACAACCATAAAATGTTGTCGTTTGGTAATGAGTTAACTCTAACCAGAAGACAAAATTTTTATAACTGGCCATAATTGAAAGATGTTGCAGACAACATAATAAATCTTCAAATTAGTAAAACTTGTATCAAAAAGGGTAGAAATTATTGTGTCAAACTAAGAAAATGCAGGTAACTTTTATTTTCATCTTTTCTCACAATGATTTTCATAGCTTTTTTTTTTCTCTAGTGACCTAAAATGTAGGAATGAACGGTAATTGTTAAAAACTTCTCTTCACCGTTACAGAAAAATCAGGCCTGTGGAGCGATACAGGTGCTCAAAGTTTTTTTGATAAGTATGGTGCGAAGAAGATATTGAGAATGCATCTGTTTTCCTTATGATTCTCCTTAAACACACTGTAAGGGAGTAATCATGCTGCGTTGTAAGATTACACATATACATAAAAACAACTACCTAGTTGGTAAAAATAGTTCTGCTATGGAAAGTAATTGGTACAGGGTTTTTTTCTCTGGTTCTTTGTACATATATTTCTATCTAAGTCTTTCCAGTACAGATGCGGATATAATCACACTCTGCTAAGAGGTGGTTCATTGGCAGACACCTCGGCTTGTGGTAACGTTCCACCTGACTTCATCTCTTGAAGCTCGATCTTGGTTGATACCGTAGGCCGTTGTCATTTCTTTTGCGCTTCTTGCAAACAATTTGGCAGACACAATACAATAATGATCAATACTACCACAACAAGCACAAGGATAAAATAAAACCAAGGTGAGATTGAGGATTTCGTCATCAGGTCGATATGGCAATGGTTTTCAGATTAAATCTTTGATATGAGAAAAATTCGCAATAGTTCAATCATGTTGTTATAAACAGTCGTTGACCTACCCACAACAAAAGGCATACTTATGGTGAAGTATTTGATTGTAGCTGTACAACCAGGATTCACCCTTATTACGTCACAATTTGGATTTGTTTGTAATTGTTAAAGTTGTCTGTTACACACGACAGCGAAGTTCAATCTAGTACAGGACATCACAACCCATGAAATGCCAAATAAGTGTTTAGTTAAATTCAAATTTTCTTTCGTTACGGTTGCAATGCAAAAACAATTGTGCATACCTTGGTCGAGATTAACAACTTGATCAGGCACGTCCGACTCAGGCTTACAGGAAACTCAGGACTTTGAACTTTACAAACTTAACATTGTTATAACTGCAATTAGTAAGCAGGGAATGCCCAGCCACTCAATATCATATTTTATGCACGTTATAAATGACACATATTTCTTTTTCATTTAAAAAAGTTCTTTTTATCAATCCAACATTGACTTCAAACCTTTTTATCACAATCTTAAATCTTATCATCTAAAACTTTTGAGTATATAGGGATTGCCCTGTAACTCGATAATGCCCCTTATGCATCCTTCTTAATTCAATTCTTTTATTGTCATTTATGTATTCAAACTTTATTCTGTAAATCGATAATGCCCTTTATGCATACTTCTTAATTTAATTCTTCTATTGTCATTAACGTATTCAAACTTTATTCAGTTTAAACAACTCCACTTTATTAACTTTTAACACAGATATGCGCGCTAAATGACCAAAGCTGTCGATGCGCTATAAAACAACATCCATTCATTATATCTGCAAGCTCGAAGTTCTTTGCATGATAATAGCTGGTAAGTAATTTGAGGTTTATCTATTAGGAAACCCGGTGCTTTTAGACCATAGGTAGCAAGTAAATCTAAGTTGGAATTATTCCCTTGTATATTGAATGAGAATTTTGAGAACACAGGTAAGAAGATTATGCATACGCAAACGACAAGATACTTGTTGAATATGTGTCAAGTGTTCTAAGGTTTGGGAGTAGATTAAAATATCATCAAGATATGCAGTGGTGAAGTTACCTAAGCCTTCAAAGACTCGATTCATTAATTCTTGGAAGATAGCTGGAGCATGTATAAGGCCAAAAGGCATGACATTGAACTCAAAAAGGCCACGGTGACAGGTGAATGCTGTCTTCTCCTTGTCACTATCAGCCATCTTTACCTGCCAATACCCTGACTTCAAATCCAAAGAACTGAAGTATTTGGCTTTACCTAGTAATGCAAGTATGTCGTCTATCACGAGGAGAGGGTATGAATTTGTTTTCGTTATCTTATTTAACTGGCGGAAATCTACACAAAAACGTTTTGAGCCATCTTTCTTATCTACAATTATGATAGGAAAGGACCACTCAGACCTACTTCTTTAAATTATTTTGGCCTCTTACATTTCATCCACAGCCTTATCAATAATAGACCTGTTATTGAGTTGAGCACGATAAGGTTTAAGCTTAATTGGAGGATGATTTCTGACTGCCCTCATCGTCAAAAATGTTGCCATGTTTTGCGTAATACAATGGCATTTTCGGCCATGTCAGTTGGATCCCCATTGCAGTATTCTTTCGTGGACTTCATACGTGTCACTGGAGTAATACTTTTCCATTAAATTAATGGCCTGTTGTACTTTTACCAAGCTTTTTGGAGCCTTTTCAGTCTTCTGCTTTTTAGCTCACCCTAGCGCATAGTACTAAAGGTAAGCTATTGTGATCGTCAGTCGTCCGTCAACAATTTCTTTAAACATCTTCTCCTCCTAAACCACAGGGCCAATCTTCATGAAACTTGGCAGGAATGTTCCTTGGGTGAAGCTCTACCAAATTTGTTCAAAGAATTTAATTCCACCAATAACTCTGGTTGTCATGGCAACAACAAGAAAAAAAAGAAATCTTTGAAAATCTTCTTCTCTGAAACTAGAAGGCGTAGAGCTTTGATATTTGGTATGTAGCATCTCCTAATGGACCTCTACCAAGTTTGTTCAAATTATGGCCCTAGGGTAAAAAAACTGGCCCCACCCCGGGGGATAACATGTTTGAGCATAGGAACAAAGACAGAAAACTTTAAAAATCTTCTCCTCTGAAAATTGAAGGCATAGAGCTTTGATATTTGGTATGTAGCATCTCCATATGGACCTCTAACAAGTTTGTTCAAATTATGCCCCTGGGGTCAAAACTGGCCCACCCCAGTGGTCACAATTTTGAGCATAGGAACAAAGAAGGAAAACTTTAAGAATCTTCTTTTCTGAAACTTGAAAGCATAAAGCTTTTATATTAAATATGTGGGATCTCCTAGTGGACCTCTACCAAGTTTGTTCAAATTATGCCCCTGGGGTCAAAACTGGCCCCGACCCGGGGGTCACAAGTTTGAGCATAGGAACAAAGAAGGAAAACTGTAAAAATCTTCTCTGAAATTTAAAAGGTGCATCTTCGGATACCCCGGGGTCTCCCTATTTGCTACGCTACATCGACCCTGGGACAATTGACTAATAAAACTTTGAATCAGCTGCCGAAAATCGATACGAAACGTCATAGCGTACAGTCCACTCGCCCATCACAAAATGATGATGGAACCAATAAAAAGCCAGCATTCGGCCAGCGGTAAAGTGAGGGAAATTCAATTAATTGTCCCAGGGGTCGATGTAGCGTAGCAAATAGGGAGACCCCGGGGTATCCGAGGATGTAAAAGACGTAGAGCTTTGATATTTGGTATGTGGTATCTCCTAGTGGACCTCCACCAAGTTTGTTCAAATTATGCTCCTGGGATCAAAACTGACCCCACCCTGGGGATCACAAATTTGAGCATAGGAACAAAGGAGTAAAACTTGAAAATTCTCTTCCTCAGAAATTAGAAAGCATAGAGCTTTGATATTTGGTCTGTTGCATCTCCAAGTTTGTTCAAATGATGCCCCAGGGGTCAAAACTGGCCCCAGCCCTGGGGTCACAAGTTTGAGCATAGGAACAAAGAAGGAAAACTTTAAAAATCTTCTCCTCTGAAACTAGGTGGCATAGAGCTTTGATATTTGGTATGTGGCATATCCTAGTGGACCTCTACCGAGTTTGTTTAAATCATGCCCATAGGGTCAAAACTGGCCCCGCCCCGGGGGTCACAAGTTAGAACATAGGAGCAAAGACAGAAAATTTTAAAATTATTCTTCTCTAAAACTAGAAGGCATAGAGCATTGATACTTGGCATGTAGCAGTTATTAGTGGACCTCTACCAAGTTTGTTTATATTATGCACTTGGGGTCAAAACTGGCCTGCTCCGCGGGGCCACAGGTTTGAACATACAGTAGCAACAAAGAAGGAAAACTTTAAAAATCTTCTCTGAAATTTGAAGGTGCAGAGCTTTTATATTTGGTATGCAGAATCTTCTAGTGGACCTCTACCAAGTTTGGTCATATGATGTCCCTGGCGTCAAAACTTGCCATGCCCTGGAGGTCATAGGTTGGAACATAGGAACAAAGAAGGAAAATTTTAAATTTCTTTTTCTCTTAAACGGGAAGGTGTAGAGCTTTGATATTTGGTATGTAGCATCTTTGAGTGGACCTCTACCAAGTTTGTTTAAAGGATGCTGCTATGGTTAAAACTGACCCAGCCCCGGGGACCCCAAGTTCGAACTTAGGACAAAGGAAGAAAATTTAAAATTCTTCATTGAAACTGGAAGGTGTAGAGCTTTGATATTTGATTGCCCTATGTCCGGCGTCTGTCGCCTGTCAACAATTTCTTTAAACATCTTCTCCAAACCCACTGGGCCAATCTTGATGAAACTTGGCAGGGATGTTTCTTGGGTGAAGCTTTACCAAAGTTGCTCAAAGAATTGAATTTCACTCATAAGCTATAGTCTAAGGTGAGTGTTCCAGGGCTAATGGCCCTCTTGTTTTACCACAGGATCGCCTGGTGTTCGTCGTCAACAATTTTTTTAAACATCAACTTCTCCTAAAGCGCTGGTCCAATTTTAAATTTAACTTGGCTGGAATGTTCCTTGGGAGGTTCTCTTTAAATAATTGTTCACAGAATATGATTCCGTCGAAAACTCTGGTTGACATGGCAACCCAATGGAGTTTTTTTAAGAAATTCTGTAAGAATCTTCTTCTCTGAAACTGCTGGCCAGATTTTGAAATAATTTCGCCGAGATATTCCTTGGGTGACCCTTTTAAAAAATTGTTTGCGAAGTTTTGATCCATCAAGAAAGATGGCTCTGGTGAATGGGGGCTACTTGCACTATATAGAAATGAAGAAATTCTTAAAAATTCTTCTTCTCTGAAACCGCTGGCCAGATTTTGAAATAATTTAACAGAGATGTTCCTGGGGTGACTCTTTTAAAAAATTTTTCGTGAAACTTTGATTCGACAAGAAACATGGCTCTGGTGAATGGGGGCTACTTGCACTATAGGGAAATGAAGAAATTCTTAAAAATTCTTCTTCTCTGGAACAGCTGGTCAGATTTTAAAATAATTTCACAGAGATTTTCCTTGGGTGACCCTATTCAAATTTTTTTTGTGAAACTTTGATTCGACAAGAAACATAGCTCTGTGAATGGGGGCTACTTGCACTATACAGATGTGAAGAAATTCTTGAAAATTCTTCTTCTCTGAAACAGCTGGTCAGATTTTAAAACAATTTCACAGAAGTGTTCCTTGAATGACTCTTTTTGAAAAGTGTTCGTGAAATTTTGATAGATCAATAAACATGGCTCTGGTGAAAGGGGGCTACTTGCACTGTACAGAAATTAAGAAACACGTGACCTTTAGGAAATTCCTGGGCTAAATAATGATTTTGTTTCCAGTGTTTCAATACCTCAAAAATTCAGGTGAGCAATCCAGGGCCATCTTGGCCCTCTTGTTTTAAATTAACCTTTCTTTGAGGGATTATCTAGGAGAAAAATCCAACAAACAGATATAAAGAACATTCTACGGAGCATGTTCGATCGGGTACTCAGTTAATCAGTTACTCATCGCCATCCCAAGTAAAAAGCCATCTTGGACTAACCTGCACTGAAAAGACTTTTGAAAACATAGGAAAAGGAGAAAATGCAGGTAACAAGCACTTTCTTCTTTTACCACAATGTTTTCTACCCTATACAAGAACTTCAGTTGATTTATTTCACTATCAAAAATGTCTTCTGAAGCTTTCATTTAAGACGAGTCTAGAACTTGTTTTCGTTGTTTCGTGAGGAGTTAACGTAACAGCGAATGGTTATATAAATCTCTGCAACATTCTACATCTTCTCAACTATCTTAAGTCTGTAGCCATTTCCTAAACAATCTGAAAGTTTGTCACTTCATTCATCTGACAGGTGTTTAATGTTTTCCAGACTATCTGAACTTGAAGTTTGTAATCTTCCAGCTATACAGCTTGTTGACATTTGAACTATCTAAAGTCTATTGATATGGAAACCATCTTCAGTCTGTAATCTTCTCAAGGTTATGTCTTTTATCTTCTCAAACTTCTGAAGTCTGTATACATCTCTCCTTCTTCAAGTCTATTTTCCATATCTGGAGCATAACTTCTACATTTATCAGTGGATTTCAAAAGAAAACTTGGCATACTTGTTCTCCTTAACAAGTACTAGACTAAGTGTCATGCAAAAGTGTCAAGTGAAAAGTTTGTTTGGATATGCCCAAGGTCACAATTGAAGGTCAAATGTTTAACTAAACTTGTGTGGAGCATAACTTCTACATTATCAATAGATTTTATTAAAAAAAATGGCCCATTTGTTCTCCTTAACAAGTACTAGTGTCCTGCAGAATTTTTGTTTCGATACACCCAAGGTCAAAGTCACAGTTGAAGGTCAAATGTTCAAATTGACCTGTCAATTATGAATGAGGAGGAATGCCAAGTTGATCTCCCTACCTTCATTGATCTGTTTCTGTAGAGTAGGCAAAACATTGTCTACTGTCGAAATGGAATCGGATCAGATGCTGGTCTGCGTTGTCGCTGGATTAGCAGGAAGTTCCCTTGTTGACAGCCTTTGAGTATTATTATACCATTTCCTGAGGTTAAAATCATCCTTTTGTTTGGTCATTAGGTAAGTGACAGTGAACTGTAACGTTGCTAAACATTGAGTAACATTATTCAACGCTGACAGTATATTGGCCATCTTGTTGTTGTTGTGGTTATCATCAACAGAATGAGGCTTGTTCTTGGGCATTTCCACCTCATTTGAAGATGGGTTTCCCAAAGAAATAAGTGCTCTGTACATATCTAAACGCCATGACAAAGTAGTTCCTTTGTTTTCCAAAAAGGTTGAATGCAGGAACCTTTTAGTAACATTCCTGACTGGTGCCCATATACCAAGATCCCTCCATAACCAGTCCTTTAGTTTGGCTATAGTCCAATTTGAGTGATTTTCTTGATCCCAGAGTCAAACTGTGTACAGCTAAGTCTTTGTTGAACTAGAATACGTCTGATTGTTATCCGATCTTCCTTGTAGAGAGTCATCGCTAGTAGGATTTCTTGCATTGTGTGTTCTTCTAGCACTCATTCTACACAAAAAAGTGTTGTGATTGTTAAAGCAAGTCCTTAGAGTCACACCTCTGTGAAATAGTCTTGAACAGTCCTAAAAAAATTCTAACTTTGTTCTGGAACAAGTATTCCAGAACAGCACTAGAACATCAGTTCTAGAACATTTCAAGAATTGTTCTGCAACGTTAAATGGGACAATTGTCAGAACAATAGTACTAAAACAGTTCTGGTGCGAAAGTTCAAGATTGGGTTGAGAACAGTTCCAGAACTTGTCTAGAAAATTGGGTAACAATAGTTCTGGAACAGTTCTGGTACACAAGTCCCAAATTATGTTCAGAACAGTTCCAGAAATTTCTACTTGCATATAATAGAACAGTTCTTGCATTGTTCTTAACATAGTCTAGGACTTTTGTTACAGAACCGTTCTAGAACTTTTGTTCTTGACAGTTATAGAACTGTTCAAGTACTAATCTGGAATTGGACTAGAGCTGTTCTAGAATATCTATTCTGGAACAGTTTCAGTACAATTCTAAAACTGGTTTAGAAATATGTAGGACAGTTCCAGAATAGTTCTAAGATATTTGTCCAGCATTTTCTCTTTAGGGAATAAACTTAGGACAGTGAGCAGGAAACAAGAGCTGTCATTAGACAGCACAGCTTGCATGGACCTATTTCCATCAACATACCAGATGTGAACCATATCAATTACTTAGTTTTGGAATAAGAGCTCAGCTCTAGAGAAACTTAAATGTGATATTTCGAAGTCTGTGACCTTGAACGTAAGATCATGGGCATGGGCAGGATATTGCTCAATAATCTTTGGACCTGTCTCTGTCATAACGTAAAATATGAAACAAATCCATCATATTATTTAGGAAATATGGGTTCTTATAAGACCACTGATGCAGACGCTGGGGGTAGTGCAATAGCTCTTTCTAGACTTTGTCCAGGCGAGCTAAAAATGTAGTGAAATTTTAAGCTTTACTACTCTTACATAAATGTCAGTCAGTAAATATTTACAAGATAAAGTTTATTATAAAACACCAAACAGCGTCTTCCCCTTTAACCCTTCTCATGCTGAATATATGTCGTCTGCTTCAAATGTTGTCTATTTCATTACTAAATTTTATCTGATTTCTTCAAAATTTGGCATAAAAACTGACTGAGTGGCACACTTGGCATCTGGTCTGATTCCAAGAGCCATCCAGACGCTACTCTAACATGTCAGTAAATATTTACAAGCAATTATAAAACACCAAACAGCGCCTTCCCCTTTAACCCTTCTCATACCGAATATATGTTGTCTGCTTCAAATGTTGTCTGTTTCATTACTAAATTATATCGGATTTCTTCAAAATTATCATAAATACTGACTAAGTGGCAAACAGCTTAGAACCTGACCAGACGGCAGGTTGATTGGCGTCTGGTCTGGTTCCAAGCTATTTGCAAAAGCCATCCAGATGCTACTCTGACTGTAACATAATGTTAGTAAATATTTTAATTACAAGATAACAGTTTTTAAACTATTATTTTTAAACTATTATGAAACACCAAAGAGGGCTTTCCCCATTAACCCTTCTAATGCTGAATATATTACGTCTGCTTCAACTGTTGTCTGCTTCGTTACTAAATTCTATCTGATTTCTTTAAAATTTGGCATAAAAATACTGATTGAGTGGCAAACAGCTTGGAAACTGACCAGACCCAGAGTTACTTGGCATCTGGTCAGGTTCCAAGCTGTTTGCAAAAGCCCTCCAGTCGCTATTCTAACATATCAATAAATATTTACAAGCTATTATAAAACACCAAACAGCGTCTTCCCCTTTAACCCTGTTCATGCTGAATATATGTTGTCTGCTTCAATTGTTGTCTGCTTCATTACTAAATTTTATCAGATTTCTTCAAAATTTGGCATAAATACTGACTAAGTGGCAAACAGCTTAGAACCCGACCAGATGCCATGCTGATTTGCGTCTGGTGACTCTGGTCTGGTTCCAAGCTGTTTGCAAAAGCCATCCAGACGCTATTCTAACATGTCAGTAAATATTTACAAGCTGTATCATAAAACACTAAACAGCGCCTTCCCCAATATGTTGTCTGCTTCATTACTGAATTTTATCCAATTTCTTTAAAATTTGGCATAAATACTGAGTGGCAAACAGCTTGGAACCTAATCAGACGCCAAGTTGATAGACGTCTGGTCTGGTTTCAAGCTGTTTGCAAAAGCAAACCAGATGCTACTCTAACTGTAACATAATGTTAGTAAATATTTACATGTTAAAGTTTGTAAAAACTATTACAAAAACACCAAACAGTGCCTTCCCCTTTAACCCTTGTCATGCTGAATAAATGTTGTCTGCTTTAAATGTTGTCTGCTTCGTTACTAAATTATATCGGATTTCTTCAAAATTTGGCATAAATTCTGACTGAGTGGCAAACAGCTTGTAACCTGACCAGATGCAGAGTTACTTGGTCTGGTTCCAAGCTGTTTGCAAAAGCCATCCAGAAGTGATTAGCAGGCTATGGGTTAACATATTATAAAAAGATGACACAAAGACAGTCAAGCTCAAGCAGAGCAAAATCTTAGGCCCATTATTTTTCCCCTCCTGGCTCAAGGCTTTCCATTTTCAATATATTGTCCAAGTTTTTCTTGAACAAGTCAACAGTAACGGATGGAAATTTTGTCAACACAACCCTCTCGAGGATTTATAGTTTAGAGTCATCAAGTGGAGGTTTAGGAGCCTCTCCCGTTTTGTTCGTCTTTTTTCCTGTTTTTGTGCAACTTATCAACTCCTCACGACTAAAATTTTTCAAAGTCAAACACGCCTTATGTTATTTATGTCAGTGGTTGCAATGGGGTGTGACACTGTAGACAACAAACCATCATCAGACTTCGGTAGAGATGCTGTGTGAGAAGTTATTCTCCTTTAGTTCTTTTACTCGTTTTTTTTTTAACGCTTTTAGGCTGCTTCTCAATTCCTTGACATCCCTCTCCAGATTCTCTATTTTACGTTTACTGTGAAATTAACAAAATAGGATTAAGCAATTGTGGACTGAATACCCTAAAGGTATACATGAACTAGAAAGGTATTTGAAAAATGCAATGTACCCCACTGGAAGCTGGTCAGAATAGGCAAATGTTTTTGTCCTAGTGACCTAGTTTTTGAACCCAGATGACCCAGATTCGAACTTTGTCTAGATATCAATATGTAACTACTGACCAAGTTTGAAAAAGACCCTAGCAAAATTGTGACCACTAGACATAATAATTAATGAGTGCACTGGCACCATAATTTTTAGCTTGGCTGTTTTCGAAGAAAACATCAAGGTATTGTCATATCCTTGTTGTCGTCTGCGTCGTCGTCGTGCAAAACCTTTGACATTTTGTAATATCTCTTTCATTACTGAAGATATTTACTTGAAACTTGGACAAATTCTTAACTATGAAAAGATCATTGATAATAATATGCCATATTCGCCATTCAAAGAAAACAAAGTTTAGTTCCTTGAATAGTAGCTAATCTAACAGTCTTTATACAAATTATGTATAGTTTGTATGAGTCCATTCCTGTAAAGGGCCTTTTCGGGAATTGGGTCAGTTTGGATTGTGGAAAATGCCGTCTCAAATCGGTTTAATGACCGATTAAGAACTGTAGGAGGAGTTGATTATACAAACTTTTTTAGGTGCGACAGACAGACAGACAGACAGACGGATGGATGGACGGGGTAAAACATAATGCCCCCTGACTATCATCATTGGGGCATAAAAAAACACTGATTCTATTTCAATGCCTTTATCTAAAGACCTAACAAGAGCTGTCCAAAAGACAATACGCTCAACTTTTTCTCAGTGCTTGACTCAAAATAAGAGCTTTGTCAGTAAAAGTGCTATTTGGCTTTAACCGAAAAAGCCAAATAACACACCTAAAATTCAAATCAGGGTTATGGGAATTGCTTCTCCTTGTGTAAAGGTTTAGACCTATTTTAAGTTTCAAGCCAAAAGCTTTTATAACAAGAGTTTGTCGAACACGAAATGCTCCGCTTGATGCCTTCATTAACAAGGGACCTGGTAAAGTTATCAGCAACCTCAAATTTCATGATCCTAGGCCCAAGCATTCTAGAGTTATCAGCCGGAAAGTATTTTACTGTCATGGGTCACTGTGACCTTGACCTTTGACCTTATGACCTCAAAATCAACAGGGGTTATCTGCTGGTCAAGAGCAACCTTCTTATCAAGTTTCACAATCCTAGGCAGATACACCTATTTCACCCTTTACTCCATAGATACTCATTTCTACGCATTGCTTGTAGGAGCCTTTGGAAAACATTGTGGCAAAAGGTGAAATTGCTCGTGATGTGACATTAATGGTCTCATTTTCTTTAAACCTTGTAGAGATTGTTACATACAATAAGTTCTAAATGCTCTATAGATTTGACCTGATGCCAAACAATATCATCAGTTTTGAGAAATAGAACTTTGATTATTGCACCATTTATTCAAGTTACCTTGCATACTTATCATGCTGTCTTAGTGGGTTCAAGCCTAGTTGCAACAATTTTTGTGTGCTTTTGTCTCATTAAATCATGAATGTATTTATGACATAATTATGCTAGAATATAAGCAAAATCACTGCCAGTGGAGCAATTGAGGTCCTCAAAGGCCTCTTGTTCATTATAATCATCCTATAGGATAGTAAATATTGAAAACTGTGTTTCTGTAATACATTTTCTATGTCATGTTTATTGATAAGATATAAGATATAAGATGTATTGTTTAACTTTGCTGTTGTCATTTTAACCATCATGTAATAAACAACAAAAATTGGTTCACTTTTAATATTTTGATCTCATAAACTGCAAAGATATTGTCTACACTAATTGAGAATGATCTTCAGCCTTTCAGTTTCTTTACCAGTAAACTTGTTTAAGGCAGTACCCTTAGTTAAAAAGAAATCTGCCTCATAATAGAGGGAGCTTTCTGAAAGCAGTTCAGGGAGCAATTCTTTCTTTTCTTCCAGTAGTTATGGGTTGAGAAGTTTACTGTTGTGTAACCCTTTGCACGAACCAAACTTCTCCACTTCGAAGGCCAAATTAGATGTTGACAAGTTGATAAAATTTTTCTTTGAAAAATATTTTTGGAAAAGGAGAAAATGCTGGTTACCAGCATTTACTCATTTTCCCACAATGATTTCAAAAATGTTCATCATCATAGTTGTGAAAATTTGGGATTGTATTGTAAAGGGTAAAAAGATTTTTAATGATATATAGTAAAAATGTTGAACCATTGAATTTCAATGTATGTCAATGTATTTCAATTCTTTTTGGTGTAACAAAAGCTATTATTGTGTCCCAGACAAGTTGTCAAAAGAAGACTTCTATCTTTGAATTGGTAGGAAATTTTGTGGGTAAAGCAGAACATGCTGGTTACCAGTATTTTCTGTGTTTCCTATAATGTTTTCTAAAAAAAACAAAGATCGACCAAGGAATATTTTATTATTCTGGGATGGATGAATGGAAATTCAAAGGCCTGCTCTGTGAAAAGGAGACCTTATGCATCAGTGAAAAGTATCAACCCAGGTCAGCCTGCGCAAACCACGTGGGCTGACTTGGGCTGAAACTTTTCGCTATTGGTCAATTTTGTGTTTTTCAAAGAACTAGTCTAGTTTCCCATTAACTTGGATGTTACAAAAAGTTGAATTTTTTTTGGTTCATATGTATGTGAAGGCTTGCTTTGCAACATAGATCACAAAGATGCATTAAGCCCCCTTTTGCCAGAGTATTACAACATGTTTATCTTTATATTGATTGAGAAATAAGTTTTTACCACAGTCATTGATCCCTCTCGATTGTGCTTCCTTGAAACAACATCATCATTTGTGCCAAAATTTTTACAATGTATGCAATGATTGGCTTGTATAGTGCTGTAATCAGATAGTGTACACCCAACATGGTCTTTGGCTGTGGCTTTCTAATTTTAAGTCTATAACTTTACACTAACTTTCTTTTTGAGTGTACATTTATGTCCAAAACTATATATATCTGCACAAACTTTAATTGCTTTTTAGCTTACCTGACCACAAAGTGCTAAGGTGGGGTATTGTGATTGGTCATGGTCTGTCCATCTGCCCACAATTTCTTTAAACATCTTCTCCTCTTAAACCGCTGGGCCAATCTTGATGAAACTTGGCAGGGATGTTCCTAAGGTAAAACACTATCAAAGTTGTTCAAGAGATTGAATTCAACCTTTAACTCTGGTTATCATGGCAACAGAAAGGAAAAAAAATGAAAATTCTCTGAAAATCTTCTCTGAAACTAGAAGGCGTAGAGCTTGATAGAGCTCGCCACAGGGGTCACAAATTCGAATAAAAGAATAAGAATAAGAAAAACTTTGAAAGTCTTCTTCTGAAACTTGAAGGCATTGAGCTTTAAGATTGGGCATATAGCATTTCCTAGTGGACCTCTACCAAGTTTGTTCATATGACGTCCCTGGGATCAAACAAGCCCCATCCTGGGGATCACAAACTTGAACATTGGAACTAAGAAAGAAAATTATAAAATTCTTCTTTTCTAAAACTGGAAGGTGTGGAGCTTTGATATTTGGTATGTAGCATTTCCAATTGGATCTCTACCAAGTTTGGTCTGATGATGATGATGCTGGGGTCAAAATGGCCCCACCCTGGGGATAACAAGTTTGAACAAAGGAACAAAGAAGCTTTGTTATTTGGTATGATGTGAACCTGTTCTAAGTTTGATAGCCCACCTGAGCACAACATGTTCAGTCAGTTCAAACCTATGGGATCATAAACTAGGCACTCTAGAGGCCACATTTTTTGTTCAAATGACCTAAAATTTGGTAAGAATCATAAATTATTGTCATGATAAAATCTCGAATGAGTTTGGATATGGGTCACCTGGGGTCATAAGCTAGGTCAAGTTAAAGTAATATATTGTAAGCACTCTAGAGGAAACATGTTTTGACTTGAAAATTAGATTGTTTGGCTTGATAAAATTTCACATGATTCTGAATTTGGGTCAACTGGGGTCATAAATGAGGTCACTAGGTCAAATTAAAGAAATATAACTAGGACTTTGTAGAGGCCACATTTTATTTGAGAATCAGGTAAAATGTTTGTCTTGATAAAAATCTTGGATTAGTTTAAAATTAGGTCACCTGGGGTCATAATCTAGGTCACTTGATCAAAAAATTAAAGAAATACCTTTAAGGTACCACAGAGGCAAAATTTCTCCCTCAGTAACCTTGAAAACCAGACTGCACAGAAGATGTAAGTTGATCTTTGTTGCGGATAGTGTAGATTCTGATCAGATTGCACAGAACGTGCGGCACGACCCCTTCAATTATTATTAACCCTTTGGGCTGGTAAGGGTGGCTCACTGACCTTTGGGCAGACAGTGTAGATCAAGATCAGACTGCGCAGAACATGCTAAGGAGATATTTGTTAAGGACAGTGTAGATCAAGATCAGACTGCGCAGAACACGTAGTTTGATCTTTGTTAAGGACAGTGAAGGTCAAGATCACTATATGGAGGTATTTTATTTCCCAAATCATAGCTTTGATGAAACAACAATATTTCGGTTATTGATGTTGAATTGAAAATTAAAGTGAAGATCAAGATCATAATGCACAGAACAAGAATCGGTAATATTTCGTATGCAGGGTGTGAGCAGTACATTCAATCTTGTTCAAACGTGTCAGGTCATGTCTCTATTTGTTGGTTATTTAATCGTCTTTAAGATACTTAAAGGTACTTGAAGACTGATTCTTTACAATGACACGCCCCTCCCCCTCTCCGCGAATCCTTCGTTGCTTGTAACTTTAACCTCTATCATTCTTACATGAAGATACGCTTTAAAATCACTGCTCATTAATTAAACAAAGTTCTGTGAAAATTGGATTTATCCCTTAGGTCACCCCACAGTCATTACCAAAGATTTTGGGGACATCAAGGATTATTTCGGTATTGCCAAGGTGAAGATTATCCTGCCCATGGGACTCTGTCACCCAGTCCTTCCTTACAGGTCTAATGACAAACTAAAATTTTCTTTATGTCGGACCTGCGCGGATACTGAAAGTCAAAGCCCGTGTGAATGTACAAATGAACATAGAGAGTTGACCGGTACGTGGTGCACCCCCGAAATAGAAACAGCTGTCAGATTAGGGTATAAAAACACAAATATGAAAAAGTGTCACTCATTTTACGTTTTTGTACATTCACACGTAAATTCTCATAGGCTCAAATTACAAAAAAAAGTACCACTCATTTTCCAAAAAGTGTCACTCATTTTTCAAAAAGTGCCACTCATTTTCAAGAAAGTTTTAGTCAATTTTTTTTTGTGCCAGTCACTTGACATTCCCACGATGTTTTTTTTCTTATTTCTGGCACAAAATCTAAAAATACCTTATTACAGTAATGGAGAAAGACATATTTGTGCCTTTCGAAAAGTTTGAGCGATTAAAAAAACTATCTGGGAGACAAGATGATCAGCAGAGAGAGGGAAGGGAAGATACCCCGAAAAAGAAGAATAAAAAAATAACAGTTTTTCCTCCGGGGCTTAGAGAGAAGAAAAGAAAGAAAGATATAGACCGGATTTCTTTTTAAATGACAATACAATTTTACATTTTTATATTTTTTATTTACAAAATAAGAAAAAATAAAAGTATGAAAGAAGCCACAAATCATTTTTTCCTCCATCAACCTATTGTATATACACATTTCTCGCTTTATCGATCGTAAGTATTTCTGGAAAGGTTGCATACAGTAGCAGTGTCACACTTTCTGGTAAAGGTTTAGCAAATTTGATTTCCAAACTGCAAAGACCTCTTCTGTTTGTGTCAAAATTAGGTTGTAAAGGTTGCGATGGTACGGATTGTCCATCAACGAAGAAACCGAGGTAACTGCAGTCGTAATGTTTCAGGTTGAATGGGTTTGTTTTGTGGTCTGTTATACAAAACGCTCGGAACCGTCCCTATGATGATTTTGTTTCGCACCCTACCTTGAAATATATCGTCTGTGTGAAAACTATATTGTCCCTGCGCTATCGAGGTTGTTTTTATCTCTGAGCGGAAATAAGGGCACATAGCCGGAGTGTCCTGAATCATTTTGTCATAGGCCAAAAGTAAATAGTTTTGTAACCGCTGAATACAGAGCTTGAAACGGGCGTCAATGATTTGCACCTTGTAATTCGGAGTTAACGCATCTGTAATGATTCGAAATGCATCGGATGCTTGCCAAAATTTAAGCGCCATTTGCACTCCGTTTATAAGTAACTTTGGTTGTTGAAACAAGTCCACCGGGATACTCCCTTCTAGATCTATAATTTTACCACCCTATCATATCTTTGGAATAAATCGGCATTTGATCCAGTTTTGGAGTCGCTATCGTCCAGATTTGGGTCATCCTTGAAAAATAATTGACTGGTCAGAAAAGCTTCTTGTATAGATCGATTGGTATTTAGTATGGTGTCAATGTAGGCCTTATACGGATGAGTCGTTCCGCTATTCGGGAGTGGTTTTTGTTGTGAATGATTGTCCAGCTGTCTGAAAATGGTGTGCAAGGATAAATGGATTAGTCCGAGCGTGTGATCTGCGGACACAGGGGTACCATCTTGTAAAACCAGTCTTAATTTCAGCCTCAATTTACATTCCTTCAAGTTGATGTAGGCGCTGGCCTGTGGAGGTATGTTAAATTCCAAGCTCGATGAAGAATCAGTTACAGGATTAATGGGTCAAAATTCTATCCAATCTTTCGATATCATGGATGAATCTTTCATGATTGGGTTAAATAACGATAATTCTTCTATGTGTTGCATTTTACTATTCAACGTAAATTTCAAAATACCCAGTCGGGATCTTTGCGATGCGTTTTGTGAGTCTTCTTACGCTTGGTATTCTTATGATCTTCATCTTCACCATTCTTACGTTTAATCTGAGATTTTGCCCTGTCAACGGCTTCGGTTAACAGGCTCACCATTTTTACCTGAGGCGTTTTGACTTTTTCAAGTTTTACTTCCATATCCCGCAGCAGTTTATTTTTTTCTTCTAGTATTTTCTCCAAATTCCTTATTTGATCTGGGATATGGTCTTTCGGTTTAAAATAGTTAATCCAATACTCCACATCTTTTTTGTACGGAACCCACTTCTGTAGTTGTGAATCAAACACATCTATGGAACCCATGATTTCTTGAAATGAAGGACGCAGTGAAAATCGTTCGATTTCAAATCAATGGGTTTTAAATCTTCGCCTTTTAACGACAGTCTAATAGTGTTAATTCTTTTGAGACTCATGGGTCTATAACGTCGATGAAGACATTCGGTAAATATATATTTCTTGTATCTTGTTTCGATTTCTATGCTGGTGAGAACGGGTTGTAACTTGTTCCTGACAAAGGCTTCTTCTATGATATCGCAATTCAAATACAGTTCCTTACTTCGAGGTGTAAAGTTGCAGGTCAATGATGATTCTACGAGAGCACATAACCAACTTCCTTCTAAAATATAGTCTTTAGAAAACTTGAACAAGAAATCGGCATTATTCTTATGTATATCGATCGATTCTGCACAATTTAAATATAGGTAAAACTCTGTCATTCTTCTCTCCTTGTTCTCAATTCAATTCATCAAGTATGGTAAGAATGAGATAAACTGGGCGTAATAAAATGGGTATAAATGAATGAAATCGTTGAAGTTAAGTCTTCTTACGCCTAGATGAAACGTTATTTGAGCATAGTGTGCGTAACAATAGTCTCCTTCTTTCAAAAACTTGGAACATCTCTTCTCAATGGATTAATGATTCCATTAGGATACGTTTTGCCACCTCGATGATAGCCTTTAGTCGACGATTTGATAAATTCTGCAGTAAATTCTTCCTTTCCGCCGTGTCGGTCTCTTGTAGGTGTAGTAAATAAGAGATTTGTAAATAAACTGTAGAGTGTTCCATGGTTGAATCGTTGAAATACTCATTCCTTCTTACGTGTATAGAGTTCCAGTTCAATTAGTGTGGGACAAACAACCCCGTCCACTTGTTGTGGAGAGGTTACACCGGTTATAACCACTTTCCCTGTATGAAAGCAACAAAAATGCACACCTTTCCATTTAAAGTTAAGAGAAGGAAATAACTCTGGTTTGTATATGACATCTCTATCGAAAGACAAACGCTTCAGATCCAAATTCGAACTGAGGGTATGGCTCATAGACATGGTTAAAAGTTTGGGTCCGAAATATTCACGGGATATCCGCAATTCTGAAGCAGTCTGGCATATTTTTGTATCCGTTTGTACCCCTCTCTTTTACTCGAAGCTTTACCGTTACAGTTGATGATACCGTTAGAAAACACTAAACAGTTTCCTCCAATTTTTCTGTGCTGCCATACCAGTCGTGGAAATTGTGCTGGATCATACCGTACATTCGTTATTTTGTAGCAGAGTTGTCTTAAATCAATAGGACAGTTGAATTGAGTGCTGTAGACCATGTTTGTGATGATCATGATCGTTTGACTGTCTAGACATAACTGATAGAATATTGCTAGTTTTCAAACTTTTAAACCGAGCCTCGTTAGCTCAATCGATACAGTGCTGGACTTCAGAACATGAGGTCAAGCGTTCGATCCCTGGCTACCAGCCCCTGCTTCGGTCTTTTTTTTTTTTTTTTTTTTTTTGTTAAATTGATGATAGTCGTTGCGACAGGATTCATTCCTCTCCCACCGCTGACCATTGTTTTGACGTTAATCATGTGGGAAAACAGCCAGTGGCTTGGAAAGAAAATTGCAGAAAGTACTGGCAAAAGAAACTCGAGGAACGCGTGGATAGATGTACTGTCCTCCGTGATATAATTAAGATAATGTTGAAAACGGTGTAAAACAAACAGCCAGTGGCTTTGAAAGAAAATTGCGCAAAGTACTGGCAAAAGAAACTTGAGGAGCGCGTGGATAGCTGTACTGTCCGCCGTAATATAATTAAGATAATGTTGAAAATGGCGTAAAACACCACACAATAGAGCAATCAATTTAACCCTTTATATGTAATCAATTGTTTACGAGTATAGCGTAATATCCGTTTCCGGTATCCAGCTGTCATACTTTCTTGGCCAGTGTAACCATCGCACCAGGACTTCCTGCTTTTTATTGCGTGTCCTTCTTTTCAATATTTTTTTGATGCTAAATTCGGTACCGTCGTCAACATTTATAGCTTGCAATTCTTGTACGTAAAATGTACCGTCAATCTCGTCATTGTCCCAGTCTACTAACCTGTAAATTGGAATTCCTTCTCTTTTGAAGCGTGATTTGATTTTGAAGATCTCCCCTGTACATTTTTGCGAGTATTCTCTGTCAAATACAGACCTGATGTGCGACAATCGTACAGTCTGACAGATTTTATACTTCATTTTTTTAATAATGTGCAGTTCCCGTTTACTTCCCTTGGTTCTAAGATACTGTTCTTGAGATACTGTTGAAGATGGCTGTCCCCCTCATTTTCCATGGAAATTAATGCTGGATTTTCTCCAAGACTCCTATAGGAAGTATGATTGTAACTATTTACAACATCCTATAAAATGTCAATGTACCGACAGGTTCTGTTCTTGAGCAGGTATCGAAAAATCTTGCGTTTTATGGTTTTAATGACTCTTTCGGCGTAATTCGCTTTTTTTTCCGTGTTATACGTGTACAGATGATGTATGTTTTGACTTTTTAAATATGTATTTACTTCTTTGCTTCTAAATTCCATTCCCCCGTCCGTACGAATTGTTTTGGGTTTTTTGGGGCCTGTCAGTATACGTTTCAAGGCCGTGACTTAAGTCAGCACCTTGCTTACTCTTAATGGGTTGAGCATAAAGAAAACAAGAAAAGACATTGATAGCAATCAAAATATATTTCACAACATCGTTATGCCTCTGTAAATTGACCATATCCATAAGATCTATATCCCATTGACTATCAACCCCCTCAACGATCACTCTGGATCGTATAAATCGGCGCCTAGCCTCCCTCATAAGCGAATAGGACTCTTGATCTTGTAGCCATGTTCGTATACGATGTCCACCAATGTTGTATTTACCCTGTGCTTTTACATACTGGTACAATTTCTAGGGTCCGCTAAAACTAGCAGGATTATTGGAATCAAAATAAATAGAAGACAAGTATGTTTTCCAGTCATCCATTTTTTAATCAAATATACATAACTTACATTCTTACAACATACAGTATTACAACAAAACTGAATACAAAGGTCTAATTTGGTATACATGTAAAAAAGTGAGAAATCGTTCCATTTAGATTTCTATGTCTGTTTTTATATGTCTATAATGTATCCATTCACCAATCAATACAGTAATTCTTTTTCGTAAAAAATTTCCGTTCGGTTCTTAAATGAGATGTGTTGCGCATGCCCGGATCAGTTGTTGCAAATGGCGGAAATTGCGAACATCAATGTGGAACCGCGTATGAAAATCGATCACAGATCGATTAATTATAGTTTTTACAACAAAAATTAGAGTTGTTTGTTCGCAGAACAGACTTTGAATTGTGTACTTACTTACATTGATGATCTTAGTTCCACGAAATTGAACTACGCTAAGAATTAAAACGAACACGTGGTGTTCGATTGAACGTGGTTCATCACAGCCGGAAAAACAGAAAGCAGAACGTAGTTCTGCTGCTAAAAAGACGAACACAAGCTCCAGTTCAAAAAAGAGTGTGGAGGCCGAAGCTGTAAAATCCGTGTTAGAAGACACGAACACTAAATTGTTATCGGCAATCACAAATTTACAAGGCGCCATCCAAAAACAAAATGCACGTATGTCGGAGCAGGAAAGGAAAATTAATGACCAAAATAATAGAATAACAGAAGTATTAAGTAGGCTAAATTCCTACGAGGAAGAGTACTCAAATGAATATGGTACTTACAATGAATCTGGTACTTATCATGTTGGAACATCATGAATATCCTCAGCAGGATTATTCAAGTCAATCCGAGTCAGTGGGGAAAAGAAAACAATCTGATGAAGAGGACACAGTGCCACTAAGTAGATTTGCCTCTATGTGTAAAAGGTTTAAAACCGCTGAAAATTGTGATAAAGATATAGATCAAACTTTGGCAGAAAATATCACTGACCTATTCAGGAATGGTATTGATGAAAATCGCTACCAGGATCTTGTTAAAGATGAATACAATGCAAGACCAGGCAATTGTGAAGGTTTAATAGTGGTACAAACCAACCCACTGATATGGGACGCAGTTTCCCCAACCGCAAGGTCAGTTGATAAGAAAATGCAAAGTATAGAGGCATCAGTGGTGAAATCAGCGACGATTTTAGCTAAAGTAGTTGACAGCATGGCCAAAATGGAACATGATTTGTTAGACAATGACTATGAGGCAGACAGCCCGAAACAGCAGTTTGTGGAGAAATTTGGATTGGTAATTGAGGACATTAATAGTGCAGTAGCACTCTTAGGCCATTGTAATAGACAAATTAATTTGTCCAGAAAGGATTTTCTTAGACCCCAACTGAACAAGGATTACAGTCATCTTTGTAATCACAACAGACCGTTTACAAACATGTTATTTGGAGAGGATGTGTCAAAAGTTGCCAAAGAGATTGAGGACTGCTCAAAAATAAGTAACAAAATGTTTACTTCACGACCTTTTAGAGGTTCATTTGTTAGAGGATTCAGGAGTTACCGCCACAGAGGCGGATTTAGGGGAAGTAGAGGTGTATCTACCAGTGAGCGCAGTAGTACTACTACGTCGGCTATGATGCAGTCACAGGCAAAAAACTTAAGACGGGGACTCCGTCAGAATTACAGACACTAAGTCAGGTGAGTGATAATGCATTTGTTGCAGGAAGACTGAAAAATTTCATAAATGAATGGAAGAAATTAACTTCCGATAAAGAAATTCTAGACATAGTTCAACATTGCCATTTCAATTTAGATCATATCAATCATGAATATTTTAGAAATACACGTGTCCAGTATGAATTCAGTTCAAAAGAACAACAAATTATTGATCAAGAAATTGAGAAATTGTTAGGAATGAGAGTCATTGTACAAGTACAGGAGTGTGAAAAGCAAATATTATCTCCAATTTTTCTAAGAGCAAAAAAGAATGGGGAGTACAGAATGGTGTTAAATTTAAAACATTTAAATGAATTCATTCCCTATAACCATTTTAAAATGGAAACTTTTGAAAAAGCATTGACATTAATTACTAAAGGCACATACATGGCATCCATTGATCTTCGGCATGCATACTACTCTACCAATTGCTGTCGATCAGCAAAAATTTTTTCGATTTATTTGGAAGAACCAAATTTATCAGTATGCTTGTCTAGCAAATGGAGTTTGTGAAGGACCCAGAATTTTTACAAAGTTGTTAAAGCCAATTTATTCAAAGCTAAGACAGTCAGGGTTTGTTAACTCCGGATTTATTGATGACAGTATTCTGTGTGGGGAATCTTTTACTGAATGCTCTAGAAATGTCCATTCAACTAGAACTTTAATGACCCAAGTTGGCTTCATGATAAATGATGAAAAATCAGTTCTCATTCCAGGCACAAAGTTATTGTATCTTGGAAATTTAATTGATTCAGTAGAAATGACAGTTGAATTACCGAAAGATCGACAAGAATCTATTGTTAAAGCTTGTAAATCGTTACACGCAAAAAACAGAGCTAAAATAAGGGAAGTTGCTAAAGTAATTGGGATGATTGTTGCTAGTTTTTCGGCAGTCGAAATTGGGAAGTTACACTACAGAGTTCTGGAAATGGCAAAAAATGAAGCTTTGGCCGACGCCAATGGTAATTTTGATAATTGCATGCAAATTACAAGCAAAATGAAAGTTGAGCTGAACTGGTGGGTTGAAAATGTTGAAAAGCAAGTAAGGAAAATAATTAGACCACCTCCAGACATTGAAATTTACACAGACGCATCTTTGGAAGGTTGGGGGGCGTCCATGGCAGACATTAAAATAGGAGGTAGATGGCAAAGTAATGAATTGGTTAATCATATTAACGCTTTGGAACTATTGGCAGTTTTTCATGCATTGAGAGCTTTTGACAAACATATTCAGGGTAAACATGTGAAGGTTTTTTCAGATAACACAACAACTGTGTCATACATAACAATATGGGTGGTATAAAGTCAACACCGTGTAACGAAATAAAAAAATCCATTTGGATATGGGCATTAGAACATAGCATTTGGATCACTAGTGCTCATATTGCTGGAAAACATAATACTACAGCAGACACGGCATCTAGGAAATTCAAAGATCATTTAGAATGGAAGCTGGATGAAAAGATATTTGAAAATATCTGCAAAAAGTGGGGTACCCCTGAGATTGATCTTTTTGCAACTAGAATAAATACTCAAGTTCCAATATTTTGCTCATAGAAACCTGACCCAGAGAGTACTTATGTTGATGCATTTACCTTAAACTGGTGTACGTTGGGATACATTTACTTGTTTCCTCCTTTCAGTTTGATTGAACGCTGCCTCCAAAAAATTCGACAAGAACTAGCCACGGGTATTGTAGTAGCACCATTTTGGCCAACTCAACCATGGTTCACTCGGCTCATGGAACTATTGACAGACAATCCTGTGATAATTCGGAAAAAGAAAGGTTTACTAAAAATACAGGGGACAGATCAGGAACATCCTCTGATAAACAAAATGAAAATGATTGTATGCAAAGTGTCCGGGACAGCTTCAGACAATGTGGATTTTCAGAACAAACTACAGAAATTCTCATGTCCTCTTGGAGGCATGGAACCAAAAAACAATATGACATTTTCATTAGGAGATGGTTTTTCTATTGTACTAAAAGACAGATTAATCCAATGTCACCATCTTTGGCCGAAGTAACAGAATTTCTAACGCAACAGTTTCAAAATGGTTTGGGATATGAAAGTGTGAATACTGTACGAAGTGCTTTAAGTTCTCTTGGTATTACTTTTGATGGATTTCGAGTTGGTTGTCACCCATTGATTGTCAGATACATGAAAGGAGTATTCCAGTTGAGACCTTCAAAACCACGTTATACGTCTACTTGGGATGTCAATAATGTTCTAAATTACTTGAGGAAACTTTCACCTGTGAAACTACTGTCTTTAAAAGATTTGACTTTAAAAGTAACTATGTTGATGGCACTAATACAGGGGGCACGCGTCCAGACTTTACATTTGATTGGTATGGATGGATACCAAAAGTTAAAATCAGAGTTCATCTTTCCTTTAGTGGGTTCCTTAAAGCAAAGTAGACCCTGTTATAATAGTTCAGTTGTTTGTTTTAAAGCATACCCTCCAGACAGGAGGCTTTGTATATATACTGTTTTAAAAGAATATTTACTGCGCACAAAACCTATTCGTGAAAGACGGCAGTCTATAGGAAATAGACTTTTAGTGAGTTATATAAAACCATATAAAAATGTTAGTAGAGATACTATATCAAGATGGATCAAAACTGTGATGGTGAGAGCTGACATTGATATAAAGAAATATTCATCTCACAGTGTTCGTGCAGCAGCTGTGTCAAAAGCAAAAGGCAGTGATGTACCAATAACGGACATTTTAAGGAAAGCAGGATGGTCTAACGAAAACACATTTGCAAGATTTTATGATAAGAAGATAGATCCTAACAAAGATACATTCCAGTCCGGGGTTCTTCAGTGAAAGGTATTTTTACACATTACTGCTTTGAATTCTCATTTAAGAACCGAACGGAAATTTTTTACGAAAAAGAATTTAAAGAATTAAACGAGACTTGTAGTTGGTTGTATTGGGGTTTAACGCCACTTTAACAGCTAAGGTCATATCATGGCGGTCGGTGACGCACATGTGTTTCCTGGCTTTCTCACACCGGTACTTACACTACTTTCTTTCCAAAGCCACCGACTACTTTTCTCACATGCTTCAGCAGAGGTGAGAGGCGAAAATACGCCAGAAAGAAAGTTTGCCTCAACTGGGTATCGAACTCACAACCACCAGGTCATGAGTCCGACACGCTCACCACTGAGCCACCCGGGCGGGCTAAACGAGACTTACCTTGGTTAAAGTCGATGTTTGATTTTAATTCTTTGAGTAAAGAATTAAGTGAGGGGCTTAAATGCCACCCTCCCACCCTGCACACTTCTTAGTAAAATTCAGAATTGCTGGTTTTTTGTGATAGAGATAATGTGGAAAAAATACCGCTCCCAAAATCTGATCCGCGCATGCGCAACACATCTCATTTTAAGCCCCTCACTTAATTCTTTACTCAAAGAATTAAAATCAAACATCAACTTTAACCAAGGTAAGTCTCGTTTAATTTTTATACGCCCGAAGGGTCGTATTATGTTATACCCCCGGTCGTCCGTCTGTCCGTCCGTCCGTCCGTCCGTCTGTCCGTTAGCAATTTCTTGTGTGTGCAACTCCTCCTACAGTTTTCATCGGAATTATTTGAAACTTGCCACAATGAATCTCCATCATGTCTAGTTGTGCACCTGGGTCTTAGAAATTTGATCGCTGTCTGCGATCCAAAATTATCTGCCCTTGATTTCTGAAATAACCAATTTTTCACTTTGAATTTTTGTTCAGGCCATAACTTTCATACCATAAAAGGTATCAAATTGAAACTACATACACTGATAGAACACATTATGGAGAAGTGCAGTGTACATGAAACATAGCTCTGCCACTTTTATTTTTTGAGTTATTGCCCTTTGTTAATTTTCAGTTTGAATTTTTGTCCAGGCCATAACTTCCAAACTATAAAAGCTAATAACTTGCAACTTCATACACTGATAGAACACATTATGGAGAAGTGCTTTGCACAAGAACCATAACTCTGCAACCCATATTTTTTTAGTTATTGCCCTTTGTTAATTTTCAGTTTGAATTTTTGTCTAGGACATAACTTCTAAACTATAAAAGCTATTAACTTGGAATTTAATACACTGATAGAACACATTGTGGAGAAGTGCATCGCATACAAACCATAACTCTGCCACTTTTATTTTTTTACTTATTGCCCTTCGTTAATTTTCAGTTTGAATTTTTGTCCAGGCCATAACTCCCAAACTTTAAAACCTATCATCTTGAAACTTCATACACTGATAGAACACATTATGGAGAAGTGCACTGCACAAGAACCATAACTCTGTGACCTTTATTTTTTTAGTTATTGCCCTTTGTTAATTTTCAGTTTGAATTTTTGTCCAGGCCATAACTCCCACACTTTAAAACCTATCATCTTGAAACTTCAAAGACTAATAGAACACATTATGAAGAAGTGCACTGCACAAGAACCATAACTCTGCCATCTTTCTTTTTTAGTTATTGCCCTTTGTTAGTTTTTCTCTTTGAATTTTCGTCTGGGCCATAATATCTAAAATAAAAAAGCTATGATCTTGAACCTTTCAAAACTGATAGAACTCCTTGTTGAGAACAGCAATTCACAAAATTTGTAACTGTGCCACCCTTCTTTTTTTAGCTATTGCCCTTTAATACTTTTCACATATCATGCAGATTAACTACTCTTCATCCATGGCCCTTCCGTCATTTCAACTCATTTCACTGACAAGCCCCTTCGGGCGTATATGCGCCGCTTTGCGAAGCTCTTGTTTAAATTATATGCACAAGTCCAAACATGATCACCAGTTATCTATAAACTTGTTCGGGTTACACTCTGCACACTGAAGGGCTCCTAACTGGTTCATATGATCACTCTTCAGGTAACAGGGTATCACATCGTCCAATTCGGGTAAAGTTTTTCCAATGTTTGGCATAAGTTCTTTTAATCGATCATATTCTTTGAGTCTCAAGCAAATGCCTTTTTTGGTCGGCACTACTTATGCATTCGGTTTCCAGTATTGTCTAATATCTACGCAAACGCTGCTTTTGCCAATACTGCAATGCACGTTGCCCCCGATGTGATATCCATATGATAGCTTATTTTCGAGGGCTTTGTCAATGCACTCTATTTGATTTACCAGGTTCTTCCAACGCATCAGAGTTAAGCTTATGCCTTTTTTGGTGAGTTTGTCATCTTTCCACTCCCTAATATCGGCTCTCAATTCACCTCTCCATTCGTTCACTTGTACGTAGCTTTCGTTACCGAGACTGAATTTATTTCTAATCATGTTGCTCGTTCGAGTGCCAAAACTCTAATGACTTCTAAACACATACTACGGATTTATATAGTCATAAAGTTTCTTCTGATTGGTCAGTTTTTTCTTACATTTGACGTGTATAAACAAGTCCCCTTTGCCACAGGGTAAGCTGTTACTACGAAAATTCTGTTTTTGGTCCTGGAATAAACTACTTTAACTGTACGACTCGGTTGCTTTTTGTGTCCCAATAAACCAATGTTGTACATAAATGTCTTTGTAGCCTCGAAACGTGTTCCAATTTTCGTACAGACATCGGGTTTTTCCAAACATCTTTCTATCGATTCGTACATGGTGCCTTTATTAAAAAACACAGAAACCTGAAAATGACTTGCATCCAAATGCTTGTCAACTGTATGGGTAGAAAGTTTGAAGTCAATTTTCATGTCCAAAAGTTATACTCTCAGCAACTGTGTAAAGACATCGTAGCAATATTTATATAACACAATAAACAACAAATAGAGACTTGACCGGACACGTTTGAATGAGACTGAACGTGCTGTTCACATCCTGCGAAATAATCTTGATCTACTCTTTAATTGTCAATTTGACATCAATAACCGAAATATTGCTGTTCCATCAAAGTTATCATTTGGGAAATAAAATATCTCCTTAGCGTGTTCTGTGCTGTCTGATCTTGATCTACACTGTCCTTAACAAATATCTCCTTAGCGTGTTCTGCACAGTCTGATCTTGATCTACACTGTCTGCCCAAAGGTCAGTGAGCCACCCTTACCAGCCAAAAGGGTTAATAATAATTGAAGGGGTCATGCCGCATGTTCTGCGCAATCTGATCAGAATCTACACTATCCGCAACAAAGATCAACTTACATCTTCTGTGCAGTCTGATCTTGATCTTCAGGTTTCTGGATTATGTATAGTGAGCCACCCTTACCAGCCAAAAGGTTAATAATAATTGAAGGGGTCGTGCCGCACGTTCTGCGCAATCTGATCAGAATCTACACTATCCGCAACAAAGATCAACTTACATCTTCTGTGCAGTCTGATCTTGATCTTGAGGTTTCTGAATTATGTATATACATTGTCTTACACATTATCACTTTAAAGTATTAGATGCAATCAAATCACTCTTCAATCAGCCTTCAAGTACCAGTAAATAATGTTAGGCGGATTTAGTACTACTCACTAATATTTGAAAACCACTTAAAGATGAGTGACGCTATCAAAAAACAATGAAACGGTAGCTGACGCCCTAGGAACCAGTATACTACTTTTGTTCATCATCATAGTTGTTAAAAGTTGGGATTATGTGGTGAAGGGTAAAAAAATATTTAATCTTTCATAGTCAAAATGTGAACCACATGTATTTCAATGTATTTTTATACTTTTTTATGTAACAAGAGCTATCGTCGTGTCCCAAACAAGTTGTCAAAGGAAGACTTCTGTCTTTGAAATGGTAGAAAGTTTGTGGGAAAAGGAGAAAATGCTGGTTACCAGTATTTTCTGTGTTTCCTACAATGTTTCCTAGAGAATCCTTCCTCGCCGTCTCTAGAACATGGGACTTTGTGGTAATGGGTTTAAGTTTTTGATGAAGTACACGTACATAATCAATTAAGAATGTGCTGAAGCTCTTTTACTTTTGACTGTGAGATATACATCGGAGCCTTGCTCTGTGAAAAGGGAGCTTTTATGCATCTGCAAAAAGTATTGACCCAGGGAAGCCTGCGCAAACCGCGCAGGCTTACCTGGGCCAATATTTTTCGCTATCGGTCAATTTTCTGTGTGTCAAAGAACTAGTCTAGTTTCCCATTAACTTGGTTGTTAAAAAAAATGGATTTTTTTTCAGTCCATATGTATGTGCAGGCTTGCTTTGTACCATGGATCACAGAGATGCATTAAGCTCCTTTTTCCCAGAGTATGGCCAATATTTATTTTCACTTCGATTGAGAAGCAAGGTTTTGCCATATAGACTAATCTCGATCTATTCTGATTCACGGAAAATACACCAGTGCTTGTGCCAAACCTTTACAGTGTATGAAATGATTGGCTTGTATAGTGCTATTATCAGATGGTCTACACACAACATGGTCTTTGGCCGTGGCTTTCTAATTTTAGGTCGATAGATATAGACAAATCCTCTTTTGGATTATACATTTATGTCCAAAAAACATCCATATCCGCACAGTTTTATTGCATTTTTTTTTTTGGACAATCTTATGGTGTAAGGGAGAAAACTTGTACAGCCAGAGCCTTTTAAACCAAACTTGCATAGAGTTATCTCCCTTATTGCGACGATTCCTCAATTAATATTTGATGCGTGAATATTTTCAGTCAGAAGTTAAAACAAAGAAAAACAACTACATTTATATTGCAGTGATAAAGGTCTTGGCATGAGAAAAATCATTGTTTCGGACAGTGTAGATATAAGATCAGACTGCATGTGCTGTGCAGTCTGAGTTGAATTTAGACTGTCTACAAAGCGTTTAGAGTAGTACTTGGCAGCAAGTAGGTTGAAAATAATTCTAATATTACAGTTTTTGAACAGCAAGCACAGATATTGCCCATAACATTATCTTAATGAGTAGATCCAGGTTTACTTTAACCCTTTCCCAAACGACAAATTTTTGGACTTGAAAGCATTTGAAGACGGCAGTTCAACTCTTGCTGAAAAGTTGATTTCTGTCTATGATAGGGTAGAAAACATTGTGGGAAAAGGAGAAAATGCTGGTTACCAGCATTTTCTCCTTTTCCCACAATGTTTTCAAAAGGTTACTATTCCAGACGCGTAAAAACCAGGGCTTGTTTAGGAGAGGGTTAAAAATATAGCCAAGTCGCAACCCCCCCCCCTTTCCCCCCTTATCCCGTAGCTCAGTCGGTAGAGTACAGAACAGAAGGTCTCTTGTTTCGATCCTCTGCTCGGCCAAGCATCTGTCCGACGGCGAGGTTTGATGATAGTCATTGCGACAGGATTCAATCCGCTCTCAACGCTGACCATTGTTGGACGATAGTTGTGCTGAAAAGTAACAAGTAGGTTTGAAAAAAATATTATGGGGAGTACTGGTAAAAGGAACTCCAGGAAAGCATGGATAGATGCACTAGCCGCCGCCGCGATATAACTGAAATAATATTGAAAATGGTGTTATACACAATCAGAATTGTTACCTTCATATATTAAAAGAGTAAACATTGGCAGGTGATTGGAAAGAGTGTTAAGCATAGAACCCGTGTAGGAATTCAAGGAAAGAACCCGTGTAGGAATTTCAAGGAACACGTGGATATGTGCAATGTCCGCTGTGAACGCCAAGCATACTTGCAAACGAACTGTTTTTCTTTTTCATTTTATGCAATGTTTTTTACGACACGATAGAATCCAAAATCGCTCCAAATTTCGAGCACTTTCAGCCCACGAAATTGGATTTGTCATAGCAGATGCATCCTCGGATACCCCGGGGTCTCCCTATTTGCTAGCAAATAGGGAGACCCCGGGGTATCGGAGGATGTTGCAGATGGGGGTCCGTCAATGACACGATGGAAAACATTTGGGAAAAAGAAGAATGTCATGATGATGTTTTCTGAAGGATCTGTCATCCACTGGCACTCGACCTTAATTTAAAATAGTTGCATGTAACATGGAACTATTTTAAATTAAGATCGAGCCCCAGTGCTTTCGGCAAAGTAATTAGCCCTAATCCTGCCGAATTACCAACATGAAATTTTTAATTCGATGTTAAAAACCCGAATATTGCTATTTTAAGATTAACATAATCTGGGAAAAATGTCTCCCTATCGGACAGTGTAAACCAAGATCAGACTGCACGTTCTGTGCAGTCTGATCTTGGTTTACATTGTCCGCAAAAGGTCTGTGAGTGGCGGTGTGGAGCCGACGAGTAAACAAGTAAATTGTCATGACTTGCACATTTTTCACGTGCTCATTTCAACAGCTGCGTGTCCTACTTCTAACGTCTTAGAACTAAGTACATGAAGTTAGTCAGTCATTGTATTTAGTGATTTTGTGTTAAAAGTTGTAAAAGAAAGGATTTAATTTTAAGAAATTGGATTTGAGGATTAACATATTATTAAGGTAAGCATTTTTTTTTTTCATTTTTGTTTGAAATTTTTGTCCATGATTTTTGTTAAATCTTCTACTAAGATAGGAATATATCTAAATGTTTTTCGTTGGCCATTAGAAACATTTGTTTCAGAAACAGATATTTTTGCACATGTTTTTTATTGAAATTATTGACTTGGGAATACATCTACATGTTTTCGGTTGACTATTAATCTGATTTACTTTAGAAACTGCTATTTTTGTGCATAATTGTAGTGAAATTTTCGACTTAGATATGATCTACATGTTATTAGTTGGGCTAATTAGATATGATCTACATGTTATTAGTTGGGCTAATTAGATATGATCTACATGTTATTAGTTGGCCATTAGCCCGATTTATTTTAGAAACTATTAACTTGCGAACGAAGTAGATCAAGATCAGACTGCACAAAACGTGCAGTCTGATCTTGAATATATATAAAACCTATAATTTTCACTGCAATAGAATACGATGAAGTCGATGAAAGATCAGACTGTACCATCTTGGCAATCTGATCTTGATCCACGTCGTCCCCAGAATAGACACGAGTTATGCGCTAAGAAAAGGGGGCTTAATGCATCTGCGAAAAGTATCGACTCTTGTCAGCCTGCGCAGACCGACTTGGGCCAAAACATTTCGCTATTGCTCAGTTATCTGTATGTCGAAGTACCGATCTACCTCATAACTCTGTTGGTTGTTGAACAAAATTGATTTTAGGGATCCACGGTCATGTGATTACTTTCATGGTATTCTGCATCACAGAGATAACTTAAGACTCCTTTTGTCAGAGCAGTGAATTGTATCTAATCTGTAGATTCGAGCATGCAAGACTTAACCTTTTACCACACAAACACGAGTTTTCACGACCCTGAAGATGAACAATTTTGAAAATGACAAAAACGCAACCTTGTCCAAATTGAAAACACTTGCAGACGACAAATTAAATGCGACTCAAAAACTTAAAATTCGTTTAGGGAAGGTTAGAAAACATGGTGACAAAAGGAGAAAATGCTAGTTTCTTTACCAAACGACAAAAAAAATTCTATCTTGTCCAAATTGAAAACACTTGCAGACGACAATTTTAAATACGACTCAACAATTGAAATTTGTTGTTGGAAGGGTAGAAACATTGTAGCGTAAGGACAAAATGTTGGTTACCAGTATTTTCTCCAAGTTTTCAAAAAGCTTCCTTTCTCAGATTCGTTGATACTCGAGATTTTGTGGTCATTTTAAACTATCCTGACCCACGGGCAAGAGTACTTTGCTTCGTATTTCATTTGTTCATTCATTTATTCATTGATAGGTGCTTCTGTCTATTTTATCTTTTTATAAATACTTTGATATTTTTGGGAACTCAGTCGTAACTTTGTGGCACATGTTTCTATAATGTTTCTATATCTTTAATAAAACAAAGGTACTTATTATTTTGCTTTGCCAGGTATGACAGAGAGCTTTTGAAAGCATTGTGGGAGAAGGGGAAAATGCTGGTAGCCAGCATTTTCTCCTTTTCCCACAATGCTTTCTACTCAATCAAGAGCGAACTTTGTAAATGGCACCGCCTTTATCGTCTGCAAATGCTTTAAATTTCGACCAGTGTAATATATTGTCATGTGGTAGAGTTACACCCCACCCCCTTCAAAAAATTGGGATGTAAATTGCACCGTTTTTTTTTTTTGACAAATTTAAACTTGAATTTGAAAACGTCAAGAATCATTTAGCCTAAATCAATACTAGATATCATTTTCAACTTGCAGCAGTCATTAGTTAGTACTGAAATCTCCTTGTCTGTGCTTGTTATTATAATTAGATGTGTATCCGACGGAAGTCGGTTACGACGGAAGTCTAAATTTTTTTTTTTCTGTGTTTTTACAAGACATCATATTCAAATATAAAATTCAACCTGTATATAGAAGGCTCCAAAGTGGTGTAATGGTTAGGCAATCGGACTCCCAATACTGCAACCCGACGATCGAATCCCACCAGTGTCGAAAAAAAAATAATTAATAAAAATTTGAACAGGTAGGAAAGAAGAAAAAAAGAAAGCATTGTAAAAAGAAGTTAAATATGTATAATTAGGAATGAGTAGATTTAAGAAAATTGAATATGTAGGAAATAAGAAAAAAGGCCTTAGAGAAAAAGAGGAAATTAAAAATGAATAGAAGTGGTAGAAAAGAAATTGTCAGCTATCTAGGAGAAAAGAAACATTGGTTATTTGATGGTGAATATATTGAGAATGCCAGTTAAGAAAGACAAAAAAGGGGCCGGTTTTTACTTTTTTTTTAGCAATTCCAATAAAGGTGTGCGATTTCTTCTTGTAGTTCGTGTCTTATATATAAATGGCATTTTCCCATGGTGTTTTCTCTAGAAGTTATTTAAGAAGTGCAGCAAACCATTTTGCATCCGAATTGCGCTGCTCCCTGGAAATGTCCTAGAGAAAAGGTCGAATTCAAAAAAAATCTTTTCAAATTCAACTTTTTTTTCTTGGACATTTTCGGAGTGCAGTTCCTGCAAATGTCCAAGAAAAAAACTTTTTTTTTCTCGGACATTTGCAAGAAGTGCACTCTGGAAATGTCCAAGAGAAAAAGTCGAATTTGAAAAGATAATTTTCGAATTTGACTTTTTTTTCATTGACATTTTCAGGAATTCTACTCTAAAAATGTCCAAGAAAAAAAGTCGAATTTGAAAATAATCTTAAAAAATTCAACTTTTTTTCTTGGACATGTTCAGAGTAGAGGAACTCAACTCTGAAAATGTTCAAGAAAAAAAATTCAAATTTGAAAACGATCTTTTCAAATTTGACTTTTTTTCTTGAACATTTTCAGAGTGCAGCGCAATTTTGATGCAAACTGCGGAGTTCCAATTACAAGCAACAAGACAAACACTAAATAATAAAGTTTATTTTCATCATCAATTTAAGTATTTAACAACAACAAAATTGCTTAACACATTACCAAACGACAAAATTCTAGGTTTGTCCAAATCAAAAGCATTTGCAGACAACAAACAAAAAGTGACTAAAAATTTTGTGAGGGGTAGAAAACATTATAAGAAAAGGAAAAATTGCTGGTCACCAGCATTTTCTCCTTTTCCCACAATGTTTTCTGAAGGTTTCTTTTTCAAAGATTGTCTAAATCTTTACCAAGCAATCTAGTTTTTTACGACTCCAAAACAGAAGCCTTTTGAAAACCCGGAAAAAGGAGAAAATGACCAGCATTTTCAACTTTTCCCACAATGCTTTCTACCCTGCTGGAAACAAATTTCACGTTTTCAATTTACATTAATTTTGTCGTCTGTAAGTGCTTTCAATTTAGATCAGTCGAAAATTTTGTTGTTTGGTAAAGAGTTACAACAAAATTTTAGACTGGTCCAAATTGAAAGCATTTGCTTCCAGCTTGGAAGAAAACTTTGGGGGAAAGGGGGAAAATGCTGGTAACCAGCATTTTTTCCTTTTCCCACAACGTTTTCAAAAGGCCTTGTTCTCAAGTGCCAGGGATTGTTTGGTAAAGGATTAATATCAAATGAAAATCGCAAGGTGCCAAAAAAATTTAAGAAAATGAAGAACTAAAACATGTACATTGAAGACCTGTGTTAAAAATTGCGGGAAAAGGAGAAAATACTGGTTAAAAGAGGCAAATCTCTTTTTTCCACAATGTTTTCGGACATTCATTTCTTTGGAATTCTTAAAATATAGAAAATTTTGTTGGCCTCTAACCACACAATCCTCAGTTTTGAAGACTATGAGGAAGAAGCTTTTTGAAAACAGTGAAGGAGAAAGAGAAAATGCTAGCAACCAGCTCTATCACATTTTCTTCTTTTCCCTCAATGTTTTTGTTCCCCAATGTTTTCTAATCTTTCACAGAAACATTCCATCATTTTAACCCATTACCACACTGCAAAATTTTAGACCTATCCAAATTGAAAGCATTTGCAGATGACAATTTCAAAGTGGCTCAAATGGTAATTTTGCTTTGATAGGTTAGAAAATTTTGTTGGAAAAGGAAAAATGCTGGTTACCAGCATTTTTCTCCTTTTCCCATAATGTTTTCAATACTTCTTCCACAGGGTCGTTAAAAGTCATCATTGTGTGGTAAAGGGTTGACCACATACCAATACATATACTGGTAACTTTAATTACTTTCAACTCTTTACCAAACGACAAAAAGTTTAGACTGGTCTACACTGGATGCAATTGCAGATGATAAAATTAACGTGACTATAAAATTGAAAAAATGAAATTGTTTTGCAAAATGGTAGAAAAAATTTTGAAAAAGGGAGAAATGCTGCTTACCAGCATTTTCTCCTTTTCCCACAATGTTTTCAAAAGGTTTTGTTATCAAAGCCATGAAAACGGGGGTTTGTTTGTTAAAGAGTTTAAAAAAAGTTACAATGTATACAAATTTTGTCAATTAATAAAGAGTTTACATTTTTATGACCCAGAGGAAGAAGAAGAAGCCTCAAGAAAACATTGTGGGAAAGGGAGAAAATGATGGTAACCAGCATTTTGTAATGCTGGTAACCAGCATTTTCTCTTTTTCCCACAATGTTTTCTACTCTTCTAAAGCCAAGTTTCAACTTTCAAGTCTCATTTATTTTGTTTGTAAAAGAGTTTAATAAAAGTTACAATGTATACAAAATTTGTCATTAAATAAAGAGTTAACACTTTACCAAACAAATCAATAGTTTTTACGACCAAGAGAAAGGAGCCTCCAGAAAACATTGTGGGAAAGGAAGAGAATTCTGGTAACCAGCATTTTCTCTCTTTCACACAATGTTTTCTACTCTTCTAAAGCCAAGTTTCAACTTTCATGTCTCGTTTGTCATGAACAAAACTAAATGCTTTCAATATGAACAAGTCTAAAAATTTTTTTGTCTGGTAAAGAGTTAAATGTAACCAGCAGTATGGTTAAATGGTAAAGCAACCATGAGCAGCCTGATCTAGCCTTCCACTATTCTATAAGACACCCAACATAAAGCTAGTCATACAAGGGGTCCATCTAGCCTGATCTAGACTTGCACTATTCTATAAGACGCCCAACATAAATCTAGTCATACAAGGGGTCCATCTAACCTGATCTTCTCTTGCACTATTCTATAAGACACCCAACATAAATCTAGTCATAAAAGAAGTCCATCTAACCTGATCTTGCCTTGCACTATTCCCTAAGACACCCAACATAAATCTAGTCATAGAAGGTGTCTATCTAGCCTGATCTTGCCTTGTACTTTTCCCAATACATAAGCAACATAAATCTATTCATAAAAGGGGTCCATCTACATGTACCAATTTTCCTCAAGGACAAATAACACTCGAGGCATGCCCAGGCAAAAGGGGGGTTATTGCATTTCTGTGATACACGATACCAAGCAAGCCATCACATTCCTATGGATTCTTAACTCATTACCAAACAACAATATTTTAAGTTTGTCCAAAATGAAAGCATTTGCAGACAACAAAATAAATAAGACTGAAAATTTGAAATTTATTTTGTGAAGGGTAGAAAAAATTGTGGGAAAAGGAGAAAATGCTGGTTACCAGCATTTTCTCCTTTTTCCACAATGTTTTCTAAAGGCTTCTTTCTCAGGGGCGTCAAAAGTAGGGATTGTGTGGTAATGGGTTAACTCATTACCAAACAACAAAATTTTAAGTTTGTCCAAATCAAAAGCGTTTGCAGAGGACAAAAAAAAAACTGAAAATTTCAAACTTGCGTTGTGAAGGGTAGAAAACATTGTGGGGAAAAAGGAGAAAATGCTGGTTACCAACATTTTATCCTTTTCCCATGATGTTCTCTAAAGGCTTCTTTCTCGGGTTTGTCAAAGTAGGGATTGTGTGGTAATGGGTTAAAATTAATAGCCATTTTTCCAAACTAATCACGAGGTAAACTTGTCCCTGGACATACAGAAAATCGACCAAATTGCCAAGAGTTTTGGCCAAGGCCAGCCCGCATGGACTGCACAGGCTGTCCTGGATCAATACTATACGCAGATGCATTAAGACCCCCGTTCACAGAGCATGACTCCATTTTTAACATGTTTTCCTTGGAAAACCTTTACCACAGAACCTGTTTCAGGACGTCCAGGTAGGAAATGTTAAAACAGTGTGGAAAAGAGAACCATGCTGGTAGCCAGCAGTTTTAAACAAATCCCACTTTTGGTTGTATTGGTTGTATCGAGTTTAATGCCACTTAACAGCTAAGGTCATATCATGGTGGTCGGTGATGCACATGTGCTTCCTGCCTTTCTCACACCAGTACTAACACAACTTTCTTTCCAAAGCCACTGACTACTTTTCACACATGCTTCAGCAGATGTGAGAGGCAAAAAGTATGCCTGAAAGAAATTCGCCTCAACCGGGTATCAAACTCACAACCACCAGGTCATGAGTCTGACATGCTCACCAGTGAGCCACCCGATCAGGCTAAATGCCACTTTTTGTGCCACATTTGTAACAAACAAATGCTTTGAATACAAACAAGTCTAGAACTTTACAAAAATCCCATGCTATGATGACCTAAAGAAACGGGCTTGAAATATTGTGGGAAAAGGAAAACTGATAGCAAACAGCATTTTTATCGTTTTATCACAATATTTTTCTTTATTAAATCCTTTAATCCTTTACTCCATAGATACTCATTTCAACACATTGCTCAAAGGAGCCTTAGGAAAACATTGTGGCAAAAGGTGAAATTGCTTGGGACGAGCAATTTCACCTTTTGTCACAATTTTTTCTATGCTATCAAAAGGTGTCATATACACATAAGAAACAGCTTCATCTCTGCTGTTATTTAAGGTCAACTAGAGATACCATAGAAATGCCTTATGGGGTAAAGGGTTAACCCTTTACACCATAGGGAGGGCATTTCTATGGTACATGTATCTCTAACTGACCTTAAATAATGGCAAGGATGAAGCTGTTTCTAATGTGTATATGACACCTGTTGACAGCATAGAAAACATTGTGACAAAAGGTGAAATTGCTTGTCACGAGCAATTTCACCTTTTGCCACAATATTTTCCGAAGGCTCCTACAAGCAATGTGTAGAAATTAGTATCTATGGAGTAAAGGGTTACCAAATGATAGAATTTTAGACTGGTTCAAATTGAAAGCACTTGCAGATAACAAGATAAAGGCAACTCAAAAATTTATTTTTTTTCTGAGCATGGTAGAAAACATGGTGGGAAAAGGAGAAAATGCTGGTTACCAGCATTTTCTCCTTTTCCCCACAATGTTTTCCAAAGGCTTCTTTCTTAGGGATGGTCAAAAGTAGTGATTGTGTGGTAATGGGTTACTGTACCTATATGAACCATGACAGCAACCAGGTCATCACTTAGACACAATTTTAAGACTGGTCCAAATTGAAAGCACTTGCAGACGACAAAATAAACGTCGACTCAAAAATCGAAATTTGTTTCCAGTAGGGCAGAAAACATTGTGGAAAAGGAGAAAAAGCTGGTCACCAGCATTTTCTCCTTTTTCCACAAACTTTTCGAAAGGCTTCTATGGTAAAGAATTAAATTAATACAAGTACATAAATAAAAACCAGATTATAAGATAACAAGAACATAAATAAACAAGTACATAACAAGTCCATATATAAAAGTACAGAAAATAGAAAAAAACTACAAGTACATAGAAAAAAATTATAAGTACATAGTTACATTTAACCCATTATGACTCAAACCCTACTTTGACGACCCTGAGAAAGAAGCCTTTAGAAAACATTATGGGCAAAGGAGAAAATGCTGGTTACCAGCATTTTGTCCTTTTCCAACAATGTTTTCAAGAGCCCTCTACTCCAGGGTTGTCAAAAGATGGGATTGTGTGGGAAAGAGTTTAAAAGCATCATGGGAAAAGGAGACTGTGTTGTTACCAACACTGTTTGTAAACAACATTTTCTTCTTTTCAAACAATGTTTTCCATGCTGGCTAGCTAATCTGCACAAATATAAAACAAGGGTATTTTCATTCTAAATAAGCTACAGAAACGTTTGAATAATGTGTTGACCCTAATAGAGCTAAACAAAAACATTAATTTTTTTCTAAATGACAAAAAGGTAAAATGGTCAAAATTCAAAAAGCACCCACAAACAGAACATTAACTCTTTACCAAAGGACAGAATTATAGCCTGATCCAAAGTGAAAGCAGAACTTTGCAGAGGACAACATAAATGTGACCGAAATACTGAAATTTGGTTTTGGAAAGGTGGAAAACTTTGTGGGAAAAGCAGAAAATGCTGCCAAACAGCATTTTCTCCTTTACCCACAGTGTTTTCAAAGACTTCTTCTCAGGGTTGTTAAAAGTCGGGATTGTGTGGTAAAGAGTTAAATAAGGCTCAACATTTGAAAACATTTAGACCTTTCTACTTTATTCCTCTACACTGTAGAAAAAGGGTGACTTTTGGTCCATTAAAACAACAAAAACAATTTTTTTAACAGAAGATCTGGCAGACACCAGTGCCTCAAACATCATTCTACACATCTGGACATTCTTTGACTTAAAAAAAAAAAACGGGTACATACAGAGAATATTTAAGAAATTATCATCTTTCTTTGTGGTTTATCATTCAATAAACCACAGTTGTGAGTTATGAGGCGCAATAAAAAATTCACGAGGGCGATAGCCCGAGAGGTTTATTAGTCCAGTCAAACTAGCAGATGGGTTGGAACTAATTGCAAAAGTTTTTATTTTTACATTCCACGAAAGAAAACGAACGTAATAATCACAAGAAAAAAGTTGCACTGAAAATTCATTGCCCGAAAAGAGTTATTTGTAATTTAAAATTGCAAATTTCGGTAAAAATATACGTGCTCGACGATGGCCCGAATGGCCGCCGTATTCAATACTATGCAACTAACGTCACAGTTATCACGCGCCATTCTGTGAGTTAAATGTAAACACAGAGGAGGATGACCAGCAAAACGTACTTTGACTAAGAAATTTAATCTACCGATGTATGAACGAAACTTGTACCATGACTTTAAAGGTATTTATCTCTCACTCACTGGTATCTTTTATAACAGATTGATGTTTAAATTCGAAAATCGACTTCAAAAAAAGCCTATTTTTAGGTCCACTATTTCAAAATCGTCGATGATCAACTGACGAGTGTCAGATCATGTATTACCCACTTCATTGTTTACAAAATTGTACATCAGCTTCATAGATCGCCAAAATGTCATTTATAAGATAACAGAATGATTTACCGAGCCATCTTTTGTGTCAGTACCAAGTGTGAAAGAAACCTAAAGATGTTGATGAAATTTGATGACGTCACTACAAGCGATGGTTGCAAATAAAGTACGGTAGCGATTTAGTGCCTGAATTTCATCGCATCGTTATCGATTTCCCGAAATTATTTCTTTTAGTGTGTAGTTACTATTACTATTTACAATTAACATTTTAGGTTTTCTTTTTAAATGTATTGTATTCAAACATTCTGTTCAGTTTATTTGTACTTGAATTGTCTCATTCAAATAGATAAATAATATTTAAGCTGAAAATAGATTGAATGAACTAATTAATTTCAAATCCAAGTAGTTGAGCATTCATAACAACAAGATGAATGGTAGTCTAATTCATATCGATTTTACAATAAAAGTTGAAGCACGTTAAAACTTTTTATTCAGTGTTTGATGATTTAGTAGGCTTTACTGGTTTTCACCATTGTTTCATCGATGGATATGACAGCAAACTTTACTTAATCACGTAGTCCATTGGTTTCAAAGTGCTAAAGTCCCTATCAAAAAGATACTTGCACATGACCAATGACGCTAGTAGGATTTAATTCAAGGTAGCTTTGATTAAACATCCAACCCTTCAGCAATAAAACAGGTGATCTTGCGTACGTGCTGAAAGCTGTTTAGTCCTACTATACTTGTAGTGCGAAAGCATGCTTGTTTTCTTAACAGAATTATAATGTTTATCTTTAAGCATTCCCTGTGACCATGAAACACAAAAGAAGATGCTACATGTACACAACTTATGATAATCAACAGATTTAGATTATAAGGAGATTTTTATCACAAATGTAGTGTTTTCCTCTTTTAGAATGGCTGTTGTCTTCAAAATAGGAATTTACTGGCAAATACGACTAATGACGCTAGTAGAATTTCTTTCAAGGTCCCCTTGATTAAAAATCCAACCCTTCAGCAATGAAACACAGATGGTCTTACATTAGTGCTGAGAGCTGTTTAGACTTAATATACTTGTAGAACAAAAGCATACTTGTTTTCGTAACAGAATTATAATATTAATCTTTGAGCATTCCTTGTGAACCTGAAACAAAAGATAAGATATTACATTTACAGAACTTACGATAATCAACAGATTTCGATTATAAGGTGATTTTTGCGACAAACGCAGAGAAAATGACTGATGTGTCCAAAAGAATAATTTACTGGTGAATCAATTACAGTTGGGAGAACCAATGAATGAATAAAGTAAGATTTTGCAGCCTAAAAATTGGAGCAAAAGATACGCTAAAATATGACAATAAAGCAAAATATTGACTTATTTTATCAAAATAAATTCAGTAAAATTCTGCCAGTGAAAAAGCAGATACCTTGAGAAAAAGAACAATTGACCTTACCCATTTAGAAGCTTATGTATGTTTTGATTAATCTATTGATTGGTACTTTTTGAAAAGTTTCTGAAAGTGTTATGACTTGAAGATATATAATATAAACGCAATACATTTAAAACAATACTGGTTGTAATTTATAAGGATTAGCCCGAAAATAACAAGTTTGAAATAAATTTTCCCTCTTTGTAATTAAGTGGTATTACATTCAGAGATACATATATTTTCGATACCTTGCTAAAGCCTTTTAAATAGGATACGTTACAAAAAGAAAAGTTCTCCAAAAATCAAAAAGTCCTTGAATTTATCAAAACTTACCAGCGTTGTTTCATTAACAAAATTGTGAAGTTAGTCCTTGCTATGGGATGTTCTGTATTTCCCCAAGAAAAGCACTGATTTATAAGGTCTACGGCCCCGAACTCTCATATTAAAAGACAGAAGCTGCCGAAATGGGCCGAAAAGCCTTTACGAAAACAATCAATGTTGCATGATGTATACCGATGAGTTAATGAGTCTCCAGTCCTTAACTCTCATAAGGTGCTGCCTAGAATGGCCGAATAGCCTTGATGAAAACTTCTATGTTTACCATGGGTTAGGGGTGTAACCCTTAAGTGAATTATTGCTGCACAAGGCTTTGCTTGGCGTCCATGCAAAGCAGTGTTATTTATTGAACGGAGGAGAAAAGATTACCATGGCCAAACAGACACACCTATTTATACAGGCTTCAAATGAACTGTTTTCTGTTCTCAAATGAGTATAGGATTCCATTATCTACACCAGAGGCCAGCGGGTCGTAGCACTAGAGTTTGGTGTTGGAAGAATGAACATGTTTACAGTTAGTGATTCTTGTATTATCGAGCATGACCATAAGGATGGTTGATCAGTTCTTTAATGGGCAGGCGTAAGCCAAGTAATCAAAAACACAATGCCCTCATCAAAGAACTTTGGCGATGTGGTTTTTTTTTAGGTCAAACTTTAGACAAGCATACAATATATATGGTGGTACTGCTGCGTGTACAGCTGTTTTCACATGAAACTGTTTTTTTACCAGAACTACATTAAATTGTTTTATAGGGTGCATTATCCATTGATATGGCACTTAGTGAGCATGTTGGGGATGACTCGAAAATAATCTGTGTATAACAGCGCTAAACCCCAACAATCCCTCTATAACTTTGCATAGCATATCTGGGGGAACTGAACTACATTCTAGATCACTGAACAACCTCACTGTGTTGTAAGTGAGGCGAAGCAGGCAAGGTTTTATAAATGCAAAATGTGTTCATATATGCGATGTTAATCATGTGATTATGATTAGTTTCTTTGTATTTGTAAAGCCACTCCCTGGTAATATAGTGGACTTAACTTGAAGGAATCTCCAGATGAAAAAAAGAACAGACTTTGTAAGAATGATAACTGTATGAAATGATGGTAGGTGGGTGGGGGGGGGGGGGGGGGGGAGAATGGGAACAACCCGTTACTGGCAATTTCCCTCTTTTCCTCCAATGTATACAACTGTTGAATGCTGTAGAAACTCCAAAGTCCAATGAAATCTCCAGATTCTTTTCCTCAATGTATACAACTGTTGAATGCTGTAGAAAGTCCAATGGGGGCGGGAAGAGAAAGATTAAAATTCAATAGTGACAAGTACTAATTTAACCCTTTACCCAGGACGAGAAAATTAGATTTGTCCAACTGCTAAGCACTTGTACTCCACAAATTAAATGTGTCTCAAATGTCAGAGTTTGTGAGTGAAAGGACAGAATCCAATGTCTAGGAGAGGAAATGCTGGTTATCAGGGTTTTCAGAGCTTGATTTCGATTTAAATATTGACAGTGTTGTACTTGAAATGAAGCTGCTAAAAATTTTGCTTCCAAACTTTGTTCCAGACTAAAGACGCCGAAATTGTTTACACTGCTAAATCTAAAGTTCCCCCAGATGAAAAAATACACGTGACACGTTTATACAGGTTTTCACGTTTTCTACGCATGTCATATTCTTCGAAGATTCGATCTGTCTTTTATGGCGCATCACTCTCCCCCGATATTGGGGAGATTGCAGTAATACGCACTATGAAGTACATGTAGCAATGGAGAAAATGGCTTCTATCAATACGTTTGAGGAAAAATCAGGCCTGTTTTAGCTCCAGATTTATCTAAACTGCTGGGCATACCTGAATGAATGGCACCAGGTAGCGTTTTACTAAGTAAAGATTTATTTCATTTTGAAATTCAAGGTAACAGTTGTCGCGCAGAAAAGTAGTCCGGTTTTGTACCCAGGATGCCCAAATTAGATAGATGAGTATTTGTAGAATGCCATATAGCAGGAGATAATGCAGGTTTCTATTGAAGAAAATACTTTGGATATAAGAGAACTTGCTCGTCTTGATCCACTTTCGCCTAAAATTTCTCAAAACTTTTCAAAATGCATGTTTGTCAGACAAGTAAAACATGGGATTGTTAATAAAAGGTTAAAAAGTGAAATTAAAAAGGGAAATGTTGCAATATTGGCAACTGTAGTGCTGTAAGAATTCTAAATTTGATTGTTCCTTTGCAATAATTTATATCAAAAGGCAAAATTTTAATGTTTTGGGGCTATGACAAAGACTCGGATACATGTACTATTTACTATAGATCTATATATAGTTACCGCTCCCTCTACTGTGGATCTGCATTTTGCATTATATACGCACATGATAATGATGTTTTGCCATATACAGGTTTTATTTCAAACAGATATATGTATCATATGTATTTAATGGGTTGCAATTCATTAATTTACAAAAAAATGAAAAATGCATCATAGGCTAAGTGGGTGGGGTAAATTAATACGGTTTTGCAACAATCAACTTCTATTTATTTTCTTGTTTTAATCTGAAAACAAACGATATTGACATTACAATCTGTCCTGCAATACCAATTTCACAAATTAGGTAACAAGACATCATTTTCCATTGAGTAATTTGCATAAAATGGCATTTTGTTGAAAAACTAGACGATGATGGGAAATTTATGGTGGACCTATTCGAAGACATTTTTTGGTAACTTCCCCTCATAGTTCAGCCTGCAACTTTTTTCTTGAGATTACCGAGGTATCACATAAAACAAAAATGACAAAATCATTTCTTTTGCAATTAGTTCCAAGTTTGGTGCTTTTTTTGGCTAGGTTGACTGGCCTATATTCATAGTGCCAAATAACTCACAACATGGCTAATTGAACGATAAACCACGATGAAAGAAGATTATTTCGATTCTAACATGATCAATTCTTTATGAAAGGAAAACAAGTTTATCCCTAGAGTAAAAACACGGATGAAGACCATGTTCTATTGAATAACTCACAAACTTACTTTATACAGAATGACGTCACTCTGCATGGGATGTTGCAGATTTTACCACGCTTTTCTTGCATTGTGTCTACACGGTGTTAATTGAACCGAATTTGCGTGTCATGTTAGAATTGTTGTTTTCCGTGACAGACTGAAAATTATTTAATTGAGCGAACATCATTGTTCTATTTTCACTAGTGGCTGCACCACTCATGAAAATAGTACCAATGATGTTCACTTGATGAAATAAATTTCAATCTTTCATTATAAGGAAACAAAAATTCAACTCATTTCATGCTTTTAACCCTTTTTTGTTGTGATTTTTGCTGAAATCAAGTACAGTTGTTTTCAGTTATTCCCTGTGGTGTATCCCCTCTTAACAATGCATTTCATGAATTCATAAAGCATGAGAAATACAGGGTAAATGCACGTCAATATGTCATTTTTTTCTTTCTAACTGAATGGCATGCTCTGTTTACCTTGGTAAAGTATAATAATAGTTCTTGAATTATGGCAACCAGAGTTTTGATGGAATCAAATTCTGTGAGCAATTTTTGAAGAGGACAGTTCCAGCCAAGTTTAGTCCAAATCGGCCAAGCGGTTTAGGAGATGTTTAAAGGAATCACTGATGCCGCACGACGGATGCCACACAATAGACACAGCGTCACCCTAATAGCTCCCCTTCAGCACCTTGTACTCAGGTAAGCTAAAAATGTAGCAAGAGGGCCATGATGGCCCTGAAATCGCTCACCTGAGTCTGTTGACCAAACACGAGCCATTTTCAATCTAGTTTTCCTGTGACCTAGTTTTTTATCAGACATTACCCATTATCAACCACTTTTGAGATATCAATAAGACAAACATTCTGACAAAGTTTCATGAGTATTGGACAGAAAATGTGGCCTCTACAGCATACAAAGGGTTTTTCTAAGATTTGACCAAGTGACCTAGTTTTGGACCAGACAATCACCCCTTATCAAACTCTTTTGAGACATCACCAAAACAAACATTCTGACCAAGTTTGAAGAGTATCGGGCAAAAAATGTGGCCTCTAGAGTGTATACAAACTCATCCAAGAAACCAAGGCAAACATTCTGACCAATTTTCAAGAGTGTTGGACTGAAAATGTGGCATCTAGAGCATAGACAAGGTTTTTCTAAGATTTGACCTGGTAACCTAGTTTTTGACCCAAAATGACCCGTTTTCAAACTCATCCGAGTTATCATCAAGACAAACGTTCTGACCAACTTTTCAAGAGATTTGGACTGAAAATGTGGCCTCTAGACCATACAAATGGTTTATCTAACATTTGATCTGGTGACCTAGTTTTTGACCTGACACGATCCATTTTCAAAATCATCCAAGACATAATCAAGACAAACATTCTGACCAATTTACATGAGTTTTGGACTGAAAATGTGGCCTCTAGAGCATAAACAAGGTTTTTCTAAGGTATGACCTAGTGACCCCATTTTGACCCAACATGACCCATTTTCAGACTTGTCCAGTATATCATCGAGGCAAACATTATGACAAAGTTTCAGGAGAAAATGTGGCCTCTAGAGCATACACAAGGTTTTTCTAAGATTTGACCTACTTTTTGACCCAACATGGCCCATTTTCAGACTTGTCCAAGGTATCATCAAGGCTGCCCATTTTCAGACTTGTCCAAGGTATCATCAAGGCAAACATTATGACCAAGTTTCAAGAGACTGAAAATGTGGCCTCTAGAGCATAGACAAGGTTTTTCTAAGATTTAACCTAACTTTTGACCCAACATAACCCATTTTCAATCTCGTCTGAGATATCATAGAGACAAACATTCTGACCAACTTTCATGAGTATCCGACTGATCATGTGGCCTCTAGAGGGTACACAAGGTTTTTCTAAGATTAGACCTAGTGACCTAGTTTTTGACCCGACACGAGCCATTTTCAAAGTTGTCCAAGATTTCATCGAGGCAAACATTCTGATCAAGTTTCATGAGTATCGGACAAAAAAATGTGGCCTCTAGAGCGTACACAAGGTAAAAAGTAAAAACGGACACAGCACTATCACAATAGCTCAATCTGAGCACTATGAGCTAAAAATACTCCAGCCAAGTACATAGTCAATACATCAAATTGTTACTTAAAATCGTTACCACAAATCCCGACTTTAAATGACCCAGAAGAGAACTTTTGAAAACATTGTGGGAAAAGGAGAAAATGCTGGTAACTAGCTTTTTCTCTTTCCCAAATGTTCTCTACCATATCAAAGATAGCAGAAATCATCAATGTTTTAATGATTGAGAAAGAGGCCATCTGAAAACATTGTGGGAACAGGAGAAAATGTTGGTTACCAGCATTTTCTCCTGTTCCCACTAATGTTTTCTACCCCATAAATGAAAAGTTTCATCATTTTACCTAAATGTAATTTGTTTTCTGTAAAATGCTTTTTATTTGGACAAGTATCTTTTTTGTTGTATAGTAAAAGAGCTTACTCTTTACCACAAAACAAAAAAATTTAGACTGGTCTGAATAAGAGGCGTTTGCAGATGACAATTTAAATGTAGCTCAAATGATGGAACTTGTCGTATACATATAGAGTAGAAAACATTGTTGGAAAAGGAGAAAATGCCGATTACCAACATTTTCAAAAAAGCCTTTTCCTCAAGTTTGTTAAAACTTTTGGAGAGTGTGGTAAGGGGCTATACATTTTCTGTGCTGTTGAATATATGAAGGGTTTTCACTCGGGCTCGAACAGTTGCAGTCCACTTTTGTGACGATATAATTCTGTACCATCTTGCTCATCATCAGTGTCTTTCTGAAAATGAAGAAAAAAATAATTCCATCTATAACTATTTCATACTTTGGAATGGTCTTTAACTTTTTACCATATAAGCCCTAGTTTTCTCATCAATTAGACAAAGAGCTTGTGAAAAACCTTGTGGGAAATGGAGAAAATGCTGGTTACCAGCATTTTCTCCTTTTCCTGCAAGGTTTTCTTTCCCCACACAATCCCTACTTTTAACGAACCTAACGATGGAGCCATCTAAAAACATTGCGGGAAAAGGAGAAAATGCTGTTAAGACTATTGGACTGAAAATGTAGCCTCTAGAGGACCTGGTGACGTAGTTTTTGATCGGACATGGCCCATTTTTTAACCTGTATGCAATATTATCAAGACAACAATTCCGACCAACTTTCAACAGTATTGGACAGAAAATGTAGCCTCTGGAGCGTACACAATGGCTTTATGATTGGACCTAGTGCCCTAGTTTTTACATGGCCAATTTTTGAATAATTTTAGATTTAGCTAGAAGACAAACATTCTGATCAATTTTCAAGAGTACTGGACAAAAAATGTGGCCTCTTGAGTGTACACAAGGTTTTTCAGAGATTTGACCACGTGACCTATTTTTAATGTGGCATGGCCCATTTTTGAACTTGTCCGCAATATCATCAAGACAAAAATTCTGACCAACTTTCAACAGTATTGGACAAAAAATGCAGATCCTGGGGAGTAGTCACCAGGTTTTCGTAAAATTTGACCTAGTGACCCGTTTTCGACCCGACATGGCTCATTTTCAAATTTATTTTAGATGTCATCTAAACATTCTGATCAATTTTCAAGAGTATTGGACAGAAAATGTTGGCTCTAGAGTGTACACAATGTTTTTCGTTTTTTCTAAGATCTGACCTTGTGACCTAGTTTTTGACACAACATGGTCCGTTTTCAAACTCATTTGAGATCAAGAAAAAGATTCCGACTTGCTTTCAAGGGTAATGGACTGATAATGTGGCCTCCTGAGGGTACACACGTTTTTCTAAGATTTGACCTAATTTTTGACCGGTCATGTAACAAGATATCATTATGACAAACATTATGACCAACTTTAAAGAGTATTGGACTGAAAATGCCACCTCTAGAGCATGCACAAGGTTTTTCTATTCTTACGATAATAAAACTTCACAGGGTTAAAAAAAATTCAGAATTCTTACTCGTCCCTTTGCCATTTTGCACCATCCTACAATTGGACCAAGAAGGAAAATCCACATGCCCTCATCAAAATTTTACAAGTAAGGACAAGCGGACGAGTGGATATTTTTTTACCCTGGTTTGCAACAAATGCATGGCTGAAATACAAACCGCATCTAGCGGGATTCAAACCCACACTGACAAATAATATCCTGGTTTTTCAAAGTTTATAAGACCAACACTATAACCATTGAGCTACAGAGATATCTCCCAAATGCAATTGTTAGGTATTGTATTCAAACCAGGATGAAGTCATTCCTGAAGGTGTGATCTCCCGTCACACTTAAGATTAGTCCTGGTGACCTCGTTTTTTACCCTACATGACCCATTTTTAAACTCATCCATGATTATCATCAAGGCAAACATTCTGACCAAATTTCAGGAGTATTGGGCAGAAAATGTAGCCTCTAGAGCATAAACATGATTTTTCTAAGATTTGATCTAGAGACCTAGCTTTTGAAGCCACACAACCCATTTTCAAACTCGTCAAAGATATCATCGAGGCAAATATTCTGACTAGGTTTCATGAGTATCTGACTGAAAATGTGGCCTCCAGAGATTCACAAAACAGGACTATGCACAACATATGGCAGACACTGCACAATCAAAGTAGCTCACCAAGAGCATTTCGTGCTCTTGTGACCTTCAAAGGACAAACATACTTGCATTTTACCCTTTTCCCATACTGATCTTAACCCTTTACTCCATAGAAACTCATTTCTACGCATTGCTTGTAGGAGTCTTTGGAAAACATTGTAACAAAAGGTGAAATTGCTCGTGATGAGCAATTTCACCTTTTGCCACAATCTTTCAAAAGGTGTCTATACACATCAGAAACAGGTTCATCCTTGCTGTTCTTTAGGGTCAATTAGAGATACCATAGAAATGCCTTATGGGGTAAAGGGTTAATGCATGTATCCTAATGTCTGTCTGTCAAGAAGTCATAAAATTTTTGGTAAAAGGTTAACTCTTACCTGAACTCGAAAACTTTAGATAAGTTTGAATTTAAAGCATTTACAGACAACAAAACAGATGACTAAAAAAACAAAAGTCACTCAAAAATTAAATGTTATTTTTGAAAGGCTAGAAAACATTGTGAGATTTCAAAACAGAAAATGCTTGTTATTAGCATTTTCTGTTTCTCCTACAATGTTTTCAAAAGCCCTCTTTTACAGTCATTAAAACCAGGAATTGTTTGGTAAAGGGTTAATGCATCTGCAAAAAGTATTGAACAAGGTGAGCCTACTTACTCCACGCAGGCTTACCTGGGTCCAAACTTTCTGCTTTTGGTTAACTCTTTACCAAACAACAAAATTGTAGACCTGTTCAAATTGAAGGATTGGCAGACGACAAAAATGTGGCTCAAAAATTGAAATTTGTTTATGAAAGAGTAGAAATAATTGTAGGAAAAAGAGAAAATGCTGGTTACCAGCATTTTCTCCTTTCCCACAATGTTTTCAAACGGTTTTTCTCAGGGTTGAAAGTCGAGATTATGTGGTAAAGAGTTAAGGTTCTTCTTGAGGGAAAGCCATCTGCTAAACACACACTGCAGATTTAAAATCAAACTGTATGTTCTGTGCAGTCTGATCTTTATCTACAATGTCCACAGAAGGTCACTGAGTCGTACTAACCAGCCTAAGGGTTAACTTTTTACCATTAAATATTTGAACTCTGTGAAAGGGGGGGGGGGGGTGGGGGTGGGGTGGGGGCTTGACACTTTAACCCATAAGGCATTTCTATGGTATCTCTAATTGACCCTAAATCATAGCAAGTATGAAGCCGTTTTTTATGTGTATATGACACCTTTTGATAGCATAGAAAACATTTTGACAAAAGGTGAAATTGCTCGGATGAGCAATTTCACCTTTTGCCACAATGTTTTCCAAAGGCTCCTAAAAGCAATGCGTAGAAATGAGTATCTATGGAGTAAAGGGTTAATACATCTGCAAAAAGTATTGACCCAGGTCAGCCTGTGCAATCTGCACAACCTGACCTGGGCCGAAAAACTTTACGCCAATAAATAATTTACTGTATGTCTAAGGACCAGTGTATCCCATGACTAACTTGACTGTTAAAAAACATGGTTATTATGGAACCATAACTATGTGATGGTTTGCTTTGTACCATAGATCAAAAAGAGACATTAACTCTTTATCACACAATCCCTACTTAAACGATCCTGAGAAAGAAGCCTTTTAAAAACATTGTAGGAAAAGGAGAAAATGCTGGTAACCAGCATTTTCTCCTTTTCCCACAATGTTTTTTACCCTTCCCAAAACAAATTTCAATTTTTGAGCCATATTGATTTTGTCGTCTGCCAGTGCTTTCAATTTGGACAAGTCAAAATTTTGTCATTTTGGTAGAGTTAAGCCCCCCTTATGTCAGAGCATGGCTAATTTTCAAAAGCTGTTTTCTGGAAGTGAGCAAAAGGCCATGTTTCTGTTGAAGATGTAAAACTTAAATTCGACTTTCACTGACACAAGCTTCATGTGACACAGAAGGAACTACACTGACCAAAGGTAAGCATTCCAATGTTCAAATTTACCCTTTTCCAAATCGTAAGCAAATGTAGAGGACAAATTAAATGACAATTTAAAATGGTGGGCTTTGTTGATGATAGGTTAGAAACAGTGTGGAAAAAAGAGAAAATGCTGGTTACCAGCATTTTCTCCTTTTTGCACGATGTTTTCAAATGGCCTCTTACTCAGGGGTGCTTGAAATCAAGATTGTTTGGTAAAGGGTGAATTTATGGCAGGAAAACATACTTTTAATTTAGAATATTTACATTACCTCTCTGAATGTATCCTTTACTTTTCACTTCCAGTCTGTTCTGTTAACAAGGGTTTCAGTTCTCACGACAAAAGGCTGCATTTACTGTGATCTGTAGGGAAAAAAAAAATAAAAGTAAACACAAGCTGTTGATTAAATTCTATACCAAATGACAAAATTTTAGATTTGTCCAAATAAAAAGCACTCACAGACAAAATAAATGCAACTCAAAAATTGAAAATTGTTTTGGGACAAATTGTGAAGAAGTGCAGTTAACAAGAACCATAACTCTGTCACCGTAAGTTTTTGAGTAATTATCCTTTGATTACATTATTTTGAATTTTTGTCCTGGGTATATCTTCCATTTACCAGGTGGCAAAATATAGACCAATACAGACTACAAGCATTTGCAGGTAATTACATTTGGTTCAGACAAAGTAATTTGTGATAGAAAGGAAGAAAAAGTCTATGGCTAACAAAGGAATTGCTAAATATCACTAATCTCTTCTTTTTCCACAACATTTTCTAAAGCCTTTACTCATAGGGTGCTACAAACTTCTGATCTTGTGGTAGAGGGTTAAATGCTTCTTTTTTCTGTCGATAAACTATTACAGATGCAAAGACTTACTTGCTTCATCATGGAGAATAACTACTCTTCATTCACGGCCCATCCTTCATTTCGACTCATTTCACTGACAAGCCCCCATTGGGCGTGTATGTGCCGCTCTGCAAAGCTCTTGTTCCAAAATGTTTTAAAAAGGCTTCTTTCTCAGGGTCGTTAAGTTGGAATTGGTTAATGCCTCTAAAAGAGAAAACTTTTGAAAATATTGTTGGAAAAGCGGAAAACTATGACTAAGAGCATTTTCTTGTTGTCCAACAAAATTTTCTTCCATTTCCAAAACAAATTGTAATTTTTGAGTCGCATTAGTTTTTGATCTGCAGATCTTTTCAATCTGGACAAGTCAAGTATTTTTGTGTTTGATGAAGAGTTAACTCTTTACCACACATTCTGACCATTAAGCACCCTGGGAAAGAAGCCTTTTGAAAACATTGTAGGACAGGAGAAAATCCTGGTAACCAGCATTTTCTCCTTTTCCTTTAGTGTTTTCTACTCTTCCCAGAACACATTTCAACTTTTCAGTCGCATTTATTTTGTCGCCTGCAAATGCTTTCGATTTGGACCAGTCTAAATTTTCTTGGCGTGGTAAAGAGTTAAAAAGTATGTAAACTGATAATCACTCCGGAAAATGGTAGAAGGTAAAAACTTGACAAACTATTTCCTCTTCTAGTCATTTTGCCCCCCCCCCCCCGTCCCAAAAACGCAAAACGTTCCTCCCTGGTTGTTACCCTCCCCTCCCCTCGATTGGGGGGGGGGGGGGGGGGGGGGGGGAGTAAAACGAAAAGCTAGAAATAAATATGTCATGCTTTCATTAGTTTGCTTTCCACAATTTCTTTGTATTTAGACTAACTTTGCACAAGAAAAACGAGCCCATCCTTGGCTAATAAATCCACAGCCAGTGTCCATGCAGTGGGTGGAGAACTTGCTACATGTGCTTGTCGATCTACCAATCATTCGCTAAATGTAAGATAAGCCAAGTGTGTCAAGTACCATCCAACACAAGTTCTAGTAAAAGCATTTAAAAACTTACTAAATCGCTGATGTCCTTAGGTAAATCTGCGTAAATAAAGGCTGGTTTAAACAATGACATATCTCTAATTTCGTAGTTATGGCGGCCTTTTCTGTGCACGTGCAAGTATCTCGCATTATCTCCCGCTAGATGGCGTTCGAAGTATATGACATGCGCAGACAACAGCGCCACTGCTTTTTCCGCTTGACTGCTTTTAGTTTGAAATTCTCGATCTGATCCAAGGCTGCCCTTTCCTTACGAGTGCAAAAGTTTTGTTGTTTGTTTCTTAAAAGTATAAATCCATGCCTAATGACATTAAAAAAAAAAGAATTTAAAGTTTAAAAAAAAAAAACAATCAGGTATCACACAATCAGGAAGCTGAACTGTGATCGGTGGAACTCCTACTACTCATTAATTAACCCTTTCCCAAACAATCCCTGGTTTTCACGACCCTGGAAAGAAGCCTTTTGTAAACATTGTGGGAAAAGGAGAAATGCTGTAAAACTGAAATGTGGCTCTAGTGAACTTTGTCTTAGAAAGAATGGAAAATATTGTGGGAAAAGAAGAAAATGCTGGTAACCAGCATTTACTCCTTTTTAAACACTATTTCACAAGCCTTGTCTGCAAGAGACATTAAAACTCAGGATTTGTGTGGTATAGCTATAACAAAAACTGACAAATACTGGTTTTGAAAATGAGTTTTATTTGTTGCATGATTTTGCTGTAACATTGTAATATTTACTAACAAAACTGAATTGGTCACTTACAACATGGCTTCAGTAACTAGGCAGCAGAGAATTTAGAAAACAAAGCAACAATTACCATAGCAACACACATGTATATACAGTCACACTATAGAAAAATTTAAATTTTTGTCAACAAAATTTGATTCATATCATCAAAGCCAATTTAATCAGAAATTCATATCAGACTTTAGGAAACCACAAGGATATAGAATAAGAGATGTGATAGATATTTGGCCAATATCACCATGATTCAATATTTTTCAGACTATAAAATCTAATGAAAAATTTTAACAAGTCTACTTTTAAGCCTTGTTATATCAAGCAGCACATTTTGGGATATCTATAAACACTTAGGCTACTAAGGGGCAAATTTGTGGGCTTCATGGACAGTGTAGGTCAAAGATCAGACTGTACAAAATGTGCAGTCTGATCTTTGATCTACATGATAGAATACACAGAGATTTTCTCCAATGAGCCAAAGGTTTAAGTTGTACATTACTAGCTGGAAACCTATCATTTAATTAGCAGCTTAACTCTTTACTACACAACCCCGACTTTCAACAACCCTGAGAGAGGAGCCTTTGAAAACTTTGTAGGAAAAGGAGAAAATGCTGGTAACCAGCATTTTCTCCTTTTCCCACAAAGTTTTCTATCCTCCCTAAAACAATTTCAATTTTTGAGCCACAATTATTTTGTTGTCTGCAAATGCTTTCAATTTGCACAAATCTACAATTTTGTCATTTGGTAAAGAGTTAATTAGCAGCTTAAGGGCTACTATTCAAAAAGTCCTGTTCTTGCAGTAGAGACACACCTGTCATAATAATTTTTCCTCCTGAAACAATATTTATAGAAAGGAGACAGAAAAATTTCAGGACAAAAATTGTGTCCCATCAAGAAAACAATGTTAAATATATGACTACATGTGAGAGTATGAAAAAAGAAAAAAGCTAAATTTCTCATGCAAGACTCAAAAAGTAATCTGAAAGAGGTCGCAAGTCAACATACAAGTACTATCTCGTCCTATTATCATTTGAAAGAGGGCCGTTTTCTAATGTGTGGTGTCCATGGTTTTGAGGTACAGGATTGGCCATAGGGTCCCAAGTTCAATACCCAATACCTTGAACCCGGTGCCAACTCTGGGACTGTTCACCCTCCTGCACGTTCTGCCCAGGAATTGGTGTAGTCCCCAGCAAGCAGGATTGACAGTGATTAGTAGAAGTTGTAAGCTTTTCTTTTCAGAGGTTTTACTGCCATCCACTATTATGTACATGTAACTGATTAGATTCTCTTCAATAATACATGTAGTTGTAGAAAGCCCTTAACATTATAGTACGAATCTAACATTTTATAACTTAAGGATTCTAGGGCAAAATACCACTTTGTGTCAAATGTAAGCAACAAAAATATACAAATATACTAAACTTTTTAAACAAAAATTTGATTACTGGTAAATAACTAATTAAAAATATCACAGATAAACATAAATATCTTGAACAAAACTACATATTTCTGATTTTGAATAGATAAAATGCCATTTTTCTTTTTACATACATGGCTTTACCTGGTTGACTATAATGCATTTGCCTTAACAAAACAATCATTCCATGTTTTGCAATGAATTTTGGAAACATCACAGCAAAAGGGTTAGACTGAATGGCATTTTATGCTGCTTTCAACAATATTTCAGTCATATCATGGCAACAGCAGACATATTCATGTATTTCCTGGGTTCCACCAGTACTTAGCTAGGGCTCTGAAGTGTCTTGCCCAAGGACACTCCCACGAAAAAAAAAAACTTTACTTTATAAAACATTGTGGGAAAAGGATAAAATGCTGGTTATCATTTGAGTTGCATTCTAATAGTTGCCTGCTAAAGTATACAATTTTGACAAGTCCACATTTTTGTTGTTTGGCAAAGTGTTTAAAAGCGCGCCATGTTCACATTTATTTCCGACTATGGAGACAATGCCAGCCACAATCAAAGTGTGACCTTTTCCTCAATCTACACCTGGCTGTGTTCCGATTTTATCTTCCCTTTTAAAATTAAGTTTCTGTCCTTCCTTGTTTTGTCCTTTGTGTAACTCGTAAGGGTTTTTGATTGCTAAAAATTTAGTATGTACATGCGTGGTGCTTGTTCAACTTCTAGACCATAACAGAAATTGGCAAGAATCCAGAACTTTATGCATTGCCTGTGGTATGTATCTTTTTCCCCATAACCTTCATAATCATTGCAGTGTTTCAAAAATATGCACATTCAAACTTCTAAAGCTACCACCTGTTTTGAACTGTTGCTTGCATTAAGCAACCACAGCATCAGAATTTTTTAACACAAAGTCTGTGTTGAACAGTCCCTTCTTTTACTAGGCCCATTTTGTTTCCATCTTGGGTGACTGCTTAAGACAAGTTGCTGACCAACCAATAACCAGCAAAAATTACACAAAGGATAAGCATTATAGCAATGCTTTGACAATAGCAGAAATTTTACCAAAAGCAACTAGAGCTACTACTAAACATGATTATACCTCCCACCAGCTCCTTGTCACAAAAACAGATCTTTGTCACAGAGAGCAAAATGGTTTAGTACAAAAGTAAAATTTGAAAAAAGTTCAAGGGGAGATAATTCCAAAACAAAATCGCAGCAGGGCCATGGAAATTGCACATGCAAATCTTCATGTATATAGGAACCCTGTGTGTAAATCTGAGTTCAGTATATGTAAAAAACTCCTGGAGTATTGCTCCGCACAAATTTGTGTCTACAGGCAGACAGACAGTCATACGAACAGATGGACAACCAAGGCGATTCCAGTATACCTCCCTCCACTTCCTTTTGGGGGGAGGGGTGGGGTATAAAAGGTTTTGACCAGCAGACTGTACATGCTGACCTGGGTTGAAACTTTCTGCAGATGCATTTAACCCCCTTTTCACAAGGCAAGGGTTCTTCCTTATCACATAAAAAAAAATTAGACTGGACAAAACTAAAAGCATTTGCATATGTCAAACAAGATGTGGCAAAAATAACAGGATCTGTCGGTCAAACAAAGAAAACATTTTGGGAAAAGGAGAAAATACTTGGTTACTAGATTTATGCCTAATTTAACCCTTTACCAAACAATCCCTGGTTTTTTCAACCCTGAGATAAAAGCATTTTGAAAAACTTGTGGGAAAAGGAGAAAATGCTGGAAACCCAGCATTTTCTCCTTTTCCCACAATGTTTCCAACTGTGCTAGAGATAAATTTCAACATTTGAGTTACGTTTATTTTGCCGTTGGCAAGTACTTTCATTTTTGACCAGTGTAAAACTTTGTCGTTTGGTGAAGGGTTAAAGCTGTTTCCCACTTTTTAAAACTGATAATGCAAGAATCCAGATCTTTATGCATTGCATCAGTTAATTCTGTCTGCCTATCGAAAAGTCTCATGTTTACAAGACCTCTTGGAACAAAACTTCAATCAACACAGACATATACTTCTATTCCTTCAAACATACATTTCACTGTTCGAGCCAGGTTTCATATTTTGTTGGAAAAAGCTAAAAATTATGTTGTCTAATGAACAGTTAATTATTTACAAAATAACATAATTTTAGAATTGTCCAAATGGAAAGCATTTGCAGATGACAGAATAAAAGTGAATGAAAATTTGAAATTTGTTTTGTGAAGGATGGAAAACATTATGGAAAAAAGAGAAAATGCTGGTTACCTGCATTTTCTCCTTTTTCCACAATGTTTTCAAAAGGCTTCTTTCTCAGGGTCATTAAAAGTCGAGATTGTGTGATAAAGAGTTAAATAAAACATCACATGTACAAGTATTAACTTCTCTTGGTTTCCTCATGAAGAAATTGAATGAGTATTTCTGTATCCATATAATTTCTTGAAAACAACGATATTATAATATTTAAAGCAGACAAAATGCTTTTGAAACATTATTAACTCTTTACCACACAATCACGTGTTTTAACAACAAAAAGGAAAAGTCTTTTGAAAACATTGTTGGAAAAGGAGAAAATGCTAATAACTAGCATTTTCTCCTTTTCCAACAATATTTAAACCCTATCAAAGAAGTCAGGCTAAGTTCAATCATGTTTAAAATTTGTTGGCTGCAGATGCCTTAATAATGTTTTCAACCCTGTGAAAAACAAAATCCCAAACTTTAAGTTCAATTTGCTTTTAATTTAAAGGAGACTAAAATATTGTCATTTGGTAGAGTTAACCCTTCACAACAAAATTCCTACTTTTTAAGACCTTCAGAAAGAAAGCTTTTGAAAAAATTGTGGAAAACAGAGAAAATGCTGCAAACCAGCAGTTTCTCTCTCATTCCAACAATGTTTTCTACCCTTCCCAAAAGGAATTTCCAAATTTAACTCCCACTCATTTTGTTATCTGTAAATACTTTCAATTTCGATCAGTCTAAAATTTTGTCATGTGATATAGAACTAACCAATGAAAAAGCACTAAAAATCTACTTGGCACTAGTTTGATTGCTCATGCAAGTAAATGAAATATTGCACTTTGCCAGCATCAAATGTAATATAATAATCCCTATAAGTGTCTAAAATCTCATACTGGATATTCCAGAGATCAATACACTGACTTGACCAAGACTAAGTTTCAGGAGAAAGTTTATCCATCCCAAAAATCCTGAGTTTTACCCAAATTGGTACCGGTAATTCCTAAAGTTCTAAGGACTAGCTGTCTTAATGAACAAATGGAACATGTTATGTGAAAAGCGAGTTTAACCTTTTACTGTATGATGCCGACTTTTAACAACCATGGGAAAGAAGCCATTTTCAAAACATTGTGAGAAAAAGGAGAAAATGCTGCCAAGCAGCATTTTCTCCTTTTCCAAAAATGTTTTCTATCCCATCAAAGAAAGACTTCCCTATTTGAGTCACATTGAAATTGTGGTCTGCAAATGTTCTCAATTTGGACTAGGCTAAAATTTTGATGCCTGGTTAAAGAGTTAACCCTTTACTCCATAGATACTCATTTCGATGCACTACTTGTAGGATCCGTTGGAAAACATTGTGACAAAAGGTGAAATTGCTTGTGACGAGCAATTTCACCTTTTTTCACAATGTTTTTTATGCTATCAAAAGGTGTCACATACACATAAGAAACGGCTTCATCCTTGCTTTTATTTAGGGTCAATTACAGATACTATAGGAATGTCTTATGGGGTAAAGGGTTAATGTATTTGCAACCCAGGTCACCTTGAGCAGTCCAGAGAGGTTGACCTGGGTCAAAGGTCTTGGCTATATTTCAATTTTCTGCATGCCAAAGGACCATTCTACATTAACCCTTTACTCCATCGATACTTATTTCTACGCATTGTTTGTAGGAGCCTTTGGAAAACATTCTGGCAAAAGGTGAAATTGCTCGTGACGAGCAATTTCACCTTTTGCCACAATGTTTTGTACACTATCGAAAGGTGTCATATACATATAAGAAACAGCTTCATTCTTGCTGTTATTTAGGGTCAATTAGAGATACCATAGAAATGCCTTATGGGGTAAAGGGTTAAATTGCTTTCATTTTTATGTCATTTTCTGTTTTACCAAAGTCTACTGCATAACAAAATCTAATGTAGTCGTAAAGTGCTTTCTTGGATTTGCCCGCGCGGACTGCGTATGCTGGTCCGAGATGACACTTTACGCAAATGTCCAAATACCCCTTTTCCCATGTTGCAGGCCAAATAATGCACACTGTTGCTAATACCATCTGATGAAAAACAATTCATTACTTTATTACAAATTTCTCCCCTTACTTCATAAATGGACTAAGTCTTAAAAATATAGTGGTATACATGCATTTCAAGTATCTTATACTATGTCAGTAAACAATACATACAGAAGATTCTTTTCACCCTTTCACTTGCAGAAAACTTTTTGCCCACTAAAGCTGACAACTTTTGAAAATATTGCGGCAAAAGGAGAAATCTTTTCTGAGAAGCTATTTCTTCCTTTGCCACAATGCTTTCACAAGTAGTAAATGTTGACACCAGCTTTCTGGTTTAAATGACCTCAAAATATTTTTACATCTTAATATTTAACCCAATGGCAAAAATGTAGACTTGTCCAAAGTGAAAACAATTGTAGACGACAATTTAAATTCAGCTTAAATGATGGAATTTGTCTGTGATAGGGTAGAAAACATTGAGGGAAAAGGAGAAAATGCTGGTTACCAGCATTTTCTCCTTTCCCTTCAATGTTTTCAAAAGACATCTATTTCAGGGTCGTTAAAACTTGGCAATTAATCTGTACAAGATTTTCCACTATTTCATTTTTTAACTACGAGTACTTTTGACTTCAAAATGACTAACAGTACATCACATATGGCAGTGAACAAGAAATACCTTTGAACTAATGTTAAATATAATTATAAACATTAACATAGAAGAAGCGAACAAAATTGTTGATTTTACCATATTTTCCTATATGTGTGCAGGGGTTGTACAGAGCTTTGTCAAAAATCAAGTACCTGTAAAGTTTTATCTTTATTTCATTTTTTACCACTGACCTTTTTCACTAGTATACACAGTCCAATCCTGGATCAATACGGTCCAATTGCTTGTTTAACCTTTTACCCGGACAACAAAATTTCAGCCTCCTGTAAATTGAAAGTGTTTGCAGACGACAATTTCATTGTGGAACAAATCATGCTATCTATTTTAGATAGGGTAGAAAACATTGTGGGGAAAGGGGAAAATGCTGATAATCAGCATTTTCCCCTTTTCCCATAATGTTTTAAAGAGGCTTCTTTCTTGGGGTCGGTAAAAGTCGGGATTGTGTGGTAATGGGTTAAGCCAGTGAGATAAAAAATCTCTCTATGTTTCTGTGGACTGTTTGACGGCAGTCAAAGATCAAGTCTATATGTTAAGCTGTAAAAGATTTTGACATTTAACCACTAATTGAAAGGCTATTTTGCATGCCTTGTGAATCATGCAAGACAAGATCAGACTGCTCAATATGTGCAGTTTGAGTTAAGATAAACACTGTTCATTATTCTTTTGAATATTCAAGCCCCAACATTGTCATTATAATAATGTTTAGCTCTCCTTCATAAGTTCCACAGTTGATTGGTTTTTGCATGTACAAAAATTTAAAGAAAATATGACAAATTCATCAATTAAAAGCAATGATAACATTTCATCTTCCTTACACGTAATTTTTTTGATAAAAGTAGAATAAAAAACTAAGCATGAAATGCCAAAAAAAACTTACATACATGTATAATGTGTCTGTCACTTACGAACATTACATATAAATACACCCATTAACTCAAATTTTAAACCGGCCGAAATTGAAAGCATCTGCAGATGAAATAAAATAAATGGAGCTTAAATGACAATTTTTGTCTTTGATAGGGTAGAAAAAATTGTGGAAAGAGGAGAAAATGCTGGTACCTGCATTTTCTCCTTTTCCCGCTATGTTTTCAAAAGGCTTCCCTCTCCGGGCCGTTACAAGTCAGGATTGTGTGGTAAAGAGTTAACTCGCTATCAAATGGCAAAATTCCAGACCTTAAAATCTAATGCATCTACAAACAATGTGGACACAAGGGTTTGTCTTTGAAAGGATTTAGAACACAGAGAAAAAAAGATGACAATGCTGTTACAAACAAGCATTTCCTCCTTTTCTAACAATGTTTTCTTCCCTTCTTTCTCGAGGTCATTGGAAATCCTGTGGTAAAGAGTTAACCCTTTACCAAAAAATCCCTGGTTTTAACCCAAAGAAAGAGGCCTTTTGAAAACACTGTGGGAAAAGGAGATAACCAGCATTTTCTCATTTTCCCACAATGTATTCTATTCTTCCAAAATAAATTTTCAATTTTTGAGTCACATTTCTTTTCTCGTCTGCAAATGCTTTCAATTTGGACCAGTCCAAAATTTTGTTGTTTGGTAACAAGTTTAAAAAAGTTTAACCCTTCATCAATCAACACATTTTTGCCAAACTGAAAACATTTGTAGATGCAAAGTTAAATTGCTAAAATGATACCATTTGTCTTTGACAGGCTAAAAAAGATTGTGGGAAAAGAAGAAAATGCTGGAAACCAGCATTTTCTCTTTTTCCCACAATGTTTTCAGAGCCTTTAACTTAAAACTCAGGATTGTATTGTAAAGGGTTTAAACAGACCTGTATTTTGATAACCTATATTTCTCCTTCAAAAAACAGTGTGACATGAGGCAAACCTTATGGCAGAGTTATAGGCTATATAACAAGTATTTGATCATCATTGGACTTTAGCCAGGCTAACTGTCATCACATGACAAATATTCAATTCTCAACAAATATTCATTTCTCAAAGAAAATGCATCTTGACAAGATAAGAAATATGGACTCACAAGAATCTGATAGCTTTATCTTAACTCTTTACCACGCAATCCGGACTTTTACCGACAATGAAAAAGAAAGCTTTTGAAAACATTGTAGGAAAAGGAGAAAAAATGCTGGTAACCAGCATTTTCTCCTTTTCCCACAATGTTTTCTACCCTTCTCAAATCACATTTCACTTTTTGAGCCATGTTTACTTTGTTGTCTGTAAATGCTTTCAGTTTGGACCAGTCCAAAATTTTGTTGTTTGGTAAAGAGTTAAGGAGGGAAAAAAAGGCTTTATCTTTGCTATAGGAGTAGATAACTAGAAAAAAAAAAAAACCAACATCAACACTTTTAACACTTTGATTTACATACTAATAAATAATAAAACATGCATACATACAGATTTCATGCTATACTCATTATTGCACATTATCCTTTGAATAAATGATTCACTATAATGGAATGATGTTTGGAGATGATATATCTACTTCATTCAAAAATTCCTGGAATGAAACATTCCCCCAACAGTTAGTTTGTTTCCTAACCAAACATTCCCGACTTCCAACGACTTTTATACAGAAGAATTTTGCAAAAAATCGTGGGAAAAGGAAAAAATGCTGCTAAGCAGCTGGTTAGCAGCATTTTTTCGTTTTCCCACAATGTTTTCTACTCAAATTATTAGAGATGGGTTCAATAACTTTTGCCACTTTTGATTTGTCGTCTGCAAATCCTTTGACTTTGGGTGTAAATAAAATTTTGTCCTTTGGTAAAGAGAAAATTTGCTGTCTGCAAATGTTTCCAGTTTGGTCAAGTCTGACCATTTTCTGGCTTGGAAAAATGTTTAACTCTTTACCAAATGATAAAATTTTAGACTGTTCAACATTGACATCAAACTGAATGTGACTAAAGAATTGAAATTTGTTTTAGGAAGGGAAGAAAACATTGTGGGAAAAGGAGAAAATGCTGGTTACCAGCATTTTCTCCTTTTCCCACAATGTTTTCAAAAGGCTTCTTTCTCAGGGTCATTAAAAGTCAGGATTTTGTGGTACAGCTTTACTAACACAATTGTTTCAACATGTTCGCAACATGTTCCAAAGTATTTGTCTTTTAAGCTGTTATGCTTGAACCCGACTAAACTAGCACTGATCCATACAGCAATGAATAACACACAAGTTCTCTCTTTCAACAACAATCTCCATATAACAGACTAGATGATTTGGAATGAACTGTGGAAATGGAATACTTAACAATACATGTAATTTATCTATACTTCACTGTAAGCATATGACGCCAAATAACATCTATATGTACTATGTATATAGTAAAATATCATTTTAAACTTTAAATTGTAAGAGTTTGTAATTAATCTGTACCCTGATGCGTATACTTCTGGTAAGGTAATGGCAAAATTTCTATCAAACCCTTAATTGAAATATGGTTGTACAGTACTTTGATATACTAATCAAAATTTGCTAGGAATCATCACCTTAGATTCAGTCGGTATATATGTGTGGCATGCATCAGGTGTGGTTTTTCAATATCGAAAATTACCACGCAAAAGAAATAAACCACCGGACAAAATGTAGAGTTTTTTTTAAGAAAAAATGCATTTTTTTGTATATAAACCGGTATTGAATTATCAAAACGATACCTATCAAAGTATGAGTAGTATACAAGTGTCAAAATCCTTTTCGTTCTAAGCAGCACTCTTTATTATTTCTTTATCACTTAATAAAATTTTAGACTTGACCAAATCAAAAGCAAAAATAGATGATCAACTAAAATGTAGCTCAAAAGATGACTTCTATTTTTTATAGAGTTGTAAACATTGTGGGAAAAGGAGAAAATGCTGGTTACTAGCATTTTCTCCTTTTCCCACAATGTTTTCAAAAATGCTTTTCTTCAGGGTCTTCAAAACGTAGGATTGTGTGGTGAAGAGTTGACCCTTAATCAAACAATCCTTTCTCTTACCATCCCCGAAGATTAAGAATATAGCATTTCAACGACTTGTGGGAAAAGTAAAAAGTACTGTTAACTAGCATTTTCTCCTTTTTCCTGCACCATTTCCTACCATTTCAAAGGAGAAATCAAGCCATAATAGCCAAATTTTATTGGTCAATAGCAAATACTTTCAAGTTGAGCGAGTCTAAAATTTTGAGGTCTGGTTAGGGGATTAAATGACTGAGGTATTAGATGGCACCATTCTTTCAACAAACATAGGTTTTCAGTAGCCAACAACCAAAACAAGGCTCTGTCATAAGTGTTAAGTAATTTGTACAAAACACCATGAAAGAATGAAGTTTTTCCATAACATTGGTGACATTTTCCCAAAAGCTTTTGTGGACAGTGTAGATCGGAGATCAGACTGCATAAAATGTGCAATCCACTGCTTTTTTCTAGATTGTGAATGAACTGTCTCCTGATTTTGGAGCAGCCTGAAAGAACTGTTAGAAAAAAAACATAGCCTAGCTTGAAGTGATTCAAAATTATATACCAGACTTACACCATCAGGGTAGAGAGTTAACCCTTTGACTGTTAAATAAAACTTTTACGACCCTTTAGCAGACAGTCTAGAGCCAAGATCAGACTGCACTTTTGTGCAGCCTGATCTTTGCTCTACACTGTCTGATATTGTAAATTTTCCCGGTGAAAACACCTTCAAAATCACAATACTGCAGTCATTACAATTGACTTGAAAAGTTTCATCTCATTTATTTAACTGTTTAAGGGTTTTTAATCATTCAAGCTGTCAGAGTAATCTCCCTTCTTTTGCTATGCACAAATATTTGCTGTTTGTATGAAGTTTTTCTTCTTCTGTAATCACATCACAATAATAACAAACTGTCAAATAGTGGAGATTCACCCCGGATATCACACTTGCTATTTCTAGGTGGGTACTTGCTTTCTTCTGGATAGTTTTGACCTGAAATACATAATCATGTGTTTAATTTGCTTGAATCTTCTTAAGTTGAAAGTAAAAACCCAAATTTTACTACTGTATTTCATAGGTACTTTTTTGGGGTAAAATTATCTCTTTATCAGACAGCAAATATCAAAGACTGTGCAACGAAAGCAGGGTAAAATCTGCAACACTCCATGTAGAGTGACATCATTCTGTATAAAGCAATGGAACATAATCTGCATCTGCGTTTTTACTCTAGGTTTGAACTTGTTTTTGTTTCATTATGAATTTGTCATGTTAGAATAAAAAAAATCTTCTTTCTATCATGGTATATCGTTCAATAAACCATGTTATGAGTTATGATATGCAATGAATAAACCACTCGGTCTATCGCTCTCGTGGATTATTTATTGTGCCTCATAACTCACAACTGTGGTTTATTGAAAGATAAACCACAATAGAAAGAAGATTATTTCTTAATTAGACTGTGTGAAAAATACTTGAATAGTTATCTGCCTTTTGTTCTATGCGTTCTCCTTTTTCTCCGCCTTGTCTGAGTTTGATATAAATGTTTTCAGCAATCAGAGATGATAATTAGATGTAGAAATATTCAGAGGGGAAAAAAAACCCCACAGTATTCTTTTCCTTAATGATGATAAAAAAGTCTCTTTTTTTGAGCATCATTAGAAAATGGCATTGTATAGTAAAGGCTTAAGTAACAAGACTTTTCGAATACAAATGATGTTTAACCCTTTACCACTTTACTTTTGACGACCCTGAGGTAGAAGCCTTTTAAAACAAGCCTTTTGAAAATATTGCTGGTAACCAGCATTTTCTCCTTTTCCAACAATGTTTTCTACCCTTCCCCAAATAAATTTCAATTTTTCAGTAACATTTATTTTGTCGTCTGCAAATGCTTTCCAATCGGATCATTTCTATACTGTTTTATGCTGCTTTCAACATTATTTCAGCCATATTACGGCTACAGCTCACATATTCATTCTTCCTGGATTTTACTAGTACTAGGCTAAGCTCTAAAGTGTCTTGCCCAAGGACATTCCTGTGATAAACCCAGTGGAGCCAGTGAAGCTCGAACACGGGATCTCCAGGTCATGAGTCCTACACTTTACCACTGAGCCACACAGGACCCTGAATCAGTCTATAAATCTGTTGCTTGGTAGTGAGTTAAGATGGTTCTCTGTTAATTTACCTAATTTGTCCAGCAAGGAGAGGATTTATGGCATATAACCAGTCATGGAATTCTTTATCATCAGGGGTCTGAAGTAGGAACCCTCTATAACGTGTCAGTACTGAGAAAGTATTTCTGGCCTGAAAAGTAAATACAGTTTTTATTCATTATTCCAGCCACAAAATATAGATGCATTTCTTGTCTGTGAATTACATGACACTTTGAGAATGATTTAGTCTTCCCAATTTTAACTCATTACCAAACAACAACATTTTAGACTTGTCCAAATCTATATGATTTTCAGACGATAAAATAGAATTGACTGAAAATTTGAAATTTGTTTTATAAAGGATAGAAAACTTTGTGGGAAAAGGAGAAAATGCTGGTTACCAGCATTTTCTCTTTTCCCACAAGGTTTTCTAAAGGCTTCTTTCTCAGGGTTGTCAAAAGTAGGGATTGTGTGGTAATGGGTTAAAAAGTCTAGACTGAAAGCATTTGCAGGCAACAAAGTAAATGTGTATGGAAAATTGAAATTGTTTTGGGAAGGGTAGCAAACATTGTAGGAAAAGAAGAAAATGCTGGTAACCAGCATTTTCTCCTTTTCCAACACTGTTTGCTACTCTTTCGAATGAAAATCCCATTATTTGACTTACAATGAAATTGACATCTGCAAATGCTTTGAAATTAGCAAGCCTCAGATTTTGTTGTGTGGTAAAGACTTAACTCTATACCACATGGGAAAATTTTAGACCGGTCCAAATTGAAAGCACTTGCAGACGACAAAATAAATGTGACAGAAAAATTGAAATTTGGTTTGGGAAGGGTAGAAAACATTGTGGGAAACAGGAGAAAATGCTGATTACCAGCATTTTCTCCTTTTCCCACAATGTTTTCAAAAGGCTTTTTTCTCAGGGTCGTTAAAGTCGGGATTTTGTGGTCAAGAGTTAATTTAAACACAAACAAAAAAAGAGGTGTAGTTTTCCCTTAATAAACATCTTGGACATATTTTTTCTCATTTTTAGTAACAAGGACCTTGCCTTAGCTACGGTATTATATAATTACATGTATGCACAATCTGCACTTCAGATCTGTCACACTACTAACTTTACTAAGTTACAACAAATTCACTTTAGCCTATAAAATTATCAGATCTTAACCTTGGCATCAGTGTAAACTGATTGGTAGATGAAGCAGAGATCCATCTCAATTTGCAGTTTTAAGGAGATAGCCTAATATTGAATGATCAAAATTTTGAGTGAGAGAGACAGATGGACAAAAGGGAGGGGGGGGGGGGGGGGCAACAGACAAAACAGCATAAAGAGAGCAGGCCATAAGTCCCCAACATTCAAACCAGCACTAGGCCTAAGAAAAGGGACAATATCCCTCATTTCAAGCATTTCACTGTTTTTTCATACCACTGCAGCATTTACTTTTTACAACACAACAAATATAAAGACGTGTCCAAATTGAAAGCAAATGCAAAGTTTAATTTAGTTTGGCTTGACTCAAATGATGGAAATCATCTTTGATATGGTATAAAACATTATGGGAAAAGGAGAAAATGCTGGTTACCAGCACTTTCTCCTTTTCTCATAATGTTTTCATACAGCTTCTTTCTCTGGATTGTGTGGTATATGGCTAATTAAACAGATCTAAATCAGCAGATCTACCTTTAGAAGAGATTGTTGATCCTCACTGTACTCTATATGTGCTGTAGCTAGATTTATAACTCCTCTCTCTATAGGATCCTTGTCCGAGTTGTAGATGAACACAAATGGCCTCCTCACAACCTGTAAGATGGTCAGACGAGAGGGTAGATAGATGGATCAATGAACCAACTGAAATAGAACTTCCTTACCCTATCTGTTTATCTTTTTTTTCCTTTATCTTTTATGCAAATAGCTTTACTATCAAATGACAGAATTGTGATTTTGGGCTTTGAGACAACAAAGGGAAAGAAGAGTGGAAGTCCTTTTTAGAAAGGGTATAAATATTGTGTGTTAACTCTTTACACGCAATCCCTACTTTTAATGACCTTGAAAGAAAGCTTTTGAAAACATTGACTGAAATGCAGAAAATTCTGGTAATTAGTATTTTTTCCTTTTTCCACAATGTTTTCTGACTTTCCCAACTCAATTTTCCATTATTTGAATCACATTTGTCATCTGCAAATGATTTAAATTTGGACTAGTCCAACATTTTTGTTGTTTGGTAAAGAGTTAACCCTTCACCCCATAAGGCATTTCTATTGTATCTAAATGCTAAATAACAGCAAGGATGCAGCTGTTTCTTATGTGTATATGACACCTTTTGATAGCATAGAAAACATTGAGACAAAAGGTGAAATTGCTTGTCACGAGCAATTTCACCTTTGCCACAATGTTTTCCAAAGGCTCCTACAAGAAATGGAGTAAAGGGTTAAAGGAGAAAATGCTATGCTGGGACTTGTTATTAATAGAGCCTATGGCGAGATTAATAACAATTTTTATGGACAAGTTAATGTTACCTCTGAAGCCAACGAATATCAGATTCTTTTTATCACATAGCTGTTTCACAACCACAGACACCAACTTTTTATCATGTTGTTATGAGTATATACTATTTCTATACTCATAAAAAAATTTAAAAACACAAATTTCATAAAAGACAAAACCATTCTATAAACACTTTCCCAAACAATCCCTGGTTTTTACGATCCTGGAGTAGAAGTCTTTTGAAAACATTATGGGAAAAGGAGAAAATGCTGGTAACCAGCATTTTCTCCTTTTCCCACAATGTTTTCTTCCCTACTGGAAACAAATTTCAATTCTGGAATCACATTTAATTTGTCGTCTGCTAGAGCTTTCAATTTGGACCAGTCTAAAATTTTGTCGTTTGGTAAAGAGTTAACTATAATATTACAAGCAATTACTATGGTTTCATTATATTTCCAAAGGCTGTCAATTGTATAGCATAGGATGCAGAAATTGCAAAGTAATGGATGAAGAAATTGCAAACTAATGGATGAATGTATCTTACCACCCATTTTTTCACCCAGCCATTTGATTTCTCATCCAGAAAGTTCAAAGTCCCCTTCCTAGCTACCACTGGACTAACTCTAACTTCTTCTATATCTGGTGCAAAAATAAACTTGTCTAGGTCTGGCCGTATACTTTTTATGGGTAGCGTCAGCTTTCTATCAGGGCCGTCTGCTGTTGATGATGACGTAGACGACAAATTGTCCGAAGACTTTGATGGTTTGACACTGTCAGAAGCAACTGATCTACAATAAAAAAAATTACATTTGAGATAATGATGATAACCATACTTTTCAATCCTTCACCACACAATAACAACTCTTAACTCATTACCAAACAAAACAAAGTTTTAGGTTCGCCCTAATCGAAAGCATTTGCAGACGACAAAATGAAAGTGATTGAAAATTTGAAATTAGTTTTGTGAAGGGTAGAAATCATTGTGGGAAAAGGAGAAAATGCTGGTTACCAGCATTTTCTCCTTTTCCCACAATGTTTTCAAAAGGCTTCTTTTCCAGAGGCTTCAAAAGTAGGGATTGTATGGTAATGGGTTAACTACCCCGAAAAAAAAATTCTGAAAGCATTGTGGGAAAAGAAGAAAATGCTAGTACATGAAAGCAGCATATTCTACTTTTACCCACAATGTTTTCTATCCTTTCAAGGACAACATTTGTTCTACCAAAATTAAAAATTACAGTGCCAAAAATAATTCAAGCTGCTTATATGGTCAGTGATGCTCAAGATTACACAACAATATGTGTACAGTATGCAGTAAGATCTTTCAAAAATCTTATCCCAAGTTTTGTAAGACAATCACAGAATGCAACAGTTGGAAAACTTACGTAACAATCACGAGTTATATAATGAACCTTGGGAGAGAGGTTTTTAAAACTACTTTGGGAAAAGGAGAAATGCTGAAAACCAGCAATAGTAAACAGCATCTTCTCTTGTAAGTCATTACCAAACGACAAAGTTTTAGGTTCTTCCAAATCGAAAGCATTTGCAGACGACAAAATAAAAGTGACTGAAAATTTTAAATTCGTTTTGTGAACAGTAAAAAACATTGTGGGAAAAGGAGAAAATGCTTGTTACCAGCATTTTCTCCTTTTCCCACAATGTTTTCTAAAGGCTTCTTTCTCAGGGTCGTCAAAAGTAGGGATTGTGTGGCAATGGGTTAATCAAAATGTTTTCTATACCTACATTTCAGTAATTTCATTAATTTGCTGTTTGCAATTGCTTTCAAATTGGGTAAGGCCAAAATAGTGTCATTTGGTTTAGCATCACTCGCATAAAATAAGAAAATCGTCTGACTTGACTGTCAAACAGCTCACTTACTTGAACATTTCCGATGATGAGGACACCATACTTGACACGAGAGAGTCTCCACTGACGCCTGCATCACTGTCGGAGGATGATACAGAACTGATAACTGACTCGTCCATCAATGTTGGCTAAAAAAGAGGATTCAAATCATAATTATTTTCAAAATTGTCGTCTGCCTTTGGGTAGAGTATCTGGCTCTAACATCACAGGTTCTGGGTTTGAATGTCATGATGGGCGGGATCAACAGTTGGAACTAATGATTCCATGGTCTGAGAACTGGTTGGGTTTAAAGAAACAATCATCAAGAAAGGAAAGTACAAGCTGTGGGATTATTTCACAAACTGAAGTACAAATAAAAGCAATAACTCACAGAATGCAATGTGCAAAGGTTACCTCACACGTGTCTGATAGACACTTCTGTGTTTTTATGCCACTGAGGTAGAGGGTTGTATCAGATATCATAAGAAAACAAAAAAATGCTATTGACAAACATGTTCCCCATTTCCAAACATCTTTAACCTGTTACCACACAGCAAAATCTTAGACCTATCAAAATTGAAAGCTTTTGCAGAGGACAATTTCACAGTGGCTCAAATGGTGCAATTTTGCTTTGACAGGATTGAAAACTTTGTGGGAAAAGGAGAAAAAACTGGTTAACAGCATTTGCTTCTTTTCCCATAATGTTTTCAAAAGGCTTCTTCCTCAGGGTCATTAAAAGTCGCCATTGTGTGGTAAAGAGTTACACCCAATCACACCATTTGAGCATCATTTAATTTGTTGTCTGCAAAGGGTAGTAATACGGATGGGTAATACAAAGTCTATTATCTGACAAATGCGTAGTTCCACAACTGAGTATGTATTTGGCTGAAAACATAACCCTTTACTAGGTTTTAACAACCCTAAGGAAGAAGCCTTTTAAAAACATTGTGGGAATGGAGAAAATGGCTGTAACCAGCATTTTCTCCTTTGCCACCAATGTTTTTTTTATCTTATCAATTATTTGAGTCTCATTTAACCTATTACCACACAATCCCTACTTTTTACAACCCAGAGAAAGAAGCCTTTTGAAAACTTTGTAGGAAAAGGATAAAAATGCTGGTAATCGGCATTTTCTTCTTTTCCCACAATGTTTTCTCCCATTCACTAAACAATTTTAAAATTTCCAGTCACTTTTATTTTGTCTTCTGCAAACAATTTTGATGTGGACAACCTTGGTAATGAGTAAAATTGTCGTCTGCAACTGCTTCCAATTCGGACAATTCTAAAATTTATTTGATAAGGATTAGAACTTAATACTGTTTCTAATTGTTTCTAAATTCTATTTTTTTTTTTACTATTTGTAATGTTTTAGCAGACATATAAGAAAATTCATACCTTGTTCATAGGTGGGCAGGGTGGCAGCCTACCCTGTAGAATAAGTCGCAAGCATTTAGCAGTTAGCTCTTTCTCCGGTTCCCCATTAGTCGTAAAGGTATAGTAGCTTGAATCCCTGTGTAATCCAAATTTACTCTTCTCCGTCGTGTCTTCATCTTTCTCTGTCACGATCTCATTTAACTTCTCTTTCAGCTCTTCCTTCTCTTCAATCTTCTTCTCTTCCTCTACTTTAGCCTCTGTCAGGGCCTTTTTGGTCATGTTGGTAACTTCTTTATCCATTTTACTCAGCTCATGAGTTTTGTTTTGTTCAGCAAGTTTTTCTCGCAGTAGTAATACATGCCTACATTTTTCAACCTGAAAATATCCATTAGTTATAAAAATTTATCCTTTTCTATCATATAAAATGGTTTTTCTTCCTTGAGAGTACAAGTACTCAAAAAACATGTTTTTATCATTCGCATATGTTTCTAGATTCTAAACAAAGACTGTCTTACTTGCCATATCTTTTACTTATAAGGAAAAAAAAAAGTTAAGAAGTTCACATGTACAGTAGGGCCTGTCTAATTGGACAACCTTTATTAACCCTTTACTTGATATGCCAATTTGAAGCTCTTACATTTTAGCAGCAAAGAAAGATATGATGTCAAAAATATGGACATATGAGGATACAAATATCTGATTGAGTAGAAAACATTGTGGGAAAAGGAGAAATTGCTCGTTACAAGCAATTTCTCCTTTTCCCAAAATGTTTTCAGAAGCTGTCAAAATGAGTATCTATGGATTAACCCATTACCACTCAATCCCTACTTTTGACGCCCCTGAGAAAGAAGCCTTTTGAAAACACTGTAGGAAAAGGAGAAAATGCTGGTAAACAGCATTTTCTCCTTTTCCCACAGTGTTTTCTACCCTTTCCAGAACAAATTTCAATTTTTCAGTCAACTTTATTTTGTCATCTGCAAATGCTTTCAATTTGGACCGGTCTAAAATTTTCTCGTGTGGTAATGAGTTAAATGGTTAAGTATGGGACCTGTAGAAGGCAAATACAAGGTGTCCCATGAGTAAAGTAACTCTTTTGTACATATTTATTATGGCCTTTAGTTTCAAATAAAGAGATAAAAATATACATGTCTATAAAATATGTAAGTTTTTTGTGAGGTAATTTCATTCAATCTTCAATCTAATACACAAATTTCACACAGATTTCAAATTAGATATACTTATTGTAATCAAAAAAAGTTCAAAAATTAAGAACATTTTCAATGTGATGAGCTTTCATGCTTTTACCATGGCGAGCATACACAATGAAAATGTCAACCACTTTAGTATTCCAGTGACAATCTTCTTGATTTCACACCGAAAGCAAATTAAGTTCAATAAATGCGTTCTGTTACATGGCTTGGACACATGTACATGTCAATTACCAGTTCTAGCCTTGTGAGTTTTTCCAGCTCCCACTGATGGTCGATCAATAGAGAATCTCCTCGTGGCCTCCATCCATTTAGGTTCTCCTCACCTCGAACATAGGTGGACGACGTATCTAGGACTCGACGCTGTCTTCTCTGTACCCCTACATGGATAAAAAACTTCATTGAAAATAATTTTGCAGAAATATTCAGCTCTCCTATCATACATATGTACTTTGATCCATGCATAATACTTTAAATTGAGTATGATTTTTGTAAAAGTAGAAACTTTAATCTGTATGAACCCAATATTATATCCAAAAGTCACTTAGACTTTCAGAGAAAATAGTTCCATGATTTTTGTAAAAGTAGAAACTTTAATCTGTATGAACCCAATTATATCCAAAAGTCACTTAGACTTTCAGAAAAAATAATTTCAAAGACAACACTTTGTTAACTCTTTACCACACAATCCCAAATTTTAATGTACCCGAGAAAGAAACCTTTTGAAAACATTGTGGGAAAAGAAGAAAATGCTGGTTAGCACATTTTTTCCTTTTCCCAAAATGTTTTCTACCTTTCACAAAAACAAATTTCATTTTTTTTAGCCAAATTTTTTTTGTTGTTTGCAAGTGCTTTCAATTTAGACAAGTCTACAGTTTTGTAAACCCTTTACCAAACAATCATGGTTTTTCACGATCCTGAGGAAGAGGCCTTCTGAAAACATAGTGGGAAAGGGGGAAAATGCTGGAAACCAGCATTTTCCCTTTTGTTAAAAAAGTTTTCTACCCTTTCCGACCCAACTTTTGAGTCACATTAATTTTGTTGTCTGCAAAGGCTTCCAAACGAGTTGATATTTGTAACCTAATCATCATATTACATAGGATGGTAGAAGAATTGTAGGATATTTGAGAACAATTTTCATCCTTTATTGGTCCTTTCACCTCCAAAGTTGCCTAATAGCTACCATAGACCAATATTTAATTTAACTCATTACCACACAATCCTTACTATTGACGCCCCTGAGAAAGAAGCCTTTAGAAAACATTGTGGGAAAAGGAGAAAATGCTGGTAATCAGCATTTTCTCCTTTTCCCACAATGTTTTCTACCCTTCACAAAACAAAAATCAAATTCTCAGTCACTTTTATTTGTCGTCTGCAAATGCTTTCGATTTGGACAAACCTAAAATTTTGTGGTTTGGTAATGAGTTAACTGCACAAAACATGCTGTCTGATGTTTGTTTTACACTGTCTGTTTACCAAACAATCTGAACAAAGCAATATTGATATAGCAATGTCTTTCTCCTGGATTGATATATTCTGCTGGATTTGTCTAGCCTTCTATGGGTTAGCCCTTTATTGAGACAATGAAGTAGAAGTCTTGAAAACCATGTGGGAAGAGGGGAAATGCTGGCAAAATTTTGTCATTTGGTAATGAGTTAAACTTTTACCCTATAAGGCATTTCTATGGTATCTCTAATTGACCCTTAACAACAGCAAGGATGAAGCCTTTTCTCATGTGTGTTTGACACCATTTGATAGCATAGAAAACACTGTGGTAAAAGGTGAAAATGCTCCTCATGAGCAATTTCATCTTTTGTCACAATGTTTTCCAAAGGCTCCTACAAGCAATGCGTAGAAATGAGTACCGGCATCTATGGAGTAAGGGGTTACACATATTTTCTAGGCATTTTCTCATTAACAAAAATATAGCTCAACCGTTGGAATGCTTAGTATCTCATGTAAACCATTCTAAAGATACAATAGATCAAGATCAGATCTCGCTAAAAGTGCACTCTGATCTCAGATCTAGAAAAGGTATCTTTCCATAGTTTATGAGTTCTCTTGGTTAAATACTGTTTATGTGTATATATATGTAAAATTCAAAACATCAAAAAATTTGAAAATTACCGATTGCGGACACTGTATGTACGGAAATGTTTGGAAATTCAAGACACACCATTATTTGTTGGTATATTTGTAGTAAAATATGCAAACACAAAAGTTTGTGAAATTTCGACATCACAAATTTTTCCACTTATACAGTGATATCTTGCATTTAATTTTTTTTTTTTAGTTTTTTTTTCCTATTGAAAGAAAATAATCTTTTCATCTAAATGGCTAATATTCAGCAGCTAATAATATTTCTTAAAATGAATACCGGTATTGAATATTCAATAATTTGCTCAAAGATACTATAACAAGATGATATAAATACATATTCCAAACCGAATGTAAAAGAAACAAGGGCCAATACATCCATGTTTTAAGATTCATATAAATAATACATGTATACCTATGAATGAATAAATATCTTCAAACTAAAATGTGAAGGTGCATTTGATTAAGTTTTTCATCAACAAAAACAATAGCATTTAACTCATTGCCAAATGACAATATTCTAGGCTTGTCCAAATCGAAAACATTTGCAGACGACAAAATAAAAGTGACTGAAAATTTGAAATTTGTTTCGTGAAGGGTAGAAAACATTGTGGGAAAAGGATAAAAATGCTGGTTACCAGCATTTTCTCCTTTTCCCACAATGTTTTCTAAAGGTCTCTTGCTCAGGGGGGTCAAAAGTAGGGATTGTGTAGTAATGGGTTAAGCACAGTCTCCCTAAAATAGTCATATTCATACTTTTTTTTTCTAAATCATGGAACAAAATGCATATGGTGAAGGGCAAAACTGTTCAAAGACTAAATTAAATTTCAGACAATTTTTCTTTTTTTAAGTCCTTCTCCATCAAAATTTTAACATGAAAAAGCTACATCAAATGCTAATGCACAACTCATTTAATGACCGATTTCAACCTAAAGGGGCATGAATAAAATCATGAACTCAAGAGTAACAATGGAATACAAAGAAAATGGTGACATTCCTGCTGATTTTATACACAGCAAATAAATACAAAGCAAATCTCTACAGGCTTGCACACTGAGCTTATATTTGTAAATGGTTGAAATCAATATCCTAATAACATTACCTACCAAAAACAATATCTTTGTCTTTCAGCAAACTATTTTTAAAACTTCATAACTCTTTATCAAACGACAAAATTTTAGACTGGTCCACTTTTAGACAACAAAATGAACTGAAAATTTGAAATTTGTTTTGTGAAGGGTAGAAAATACTATGGTAACTAGCATTTTCTCCTTTTCCCACAATGTTTTCTAAAGGCTTCTTTCTTAGGGGTGTCAAAAATAGGGATTGTATGGTAATGGGTTAAGGCCATTTTCAATAATATTTGTCACTTATTCATACACAAGCCATGCTCATATAAAAGGTAGCTTAATGCATCTCTCATCAAATGACTAGGGATCAATATGCAGTTTCATTGAAATGATATCCCCTGCCGAAAAAGACCTCCATTTTGCATCGAATCAAAAAAACAAAAACGAACAAAAAAAAAATCACAGTCAAATGGGTTATTGTACACATGTATACAATTTCATGAAATTCCGTCCAATGGCATTGGAGATATTCACCAGATGAACACAAAGATGGTTGGAAGGATGGACAATGCTATTACTATCTCCTTGTGCCTTTGGAGGGGGTTACTAAAATCCACTTGCTCTAACAGTCAACTCCATTGTGAGGTAAACTGGTCCTTTTGCATACAAAAAATTTACCAACAGCAACTCCGGTCAACCCAGGGTCAACCCAGGTCAGCCTGTGCACACTGTGCAGGTTGACACAGTCGATCTTTTTTGCAGATGAATCATGCCCCCTTTTCACAAAGCATGGCTAAAATCTATCTGTGCTACGGCTTGGATAATTGTCTTGTACTTCTATCATGTCAAAATCCTGCTTGGGTCCAAACAATAACATCCAAGTGAAACATATAACAGTTTTGAAATAAACTCAAAGCTTTAGTCTTTGGCATGTGATCTGATCTTTGTAAATCAAATTCAAAATCAGAAAATACTACCTTACACTCTGGGTCCATAACCACCAACTATTCTTAAGAACATCCTTAGTCTTATTCTGCAAGACTTGCCAAGTTTGAAAGCAAGACAACATCTGATTGGCTATACAAATTGGTTTAGCCAATCAGAAGGTGTGTTACTTTCATAGTTGGAAAAATCAGGAGAACAAAATTAAAAATGTTCTTGAGAATGGTTGGTGAATACAGACCCAACTTTTGATCTTGATTTCGATCTGTTTACTTCCTTTAACTTATACTCTGGGTAACAAAAAACATTTAATTCTTTACCAAACAGTAAAAATGTAGACCTGCGTAAATCCAAGCATTTCCAGGCAACGATTCAAATGTGATTCAAATAACAGAACTTGCTTGGGATAGGGATGAAAACATTGTTGGAACAAGAGCGGCAAATTGTCGCAAGATACGCCCGTCTTACCCCAAGTTGTAAAGGTGGGGCATGCACCGGACAAAATTCAAGTATGAAAAACAACAAAGGGCAATAACTCAAAAATAAAGCAAGCAAGAGTTGTGATTCCTGTGCACTGCACTCCCCATGGATGAGATCTATCCACCCATGAAATTTCATAACCCTAGCAACTATAGTTTTGGAGATATGCTCCGTACAAAAATCAAGTATGAAAAAAGACAAAGGGCAATAACTCAAAAATTAAGCAAGCAAGAGTTATGATTCTTATGCACTGCACACACCCTCGGTAAGATCTATCCAGCCATGAAATTTCATAACCCTAGCTAGTATAGTTTTGGAGATATGCTCCGGACATAATTCAAGTATGAAAAACAACAATGGGCAATAACTCAAAAATAAGCGAGTAAGAGTTATGATTCCTGTGCACTGCACTCCCCGTCAATGAGATCTATCCACCCATAAAATTTCATAACCCTAGCTAGTATAGTTTTGGAGATATGCTCCGGACAAAATTCAAGTATGAAAAACGACAAAGGGCAATAACTCAAAAATTAAGAAAGCAAGAGTTATGGTTCCTGTGCACTGCACTCCCCCTCGGTGAGATCTATCCACCCATGAAATTTCATAACCCTAGCTACTATAGTTTTGAAGATATGCTCCGGACAAAATTCAAGTATGAAAAACGACAAAGGGCAATAACTCAAAAATTAAGCAAGCAAGAGTTATGATTGCTGTGCACTGCACTCCCCGTCAATGAGATCTATCCAGCCATGAAATTTCATAACCCTAGCTAGTATAGTTTTGGAGATATGCTCCGGACAAAATTCAAGTATGAAAAACAACAAAGGGCAATAACTCAAAAATTAAGCAAGCAAGAGTTATGATTCTTGTGCACTGCACTCCCCCTCGATGAGATGTATCCACCCATGAAATTTCATAACCCTAGCTAGTATAGTTTTGGAGATATGCTCCGGACAAAATTCAAGTATGAAAAACAACAAAGGGCAATAACTCAAAAATTAAGCGAGCAAGAGTTATGATTCTTGTGCACTGCACTCCCCCTTGATGAGATCTATCCACCCATGAAATTTCATAACCCTAGCTAGTATAGTTTTGGAGATATGCTCCGGACAAAATTCAAGTATGAAAAACAACAAAGGGCAATAACTCAAAAATTAAGCAAGCAAGAGTTATGATTCTTGTGCACTGCACTCCCCCTCGATGAGATGTATCCACCCATGAAATTTCATAACCCTAGCTAGTATAGTTTTGGAGATATGCTCCGGACAAAGAACTGGACGCCGCCCGCCCGCCCGGACGCCCGCCCGCCACGGGTGATCCCATAATACGTCCCGTCTTCGACGGGCGTATAAAAAGGAGAAAATGCTGGTTACCAAGTGTTTTCAAAGGCTTCTTTCCCCAAGTCATAAAAACCAGGGACTGTTTGGTAAGGAGTTAAATTGAAAAAAATTTGGACCTATTTTACAATTGAAGAAGCCAGTTTGTTTACCTATTAGCCATCTGCATGTATAAATAGCTGCATAGAAGCATCTACTGTGCATGAGCTAACTAAAGATGTACAAGTGAAATACAAAAAAAAGCTTTTTGTCACACAAACCTGGACTACCTGACTCGGACACCTGTCTCAAGAACATCTCATAGACTCCACTGACGCGGTTACAGTCCGATGACTTGGATCCACTTCCAAACAAGCTTCTCAGTGACCTGAAAGGACTACTTAAATCAGAAACAAAGAGAAGCTTATTAATATATGAAATAAACTGAAGAGGCATTTATTATATCAAAGCCACTTCAGTTTGAAGCATAAGTGATCATTCCAGCATACAGGATGAAGTTTTGAGAGAAGGTTTTTCCACCAGTAAAATACCATAAAAAAGTGAAATGAAAGTTTGAATTCCACATTTTGAATTTGGCTTCTTTTTTACAGTTATATTTTCATTATTTCTTATGTTGTTAATCTTATGGTTTCTTTCATGTTGCGATAGTTTCAAACATTACTGGATTTCCAGTAATCAACCTCATACAGCATCAAAATAGATGTGTAAAAGTATTTGCAAAATTGATTATACTCAAGTACTACATCTACTATTATTTCATATTTGGTCTTTGTAAACCAAACAGGAATATAAACAGCTTTTGCAGTATGTGTGGATTAAGATTAGACTGCACTAAGTGTGCTATTAGAGGCAGTAGGTCAAGCAATTACATTATATACTATGAATTAAAAAAAGGTCCTTTATGTATACAGTGACATACTTTTTACCTTGACAACAGATAAACTTATTTATTTGGCAAAGAAAAAAATGGAACCTTCACTAAATGTACTTAAGTTTTATTGACCACCAGAAGGCAGGATTTAGAAATCATTATGGACATCAAAGAAAAAAAAACAAGAGGGCCATGATGGCCCTGAAATCGCTCACCTGAGTTTATTGACCAAACATGCACCATCTAGTTTCCCAGTGACCTAGTTTTTTATCAGACATTACCCATCATCAAACACTTTTGAGATATCAATAAGACAAACATTCTGGCCCAGTTTCATGAGTATTGGACTGAAAATGTGGCCTCTACAGTGTAATAAGGGTTTTTCTAAGATTTCATCAAGTGACCTAGTTTTGGACCCGACAATTACCCATTATCAAACTCTTTTTGAGACATCACCAAAACAAACATTCTGACCAAGTCTGAAGAGTATCAGGCAGAAAATGTAGCCTCTAGAGTGTACACAAGGTTTTTCTAATATTTTGACCCATTGACCTAGTTTTTGACTCCACATGACCCATTTTCGAACTCATTCAAGGTATCACCAGGACAAATATTATGAACAAGTTTTAGGAGTATCAGACTGAAAATGTGTCCTCCAGAGCATACAAAAGGTGTTTATAACATTTGACCTATTGACCCAGTTTTTGACCCAACATGACCCATTTTCAAACTCATCCAAGATATTATAAAGGCAAACATTCTGACTAATTTTCAAGAGTGTTGGACTGAAAATGTGGCATCCAGAGCATATACAAGGTTTTTCTAAGATTTGACCTAGTGACCTAGTTTTTAACCCCCAATGACCCATTTTCAAACCTGTCTGAGATATCATCAAGACAAACATTCTGACCAACTTACAAGAGTTTTGGACCGAAAATGTGGCCTCTAGAGCCTACAAGAGGTTTTTCTAACATTTGACCTAGTGACCTAGTTTTTGACCCCACATGACCCATTTTCAATCTTGTCCGAGCTATCATCCAGGCAAACATCCTGACCAACTTTCATGAGTATCCAACTGAAAAAGTGTCCTCCATAGCATTCAAAAGGTGTTTATAACATTTGACCTAGTGACCCAGTTTTTGACCCAACATGACCCATTTTCAAACTCATCCAAGATATTATAAAGGCAAACATTCTGACTAATTTTCAAGAGTGTTGGACTGAAAATGTGGCATCCAGAGCATATACAAGGTTTTTCTAAGATTTGACCTGGTGACCTAGTTTTTAACCCAATGTGACCCATTTTTAAACTCGTCTGATATATCATCGAGACAAACATCCTGACCAACTTTCATGAGTATCCGACTGAAAATGTGTCCTCTAGAGCGTACACAAGGTTTTTCTAAGATTTGACCTAGTGACCTAGTTTTTGACCCCACGTGACCCATTTTCAAACTCGTCCGCGATATCATCGAGAGAAACACCCTGACCAACTTTCATGAGTATCCAACTCAAAATGTGGTCTCTAGAGCGTACACAAGGTTTTTCTAAGATTTGACCTAGTGACCTAGTTTTTGACCTCACGTGACCCACTTTCGAACTCATCTGAGATTTTATCGAGACAAAGATCCTGACCAACTTTCATGAGTATCCGACCAAAACTGTGGCCTCTAGAGCGTACACAAGGTAAAAAGTTGACGACGCACGACGCATGACGGACACAGCACGATCACAATAGCTGACCATGAGCACTTCATGCTCAGGTGAGCTAAAAACAATGCTGGTTACCAGCATCTTCCCCTTCTCCTGATATAAGTTCAACCATTTGAGGTACATTTGTCATATAAAATTGCTTTGAATATGAATGTGTTTTGACAAAAATGAAAATCAGAAAAGAGGAACAATGTTTTTCTCCCTGTCCTAACTACTGACTATTGAAATGAAAATCAAAAAGAGGAGAATATTTCCTCTCCACCCAAACACTGACTATTGAAATGAAAATCAAAAAGAGGGAGAATGCTGCTTCTCTACTCTAACACCTGACTATTGAAATGAAAATCAAAAAGAGAGACAGTCTTTTCTTTACTCTCCACCTTGACACTTTGACCATTGAAATGAAAATGAAAAAGAGGAAGAATGTTTTCTATATACACTGATACTCTATTGAAATAAAAATCAAAAGAGGGAGAATGTTTCCTCTAGAGCCTAACACTGACTATTGAAATGAAAATCAACAGAGGGAGAATGTTTCCTCTCCACCCTAACACAGACCATTGAAATGAAAATCAAAAGGGGGAGAATGTTTCCTCTACACCCTAACACTGACTATTGAAACAGAAATTAAAAGAGAATGTTTCCTCTACACCCTGACACAGACCATTGAAACGAAAATCAAAAGAGTGAGAATGTTTCCTCTACATCCTAACACTGACCATTGAAACGAAAATCAAAAGAGGGAGAATGTTTCCTCTACACCCTAACACTGACTACTGAAACGAAAATCAAAAGAGGGAGAATGTTTCCTCTACACCCTAACACTGACCATTGAAACAAAAAATAAAAGAGGGAGAATGTTTCCTCTCTCCACCCTAACACTTACTATTGAAACGAAAACCAAAAGAGGGAGAATATTTCCTCTACACTCTACCATAGACCATTGAAAGAAAAATAAAAGAGGGAGAATGATTCTTCTACACCTTAACACTGACCATTGAAACGAAAATCAAAAGAGGGAGAATGTTTCCTCTACACCCCACCACAGATCATTGAAACGAAAAATAAAAGAGGGAGAATGTTTGTTCTACACCTTAACACTGACCATTGAAATGAAAATTAAAGAGGGAGAATGTTTCCTCTACACCCTAACAATGACTATTGAAATGAAAATTACAGAGGGAGAATGTTTCCTCTACACCCTAACACTGACTATTGCAATGAAAATTAAGAGGGAGAACGTTTCTTCTATACCGCGACACTGACTATTGAAATGAAAATTTAAAGAGGGAGAAAGTTTCCTCTATACCTTAACTCTGACTATTGAAATGAAAATCAAAAGAGGTAGAATGTTTCCTCTCCACCCTGACACTGACTATTAAAATGAAAATTAAAGAGGGAGAATGTTTCTTCTATACCCTGACACTGACTATTGAAATTGAAAATTAAACGAGGGAGAATGTTTCCTCTACACCCTAACACTGACCATTGAAACAAAAAATAAAAGAGGGAGAATGTTTCCTCTCTCCACCCTAACACTGACTATTGAAACGAAAACCAAAAGAGGGAGAATATTTCCTCTACACCCTACCATAGACCATTGAAACGAAAAATAAAAGAGGGAGAATGCTTCTTCTACACCTTAACACTGACCATTGAAACGAAAATCAAAAGAGGGAGAATGTTTCCTCTACACCCCACCACAGATCATTGAAACGAAAAATAAAAGAGGGAGAATGTTTGTTCTACACCTTAACACTGACCATTGAAATGAAAATTACAGAGGGAGAATGTTTCCTCTACACCCTAACACTGACTATTGAAATGAAAATTACAGAGGGAGAATGTTTATTCTATACCGCGACACTGACTACTGAAATGAAAATTTAAAGAGGGAGAGTTTCTTCTATACCTTAACTCTGACTATTGAAATGAAAATCAAAAGAGGTAGAATGTTTCCTCTCCACCCTGACACTGACTATTAAAATGAAAATTAAAGAGGGAGAATGTTTCTTCTATACCCTGACAATGACTACTGAAATTGAAAATTAAAAGAGGGAGAATGTTTCTTCTATACTGTGACACTGACTATTGAAATGAAAATTAAAAGAGGGAGAATGTTTCTTCTCTACTCTAAAACTAACTATCAACACCCTAACACTGACTATTGAAATGAAAATCAAAAAGAGGGAGAATATTTCTCTCTACCCTGACACTCTATCAAATTGAAAATCAAAAAGAGGGAGAATGTTTCCTCTCTACCCTAACACTCTGTATACTGATATGAAAATAAAAAAGATAGAGATTGTTTCCTCTCCACTCTAACACTCTGACTACTGAAATGATAATCACAGTTGTTGTAAAAAAGGATTATGGGGTGGACAAAAAGTTCACAGACAAAATACCAAATAGGTTACAACATTTTTACAATATATAAATGAATGATGATGGTGGTGGTAAAAAAGTGCATAAAGTTAAGGTCTTTTCCTCTTTATTTATATTAGAGAATTTTTAAACACATGGCATATATGACTCTGTAGTAATTTGAGATATAGCCTATAGAACCTTGAAGGCATCTTCAAACTAAATAGTGAAATCATTAATTACATTTTGTACATTCTACATTACTAGGTAATATGAGAGCAAGTGAAATTTTTGGAAATATTATGTGTAATTATCTCATTGGTAATCAGACAAAACTGATTTAGATGCATTACTCTTGATTACATCCACTTCTGGTAATTCAAATTTCTATTTCCTCATTTACTTGCTCAAAATGTACCTACAATAGAATTGGGTAAGTTGAGAAGATTTACATGAATAAAATTAAAAATGTATGGTTCAATGCAATAAAAAATGCAGTATGAAAGTACTTATATTGGTATATTTTTGCAAACAGCACATATCAAAACCATGCTGGATGTGTGGTCTTTAAGATCTACATCATCCACCATTATGCGAGATATCCTGCTATTTAAAGTCTCGATCTTGCAATTTTGGGACCCTTTCACTGCCTGAAATATACATTTCATCTGTTTTAGATAGTAAAGTCTATTAATTGCATAGAGATATTAGTGCAAACAAAGAGGATAGTTTCAGAGAGGAGAAAATACTTGTGAAACTAGATAAACTTTGTAATTATGAAATGAGGAGAGGATAGACATAGAACTAAAACAATTACATGTCATTTTGCAAAAAATACTGACTGGTTCCTAATTTAAAATTTCTGTCAAATTCTGTTGAGAGCATTATTTTATGGATGGGGTCAATGCTGAATGATACACCAACACCTCAAACGGAAGAGAGCAAATGAACATGGTATACAATATACATGTAAGCTACTTTCATTACAAACTTAAAAAGCTTATCAATAATCTTATCACAAAAAATACCGACATTTAACTCTCCTTTTCCTTTTTGTAACGGACTAATCAAAAAACAGTTTTTTCCTTTGGTTATCAGGTTTTTCACTACCTTTTTAAACTTGTTAACCCTTTACCACACAACGACGAATTTTGACGACCCTGAGGTAGAAGCCTTTTGAATACATTGTAGGAAAAGGAGAAAATACTGGAAACCAGCATTTTCTCCTTTTCTCAAAACATTTTCTACCCTTCCCAAATCAAATTTTAGTTCTTCATTCACATTCATTTTGTCTTCTGCAAATGCTTTCAATTTGGACCAATCTATAAAACTTTCATTTGGTAAAGAGTTAAGACTGCTTTTGTAAGACTAGTGAAAATCCCCTTCAAACGTGACTAATTACCAATATCTTTTAAGATCAAAAGTCATTTGAATTTTTCACACCCTATGAGAGTTCCATACAGAGGGGAGTGATTTTGATTTCAAATTTGAAAATATTAATATTTCTTCACAAACCCTATGTTATAGGTTTTAGAAAAGAAATAATGGATTGAGAATACCATCACTGCCTCTTATTTGGAGCTCTGCCCTTATTAAATGTAAATATACATCATAATGAAAGTAGCTTGAATAATTCAAAGCAAATAAAAGCAAAACCAATGAACAATTATGTGGTTAAAGTTAACCCAATACCAAACCAGATTTTTTTCAGGTAAATTTTGTTGGTTTCAATGGTGTTTCACACTGCTATCAAAATTATTTCAGTCATGTCAGGGCCACAGATCACACAATTATTCACCTCTTACTATTTCCTGGGTCTCATCAGTACTAGGCTAGGGCTCTGAAGTGTCTCACCGATAAACAAGCCCACAAAAAAATGTGAATTCAGTGAGGCTTAAACCTAGTTCACAAGTCCTACACTTTACCACTAAGCTATGCAGGACCCCAGACAATAATTTAGACATATTGATGTAATTGAACAATGAAGAAATCCGGAAGTGCAATGTTTTTTTGATAGATCTGGTAGCCAGCAGCTAATCCTTTCCCCACAATGTCCTCATAAGCTGTCAAAAGCACAACTATAAAATATCCTATCCTATAATATCCTATATGGTAATGGATTAAGACACTTCATCAATGAAATGGATATTTCCGAACGGCTTGAAACGATGCAGATATCCCTGTTTAACCCTTTACCACAAAATTGTCACTTTTAATGACCTTAGTGAAGGTGTTTGAAAACAATGTTGGAAAAGGAGAAAAATGCTGGTAACCAGCATTTTCTCCCTTTCCAACAATGTTTTCTCCACTTCCGAAGAGAGATTCAATTTATACTCACACTTATCATTAACAAATGTTTTTTTTATTTAGTCCAGCCAAAAATTTTGTCATTTGGTAAAGAGTTAATGATCATTTTAGTGATCCATCTTGAGAAATAAAAGACTAAGTAGATTCAAGATCAGATGGCAAGTTTTTGCTAGCCTTATCTTCATCTACTTAGCCCAGAAGAGCAATTACAACTGTATATAGAATTTTAACAAATTTTACAACAACGGGATTTGTAAGGTTTTAACTTTAAACAATAACCATTATGCACTTTACTTCACTTTCGTAATTTAAGCTGGGGGATAATTTTTTTCCCCGTCACTGTGAATATTTTTCTCCTCTTGAAAATCTGGGACTTCTTTCGGTTATCTGGTCAACCGACTTGAAATCACTAGTTTTAAAAGTGGCATCCATTGACAAAATAATCAGAGGAGATATAATATATAATTTATTTCATGAGCTTGTGGGGACAATTGGCAAAACTCAGAACTCCTCATCTTTGAGTTAACATTTTCTAAGCTATTGTAAAGCTAAAGGAAATATATGCACATTGTGTGTACAGTGCCATACATACTTGGAAGCAGATATCTTTGTATCCCTAGAGTGGATCACCATACATAGGTCTTTTGTGATACAGGCTGGCTGGGGACTGTTGTCAACCTGCAAATAGAGTTTTATTAAAAACATTTGATATAACATGTCTTTATGCAGATCAATTTTCTGTATATCCAAAGACCATTCTACCGCATGATTAAATTTTGCAAAGAAAAGTAACTAATATAGATCCACAAGTATGTGATGCCTCGGATCAAGGAGACACACCAAGCTCTTCTTATGATCAAAGTCTATAACAATGAACAAATGTGTAGCTGAAATAAAAACCGCATCTGGTGGGGTTCGAACCCATGACATGCAAATATCCTTGTTTTTCGAGGTTTAAATGACCAATATCATAACCACTGAGCCAACGAGGTATCTCCCAAATGAAGTTGTTTGGTATTGTATTTAACACATTACCACAAAATCCCTACTTAGGACGACCCTGAGAAAGAAGCCTTTAGAAAACATTGTGGGGAAAAGGAGAAAATGCACAATGCTTTCTATCCCTCACAAAACAAATTTAAAATTTTCAGTCATTTTCATTTTGTCGTCAGCAAATGCAAATGCTTTCGATTTGGACAAACCTAAAATTGTATCATTTAGTAATAAGTTAAATTGGGATGAAGCCATGCATGAAGGAGTGGTCTCCCCAAACACTCTCTTTTGCCAATTCATGGCTCAACTGTATGTATTATACTGGGGGTTGGCAGTCTACTGAAATATGTCAGTGGTAGTTGTCAGTGGTAGTTATATTGTTCAATGATAAAATTCAATCTACTTACCTCTAAATAAGCAGACAAAGTAAGATAGATCCTCTCTCCGGATGATGTGACACGGTTCAGGAGCGGAGAGTTGTGTAAGGAGCTATCCCAGGCTGCTTCAAATCGGAAAAATACTCTGTCATCTGTAGGCTGTTGTATATAACATGCAGGGAATAGGCCAAGGGAGAGAACTGTGTGCTCTGTGTCGTAGTCTCTGAAGTCTGGCGTGGTTCTTATACGTCCTGGATAAATGGAACACATTTTATCTTTCAATTAACAGAATATTCATGCAAATAACATTTATGTGATATTTGTTTCTTACAAACCACAGATATTAATAGAACAGACCTGATGTACCACAAATATTTATAAAACTGAACTAAAATACCATGGGTATTTATAGAACATAAATGAACTTCCTGTGGTTAATCCTTTACCAAACATTCCCTGGTTTTTACAAAGTGGGAAATGGAGAAAATACTGGTTACATTCATTTTCTCCTCTTCCCACCATGTTTTTACTCTGCTGGACACAAATTTCAATTTTTGAGTTACTTTTATTTTGTCGTCTGCAAATGCTTTTAATTTGGACCAGTCTAAAATTTTGTTGTTTGGTAAAGAGTTAAAAAATGTAATGCTTTATGAAGAGTCAAGATCATTCATGAGGTCATTTTTACAGCTAATCCATATTCATTTCACCTGAAATTACTACTAAACTCATGTTTGTCTTTCTCAGAAATGATGCTTAAAAACAATACAGATGTTAAAAGATTAATAGAATATGTACATGGTGATGTCGCCAAGGCTAGGCAATCATCATTACTTCAAACAGACACAATTTTTTGATATATGAGAACACTACGTAAGTATTCTCAATGTATATATAGATATGATGCCTGCCAGTGAACCAATCCCTGTGTTCCTTGCAGTGTCCTTCCCGGTGAGTCTCTTGTAACTCTTTTTCTTTTTAACACACTGCCTACTTTCCCACATGACCAAATAAGTAATAGGCCAAAATGCAAAAGGCTGAATTTTCAATGTAAAACTTACCAACAACCAGTTCCTTCACATCCTTCCAGAAAAAATCAGGACCCTGTTCATGAGTTATTGTTATTGCCAATCTTCTTTGTATACCTTGGTGTAACATGAAGGTTCCAGAGCATGGCATGTCATCACTATGATCTACCACAGCAGGTACATACCTACATGAAACATATGATCATAAGAGTTTTCGACATGAAACATATGATCATACCAGTTTTCGAAATGTAATTAATGTAGTTTTTAATCTTACACCTTAAGTTAACCCATGACCACACAATCCCTACTTTTGACGACTCTGAAAAAGAATCCCATTGAAAACATGGTGGGAAAAGGAGAACATGCCGGTAACCAGCATCTTCCCACACAGTTTTCTGAGTTTCAAAGATCGATTCATTGATTTGCAACCTGCAAAAAGTTTTCATTTTGGAAGAGTCTAAAATGCCCTTTAGCAATGTTAATACTAATATGAATCTCAGATTATTATTATAATTGAGAAGTGCTCTGTTAAAATGGGGGTGTCATGCCTCTTCATATTGATTTATACATGTACAAAGCAAGTCATGCCATACTTATTGATCCATAAAAATCCATTTTTTCCAAAAACTGACCAATGATTGATTGATTGTATGGTGTTTGAGATTATTTCAGTTATATCACAGTGGCCAGTGCACCTATCCATGTTTTTCTGAAGTTTGTAACCATTCCCTGCATAACATTCTTTCCAAGCCACTGGCTGCTTTCCAACATAACCATCGTCGAAACAATGATCAGTGGTAGAGAGGAATGAATCCTATTGCAATGACTATCATCAATCCTAGGAGACAAATTGCCCTAGCTAGGGATCAAATTCTACCCACTGTTCTCAATTCCTGGGCTCGGCAAAAAATGACTAACTCCTGAGGTAAAATGGTCGTTGGACATACAGAAATTTACAAGAAACAGAAAGTTTCGACCCATGTTAGCCTGCGCTAATTGTGCAGGCTGACAAAGGTTGATACTGTATAGAGATGCATCACCCCCTTCTCATAAAGTATGGATCAAATTTGAAATAGACACAAGCATACTTACTCTCCATTTGGGGCCAGCTCACAAATCTCGAACCACACCAACAGATCATAACGTGAATGTATATGACTAGAACTGAAATGATAATAAACATGGTTTAGCCCATTACCACACAATCCCTACTTTTGATGCCCCTGAGAAAGAAGCCTTTTGAAAACATTGAAGGAAAAGGAGAAAATGCTGGTAACCAACATTTTCTCCTTTTCCCACAATGTTTTCTATCCTTCCCAGAACAAATTTCAATTTTTCAGTCACATTTATTTTGCCGTCTGCAAATGCTTTCAATTTGAACCAGTCTAAAATTTTGTTGTGTGGTAAAGAGTTAATTCTGTACAACATTATCCTGAGTTTTAATGACCCTGATGGAGATAACTTTTGAAAACATTGTGGGAAAAGGCAAAAATACTGGTAACCAGCATTTTCTCCTTTTCCATCAATGATTTCTATCCTTGGAAAGACAAGGTCTATGTTTTGAGTAACATTAAATTTGTTGTCTTCAAATGCTTTCAATTTGGACAAGTCTAATATTTCGTCATTTGATAAATACTAGTAGTTAATAGAAATTAGAATAACTCATTTCTCATCCAAATATCTTTGGTACATCTTAGCCATGTTTGCAAACTAAATTTTGACTTCTTAGCAAATATTTCTTAACCCTTTACCAAACATTATTTTAAACTAGTCGAAATTGAAAGCACTAGCAGACAACAAAATAAGCCTAACTCATAATTAGACATTTGTTTCCAAGAGGAAAGAAAACATTGTGGGAAAATGAGAAAATGCTGGGTTAGGGGTACCCAGCATTTTCTCCTTTTCCAACAATGTTTTCAAAAGGCTTCTATCCGAGGGCTGTAAAAACCAGGGATTGTTTGGTAAGAGTTATGTCCATTGGGAAGATCCTAGAGCTAAAAGCTTATTTTATCTTCTTTTTCTATGTCTCTTTATTCAGTCTTTAGGTCTGCTTTCCTCTAAAGATAAATGAGCAACTCTGCGAAGATTTTGGAATGATTTCCATCACAAAGAAATCTGTTAATCAACAATTCTTGTATGTCTTTTTTTTATTTTTCATTCTCTTGATATTTTCTTTCCTTATTTTTGCTATGCAATCTTCAACTATTGAGTGTAAGTTAATAATATATCCCTCTTGTGCTCTCCCACTACTCATGCCTTTGGCAATTGGAAAACATAAGTGGAGTCCCATGCCGTACCATTTTTTAAAAGGCTACAATGGCCTTGAGGTAAAGTAACTGTTGAAGTTTGTGAGTGCAACTGTATATACACAAAATCATAAAGCCTATGTAATAGCAAAATGAGGAAAAAATCAAAACTGGCTTAAGAAAAAAATGAAATTGTGCAATGAAAACTACTTTGAAAAATAATATTAATTCAAAATTGCATAAAGGGAGCAAATCTTTTAAATTTCTTCAGATAAACTCTGCTGATATGTGACATTGTAAAAAAGCTGTAAAAAAAAAAGCATATTTAAAAGCAGGTATATTCATAATAATTTGCCATTAGCTATATATGAAATATGGACTTAGATATATACATGTAGCTTTTATGATAAAGACATGATGCATATAAATAATGTATATAATAATAGAGTTATGTATATAAAGAAGATACCAAGCAATCTTGCTTTTCATTGACTGCAAGGCAAATGCTTTCAAAAAAATGGTGGGGAAAGGAGACAAGAGGGCCATGATGGCCCTGAAGTCGCCCATCTGAGCCTTTTGATCAAACATGACCCATTTCAAATCTCTTCAGAGATATTAAGACAAACATTCTTACAAACACTCATTAGTATTGGACATAAGAAACACAACCTCTAGCGCACACATGTTGAAATTATCCAGACATATATTCAGACAAACTTTATGAGTATTTGAGAGAAAATGTGGCCTGTAGGGTGTAAAAAAGTTTTTTTTTGAGATTTGACCCAGTGACCTAGTTTTCATCCAAAATCACCCATTTTCATATTAGCCCAAGATATTATCAAGAAAAACATTCTAAGCAAATTTCAAAGTTATTGGACAGAAAATGCGGCCCCTAGAGCGTGCACAAGGTTTTTCAACGATTACATTTGGTGACCTAGTTTTTGATTCCATGTGACCTATTTTCAATCCAATGCAAGATATTATCAAGACAAACATTCTGACCAAGTTTAATGAATACTGGATGAAATGTAACTTGTTGTGCGTATAAAAGGTTTTTTCCGAAATTTGACCTGGTGACCTAATTTTTTATCCAACATGACTCATTTTCATACTAGTCTAATTTATTATCAAGGCAAACATTCTGACCAAATTTTAAAGATTTCACCCAGTGACCTAATTTTTGACCACTTTCATACTCATCCAAGTTATCATCATGAAAAACATTCTGACTTACTTTGATGAGCACTGGACTGAAAATGTGGCCTCAGGAGTGTACACAAGGTTTTTCTAAGATTTAAACTAGTGACCTGGACCCCATGTCACCAGGCTAGTTAAGAACAAATTTTTTGTAAGTTTTATGTAACGATAGTATATTGGCATTAATCCACCATGAGACACATGAAAACTGTCATGATAATTTTAGCAAACTATTGCTATAAATCAAAGTTTCCTGGAAATTTTTATATTTTCATTTTATCTTGATAAAATTTCTGGGAAACCAGCATTTTCTCCTTTACCCACAACATTTTTAAGTTTAATAATTTCAGCCACATTTAATATGTCATCTACAAGTGCTTTCAGTTTCGACAAGTCTCAATTTTATCTATTGTTACAAAGTTAATGATAATTATTTTACAGTCTAGGATCCACTGCTTCATAATTCAAACTACATGTACTGTAATTGAGTGAAAGATGAAATACCATAGATAAGTATATATGGGGAGATTACATGGGTTGGTTACTAAAAATTTAGTACTTAGGTTAAAGGAAATAAATTTCCATCAACTACTATTTTTTTCAAAACATCACATCTATTTCTTGATTTCTTGACCTATAATCTAGTTCAGGCCCCCCCCCCCACACACACACACACACACCTGAAAGGTTTTTTTATTCCTGGAACAATCATTCATGAAGATTCTATGTACAATGATGAGCCATGAATACCTTCATCAAGAATTTTAACATCCCCCACACACACTCCAAAAGAAAAATGAACTAAAAATAACTATCCAGTATTCCATTCATACCTTTGATTGAAAAAAAAACTAAAGCAGATACTGATAGAGGTATATATATATATAACTCATACTTTGAAAGGGCTTCATACAATTAATAATTCTTCATTTTTTTGTACAAGGTAATATGCAGAGGGAGAGGTATGTAACAGACTATATGGAAGTAATAAAAGTAGGATCAAAATTACTCTTCATTCAATACTCCATCAATGATTTTCTGAACATCTGAACTCACACATGTATCCCTGTTAGATATAAAACATCAGTTACATGCACCTCTAACATGAATCCTCTAAATCTTTAAAGTAAGAGATATGACTTCAACAACAAGAGAAAGATCAGTACACGTATAAAAACTTAATACAGATTACAGAATGTATACAATAATAATAATGAATTATGGCCTAAAATCTTTTTGCTATTTAATCCTAATTAGCACAAGGCAGAAATATGTTTCTAGTTTCATATACTTTCTTTTTCTTCATAATGATAAAGCTTCAGTGTTAAGTTTGTCAACTTTGTTTGAGAAAGAAATTAGAACACAACTTTTGTTAACACAGCAAACAAACAAGCAATTAGGATACATGTGAGCTATAAACTCTGGAAAGAAGCAAAACATTTCTTACTCATCTCCCCTTGCTTTGCTAACATCCATGATGAGCTTACTGGGACTTGTAAACTGAGGCCTGTGATAGGTCAATACAGAAATACAATACTCAACTGTGATTGGTCAAAATATACATATACAAAACACAAAAAAAGCAAACAGACAGACACACTATGGTATGACAGATGTCAAAAAGACAAATACATATTACTATTACAAATGAAAGCTAAAACTATGGACAAAAGAGAAAATAAAACCAAGTTGAATCCTTACAAGGTACAATGATATTTTTAGCCCTATCTAATATTTACAGATGAAAAACATGGTCATACATTGCAACCTAAAAAAAAAAATGATAAAAGCATTGAGAATGTTGATGTGGTAGTTGTTGAGGAAGTTATTGTGTGGAATTAATAATTTGAAAGAAAAAGAGAAATATCATGCAAATATATCAAATAGAATCAAGTTTGTCATGAAAACTATGATTTTGAAATATCCATAGCCCTTAACATTTAATTCCAAACATTAGAATCAATTATTTCAATCTATAAATATTTGTGCCCAATCAAATGGAGTAGCCCAATCATAAAGTAACAAACCATGGGACATATTGGTTTTGGAACGAAAAAGCCCAGGACCAAATGATCAATAAACAAATTTTGTTTCATTGCTCCAATTTAACTCTTTACAACACAATCCCGACTTTAAACGAGCCTGAAAAAGGAAGCTTTTGAGAACATTATAGGAAAAGGAGAAAATGCTGATAACCAGCATTTTCTCCTTTTCCCACAATGTTTTCTACCCTTCCCATATCCAGGTCAAATTTTTGAGTCACATTGATTTAGTTGTCCGCAAATGCTTTCAATTTGGACGTGTCCAAAATTTTGTTGTTTGGTAAAGAGTTAAGGGTTATGAGTGAGTGAAGCTATATCCAATCAAAAATTAGTATTTCCATGATCGACTGCCTCACCCAGTGTATCTTAATATGCCACTTTCAATTACATATCTTCTTGCTACTGAAAAACTCATTTGTCTGAGAAAAATTGAATTTGATAGGGATAATTTCCTTTGGCTTTGCACAAAATACAAAACATGGTCTTCAAAATTCAATATTGAACTCATAGTGGTATTGTCTTCGACAAATACCACAAAAATTGTTCGTCTAGCTGAAATGACTGGTAATTAGCACTTTTTTATAATGCTAAAATTCTATCATTATTTACTTAGTTTTATTCATATTGGTCATCTATATCAAATGACCTATTTAATCTATATTTCTTGTAATACACTGATAAATATAACTAGCTATATTTTTCTTTGTTACTGACTGACCTGTAATATCGGTTATGTGTGACATTCCAGCAAGTCTCTACAAAACTCTGCTGGTACAAAATCTAAAAATACATTTGTGACTATGTAGCCCATTCAGGCAATGACAATGTTTTCTTTTTTGTCACTTTTTTTCTTTCTTCTGTACTGATGATGATTTGCGAGCTTTCTCCTTGTTTTATCAGTAATAAATCATCTATCAACCCTTTATCAAATGACAAATTCAAGACTCTTCAAGATCAAAAGCGTTTAAAGTGGACAACTTCAGGAATGGTGTAAATGTTGAGAGGTTCTTTGTAAGGATAGAAAAATTGTGGGAAAAGAAGATAATGCTGCTTAACAGCATTTTTTCCTTTTTCAGTCAATAGCAAAGAAAAATACGGCTAGTCATATTTATTAGTGTATTGAATAGGTCATTTTGATATAGATGACCAACAACAGCTTCAATAGCCCTCTTCTTCAGGATTGTTACAGATCTGGGTTGTGTGGTAAAGCTAAGTATGATTAGAAATTCTGAAAAGTTACCTCTAAAATTACTGGTTGATTTTGGACAAACTAAAATCATTGTAAATTACACTATGGACAAAAAAAGACTTGTTCTTTATTATATGCTTCTTCAAGGTATGCTAAACCTTTTTGGAAAAGAAGCAATACCTTGTCACAAATACCAAATATATTTTAATATCATGTTTTTAATTCTGCCCACTGCTGGGTATAATGGAAAGAAATCTGTGCAGTAATGAAATAATGGTTTAAAAAAAAAGAAAAGAAAAAACCAACATAAGCACTGTACAACATCCAAATATAGAACTTCAGCACTTTAAATGAATATTTACTGGTTTAGCTCACTTCCCACAACGTTTTTACCCTTCACAAAACAAATTTCAAATTTTCAGTCACTTTCTTTTGTCGTCTGCAAATGCTTTCAGTTTGGACAGGCCTAAAATATTGTCATTTGGTAATGAGTTTAGGACCCTGCTAAGGAAAGCTTTGGAAAAATTGTTGAAAAAAAAAAAAAAAAAAAAAGATGAGCACCACATAATGGGTACCAATGGTCTGTGGAAGTTACTTGATTTTCACTAATGAAAATTAAAAGTTGAAAAAAAAAAAAGTGCACTATCTGTGTCATAGATACTTTGATGGTTACCTGCCCTTGCTGTATGATTCCCCCTTATGATAGTAAACAATCTGTCCAAGTTTGAAGTGAATATCTTCAGGAATGACTGAGATATTACAAAATATCAAAGTTTTTGAAAACATAAAAGTTTTCCCATGATCACAAGGCCACCAGGGCCACTGCAATACCTCAACATTTTCTTTAAAACAGTCCAGCTGAAAATGGTGTTAACTAGCATTTTCGCCTTTTTCCACTATGTTTCCTATCCTTTCATCGCCAATAAAAGTATCATTCCAGTCAAAATTCAAATGTTTTCTGTAATTGCTTTCAATACAGACATATTTTTTAGTTTGCCTGGCAAAGACTTAAAAGATTAAAAATATGATGAAATAAGGGAAGACAACATTTTCCTTATACATGTATTCACAACGTAAAAAAAAGAAATGTTATACTGACACAATATAAACCTAATAAATGTACCTGGGTGGGGTAATTACACCAAACTTTGGTGAAGGGACTGGTTTAGAGATGGGTAACATCAGTGGAAAATTCTTTCTTGGTGGTCTTCTCCCAGAATTGTTGTTGCTGAAATAAATTATCAGAGTATTTAGTAAAGCTTTTAAATGTTTAACCCTTTACTTCATAAATACTCATTTTGACGTATCAACAAGAGACAGCTTTTTAAAACATTGTGGAAAAAGAAGAAATTGCTCATAACGAGCAATTTCTCCTTTTCCCACAATGTTTTCCACTCAATCAGATATTTGTTTCCTCATTTGTCCATATTTTTGACATCATTCCTTTATTTGCTGCTAAAATGGAAGAGCCTCAAATTGGCATATCAATTAAAGAGTTAAGGTAAGACCTGTGTAATGAAAAACAGCTATTTCCATTAAAATATCTTCCTGCAAACTTAGCTATAATTAAAAATGAGTATTATTTAACTACTTTCACCTTTTCATTTTTTCCATTTTTTTCCTTCCTTGAATTATCATTTATAAATCTAAAACCACTATATTCTCAATTGAAAAAAAGATAATAATTACCTCCCTTTTTAAAAAACAATCAAAAGTATCAAAAAAAAGTTTCAAGATAGACATAAACGGAATTTCTGATCCGTTAGAAATGTGTAAAAATATTAATTCGGCATTTAACAACCAATTAGAATTTTTGCCAAATGTTCATCGGAAGTGCATTACACAGGTCTTACCTTAACCCATTACCACACGAGAAAAATTTAGACTGGTCCAAATTGAAAGTATTTGCAGACGACAAAATAAAGGTGACTGAAAAATTGAAATTTATTCTGGGAAGGGTAGAAAACACTGTGGAAAAAAGGAGAAAATGCTAGTTAGCAGCATTTTCTCCTTTTCCCACAGTGTTTTTAAAAGGCTTCTTTCTCAGGGGCATCAAAAGTAGGGATTGTGAGGTAATGGGTTAAACCTTTTCAAAACAACCCTATCTGTTAACAGGTTTGTAGAAAGGGCTTGCAAACATTGTTGGGCAAAAAGGAGAAAATGCTGGAACCCAGCATTTCCTCCTTTTCTCTCACTATGTTTCTATTTTTTTTCAAATAATATCAATTCAGCTACATATAAACTGTAGTACACAAATGCTTTCAATATGAAAATAGAGTGATAAAACTATGTGAAAATGTAAAAGTTTTGCTTGCGTTAAATTTGGACCAGTCTATAGATTTTGTTGTTTGGTAAAGGATTAACTTGACATATACTTACTACAGACTGTTGGCATCCTTGGCCTGGTCATGCAAGGGATGCTGTTGATAGTGACCAAATACTTCAAATACAAGTGGTTGGGACTTAATATAATCTATAAAGGACTTTGTCACTGTCACAGTAAACTGAAAATATATAATGTTACAAAAGGTTAAAACAATGAAATTTACATTGCATCATGCCCAACAATCCCCTCCCTCATCTAAAACTACCATCACTTCAAACATTATCACAAACTTTTGCCATACATGTCCCAATGCCACCACATATATCCAAGGCCATTATCAAGTAAAATTAGTGGCACCTCATACTTTAATATAGTTTATCTAAGATGGCTTCTCCAGATTTTCAGTTCTTCTATTTGTTTGTATATGTGCCAGTTTTTTAAAAGTAGTGGGCCAGTGTACCAACCCATGTTTTCCTGTAGATTCTTTTACCAGTACTTTCCAACAATATACTGCCCAAGCAAATAGCTGCTTTCCCCACATAAGTATTGTTGAAACAATAATCAGATAGGAATGATTCTTGTTGCATTTCATATCATCAATCCCCTGAAAGAAATTTCCCTAGCACAGGATTTAAAACGGCAACTCATTTGCCCCAAGTACTGCTGCCAGTGACTGCTTTACAGGATTTGATGGCATCCTTGGGATGAAAAGAACACTATGTCAACCCCTTATAATCACTTGCATTTTTATCATCAAATCATGATAGAAGAAACTGGAGCCGTCACTGAATGTGATTTAATACCCCCGCCAGCGCTTTGACAGAAAAAGGCAATTACCGGTACAGTATTTTGTACACAGACAAACATGGATGGACACACAGACACACAGATGGACAGACAGGCTGATTCCAGTATACCCAGGAAAACATTCCTTTTGCGGGGGTATAAAATAATACAGAACTAGTGGCCATCTTTGATGTATGACTGCAACCAGTTTTATTAACTGCATCACATGAAGCCACAAGTTTTCACTAATCTGATCCAATAGGTGCATTGAAGACTTCAATTAATTGGAGTCATACTCCATGGAAAGGTAGTTTAACCCATTACCACACTATTCCTACTTTTGATGTCCCTGAGAAAGAAGCCTATAGAAAACATTGTAGGAAAAGGAGAAAATGCTGGTAACCAGCATTTTCTCCTTTTCCCACAATGTTTTCTACTCTTCTCAAAACAAATTTAAAATTTTCACTTTTATTTTGTCGTGTGCAAATGCTTTCTATTCGGACAAACCTAAAATTTTGTCATTTGGTAATGAATTAATGTATTTGCAACGAAGTATCAATCCATGTCAGCCTGTTTGCACAGGCTGATATAAGTTGAAATGTTTTGCTACCATCAAATTTCTGCATAATAGAGGATTATTCTACCTAACGATTCACTCCGTTGTCAGACCATTTACAAGAGCGCCATTCATTTAGTAATCATAGAAGGACAGACTGATGACAGCAAGTAAAGTATTCACAATATCTCACGCTGAGTGCCTGCTCAGTTAAAATAACCCTTTACCACATTATGACGACTTTTAACAACCCTATGGATGAAGCCTTTTGAAAGCATTGTGGGAAAAGGAGAAAATGCTGGTAACCATTCAGCATTTTCTCCTTTTCCCACATTGTTTTCTACCCTTCCCAAATCAAGTTTCAAATTTTCAGTCACATTTATGTTGTCGTCTGCAAATGCTTTCAATTTGGACTAGTACAAAATTTTGTCATTTGGAAAAGAGTTAACAAAATACCAAATCAAGTTTCACAAGACTTACATTTTGAACATGGTAGAAACCCAGTGGTGGTCCTTTACCCGTATTTTTGAGAGGTTCTGTAGAGAAAGCTTCGTCATGGCGATGCAGAAAGCTATAAATGGAAAAAGGGAAGAAAAAATTATACATCTGTACATTTTTCACTGTTTAACTCTCTGGTGACCAGCATTTTCTCCATTTCCCAACAGTGTTTTTTTTTTGATCATCCAAGAACAAATTTCATTTTTTGAGCCAAGTTTATTCGGTCTTTTGCAAATGCTTTCAATTTGGACAAGTCTGAATTTTTTTTCTTTTGGTAAAGAGTAAAGGTACAGTCAAATATCATCCTAATAATATTGGACCACGTATACCTATCCTCTGCATTATGGGAACTGTGGAGCAAAGTTGTTACTATCTTTGTTTTTTAGATCTATGCCAAGGCTTGAACATGGTGCCTCTAGCCTTCATGAACCAAGTTAATCTCCCTCCTAGAAAGGCCAATAATCAACAAGAGCTGTCACTGAATGTGACAAATACCCCCGCCAGCACTTTGACAGAAACAAGCAATTATTAGTATTTTGTACACAGGCGGACACACGGACGGACACATAGACGGACATACAGACAGCCAGAGAGGCTGTATACGTTTGTTTTGCAGGGGTATAATAAACTGTCAAAAACATGTGTCTTGAATTCCATATTACGGTGTAATCTGTGAAGTAGTTTCCAGGATACAATCACAGAAAGTGACAATTTTAGGATAAAGAACTTGTTACCATTTCCTGATAAACTAGAGCTGTCACTGAATGTGACTTTGTAACCCCCCACCCCTACCTCCCAGCGCTTTGACAGATGGACACACAGGCTGATTCCAGTATACCCTCGAAAACATTTGTTTTGCGGGGGATATTATAAGATTCACATAAATTCAAGAAAACAAAAACTTACTTAAACTGACAGAATATATCAGCATATTCTGGAGAAATTGCAGAAGCCTGTAGCAGTGTTACTCTGAACTGAAACTGGGAACCAATCTTCAGGTGGCTTGGTAAATCTTTGATGTCAATCTCTGGGAATGTGTTACTGTCATTGTCAAGTGTTTTATCTTCGTTCTTCACATTCTCTGTTTCTGAAATTGTGCAAAAAAATGTCATGTCCAATTCAAATTGGGTTGACTCCTTATCAGCCAATAAAATTTTAGCCTTGCCCAAATTGAAAGTAATAACAGAATACAACTTAAACAGAGCTAATGGAATAAGTTACTGAAAGCATAGTTAGAAGGAAATGCTGGTTACAAACACTTTTGTTCTTCTTCAAAATGCTTTCAAAAGCTCCCTTTCTTTGGGTTGAAAAGTACAATTTCTTTGCAGTGAATGGTTAAAACAATGAACAATTACAAAATATTTGTAAGCTCATTCACGACCTGTACAATCATATATAAAAACCTATGCTGAGAACAACTGCATTTGGCTCTGCCAAATTTGTAGATCACAGGCAATGCTGCACAGAGTGTTTTGTCTGATCCTAGAATTTCTTTATTTCAAAACATGTTTTCTTATGGGGAATCATCAAGTTAACCCATTACCAAATGACAAAATTTTAGACTGGTTCAAATTGAAAGCAATAGCAGATGAAAAAATAAAAATAACTAAAAAATTGATATTTGCTTGCAGTAGGGTAGAAAACATTGTGGGAAAATGAGAAAATGCTGGTCACCAGCATTTTCTCCTTTTCCAACAATGTTTTCAAAAGATTTCTTTCTCAAGGTCATGAAAACCAGGGATTGTTTGGTAAAGGGTTAAGCAAGAAAAAGGCACATGATTGAAAACATAAGTAACAGATACATGATGTGCATGTATCACTAATTTTATCATTACAAAGAAAAAATGTTTGTAGTATTTACCTTTTCACTTCTTGTATAAATGAGAAATAAAGTTTAAAAAAAATCTTACAAACTTTGAGAAGACTTAACCCTTTTCTCCATAGATACTCATTTCTACGCATTGCTTGTAGGAGCCTTTGCAAAACATTGTGGCAAAAGGTGAAATTGCTCGTGACGAGCAATTTCACCTTTTGCCACAATGTTTTCTATGCTATCAAAAGGTGTCATATACACATAAGAAACAGCTTCATCCTTGCTGTTATTTAGGGTCAATTAGCAATACCATAGAAATGCCTTATGGGGTACAAGGTAAAAAGGGTTTTCGCAAAACTCTCTCTAATCATCTTTACTGGAATAAACCCTTACAAAGCACTAGTCGTTTGACACTTGAGAGAATAATTTTTTATCAAATATTAGCCTCTTTTCGAAATACTGAGAAAAAAACAAAAATGGAAACATTTTGGGAAAAGAAGAAAACGATATCTGCATTTCCTAGCTTGTAAAACAATTGCAAATAATTTCAATAGTGAGGAATCTAAAATTTTGCAGCAAGGCAAACAGTCAATATGTTATACTATCTAGAGAATTCAGAATATTTTCTGGAAATATCTACAAAACAATACAATACATAAAGCAGACTTTCCCTATTTTTTGTAACTGCCTTTCATTTTTATATGAATATGTGTTTATCTCTTTACCAAACGGCATATTTATAGAGCGGTCCAAATTGAAAGCATCTGCAGATGATAAAACTAGAGCTGTCACTGAATGTGACTTTATACCCCAGCCAGCGCTTTGATAATATTTTGTACACAGACGAACACACGGACCGACGGACAGATACACGGACAAACAAGCTGATTCCAGCATACCCCCGAAAACATTCGTTTTGCGGGGGTATAATAAATGTGACTAAAAAAATCAAAATTTGATTTTGAAAGGGTAGAAAACATTGTAGGAAAAGGAGAAAAAAGCTGGTTACCAGCACTTTCTCCTTTTCCGCACAAAGTTTTCAAAAGGCTTCTATCACAGGGTCGTCAAAAGTTGTCACTGTGTGATAAAGGATTTAAGAACAGCAGTAACTGAGAATCCACCCTTTTTGTACCAAGTAGAAAGTAGACACAATGCAAACAGTTGAAAAGCCCAATGATTGCAATACAGCGACAAAATATTTAACAATTTCAATCCAACATCAGACTGCTCATTCAGAGCAGTCTACCTAATCTTGATCACTGCCTGCAAAAAGCAAATTAAGTTGACATAAGCAATTAACTCTTAACCGCACAATCCCTACTTTTTACCAGCCCTGAGAAAGAAAGCTTTTGAAAACATTGTGGGAAAAAGAGAAAATGCTGGTAACCAGCATTTTCTCCTTTTTCCACAATGTTTTCTATCCTACCCAAACCTAATTTCAATTTTTCAGCCACATTTATTGTGTTGTCTGTTAGAGCTTTCAATCTGGACAAGTCCAAAAATTTCTCGTTTGGTAAAGAGTTACAAAAAATCACTATTCTTAAAAGCAATAAAAAATATGGCACAAATATTGCTGCAAGCAAAAGCCTTCTCCTTTTTCTACAATGTTTAAAAAAAAGTTCTGCCAGTTGATGAAAGAAATAGTTGAACAACTGAAACAGAATCTAATTGAACAGAAAATCTTTGGAGTCTCCTATACTTTTACATCTTCGCAAGCCAAGACCGACGATTCACTACGTTACTCTACCTTTGGCAGATCGAGCTTGATTTTTACGTTCACCTGATACGCTTTTTCAATGGATGCAGCCAGCTCTAGCTGCAACGAATGAAATCGCTCGTAGCATTTCATCTTTGATAAAAATAGAACAAGGTCTCTCTCTACCTTTCGAATAGAAAGTAAAACATGGAAACCCATGTGGATGTCTGCTTATCGCTTCAATGTGTATTCGTAAGCGGTTTGTAAAACGATATTTCATTGCAGTTAAAAACATGATGTAAAGGGGGATAATAACCAGCATCCAATAGAGGGCGCATCGCAGGAATCTTGATATCGCGCTCAATCAGCCAAGGTAAGATCCACATAGTGATCGAAAACTTGGCTTGTGAAGATACTTTTAAAGCATAAGCAGTTATCTAAAACACTCTGTATAAAGCACTAAAATCAGACCAATCTATTTTGATCTACATTATTTGCCATTTCTAGAAGTCAAGGGTAAAGTCACTTAACTCTTTATCACACAATCCTGACTTTAGAAGACCCTGAGAATGAAGCCTTTAGAAAACATTGCGGGGGAAAAGGAGAAAATGCTGGTAACCACCATTTTCTCCTTTTCCCCGCAATGTTTTCTACCCTTCATAAAACAAATTTCATATTTTCAGTCACTTTTATTTCGTAATCTGTAAATACTTTCAATTTGGAAAGGCCTAGAATATTTGTCGTTTGGTAATGAGTTAACTGTTTACCAAACAACAGAATTTTAGACTGGTCCAAATTGAAAGCATTTTCAGATGAAAAAATGGAAGTGACTGAAAATTTGAAATTTGTTTTGGGAAGGGAAGAAAACATTGTGGGAAAAGGAGAAAATGCTAGTTACCAGCATTTTCTCCTTTTCCCTCAATATTTTCAGAAGGCTTCTCTCTCAGGGTCGTTAGAAGTTGGGATTGTGTGATAAAGAGTCAAGCCTTTATTAAACAATATTCAGTCTTAACAACCCTGGGAAGGAGTCCCAAAACATAAAAGACAAAGGATAAATTGCTGGGTACTGACATTTTCTTCTCTACCAACAATGTTTTCTACCCTATCAAAAAAGACCCTTTTGTGATCAATATTTTCTCCTTTATTCACCATGTTTTGTACTCTTTTGAAAAAGAAGCACCATAAAATGAATCATATCTATTATGTGCTCTGCAAGCACTTGTAAAACTGACAAGTCTGAAATTCTGTAGATCGAGACAGAGTTAAGTCTACCAAATTATACCGGGTTTTAACAATTCTCAGGAAGAATCCTTTTGAAAACACTGTGGGTAACCAGCATTTTCTCCTTTTTCCCACAATGTTTTCTAACCTTTCAAAAAAAAAAAAAAAAAATCCAATCATGAGACCCGCATTAATTTGTTGTCTGCAATTGCTTTAGACTCGTCTAAAATATTGTTGTTCGGTAAAAGAGTTTAACCTTTATCGATGTATGAAAACAAAAAAGCAAATCAAATCATGAAGTAAGTAGAGCTGTCACTGAATGTGACTTAATACCCCTGCCAGCGCTCTGACAGAAAAAAGTGGCAAGTTCAAGGGGAGATAATTCCTCAACCAGGAAGAGTTGACACTTGAAACTTGCATTTTGCAAATCTTCAATATATGATCAGTATATGTGCAAAGTTTCAATACAATTGAAAGAAAACTGTATGAGGAGTTTGTGACACAAAATAACTAGTATTTCGTACACAGACAGACACACAGACGGATGGACACATGGACAGACAAGCTGATTCCAGTATACCCCCAAAAACATTTGTATTGTGGGGGTATAAATATCTCTGTATTGACACAATTACAAAAGCAGGAAAAAGACATTGGATGAAAATGACACACACTACACTAATTAGAAGAGAATGAAAAAAAAACATTATGAATCATACTGGTTGCCATGGATGATGCTTTGTGAAACATGAAAAATAAAATAAAATCCATGACTCAATTTGCTTTAATTGTTCATTTGCATGCAGCAATTGAAATTCCTACAACAAAATCAATTATCCAATTTTCGTAATGATAGCTGATAAGTTTTGAAATCCTTTAACCCTTTACCAAACAACAAAATTTTAGACTGGTCCAAATTGGAAGCATTTGCAAGATGACAAAATAAATGTGACTAAAGAATTGAAATTTGTTTTAGGAAGAGATGAAAACATTGTGGGAGGAGAAAATGCTGGTTACAAGCATTTTCTCCTTTTCCCACAATGTTTTCAAAAGGCCTGTTTCACAGGGCTGTAAAAAGTCAGCATTGTGCGGTAAATGGTTAACTCTTGTCCACATCATTCCGACTTTCAATGACCGTGTCAAGATTTCTGGAAACCTTGTGGGAAAAGGGAGTTAAATGCTGGTAACCACCATTTTCTCCTTTTTCCCACATTGTTTTCCACCCTTTCAAGAAAAAATGTGGTCATTCAGGCCACCTTTAATTTGTTGTCTAAGTTTGCTTTCTATTTGGACCAGTCTGAAATTATGTTGCTTGGTATGCAGTTAACCCTTTACCAAACAATCCCAGATTTTTGTCACCTAATGAAAGGCAGATTTGAACACATCCCAGTTACAAGTTACATCCCAGTTACAAGCATTTTCTCTATTTTCCATATTGTTTTCTACCCTTTTACAGATGATTCCAATCACATGGGTCACATCTGTCATCTGCAAAATGCTTCAAATATGGACAAATTTTATCTTTTCATTTTACGACAAAATTTTAGGCTAGTACAACTTTAAGCATTTTAGGCGACAAATGGACAATGTCTAAAATTTTATGTGTTTGAAAGGCTTGAAAACATGGTAGGAAAAGGAGAAAATATTGGTTATCAGTATTTTATTCTTTGCCTACAAAGCTTTCAAAAGCCCTTTTCAAAGTATTGTTGAACCTAAACTATATCTGCAGGACCTAGTTAAAAAAAAATCATTAATAGATGAGAGAGAAGATTGAAAAAAATAATTGTTGGAAAGGCGTTTTTTACTCATTTTTTCCATAAAGCACTGGAACCAACTTGTTTATGCAGAGAGTGTAGACCAAGATCAGACTGCACAGAACATGCAGTCTGATCTTGGATCTACACAGTCCGCTAGTTTGTTACATATTCTGACCTTAACAACAATAAAAACTCAGTAATGTGGGTTCTTCTCATATTTGAAGTGATCGATCATATTTAATAAGCACTGTAAGTGTTACAGACAAATACTATCAATTCAAAAATATTTGAAATGTCATCTGCATGTTCTTTCAATACAGACGAGTCTAAAATTTTGCTGTGTGGTACCTTATGTTCATAAAGTATCGGGAAGTATAGTCTATATACGGTAACTGAAAGTGTGTGAAGTTCTTATGAAGAACTCTTGCTGAAAGGAAGAAGAGATAGTAACCACCATTTTTCTCCTTTTTTCAAAAATACTTTCTTTTCTATAATAATCAAATCATTGCTTGAGCCACACTCTATTTGTCATCTGCAAATGCTTCCAATTTGAACAAGTTTAAATTTCCTTGTTTGGTGAAAAGTGAGAGTATTGGAATTGATAAAAGAATACTAGTAATTCATTTCAGTAAAACCAGGTAAATGATTTGCATTCAAACGGAATTTACATGCTTTACAAACGAGTTAAACAGTCCAAGCCAAGCAGACAACTTCCTTACCATTATTGGTGTCACAGTTATCTGGGACAGTTCCCTCCCCTTCTATAATGCGTAGTTCTTCTGTGGAAACTACTGGCGATTTCTTCATGGTATTGGTCTGTTGTTTTGTGTGCAACATCTTCTGTAAGACACAGATTAATGTAGAGAGCATGCACAAATCTTTTAAGCCTTTGCATAGTCATGCTACCTTTGGGCTTATGGAGGATTTACTCATAATTTGCGATTTTGCTTTCTAGCACAATGTTTTCACTTGCATTCAAGCATCAAATCTTAACTCTTTACCACACAATCCCTACTTTTAACGACCACGAGAAAGACAGCCTTTAAAAACATTGTGGGAAAAGGAGAAAATGCTGGTAACCAGCATTTTCTCCTTTTCCCACAATGCTTTCTACCCTTCACAAAACTAATTTCAAATTTTCAGTCACCTTTATTTTCTTGTCTGCAAAATGTTTTCAATTAGGACAAACCTAAAATATTGTTGTTTGGTAACAAGTTAAAACACTATGAAAAATAACAATCTAATGTTCAATATTTCCGCTATTGCCTTTTATCAAGAGTTAGAAACACTTCATCCACTAGAATCTTTTTTAGCATGTATCATTGCAGCCATATTGTTTTACTAATAATTTTTTTTTACTTTTTTGTTTAACCCATTACCGCACAATTTGTAATTTTGATGACCCTGAGAAAGAAGCCTTGAGAAAACATTGTGGGAAAAGGAGAAAATGCTGGTAACCAGCATTTTCTCCTTTTCCCACGTTTTCCATCCTTCACAAAACAAATTTCAAATTTTCAGTGACTTGTATTTTGTCGTCTGCAAATGCTTTCGATTTGTTTGGTAATGAGTTAACTCTTTACCACACGAGAAAATTTTAGACTGGTCCAAATTGAAAGCATTTGCAGTCGACAATATAAAGGTGACTGAAAAATTGAAATTTGTTCTGGGAAGGGTAGAAAACACTGTGGGAAATGGAGAAAGAACTGGTTACCAGCATTTTCTCCTTTTTCCACATTGTTTTCGAAAGGCTTCTTTCTCAGGGGCGTCAAAAGTAGGGATTGTGTGGTAATGGGTTTTAACTGGTAAAACAATAAAGCTGTAATGATACAAGCTAAAAAAATGTTCATGTAGATGAAGTGTGTCTAACTCTTGATATAGCTAAAATATTGAACATCGGAGTGTTTTTTTTCATAGTGTAATACATATTTGTTTTGCTTTCACTTTTCTTTACCATTAAATTTGTTTTGTTTGTTATCTCTTTACCACACAATCACAACTTTTAATGAGAAAGAAGCCTTTTAAAAACATTGTGGGAAAAGGAGAAAATGCTGGCAACCAGCTTTTTTCTCCTTTTCCCACGATGTTTTCTACCCTTCTTATTCATAACTTCAATTTTTAAGTCACATTCATTTTGTCATCTGCAAGTGCTTTCAATTTGGACAAATTTGCAATCTTGTCATTTGGTAAAGAGTTAAAAAAAAATTTTCAATGAAACTTATTTCAGATTGTTACAAAACCAAATTAAAATTGAGTCATGTTATAAATTCGCACTTCTGTTTTATTGCTCCTAAATCATAAATTAGAAATGAGTTACCTACCTTTTGGAAATACTCTTCATCATTAAAGGAAATTTTGGCATTACAGGATTGTCTGATTCCAGATCCATATTCTGGAGTTTCTTCTTTATCTGTGAGTAAAACACACATAACATAACTAATTCATGGTTCTTTAAGCATGGATGTATACAAAAAGGTTGTAAAAAAAAAGGTGATCCACTAACCTCAAAATGTGCTTTGACAGATAGAAAATATTTGATTTTTTCGGTGAAAGATAGAAATTTATTTCATCGAGTGAACACCATGAGCAGCCACTCCTGAAAATATTACCAATGGTCTTAACTCGATAAAATAATTTCGATCTTTCGCCGAAAAAAGCATACACAAGGTTTACTAAGATTTGACCTAGTGACTTAGTTTTTCACCCCACATGACCCATTTTTGAACTCATTCGAGATATCATCCAGACAAACATTCTGACTAACTTTCAAGAATTTTGGACTGAAAATGTGGCCTACAGAGCGTACACAAGGATTTTCTAAAATTTGACCAAGTGACCTAGTTTTTCACCCCACATGACCCATTTTCAAAGTCGTCCGAGATATCATCCAGGCAAACATTCTGACCAACTTTCATGAGTATCAGACTGAAAATGTGGGCTCTAGAGCGTACACAAGGTTTTTCTAAGATTTGACCTAGTGACCTAGTTTTTGACCAGACATGACCCATTTTCAAACTTGTCCGAGATACCAACTTGCATGAGTATCGGACTGGAAACGTGGCCTCTAGGTAAAAGTTGACGCCGGACGCCAGACACAGCACTATCACAATAGCTCACTCTGAGTACTTCGTGCTCTGGTGAGCTAAAAACATTGTGGGAATGAGTAAAATGCTGGAAATCAGCATTACTCCTTTTTGCAAAAAGTTTCCTACCCTATCACAGAAAGAAATGATCATTTGTCCCACAATTAATTTGTCATTCTCAATGCTTTTAATTTGATCAAGTTAAAACTTTTCTTATGTGGTATAGGGTTAAAACAAACAAAACAAAATAACCTTAAAAGAATTTGCACATAGGCATTACATACAGGTATATGGCCTCAAACAAGCTAAAAAGGGCATTTAGACATATGTGTAGAGTATTGACCACGCAGGCTAATCCCAAACGATATCTTCCATTTCCCTTTCATTTTCTGTTTTTTTGTAAATCTACTGTAGCAGCAAAGTGCCTGTGCAGGCTAATCTGAGACGAGACTAAATGTCCGACTGCCCCTTTTTGTGTGTTGCAGCCATATAATCCTTGTTACCTGATAATATTGCTTGAACAGCCACCCTCAGGTAACCCTTCACTTCTCCTTTCTCACTCACTATGGCAACACGATGGGTTAAAGGTACAGGGTAAAACAAGTTACTCAGGTAAACAAAAGATCTGCAATGATAAACAATGCCAACTGCAGAGCAGAGAACAACAAAACTTCATAGTTCATACATACCGGAATATATGTTACGAAAAACAGTAAATTTCTCCCCAAAAAGGCCTATTTAACCCTTTACCAAACAAACCCTGGTTTTGACACCCCGGGGATAGAAGCCTTTTGAAAACATAGTGGGAAAAGCAGAAAATGACGTTAACCAGCATTTTTTTCCTTTTCCCACAATGTTTCCTACTCTGCTGGAAACAAATCTTAATTTTTCAATAACATTATTTTGTTGTCTGCAAGTGCTTTCAATTTGGTCCAGTCTAAAGTTTCACATGAGTGGAATAATAAATTCAGAGCAAGATTTCTATCACTAAGGTTTTTTTTTTTCCCAAGAACTTTACCTTTCATGCCAATGAATTAACGTGCTTGTATTGCCTGACTGTGTTCATTGTTTTCGAAGGCCCTCTTTTTCAGGGTCATGAACACTTCAATTTGTTTGGTAAAGGGTTAAAAAGCCAGTGGAGTGATACAGGGCCATCATGGCCCTTTTGTTTGGTAATGGGTTTACTACTGCAAAGGTATTGTATTAGTAATGTATTTAACCATAAATCAAATTAAACTTTTCAGGCCAATATTATAAACCCAAATGATGTTATTTCAGGTATATTTTTTAAAGAAAAATATCTTTTTATCGGACAGTGTAGATCCAAGATCAGACTGCACGTTCTGTGCAGTCTGATCTTGATCTACGCTGTCTGCAAAAGGTCAGCAAGTCGCGATAGGCAGCTTAAGGGTTAAGAGAGATGCTTACCTGCCAACCAGTCTAAACCATGGGAACCTGTCATAAAATGGGTCTGTACCAGTCATGGAGTTGATGTTCGGATGTTCTGGAGAGGTTGGGGAGAGTTCAGCCTCGTTATGATACATCTCTCTCATCAGTTCAAGTCTTTGTCTGAAATTATACAGGCATAACTAGAGCTTTCCTATTTTCTGAACTTTGATTGGAGCTAAACCCTGAAACGCCTGGGTGGCTCAGTGGTGAGTGTGTTGGACTCATGACCCTGGTGGTTGTGAGTTCGATACCTGGTTGCAGCGGAATTTCTTTCCAGTGCATTACTGCCTTTCACCTCTGCTGAAGCAAGTGAGAAAAGTAGTCAGTGGCTTTGGAAAGAAAGTTGTGTTAGTACTGGTGTGAGAAAGCCCGGAAACATGTGTGTGTCACCCACCGCCATGATATGGCCTTAGCTGATAAAGTGGAGTTAAACCCCAATACAACCAACCAAACCCTGATAGTGCCTTTTATGACTATACTTTACTTTTGAGGCCAGTGTATATCAAGATCAGACAGCACAGGATGAGCAGACTGATCACAAATCTACAATGGCTGATGCAGAAACATGTGACCCTACAGCATCTATGAGTCAAGACCTGTTTTTGCAATTTTGCCTGATTGAAAAACGTGGGCTTTGTTTATTAAGCCCCGTAAGGCTTAACACCATTTTCTGACAAAAAAAAGGTAGGGAGTTCAACAAATGTATAGGAAGACTGTGTGTAAATTTGAGTTCAGTACCTTAACCCTTGACCAAACAATCCCTGGTTTTTATGACCCTAAGATAGAAGCCTTTTGAAAACATTGTGGGAAAAGGAGAAAATGCTGGTAACCACCATTTTCTCCTTTTCCCATAATGTTTTCTTCTCTGCAAAAAACAAATTTCAATTTTTGAGTTTCATTTATTTGGTTGTCTGCATGTTCTTTCAATTGGGACCAGTCTAAAATTTTGCTGTTTGGTAAAGGGTTAAAAACTGTCAGAGTATTTTGCCAGACAAATTTGTGTATACAGATGGACAGACAGATGGAGGGATATACAAAAGGACAGATAGCCATGGGAATTCTAGTATACCCCCACTTTCACTTTGTTGTTTGGGGGGGAGAGCATAAAGACTTTTTATCTGACTAAGACTTAAAAAACCAGCCGATATAGCTCAGTAGGTAGAGCTTAGGACTTGTGAACACATTGTTTTGGGTCACTACAGGTTGTGGGTTCGAGTCCCTGGCTGGCCAACTAAAATTACTAATAGTCTTTGGGATTAGACATTGAACTGAGCTCCTGTGTGACAGTGCTATACGCCAAGCACGTTAAAAAACCAGGCGAAGCTCTCGGTAGTTTCGACCTGTATCCTTGCACTATCCCCCTAACAACTAACCATCTTATGAGGGCGTCGCTCAGATGGGCAACTGGTAGCGACGATAAATAAACGAAAATAAACATAAAAAGACTTATAAATGATTCACACAAAGAATATGCAAACAAAACAGCATGATAGGAATAATGAAGATTCTGTGTGGGCATTAATGTCTGTAAAAGAAGTTAAAATAAATTAAGAGTTACAACTGTCGAATTTAATTACTTTCTATCTTCTTTCACAAAGTAGTAATAATATGATATCATCTGAAAATTTTATTGGAAAAGAATATATATAGACAAAAGATAAAATAAAAAGGAACTGAAATAAAAAAAAAAAGAATTGACTTACACACACTAAAAGCAAAATTTGGAAGTAGCATTTACAGCAAAAATGAAAAACTTTCAATGTTATATCCTGGTTTATTTCAAACTATTACCAAACTATTTGAGACATTATAGTGATAAATTTTCAAAGCAGAGATATGATAAGTACCAGAAAAGACAGGACTTGAATAAAGCTGAAATTTAATTTTTCCGCGACATTTAATTTTCTAACTAGGTAATTTCTTTCCTTGCCACAGTTTGTCTTATTTTATACATATAACAAAAACACAATCCAAAGTTAGTTTACTTATCCAAAAAACAATAACTTAACCCATTACCACACAATCCCTACTTTTGACGCACTTGAGAAAGAAGCCTTTTGAAAACATTGTGGGAAAAGGAGAAAATGCTGGTAACCAGCATTTTTTCCTTTTCCGACAATGTTTTCTACCCTTCACAAAACAAATTTCAAATTTTCGGTCACACTTATTTTGTCGTCTGCCAATGCTTTCAATTTGGGCAAACCTAGAATTTTGTCGTTTGGTAATAAGTTAAGTCTCTCAAATGGTTTCTTATGAGTTTTAATTTGCAAAGACTTCACAGAATAGGGTTGAAGGTTGCTAATAAAAGAAATAATTTCGAAACAAATAAAGCTGACATCTATTGACTTGATGACTCTGAAATAAGATCACAACACCGATATGACAAACCTATTGGGTATTAGGTTGATAAAATTGAAATACTGTTGATTTCCACAGCCAGATAAACAGTGGAAAAAATCTTGTTTAGCCTCCGGCGTGTCTGGCGAGAGGTCATCATTGTAGACCGCGCGCATGAGTTCCAATCGTTGTCTACAATGCAGGTTTTAAAGTGTTAGTCAAAACAAAAGTTACATCATTCTGTTAGTTGTATTACCGGTTAGTATTTATAATTCTATCTAGTATAGATCAGTTAGAATGTCAAACAAGTTAAATTTCATCTGGACTGTTATTCTTCTGCAGGCTTTCATCAGGTTATTTGTAATTTGGCAAATAATGGCAAAATAAATTGCACCAAATTTTGAGCATGGATTACTTAAGATAATAATTTGAGGAAAAAGGGTTCTATCTATCCAAAACACATGTCTCAAAAATAAACCAATCATAAACCAGAACATTTGAAGACAAAGTTGGAACTCATGCATTTTATCACAATGAATTTTGGCCTCTCTCTCGTGTTTATTGAACCAGTTAAAATATTCTTGTTCATTATTGTGAACCAGTTGAAGTACATCTTGTGTCTCTCACTTACAAAAAATGATAACACTTCACTCATTCTATAAGAACTTTGCATGTACAATGATTGGTCTGTTCAAATTTAGTTATTTACCCTTTCAATCTAGTTTGGAGCAAGGTAGATGATATCTTTGGCTACAGAAAGGGTTAAACAACACAACTAAAGATGTAATACAACTGGTCAGACATAAGAAATGAAGTTAAAATGTAACCCTTAAAGTGCCCTCCACAGCTTAACTCTTTACCAAATGACAAAATTTTAGATTTGCCCGAATTGAAAGGACTTGCAGACAACAAAATAAACATAACTCAAAAAGTGAAATTTGTTTCCAGCTAAGTAAAAAACGTTGTGGGAAAAGACGAAAATGTTGGTTAATAGTATTTTCTCCTTTTCCCACAATGTTTTCAAAAGGCTTCTATTTCAGGGTTGTAAAAACCAGGGATTGTTTGGTAAAGGGTTAGGTTACCTTTGTGGCCAGAGCAGATCAGAATGTGATGTGTTATCTTTGATCTACACTGTCCACTTTGAATCAATTGAGACATGAAATAAAAATTATTTGGGTCTTATTTCTACACTGAAAATGTCTGTTGTTTACAGCTGGCACTCTATGGGTTAACACTGTCATGGTGTGGGATAATTTTGATGTGAATGTTATATCAAAACTTATTACAATGAACTTGGTATCCCAACTTTGCCAGTCAAATGTGGTTAATATCTATATAATTTGAAGCAAATTTTAATCAATTTAGAAGTAGAAGTCAAGTTTATAGAATAAAGTATATTTTATATTGACCCTCTAGATGTAACCAAAAGGAAATTTCACACAAAATGTTGAGTAACCCTGTATCAGTTGACAAAAATTTAGGCTGGTCCTAATTGAAAGCATTTGCAGACAACAAATTAAATATGGTTCAAATGATATGAGGCATTCTAAAAGTGTAGAAAAGATTGTGGGAAAATGATGGTTAAAAGCATTTCATTTTCACAAAAGCCGTTTTCAACAGAGATGATAAAACTTAGGGTGGGGCTGCAAAGAGTTGATAAATGAATTGTAGAGATATAAAGGGCAGAGAGCAAGCTTGGGCAGGGTTGATTATAGAGCTAAACTAATGATTACCTCAGTTTTTCCAGACTCCAGTAGTGAGTTGCACCATTTTTGGTATCTGTCACCTCAACAGCCACAACAGTTTTAGGGAAAGGTCGAGTGAGGTCACGCTCATTGGAGGATAAAAGGTCAGTGGGTAAAGGAGAGTACAGGCTGTCTGTCAGTAAAACAAACTGGAACTGGACCTGCAAATATCAGATATAAATCATACCACTCCTTTAACCCTTTACCAGACATCAAAATTTAAGCCTTATCCAACTCGAAAGAATTTGCAGATGAAAATTTCAGATGGTGCAGTTTTTCTTTGAAAGGGTTACAAGTATTTTCTCCTTTTCCCGTACTGTTTTCTAAAGGCCTCTATCTCAAGGTCGTAAATACCAGGGATTGTTTGGTAAAGGAATAAGCATCGACTTTTGCTTTTGCAGGAAGTGTAGATCAAGATCAGACTGCAGAGAACTTATAACTTGATAACCAATTTGTACACTTTGTTACATCTTCTGTATACTTGAAATTTCAATATTTTTCTCTTTCATACCAAAGAAAAAGGTTGATTTAATTCATTGATCTTGCCACACTAATCACTATAAAATGTCTATATGTGTCAATTGATAATAGTTGGGGTGGGTATATCATCATAAAGAATGTTATTCAACATTGACAATATTTGTCATCAACCGCTACTCAATTTTTACAAAGAAATGTAAAATATATCACTTCAAAAAACTAGTTGTATAGTTTTTATGTTCATAAACAACATTAATTCTTTACCAAACAACATGATGTTGGACTCATCCGAATTGAAAATATTTGCTGATGAAAAATTTAATGTTGCTTAGATGCTTAAATGGACAAGATGTTGGCTGAAGCATTTTCTCTTTTTCCCGGCAATGTCTTCTTAACCCTTTACACCATAGATATTCGTTTTAATGCATTTCTTGTAGGAGCCTTTGGAAAACATTGTGGCAAAAGGTGAAATTGCTCATGACGAGCAATTTCACCTTTTGCCACAATGTTTTCTATGCTATCCAAAGGTGTCATATACACATAAGAAACAGCTTCATCCTTGCTGTTATTTAGGGTCAATTAGAGATACCATCGAAATGCCTTATGGGGTAAAGGGTAAAGCCTTCTCTTTCAGGGTCATTAAAAGTTGGGATTGTGTGGTGAAGAGTTAAGGGTACAGTTACATTTTACCTGTTGTTCTGAATAACAAGTAAAAACAGTGAACATTTTCGTTGATGTAGTTGTAAGTTGATACAATTATGTATGAATGTTTACCTTTTTATTCAGCTCCACACTGATAGCATTTGCTTCTTTTAGGAAAATGGCATTACCCCACAGATCATCCTAGAAAATAAACATAAAACACACATTTACCAACATGATTAACCTGAGACAATATAGGCTAATTTCAGACATGCCATTATATGACAACAGTAACATGAATAAGTTTGCTAGGAAAGAAGAATTTTCTCTTGAAACGGTAACAAAAAAAATTAATGGAAATGGAAGCAAGTGCTAATTAGTCATCAAACCTTCAAAAGAACTCTTGTTAGCCACTGGGTATTGAAACGTGAAATTCGCAGCCTAATCCAGGACAACACTTTACGCAAATGTCTGAATGCCCCTTTACACATTGTTACAGGCCAAATATCATCAGCAATTTATGGCATAATACAAATGAGAGACATTACAACATTAACCCTTTACTCCATAGATACTCATTTCTACACATTGCTTGTAGGAGCCTTTGGAAAACATTGTGGCAAAAGATGAAATTGCTCGTGACAAGCAATTGCACCTTTTGTCACAATGTTTTATATGCTATCAAAAGGTGTCAAATCCACACGAGAAAAGGCTTCATCCTTGCTGTTACTTAGGGTCAATTTAGAGATACCATAGAAATACCTTATGGGGTAAAGAGTTAAAATAACTCAACACAAATGCAGATGCGGCTTAGTTTTAAGGACGTAATAAAACCATACCCTTAGAGAAGTAAACTGGTGATACTTCCACTTTCTAAAGGCCCAGGCAGCAAGTTTGTACTCTCTATCTGTCCAGGTTACCTCTGTAACACAAACACAAGGAGCAAATGTCATGGATTCAAAAGCTCCTAAATTTGCTCACAACATGCGATTTCTTCTTTAACTCTTTACCACAAAATCCCGACTTTTAATGACCCATAGAAAGAAGCCTTTTGAAAACATTGTTACATATTTTCTACCATTCCCAAACCAAATTTCTATTTTTCAGTCACATTTATATTGTCGTCTGCTGATGCTTTCTATTTGGACCAGTCTATAATTCTGTCCTTTGGTAAAGAGTCTATTGTCTGGTAACTAGATAACCCCTTACAAAAATCTCCTGTTTGAATAACCCTTTTGGCATTAGAAAACATGGAGCAAAACTGACAATATGCTTGTAAATAGCACTTTCTCCCATTCTTGTAATGTCTGCTATCTTATTTAAAGAAAATGCCATAATTTCAGCCGAGTGTAAAATGGTGTCTGCAAAATACTGTCATTTTATATGGATCAAGAATCTTTTTATCTTACAGACGGTCAAACTAAGCCCAAAAATCCTTTTCTTTGAATGTTTTTTTAACTCAACAATTACGTATTTGCTTCAGGAGGAAAACAGCTGACAGATACTTTCCAGTAATATTATGTTCAAGCTCAATGAAAATTCACCTGTATTTAGAAAATAAAACAGAGAATATTAAATTTTTCTCTTTTTTTTTTTCCCGGTGAAAGACCGAAATTCATTTCACTGAGTGAACATCAACAATAATGTTTCCACAAGGGGTGAAACAAATATTCCTCTATGTACTTTCATGCTTCCTACCCCTTTTTTGTGGGACTTTCATCACAACCTACAACAATTGTTTTAACCCTTTCCCAAATGACAATTTTATGACGCTTTCAAATTCAAAAAATGTCCAGAACAAAAAATCAACGACTGTACTAATGAGCTATAGCCCTCTGATAGAGCAGAAAACATTGTGGGAAAAGGAGAAAATGCTTGTTACCAGCATTTTCTCCTTTTCCCACAATGTTTTGAAAGTCATCTTTTTTAAAGGTAGTAAAAACCAGGGATTGTTTGGTAAAGGCTTGAGTAATTTCTTGTGGCATATCTCCCCACATAAGTGCACATTACAATATAACATAAAGCACAAAAAATGTAGAGTAAATGGACATAAATAACATCATATTTCCCTTTGGTTGACTGGCACACAGTTTATCTGGCCAACTGGTGCACAAAAACTCCTGTTTCCATCTTCAACTGAAGAGTTACGGAAACATTCACAGCAAATCTCACTGTTTGTAACCACAAATTATCAAACCTTGAAGTCCATCATTGCCTCCCCATAAATTACCAAAAAGAATGAAATAAATTCCAGCAATCTATAGTTCAAGCACGACAATTCACATGTCTTTAGAAAATCAAAACACAATTATATTTTTCGCCATGTTTACCTTGTTGCTGTTGCTGTAACATGGCTTCCTCTTCCGAGATCAGATCAGACACAGTAATCACACTGGACATCATTGAATGCCTCTCAACCTCTTCTTGTAGGTTTTTGATCCGGATCTCATAGTCCTGCAGCATAAATAGTAGGTTAACCCTTTGCCACACAATGCCAATTCTAAATAACCTTGAGAAAAAGGACCATTGATCTGGTCTGACCATTTGATTTGATGTCAGCATATGCTTAGGATTTGAAGAGGTCTATAATTTCATTGTGTGGTAAAGGGTAACTCTTTTCTGAGATAACAGACAGGTGACAAATTAAATGTGGATTGTTATATTAAAGTTTTTACCTATGACAGGACAGAAATTAATGTTGATACCAGCACTTTCTCCTGTTCCAAAATTGTTTACAAAATCCTAATCTCTCTGGGTATTTAAATCCCAAATTGTATGGGGAAGGGTCAGACATTCAAAATTTATTGCAAATAACACTGCGAACAATAATGATGAAATAAGAATGAGCCATACTCTGTGAAAAGGAGTCTTATGAACCAAGGCCGTAACAAACAAACAAATGAAACAATGCATAGCTGAAATACAAACCGCATATGGCATGATTCCATGAAGGAGTGGTCTCCCATTACACACCCCCTCTTAACCCATTACCACACAAGAAAAATTTAGACTGGTCCAAATTGAAAGCATTTGCAGACGACAAAATAAAGGTGACTGAAAAATTGAAATTAGATCTGGGAAGGATAGAAAACACTGTGGGAAAAGGAGAAAATGCTGGTTACCAGCATTTTCTCCTTTTCCCACAGTGTTTTCTAAAGGCTCCTTTCTCAGGGGCGTCAAAAGTAGGGATTGAGTGGTAATGGGTTAAAGTAACCATTTATTGATGACTCAAAGCCTTATCAGGCAGAAGGCCGTTTCAGGACAACAAAATGGGCTCAATGGCCAATCCCAGACGAGCCCCCATCTTACGAACAAAACAGTTTGCAACAAATGCATAGCTGAAATACAAACTGCATCTGGCAGGATTTGAAGCCATGGCGGAAAAGATCCTCATACTTTGAGATTTAAAAGACCAATACCATAACCACTGAGCCATAGAGATATATCCCCAATGCAGTTGTTCAGTATTGTATTTAAATCGGGACGAAACCACGCATGAATGAGTGGTCTCCCTTAACAGGTTTAATGCAAAATTGTAACAAGTCAACCTGTGAAGTCTGATTTTGGTTGAAACCTTTTGCTGTTGGTGAATTATCAGCTAGCCAAAGGATGATTGTACCCTAGTATTCAGAAAATGAATCTTATGGAACCATGATAATGTGCTTAGCTTAAAGTGTCAAAGAAATGCACTTAACTCGTTAACATTATTATGAGAAAATTCTAGACTGGTCCAAATTGAAAGCATTTGTAGATAACAAAATATATATGACTGAAAAAAATGAAAATTTGGTTTGGAAAGGATAGAAAACTTTGTGGGAAAAGGAGAAAATGCTGGTTACCAGCATTTTCTCCTTTTTCCACAATGTTTTCAAAACCTTCCTCAGGGTTGTCAAAAGTCTGGAGAACTGCTCAAATTAAAAACTCCCATACCTTTCTCTGTTGTTCAAACAACATGTCTGCTTCTTCCTTTTCTTTACGATACTGTTCTTCTAGAGCAATCAATCTGAGAATAGACATGCGTAAAAGGTTAGCTCTTGTGCTTACCAAATAAATGGATTTGAAATTTTTCGAGGGCTAAAAAGTATATTTTTGTTGTGATTGAAACCTGTTTTGGTCAATAATACATCTCAGGGTAGGATGGTATACCCTGACAGAAGGTTTTGCGCAGTCTGATCTTGATCTATAAGGTCCACAAACTAGAGCTGTCGCTAAATGTGACTTAATACCCCCGCCAGAGCTTTGACAGAAACAGGCAATTACTAGTATTTTGTACATAGATGGACACACAGACACACAGATGGTCATAAGGATAGACACATGGATGAACACATGGACAGACAGGCTGATTCCAGTATACCCCTGAAAACATTCATGTCCAAGGCATTGTTGGTCATGAAAAAGTTAAGATATTAAGTAACTAAACTTTATAACTATGCCAAGACAAATGACTTGGCAAGAAGTCCTGCTTTTTACACATACACAGAAAGAAATATAGTCATGAATCTGTGAGGATGGCCTTTGAAAACAGTATGGCACAAGCAGTTTCTCTACTTTAAAAAATATTTTGTGACTTGTTACCAACGGTCAATCTAGTTAACCTTTAACTGAGTAATCCTGAGTTTTAACAACCCTGAGGAAGAAAGCTTTTTAAAATTGTGGAGAAAAGGAGAAAATGCTGGCTACCAGCATTTTCTCCTTTTCCCACAATGTTTTCTAAAGGTTTCTTTCTCAGGGTCATCAAAAATAGGGATTGTGTGGTAATGGGTTAAATGGTTTTTATTTTAGTGTTTTATTTCATTAAATTTTGTATTTACTTTATTTTTTTAGTGTTTTTATTGCAGTTATTTGAGGTACTTACTTTCAAAATATAACCATGTGTACCAATTGCATGACATACCTGTATCCAAATTCTTGCATCCTGCAGTATAAAGTCTTTCCACGACAATCATATTGAAATAAGAATAAAATAAAAAGAACACAGTTTCTTGACTGAATACAATATCTAGCACTTACTTGGATTCCATTTCTTTCCTTAGATCAACACCCTGCTTTTCCAGTAATTCAAGTTGGGCATATGTCCAGTCAACAGGCTCTGTACAGAAAAAGATTTAAGAGTTTTGAATGATGCACAATTCATGTCATACTCTAAATATTATACATTTACAGGTATTCACCAACACAAATTCTCAGTCTATATTATGTTTTTACCTAAATTCTAGTTCTAAATTCTGGTTCGTCGACAACTTAGGTCATATTGGGCGCACTTACTTAGTAAACAATAATGCGAGGTGAAAATAACATACATGTGCAACAACATAAGACAAACATGATAAATGAGGAATGGATGAAACACAAAATGATGCCCCTTTTGTCGCCTTTTACGACATGCATGCTGTCACTTTTGTTCCGCCAGATGAAATGGCAGATGTGACGATCGCGGGACTGCAGAGGTTTATTCTTATACCCCCGATTAAACCACACGGGGTCCCACAGGCCAACTGATTCCCATTCCAAACCCTATTTACATCAAGAAAAAAAAATATAGGGTTTGGAATAAGAACTACCCAGCCTGCTGCAATCCTACGAATTACGAGGAAAGCAGCCGTTTGTCTCTAATTTTAGTCGCCTTCTACGACATGCCATAGAGAAAGGCCGAGGTCCTATTCTATACAGTAAAAACCCCCGGGACCCCACGGGGAAAATCACTAAATACAGATTCATTATAAGTGTACATTCTTCTTTGTAAATTTAGTCATTTGGGCTAGGAGGTGAGGGCGAAGAACAAAGAACCTTACCATTTGGTGTTTCACTGGGGTCTAATGTAAGAATTCTACTTTGGCGTGCTGTAATACGAAAAAGAAAAATCAAATGAATAACACTTAAGTTCCCTAATTCATGTTGGATGTAACATAAATGTAAAAAATATACATTTGAGAAATGATAGATTTCTTGCTGTACTTTAATAATTTATATAGCATTTTTTTGCAAGCTACTATCTGTAGCATTCACAACAATACCCATGAAATATGGTACCTAATATATCATTAACGCACAACTTTATACAAAGAAGTTTTTTCATCTTGTATCAAATTTCTTTTGAAAATATTGTGGGCAATTTTTCCATTTGACCCTCAGTTTTCACATATATCATGTTGGAAACTTGAACTTGGGCAGAATATCCAAAATTTACAAGGATGCTTTCAAAATATTTGCTGTAAATTGGATTCTGAGTCTAATCAATTTAACTATTTACCACACAATGTCAACTTTTGGCGACCTTTTTAGAAAAGCCTTTGGAAAACATTGTGAGAAAAGGAGAAAATGCTGGTATCCAGCATTTCCTCCTTTTCCCACATTGTTTTCTTTCCTATCAAGAACTAATTTCATCATCTGAGCCACGTCTGCAAATGCTTTCAATTTGACATTTTCAAAAGTTTGCCATTTAGTAAAGAGTTAAACCAATTAGAGGACAGTTAGCTTAGTTTAATATCTCAAACCTTCTCCAGTTGCAGACCAGCATTTTATCCTTTTCTCTTAATGTTTACTATCCTTTCAGGGGAAATTTTAACTATTTTAGCCACATTGATTCAGTCATTTGCAAATGTTATGCATTTGGGCAGTTAAATATTTTCCTCATCTTGTAAAGATTTAAATCTATTAGAAAAGTATGGTGGTGTCTGAGATTGTGAGGTAAAGTATTAGCCTCGAAATCACAAGGTTCTGAGTTCATTACCAAGGAGGAATTTTTCATTGGCCCACACATCCAGTGCCAGTACTGGTATAGTTTCAAGGAAGCAGAATCAAGAAACTTTAGTATGAATTGTAAGAACTTGTTTCTAGACTGGTGTAAAGTAAATAATGTTAAAACTAAAATATAAACCATAAAATTGATAATTCTTTTAGGTAAATGGATGTGATTTGGTAAGCTATTACAATATATTTTCTAAAAAAAATATTTGAATCACTCACCTTGTACTGGATGGTTAAACCTAAATACATGATTTTTTCCTAGAATGACTCTAGCGCCAACTTTCAGCTCAGTTGGTTCCTTCACTTGGGTACCATTAACATAACACAAAGCATCACCACAGGGAATCAATGTCACTTTACCTAATAAAAAAATACACATTTCCCTTTGTGAAACTCAAAGGAACTAGAGCTATCACTCAACGTGATCATAGCCCCCACCAGCTCCTTGCCACCAAACAGGTCTTTGTCACAGAATGCAGAATGGTTGAGTACAAAAGTAAGAGTTGAACATGAGCGGCAAATTGTCACAAGATATGCCCGTCTTACCCCAAGTTGTTAACCCATTACCACTCAATCCCTACTTTTGACGCCCCTGAGAAAGAAGCCTTTTGAAAACACTGTGGGAAAAGGAGAAAATGCTGGTAACCAGCATTTTCTCCTTTTCCCACAGTGTTTTCTACCCTTTCCAGAACAAATTTCAATTTTTCAGTCACCTCTATTTTGTCGTCTGCAAATGCTTTCAATTTGGACCAGTCCAAAATTTTCTCGTGTGGTAAAGAGTTAAGCTGGGGCATACACCGGACTAAATTCAAGTATGAAAAACGACAAAGGGCAGTAACTCAAAAATTAAGCGAGCAAGAGTTATGATTCCTGTGCACTGCACTCCCCCTTGATGAGATCTATCCATCCATGAAATTTCATAACCCTAGCTAGTATAGTTTTGGAGATACGCTCCGGACAAAATTCAAGTATGAAAAACGACAAAGGGCAATAACTCAAAAATTAAGCAAGCAAGAGTTATAATTCCTGTGCACTGCACTCCCCCTTGGTGAGATCTATCCACCCATGAAATTTCATAACCCTAGCTAGTATAGTTTTGGAGATATGCTCCGGACAAAATTCAAGTATAAAAAAAAAACAACAAAGGGCAGTAACTCAAAAATTAAGCGAGCAAAAGTTATGATTCCTGTGCACTGCACTCCCCCTTGATGAGATCTATCCATCCATGAAATTTCGTAACCCTAGCTAGTATAGTTTTGGAGATATGCTCCGGACAAAATTCAAGTAAGAAAAAGAAATTTGTCCAGAATCATCAAAGGGCCATAACTCCATGAAACCTACATAAACCATAACCAAAATAGGATATGCACATCTCTGCTTTATACTGAGTCTATCTGTGTAGTTTGAACCAAATCTGTCCAATAGTTGATAAGAAAAAGAGCGGACAAGAAATTTCATGAAAGGGACATAACTCAGTGAAAAATCAATGAACCATAACCAACATTTCATATGCATATCTCTGCTTGATACTGAGTTTACCAGTGAAGTTTGAATAAAATTCGTCCAGTAGTTTATGAGAAATAGAGCGGACAAAAAGCTACAGACCGACGGACGGACCGACAAGCTGACTCCTATATACCCCCCAAACAGAGTTTTGGGGGGTATAAATATTTAAGATTGACTAAAGATTTTAAATATGTTGTAGAATTGCTTACATAGACCAAAAAGAAATCATTTGAAAACTCAATTTTTTCTTTACCCTTCACCAAAAATTCTCAGTTTCAACAACCATGAGAGATAAGGCTTTAGCAAAACATTGTTGTAAAAAGAGAAAATGTTGGAAACCAGCATTTTCTCCTTTTCCCATAATGTTTTCACAATCCCTACTTTCTCAGGGGCATCATAAATAGGGATTGTGTGGTAATGGGTTAAACTTGCACATACCATCATCATTTTCAAACAAACAGTGTTCCTCCTTGATGTAGGTACCACTTAGTATAATGTCTTGTTGTTCTTTAGCGTCTTCTCTACCAAACCTAGAAGTGAGGAAAAAAAAACCCAATAAATTATAGCTAGAAGAATTGATCATCTGAGGTTTAGAATTGATCATCTGAGGTTTAAAATTGTGTCTGTTGTAATGTGCATTTTCACTTAATCCGCTTTGTGTTCTAACAACCCTGTAGGAGAAAACTTTTCAAAGCATTGCTAGAGGAGAAAATGCTGGTAACCAGCATTTTCTCCTTTTCCCTCAATGTTTCATTTTCTTTACAAGTTTTATTCAAATGTTTTCAATACAGCCTCCCCATCAATTCTTGATTGTGACTTTTCAATACAGCCCCCCCCTCCCCCTAAAGACTTTTTTTTTTCCTTGCATCAGCATAAAGGAAACTAAAACTTTAGTATGCATTTCGTAAACTCTTGGGAGGATTGTTTCAAAAACATTCGTTTCAGGAGGTATTATTTGGGGAAGAGCTGAACAGAAAGTTTACCTGGTTACTCCATCTTTGATGTAGTAAATCAAACATTCAGACATCAGTGGATCCTCATTCAGATTAACTAGATGTGGTGTCTTCTTGGGAGAGAACACCCCAATGGTACCACCATCTTGCTTCAAAGCAACACCCATCTCTGCAAGGACAGCCTCCCTAGGAAAATAATAATGTAATTTATAAATAGAATGTAAAAAAATAATAGCATGCTATGAAGTTACCCCTTTACCACACAATCCCGACTTTTAACCACCTTAAGAACGAAGACTTTTGAAAACATTGTAGGAAAAGGAGAAAATGCTGGTAACCAGCATTTTCTCCTTTTTCTACAGTGTTTTTACCCTTCCCAAAACAAATTTTAGTTTTTGAGTCATGTTTAATTTGTCGTCTGCAAGTGCTTTCAATTTGGACCAGTCTAAAATTTTGTTGTTTGGCAAAGAATTAAAGGTAGACTAAATTCTTTGATCCATCATTGCACCAGCCCTTTGAAAGGTGATGCACAAGATGTATTTGTCATGCTACTCTTCTTCAATTCCAGACTGAATATCTCAGCAACCAGAGCTCCAAATAAGAGGGACCAATGATATACTGAAGTCATTGTTTCTCTCCCAAACCCTATCTTGTGGGTACTCATTAAAATAGTCTCGTTGAGACCATTGAGTACCCACAACATAGGGTTTAGTGGAGAATAATTCCTATTTTCAATTTTAAAATCAGAATCACTCCCTCTATCTGGAGCTCTTCCACACCTAACTCCTTACCATACCACAAAATTTTAGCCTTTTCCAAATTGAAAGCATTTGCAGACAACAATTTCAATACGGCTCAATTGATGCATTTTTTTTTTTTTTTGATAAGGCAGAAGACATTGTGGGAAAAGGAGAAAATGCTGGTTACCTGCATTTTCTCTTTTTTCCACAATATTTTCAAAAGGCTTCTTTCTCAAGGTCATTACAAGTTGGCATTGTGTAGTACATGCTTAAAATTATTATTTACACATGCTTCAATATGGCATGCAAGATGAAATATTGGGCATTCAGACATTTGCGTAAAGTGATGTCTCAAATAAGCCTGCGCAGTCTGTGCAGGGTAATCCGAGACAGCACTTTATGACTATATTAGATTTTGTCCTACAGCCGACCTGCATGAAACAGAAAATCACATAAGAATGGAAAGTGTCGTCTCCAATTAGTCCACATGGACTGCGTAGGCTGATTCAAGACAACACTTTACACTAATGTCCGAATGACCTTTTTGGTGTGTAGTTGGCAATATGGAAAAGTCTAAAATTCTGTTGATTTATGAAAAGTCAACCTTACCTTTCTTTTCTGATCTCCTCTGTTTTTCTCAGTTTTTCCTCCCAAGACTGGTTCAGTTCAGCAATCAGTTTTTCAGACATCTCTAACCTCTCCACAGCATCTTCTCCTTCAATGGTGACAGAGGACTTTCTGGAACGTGGCAGTGGTTTGGGTATAGCATCTAACCCTGTAGGTCAACAACAAAATGTTTCTGAATAAAACAGATTGTTACAGGAAAGTGACATATATGCCATGAAATGTTAGGAAATAAGGATTCTGAAAACTGCTTTCTCTTTTTCTCGTAATATTTTCTATGCTTTTATTTAACCCATTACTACACAATCCCTACTTTTGACGCCCCTGAGAAAAAAACCTTTTGAAAACATTGTGGGAAAAGTAGAAAATGCTGGTAACCAGCATTTTCTCCTTTTCCCACAATGTTTTCTACCCTTCACAAAACAATTTTCAAATTTTAACTCTTTACCACACGAGAAAATTTTAGAATGGTCCAAAATGAAAGCATTTACAGTGGACTAAAATTATGTGACAAATTGAAATTTGGTCTGGGAGGGTAGAAAACTTCTTTTCCCAGGATGTTTTCAAAAGTCTTCTTTTTCAGGGTCGTGAAAACCAGGGTTTGGTGTCTGTGGTCGTGAGGTAGAGCGTTGACCTCATTACCTCAAGGTCCTGAGTTTAATACAAGCGGGTGTCAACTTTGGAGTTTTTCATTGGCCCACACATACAGCGAGAGTACTGGTTTAGTTCCCAGGAAGTAGAATCGAGAGGGATTAGTATAAGTTGTAAGAACTTGTTTCTCAATCGATGTCAAATAAATATGTTTAAACTAAAACCAGGGATTGTTTGGGTAAGGGTTAAGTAGCTTTTGTAGATGATGCAGATCAAGATAAGACTGGTGACTCTTCTTTTCTCTCAATTTTTCTGCCCTTCAACAGAAAAAAGAAATTCAGGATTTGAGTAACTTTTGGTTTGTCATCTGGAATTTCTTTCAGTTTGGGCCAAGTCCAAAATTCTGTCATTTGGTAGACTGATAACTAATGAATACATCTGAAAATGTAAGCCAATGGAAGAATTCTTCATAATGAACAGTTTCTGCTTTATGCTGCAATGTTTCCAAAGTGTTCTGCAATATGACCAAAATGTTATCTGCAGATGGTGGCGTATCATGGTACACATAGAAAAGAAAAGCCTGTAAATACTGACCTTCTCCAATTTCGATGCCTTCAGAGGCAAGCAGCTCTCGCAGTTTAACAACCTCTTCTTTCAGTTCTCGAATAAGACGAGCATTCGGGTCTTCATTCACAACAGCTTTGCACATGATCTGTTTAGCACGATCTGCATATCTGTAAATGGACAATTTTGTACAATTTACCTGCATAATAGCCTGCATAACCATCTTCCTAAAACTATCTGTCTTACACTGGCGGATCCAGGGGGTTTGTATGAACCCCCTAAATTTTTTTGATAGACTTCCAACTCATTGGCGACTGATTTGTGCTTTGGGTCCGTGTCTGCATATCTGATATTGACTGAGTTGAACCCCCCTTGAAGAAATCCTGGATTCGCCCTTGTCTTAACCCTTTCCCAAACGACAAACTTTTGGACTAGACCAAACTGAAAGCATTTGCAGATGATAATTCAACTCTTGCTGAAAAGATGATTCCTGTCTATGATTGGGTAAAAAACATTTGTGGGAAAATGAGAAAATGCTGGTTACCAGCATTTTCTCCTTTTCCCACAATTTTTTCAATAGGCTACTATTCCAGACCTGCAAAAACCAGGGATTGTTTGGGAAAGGGTTAACTCATTACCAAATGACAAAGTTTTAGGTTTGTCCAAATCGAAAGTATTTGCAGACGACAAAATGAAAGTGACTGAAAATTTGAAATATTTTTTGTGAGGGGTAGAAAACATTGTTGGAAAAGGAGAAAATGCTGGTTACCAGCATTTTCTTCTTTTCCAACAATATCTTCTACAGGCTTCTTACTCAGGGTGGTGAAAACCAGGGAATGTGTGGGAAAGGGTTAAAATATGAAACATGCTCTGGCAAAAGGGGAGGCATAATGCAATCTTATGTTCCATTAAATCACACAAGTCATCACATCATCACTGGATCCAATGGAAAGGGCAATTTTGTCTAACAATCAAGTAAATCATGAAGAAAAGAGGTCCTTGGACTTGCAAAATATTGACCAATTCAATAGCAAAATGTTTGTGGACAGGTCAGCCTGCACAGACTGAGTAGGCTGACCTGGGTCATTACTTTTTGCAGGCACATTAAGCCCCCATTTCACAGAGCATGGCTTACATATTTTTTGGGCTAATGCTATTTGAGGCTTTTTCTAAGGTAATTTGACTGCCTGTAAATGCGGGGGGGGGAGGAGGGGAGGATAAAAAAAGTATATAAGCCTAACATGATACCACCAAGTCATAGACTGAACTCACAAAAATAACTATTATGAGTTATAAAAAGGGACTAAGAAAACTTAGAAAATCACATTTTTCAAAAGTGAAAAAAAAAATTGTGAGAAAAGGAGTAATAATATATCCTTGCAAAGTTTCCCAAAAGGCTATCAATCACAAATAATGCTTAAAGTAAAGTTCTTACAGCAATTGGTTAATTTTCCACTACGGAATTGGTTCATAAAACATTCACAAAATAAAGATTTACAATAGTTGTCAGTCTGTCCTTTCTCAGTATTTTCTAACTCTTTACCAAACGAACCAGAGGTTTAACTCACTTGATATACCAAACCTAGAAAACATTGTGGGAAAAGGAGAAAATGCTGGTGACCAGCATTTTCTCCTTTTCCCACAATGTTTTCTACCCTAAACAAAGACATATCTCATCATTTAAACTGCATTTTACTCAATATAATACTCAAATGCTTTTATTATGGAGGAGCTTAAAACTTTGATGTCAGGTAAATGATTAACATCTGAAGGCTGAGAATAATGCTAAACAGTATAGGTCAAGATCAGCCTGTCTGAAGGTATTGTCTAATCATGTACCTACACTTTTCAAATGTTGAGTGAGAAATTCTGGCCATAAAAGCTTTGAAAAATGTTTTTCAGAATTTTTTTTTTCCCCGTCAGACTAAATTTCCTCTTCATCCTTTTCCACAAATCCCGCATCTTAAAATCCCTGATGAAAAAGTCTTCATAATATATTGCGGGGGAAAAAAGGAAAATGTTACAATTTTTGCCACTGATACCAGTCCCTGCTTTAACTCTTTACCAAACAAAAATGAAGACTTGTTCAAATTGAATGCATTAATGCAGACAACAAGTTAAGGCTGGCTTACATGGTAGAATTTTTTATTCAAAATGAAATCATACATTAACCCATTACCACACAATCCCTACTTTTGACGGCCCTAAGAAAGAAGCCTTCAGAAAACACTGTGGGAAAAGGAGAAAATGCTGGGAACCAGCAATTTCTCCTTTTTCCACCATGTTTTCTACCCCTCACAAAACAAATTTCAAATTTTCAGTCACTTTTGTTGTCTGCAAATGCTTTTGATTTGGAAAAACTCAAAATATTGTTGTTTGGTAATGAGTTAAGCCTGCTTTTTCCAAGACAAGGCATTCAATGAGAAAAAAATAATGTAGGCAGACTATAATAAGGAACATGTTTATGAAGTTTCATCAATTTTACGTGCAGGATTAAAGCACAGATGGACAGATTAACAAAGCAAAAACTATATCCCTTAGCCAAAGGCAGGGGAAAATAATCTTGATTTTACTGTAAAATACGGCAAAAGATTGTGCAGTAAACCAATCTGGAAAATGGATGAAATTACCAGTCTAGACCAATATTTACATCAATTTTATGTAATTTCCTCCGGCTCTATTTCCAGTATTTATTTCTAAATTAGAAATGTCCTACAAGACCCCAGCTGTCAATTGCAGCACATATTTGTACTTTTGAATGTTCACCCTTAACCACACAATCAAGAGTTGTAGCCACCGAAAGAAAACCAGTTTTGGAATAAAATGTGGGAAAAGGAGAAATTGCTGGTCACCAGGCTTTTCTCCTTTTCTCAAAATGGTTTCTACTCTACCAAAAACAGAAATCATCATCTTAGCCACAAATAATTAACCCTTTAACCCATGAGGCATTTCTATGGTAACGGTATCTTTAATTGACCCTAAATAACAGCAAGGATGAAGCAGTTTCTTATGTGTATATGACACCTTTTGATAGCATAGAAAACATTGTGGCGAAAGGTGAAATTGCTCCTCACGAGCAATTTCACCTTTTGCCACAATGTTTTCCAAAGGCTCCTACAAGCAATGCATAGAAATAAGTATCTATGGAGTAAAGGGTTAATTTCTAATATTGTGGTCAAGTCCAGAATCTTGTGGATTAGTAAAGAGCTCACAAAAAAATGAGGTATCATATATATATAAAAAACAAACTCTAACACCCATGTGGTATACCAATTTCCAAATGATTGCGGTAAAAGGAGCCCTTGTTAATCACAGGCAGTTGCTTTTTTTCTCAAATTAATTTCATCAAAATTGACCATCAGAAAACCATCTTTCCCTTTTCTACTTTGTGCTTCTTATTTTACTTTTTAGAAGGTCTGTTGTACAAGGTTAAGCAATACTAAGTGGAAAATTTTGCTACGCGAAAATATTTGCAATAATGCAATTCCAAAAGTTCGCAAACTTCTTTTTGTGTATTTTACCACAAGTATACCAAGAAATTACGAGTGCCTTGAGTTTGCAAACATTTCTGTAAGGGAAATGTCCATAACTGGTAATTTGCAAATTTTCCAACAGGCATAATATGTCCACATTATACATAAAGTATACTTCAACAACAAATGAATGATATGGAGGACATTACCTTAATGTACTCAATGTTTCATCATAGTTAATGTCAGCTGGACTCAAAGCAGCAATCATGGCTGTCTTGGAATTTCCACCTGAAAAGAAGAAAGAAGATACAGTTAGTTAGAAATCAGTTAGAAATATGTGATAACCATAACAATGAATTCATAACCCTTCCAAATTAACCTATACCAAATGACAAAATTTTGGACAAGCCGATGTGGAAAGCATTTGCAGTGCACCTATTCATGCTTTCTTGGAATCTCTTTTAACCCATTACCTCACAATCCCTACTTTTGACGCCCCTGACAAAGAAGTCTATAGAAAACATTGTGGGAAAAGGAGAAAATGCTGGTAACCAGCATTTTCTCCTTTTCCCACAATGTTTTCTACCCTTCACAAAACAAATTTCAAATTTTCAATCACATTTTTTTTGGTCGTCTGCAAATGTTTTCAATTTGGACAAACCTAAAATATTGTGGTCTGGTAATGAGGTAAAAGGACTCTGCACTATTTCATTTCCAAGCCACTGGCTGCTTTCCCACATAACCATCATTGAGATAATGGTCAGCAGTGGGAGAGGTATGAATCCTAACACAATGACTATCATCAATCCTCGGAAAGAAATTGGGATCAAACTCACGGTCCCAATTGTTCTCAACTCCTGTATGCTACCGACTGAGCTACAAGGGCTTGATGGAAATGACAAAGCAAATTATGATTAATTTCTAAATTTCCAACAACATTTGTGGAAAAAATGACCTACACAGAGGAACATTTTTCTGCGGTAACTGAACAGTAATAGGTTCACTGCAGCAAAAGCAGAAACTCTGGCTGGGTCTAAATTCAGAATGGTACCATTGCTGGCGATAAAATAAACAGGGTTCAAATGAAGGGATTTTTCTTTAACTCTTTCCCAAACAACAAATTTTTGGACTAGTCCCAATTGAAAGCATTTGCAGACAACCACATAAATGTAAATCAAAAATTGAAATATGATTTGAAAAGGGTAGAAAATATTGTGGGAAACAGAGAAAATGCTGGTTAAAAACATTTTCTCCTTTTCCCACAATGTCTTCAAAGGCTTTCTTTCTCAAAGTCGTTAAAAGTCGGGATTATGGGTTAAAAACACTGAAGGAGGATATACTGGTACTACTATGCACCTTTTCTAGCTCCTTCTCCATTTTTAAAAGTAAACATACTTGGGGTAGTTGAAATGGAACTACTTTGCTCAGTTCTTAACCCATTACCAAACGACAATATTTTAGACTGGTCCAAATTGAAAGCATTTGCAGACGACAAAATAAATGTGAATCAAAGATTAAAATTTGTTTCCAGCAGGTAGAAAACAGTGTGGGAAAAGGAGAAAATGCTGGTTACCAGCATTTTCTCCTTTTCCCATAATGTTTTCTAAAGTCTTCTTTCTCAGGGCGTCAAAAGTAGGGATTGTGTGGTAATGGGTTAACTCTTTACCACACAATCATCCCAACTGTTAACAAACCTGTGTGACAGGCCTTTTGAGAACATTGTGAGAAAAAGATAAAAGGCAAGTAACCAGCATTTTCTCCTTTTCCCACCATGTTTTCTATCATTTAAATGACAAACTTCCTGTTTGTCACTCTTTGTCAATGTTTTCCACTCTTCACAAAACAAATTCCAAATTTTCAAGTCAATTTCATTTTGTCATCTGCAAATGCTTTCGACAAGCCTAAAATACATGTATTGTTGTTTGGTAATAATTTAATATACAGACTGATAGAAACCAAACAACTATTCAAGCCTTCTCAAGCAGAAAATCCTAAAATGTCAGACCTAAATTACCATAGACAATTTTTCCGAAGTTTTGACATAAATTCAGAGCTCTAATGCCAGCTTATTGATCCCAGTCTCAGAGCAAGTCAGTCAATTTTGTCTTACATTTACCCTTTTTTTCCCTCTATACCCTATGAAACAAGCTCCTGGTTGATGTCTCTTTGCAAAATATGGATAATTGAAGTCTGAGTCAAGCTCTGTCACAAGGAGGCTTCATGCAAAAAGTATCAACCAAGGTAAAACCACGCAGGCTGACCTGAGCCGATACATTTTGCTACTAGTAAGTTTTCTGCTTGTCAAAGTACAAGTCTAATCTTGCCATTTAATTCATTGTTTGACAAAATAATTTCTAATGGATCCCAAATTATTTAATGACCTTTTCTGTATATAACATCATGAAGATGATGCTTCAGCTGGGTAGAAAACATTGCGGGAAAAGGCTCCTTTTCCAACAGTAATTTCAAAAGGCTTCTGTCTCAGGGTTGCAACAACCAGGGATTGTTCGGTAAAGGCTTAAACTAGTGTATAAATATTCAATGAAAAGGTTTTTTATTTTGACAAGACAGAAAGGTTACTACCTTATATTCATTTGCACAAGACTGTTGATATATATATTTTAACTCTTTACCACAGAATAAAAAATTATACTTGTCCAAACTGAAAGAACCGGCATGCCACATCTTATTTCCCAAACGACAAACTTTTGGACTAGACCAAACTGAAAGAATTTACAGACGACAATTCAACTCTTGCTGAAAAGACGATTTCTGTCTATGATAGGGTAGAAAATATTGTGGGAAAAGGAGAAAATGCTGGTTACCAGCATTTTCTCCTTTTCCCACAATGTTTTCAAAAGGCTACTATTACAGACCCGTAAAAACCAGGGATTGTTTGGGAAAGGGTTAAATGTGAATCAGTTGATGGAATAATTATTTAACTCTTTACAAAAACAATCCCTGGTTTTCACGTCTCTGTGAAAGTAGTCTTTTGAACACATTGTGGGAAAAGGAGAAAATGCTGGTAACCAGCATTTTCTCCTTTTCCCACCATGTTTTCCACCCTTCCCAAGGCAAATTTCCTCCTTTTCTCATTGTGCTTATCAAGAGTCTTCTTCTTTAGTCCTTACAACTATATTTTCTTGAAATACGTGAAAATGTGTAATTTTTTTTTTAAAATGTCAAAATGTAGCTCATCTAAGTGTATGTTTGCTTTCACATGTAGTTTTTGTATTATGGGCCAGTGGCCTTATTACTTATAACAAAACATTGTCATTGTCATTTCAATTTTTAGGTTCCTTTAATTTTGTTGTCTGCTAATACTTTGAATTTGAAACAGCTGAAAATTCATCAATTGGTAAAGATTTAAATGTGAATCAATTGATGGAATAAGTCTTTGACATTAGGGAACATATTGTGAAGAACAGCATTTTCTCCTTTTCCCACAATATTTTGAAAAGGCTTCTTCTTCTCAGGGTCTGTAAAACATGGGAATGTGTGGTAACTAAGGGTTAACAAGAACAATGGATCCAAGATAAAACAATCAATACAGACCAGTCTTGAGTACATTATATTATAAAGCAGACAATATTGCCGACAGCATGTTAATTCTCTACAAGACGAGAAACAATTTCAGACACTTCAATAACAAAAGCATTTGCAGACGACTAATTGAGTGTTACTCAAATAACAGAATTCCTGCTGAAACAGTAGAAAACTAAGTTGAAAACATTGTGGGAAAAGGAGAAAATGCTGGTTACCAGCATTTTCTCCTTTTCCCCACAATGTTTTTCAAAATTCAACTTCTGCTCGGACATTAAAACATGATACTATTTGGTAAAAGGTTAAATTTTCCTCAGAAAAGGATATTTTCTGTCATTCTAAATTTGGTAACAGGAGGAAACATAATCCAATCAGCTGTAAGACGGCCTGGAACAATTTCCTGTCCAAATTAGTAACATGTCACAGCCACTGTTCTTTCAATCTGTACCCAACGACAAGATTTTGGAATGGACCAAATTGGAGGCACATGCAGATGACAAAAAAAACCTACGTAACTCAGAAATTGAAATTTGTTTCCAGCAGGGTAAAAACATTGTGGAAAAAGGAGCAAATGCTAGTTACCAGGATTTTCTTCTTTCCCCACAATATTTTCAAAATTCTTCTTTCTAAGGGTCCTTAACCCATTACCACACAATCCCTACTTTTGACGCCCCTGAGAAAGAAGCCTTTTGAAAACGCTGTGTTTTCTACCCTTCCCAGAACCATTTTCAATTTCTCAGTCACCTTTATTTTGTCGTCTGTAAATGCTTTCAGTTTGAACCAGTCTAAAATTTTGTCGTGTGGTAAAGAGTTAACCCTTTACCACACAGGAAAATATCAGACTTGTCCAAATTGAAAGCATTTTGTAGACAAAAAAATAGATGTGGCTCAAAAATTGTAATTTGTAATGGGAAGGGTAGAAAACATTGTGGGAAAAGGAGAAAATGCTGGTTACCAGCATTTTCTCCTTTTCCCACAATGTTTCCAAAAGGCTTCTTTCTCAGGGTCGTTAAAAGCCGGGATTGTATGGTAAGGAGTTAAAAGGCAGAATTGTGGTATTGGGTTAAGTCTATATCAAACGACAAAATTTTGGACTGGACCAAATTGAAAGCATTTGCAAACAACAGATCAAATCTCACTCAAATGAATTTGTATTTGAAAGTGTTAAAAAAACATTAAGGGAAAAGCAGAAAAATGCTGCATCATTTTCCTTTTTTCCAACAATGCTTTTAAAAGCTTTCTGTTTCAGGATCATTAAAAGCTTGGGTTGTGCAGCATAAGGTTAATTCTTTAGCACACATTTTCTGAGGTTTAATGACCCGAGGAAAAAGCCTTTTGAAAACATTGTGAGAAAAGATGAAAATGCTTGCAACCAATATTTTCTCCATTTTCCACCATGTTGTCTACTCTGACAAAGGTAAAATTTTACCATTTGAGCCAAATTGGTTTTGAAAGGGTAGAAAACGTGGGAAAAGGAGAAAATGCTGGCTACCAGAATTTTCTGCTTTTCTCTCAATGTTTTCAAAAGCCGTCTGGGACAGGGTCATTAAAACACTGCATTATCTGGTAAAAAGGATAAAATTTGATGAAAAAGGGGGAAGTAATAATGTTTTAATCTTTAACAATATTTTTCAGCGGTGAATAATTGTAGGAACATCAAAGGTTGTAGATGTATAGCAGCAGTTTTAATCCTTTACCCCATAAGGCATTTCTATGGTATCTCTAATTGACCCTAAATAACAGCAAGGATGAGGCCGTTTCATATGGGTATATGACACCTTTTGATAGTGTCGAAAACATTGTGGCAAAAGGTGAAATTGCTCGTCACGAGCAATTTCACCTTTTGCCACAATGTTTTCCAAAGGCTCCTACAAGCAATGCGTAGAAATGAGTATCTATGGAGTAAAGTGTCAATATCTCACCTAAATTCTCTCTCAGCAGCCATGTTAACACAGAATCTCTGTATGGTATAAAGTCAGCTTTCTTTTTCTTCTTGTTAGCCTGGGAAAAAAAACAAACTCATATTTCATAGCCTTGACATTTACAGATTTTTCTTAAAAGATTTTAACCCTTTACCACATAACCCTGAAGAAGAGGCTTTATGAAACCATTGTGGGAATGGAGAAAATGTTTGTAACCAGCATTTTCTCCATTTCCCACAGAGTTTTTAACTCTTTCAAATGAAATTTCCACTTTGTAACCACATTTAAATAGTGCTTTCAATTTGGACCATTAAAAAAATTTGTCATTTGGTAAACAGTTAACCCATAGTTGTTTACCAATTTGACAAAAAAAAATGAAATTTATTTCCAGTAGGGTAGAAAACATTGTGGGAAAAGGAGAAAATGCTGGTAACCAGCATTTCCTCTTTTTCCAACTACATGTATGTTTGTCAGGGTTGTAAAAGGCTTAAATGTGCTTTCTGCAAATACTTTCAAATAGGACAGCACCTGGTCTAAAATGTTGTTCTCTATAACATTGTTGTTTTGTAAAGAGTTACAACAGTTACTGGAAAACAGCAAGAACTCTAATGGAAGGAGATATCAGGTTTCAATATTGGTTATATCATTTACTGCATGCAAATTTAGAAAATCCATAGCCCTCAGCTAAACCCACATGTCTAAAAGTTTACTTCTGGCATAGATCACATACAAGTACAAGATGGAGAAGCCAAGCCCTTGGTAGAGTACAAGACTTGAGAACAGGAAGTCATTGGTTTGATCCCTGGCCCAGCAAAGTTCTTTGCAAGCACTGATGATAGCCACTGTGACAGGATTTATTCCTATCTCACCCCATACCATTGTTTTGATAATGGCTATGTGGGAAAGCAACCAGTAGCTGGCAAAGAATATTGTGTGGGGTTTTGGTAAATGAGACTCCAGGAAAGCATGAATAGCTGCACTGACTGCCACGATATAACTGAAGTAATTTTGAAAACAGTGTTAAACACCATACAATTAATCGATCAAACAATCAATCACTCTACAAGTAACAGAAGGGAGAAACAATTGCAGGATAGAAAAATACTTTTTCTGGATGTGAACAGTTAACTCTCAACCAAAGCCCCCCCCCCCCCCCCACCCCCCTTCTTTACCAAACAATCCCTACTTTTGATGCCCCTGAGAAAGAAGCATTTAGAAAACATTGTGGGAAAAGGAGAAAATGCTGGTTACCAGCATTTTCTCCTATTCCCACCATGTTTTCTACCCTTCACAACACAAATTTCAAATTTTTAGTCACTTTTATTTTTTCATCTGCAAATGCCTTCGATTTGGACAAGCCTAAAATATTGTCATTTGGTAATGAGTTAAATCATCATAAGACAATGTATATTATTAGTTGATTAAAATGACACAGTTTCAAGAACTAGATATAGTATTTCCTCTAATTTTATTAATATTTCCTCTGAACAATAACTAAAATACAACTAAAATACAAGAAAAATACAAAATTGGACAGACCGTTTGCTTTGCAAACTGGGTACATAGTATAGGCTCCATACCTATGTTTTGCATAGCTCCTGGACATTTTTATTAGGAGATTATACGGACCAGACCAAATTGAAAGTATTTTGCAAATGACAAATTAACAGTTGCTAAAAAGATGATTTTTCTATATGGTAGGGTAGAAAACATTGTGGGAAAAGGAGAAAATGCTGGTTACCAGCATTTTCTCCTTTTCCCACAATGTTTTAAAGAGGCTTCTATTCCTGACCTGTAAAAACCAGGGATTGTTTGGGAAAGGGTTAAAGCAAAGGCATAAAAAAGCTATCTGAATGAGCTAGTTTTTAGCATATTGATGGTAACTTCAATTGTTTTTGTACTCTAAGATGGCTTCAATGCCCATGTAGATGAAGATCAGACTGCACAGAAAAGATCTGGGCATTCTGTACTGTGTCTTATTTGATGCTTCATGTTCTAGCCAAAATAATTCACAAACTAAAATATTTGGTCTTTCCTGCTGTGTGAAAAATAATACATTTCATCTCGTGAGTGGTTTCTATAGTTCATAGATATTCCTAGATGACAACATTATACGAACTAACAAATTTCATATTTGCTATTGAATGAAAATGTATACTTCATCAAGCTAATAGATGATATTGACTGTTGCCACGGCTCTTTATCAAATACATGTAACAACACTTTTACACTGGTCAAAATTGAAAGCATTTGCAGACAACAAATTTGACTCAATAAATGAAAATAATTCATAATTGTCTGTACTGTAAGTATATGCCACAAAAAAGTATGTGTAATATAAAACGGTGAAATTAGAGATTGAGTTTACAAAACATTGTGGGAAAAGTAGAAAATGCTGGTAGCCAGTATTTTCTCCTTTGCCCCTATGTCTGTTTCCAGTAACATTTTTTCAAAAGCCTTCCTTCCAAGGGTCATAAAACACAGGATGGCATCTTTTTTTTTGTAAGTAGTTAGATATTCCTTTGACCAGAAGAAAAAAGAAAACAATGAGGACATTGGGACAAGAGAAAAAAAATGAGGACATTGGGACAACAGAAAACATGAAAATGGGACAAAAGAAAACAATGAGGACATTGGGACAGAAGAAAACAATTAGGATATTGGGACAAAAGAAATCAGGACAACATGACTAAAGAAAACAATGAGGACATAGGGACAAAAGAAAAAAATTAGGACATTGGAACTGAAGAATACAATTAGGAAATAGGTTCAATGGAAAAATATCAATACCAACTAAATCTATTCTGATGCATTTTCAAACAGTATCTGCCTTGAAAATGTCAAAGCTGTTACACCAACAAAAACTTTATAAAAACAGAGGCATACAGGGCTCCCGCTGTCGATCGCCAGTGGCGCCAAATGCGAAAATTTAGAAAAAATGGCACCAAAAGTGAAGCACTGGCGAATGTATTGGCGACAAGTAAATGTCTACAAACTACCTTCTGACATACACAGTATGTATTAAGTGTAAAGGAAGCCCGCGTAACTGTTTATCACACCTTATCAGGCTGACATTCATTAACGGTCTTGTCTAAATTACACACCATAATTGCACACACACCACTGCTAAACAATCAAATATCAATATTTCGTCACGCCCCTTTGAGCACCCTATATCAAACCAATCAGTTATCAGATACAAGATTTAGTCACCACCCATAATTTCTAAAGCCACGCCTTCAGTATGCCTTACCTGGTTACCTGATCTACATTATTTCACTGGTTAGAAATTTATCGTGTGTATTTATCGATGTTGTTAATGAAAAAACATGATAATGGTATTGATCTGCTTATCTAGCGTAAAAATGATAGATTTTGGAGTTAGTTGCTACATATACAGAAAATTTTATGCACAATAATGCCGAAAACAATTTCTGAAAATTAACTGATATGAAAAAATGGATCGTCGAAAAAGCGCGAAAACCCATGACACAACAACATGTCAATTTGACGTTGTCCGATCAAAAGCATTTCAGACTGTCTTCAGGTTTGATGATGACTTTAAAAAGTAAGTTTACACAAATATATGTATAAAACTCTAAAGTAGGTGCTAAAATATGTCTTATAATGAGGAAAAAACACGGATGATTTTATGATGTGAAAATGCTGAATGAATTGGGGGGGGGGGGGGGGGAATTACACTTTGTAGGCCACTTTCTCTTAGTGATAGCACAGGAACAAGTAACTATATAGGACACTCATACTGAGAGAAAAAAAACAGAATAAAAGGACCTTCTAAAAAGATAAACTGAAGTATTTTTTAGGATAAAAGAAATGATGTTGTAACCCTTCACCACACAATCCCAAATTTCTTCCCAAATTTCTTTAAAACTGACGGAATTCTAATAGATTGGCAGTCATAGAATTAAGGAGCTGTATTACTTTTAAAATACAAACTCTATGTCCCTGCAGCTCAAAACCTTGAAACCATTGGGGAAAAAGAAACATAAGTAAGCTTGTACAGCACTTTTGAGCAATGTATAAAATTTAGAAGCTTTAGCATTGGCCAATAAACTGAAGTATCTAAAGCACCATGTGGCCACCTCAGTTGGCTCCTACTGGCCCCAATTTTTATGAAGTGGCGAATTTGATGGCGCAAAAATTAAAACTTGCAGGGGAAGCCCTGGGCATATTATGGGTTTGTGCATCCATTTAACAGATTGATGTAAAAGACAACAAAAGCTGCCTCCCAAGGGATGAATAAGGAAAGTGATTTTTGAGCAAGAAAGTGAAAATACATTTTCTGGCAGGAAAGTTTAAGTTTATTTAGCCTGTGCAATATTAATGTGTATCACATGCATTTTGAAAAATTTATAGCCCCTGGCTAAACAAATATTCAGAGAAGTTTATTTGAAAAATTGCACCACCAGCAAGTACAAGTAACAGAGAGGAGTATTGTTGAATGGTGTTTTACGCCGCTTTCAACAGTATTTCAGTCATATCACGGCGAAAGTTCACATATTCATGTTTCCTGGGTTTCACCAGTACTTGTTAGAGAGGAGCAACATTTTAATTTTCTGGATGTAGGTTTATCCATAGCTATTGGAACTAGAGCTATCACTGAATGCGCTTTGACAGAAAAAAAAGTGTCAAGTTCTAGGAGAGATAATTCCTCAATCAGGAAGAGTTGACACTTGAAAATTGCGTCTTGCAAATTTTTAATATATGATCAATATATGTGTAAAGTTTCAATACAATTGAAGGAAAACTGTAGAAAGAGTTCGCGACACAAAATTACTAGTATTTTGTACACAAATGGATATATGGATGGACACACAGACGGACAAACGGACAGACAGGCTGATTCAAGTACATGTATACCCTTGAAAACATTTGTTTTTCAGGGGTATAATAACTGAAGTATTGGAAAAAGCAATAACTACACCTTTTGCCTCACCCTAACCCTTTCCTAAAGGACAAATTTAAGACTTCCAACTCATATCATCTGTAAACGACAATTTAAAAGTTGATAACAGCGAGCTAAAGTTCTCTGATAGGGTAGAAAACGTTGTGGAAAAAGGGGAAAATGGTGGTTACCAGCATTTTCTTCTGTTCCCACAATGTTTTCAAGAGCTTTCCTCTTTAGGGTTGTAAAAACTCTACAATGTTTGATAATAGATCTTTGAATTGTATGGTATTATATGTGGACGGACAGTGGTATGGAGGTGGGGCATAGGTCCCTTGGGACACAAGTTTCGGGTTCAAATTTCATGGTGAACAGTATCAGGGTTGGATATTTCCATATCATGGTGCAAGAAATGATCCAGGTTTCTAGGAAAAACTCATCTAAAGTAATTTTGAGCCATGTTAGGTCAAAAGGGGGCTTAATGCATCTCCACTATACATAATACCAAGCAAGTCACATGATCATGGATCAATAAAGTTCATTTAACTCTTTACCCCATAAGGCATTTCTATGGTATGTCTAATTGACCCTAAATAACAGCAAGAATGAAGCTGTTTCTGATGTTAATATGACACCTTTTGATAGCATAGAAAACATTGTGGCAAAAGGTGAAATTGCTTGTCACAAGCAATTTCACCTTTTGCCACAATGTTTTTGAAAGGCTCCTACAAGCAATGCGTAGAAATGAGTATCTATGAAGTAAAGGGTTCATATAACAAAAACCGAATCATGAGTAAACTGATCCTTAGACAAGCAAAAATTGCCCAGTGGCAAAACGTATTAGCTACGGTCAGCCTGCAAGGACTGAGAAGGCTGATCTGGGCCAATAACTTTTGCTGATGCACTGAGCCCCCTTTTCATCAAGCACGGCTGATGCACTGAGCCCCCTTTTCATCAAGCATGGCTGATGCACTGAGCCCCCTTTTCATCAAGCATGGCTGATGCACTGAGCCCCCTTTTCATCAAGCCTGGCTCATTATATAAGTCATAGGTACTTGCTTTGTGATTGATTTTACAACAGATTTGCTTAACCTTTTACCATACGATCCTGACTTTTAACAACTTTGGTGAAGAAACCTATTGAAAGCATTGTGGGAAAAGGAGAAAATGCTGGTTACCAGCATTTTCTCCTTCTCCCACAATGTTTTCTACCCTATTAAAGACAAGTTCAATCATTTAAGTGTTTGATTCATTGTCTGCAATTGCTTTCACCTTGGACAAGTTTCAATTTTTGTCGTCTGGTAAAGATTTAAAGTATCTGTATTGTATGGGATACTACAATGGATCAATAGGTACAACAATGGTGACATATGATTAAGAATAGACAACACTGAATTACGATCATACACTTACTTTCATATCTCCAGCACTCTGATATGCATGTAACGAAATTGGTATTCGTATGAAAATAGATTCAATTAATCATTCACCTATTAACCCATTCACAATTATAGTAACTTCTGCATCAAGTGTATATCAAGATCAGACTGCAAAAATCATGTGATATGACCTTTTATCTATTCTGTTTGATTTGCCGAGACATTCTACATAGGAGTAACACTGCAATTCTCCTTATTGAATGGCAAAGCCTCCCCACTGCCATTATCCCCTACCCCCAAAACAGGTGAGGCAGTCAAAAGCCCCTGATGCCTGACAGTGCTAATTCACAAAGGAGCTTATGACCACCTATTCGATTTGAAGAAGGGGATAATGACTGCCCTTGCGAAAATGCAAAGGGGCATTTGACTGCCTTGCCTGCTTTTGGGGTAGGGGACAATGACCAGATGCATTGTACAAAGCAAGTTGTCATGTAATTAACCCATTACCACACAATCCCGACTTTTGACGCCCCTGAGAAAGAAGCCTTTAGAAAACATTGTGGGGAAAGGAGAAAATGCTGGTAACCAGCATTTTCTCCTTTTCCGGCAATGTTTCCTACCTTTCACAGAATAAATTTCAAATTTTCAGTCACTTTTATTTTGTTGTCTGCAAATGCTTTCAATTTGGACAAGCCTAAAATATTGTTGTTTGGTAATGAGTTAAGAATCTAAAAATCCATTTTGTCTGAGATCCCCTTAATTATGAGATAGAATGGACCTTGGACATACAGAATGTTTACCAAAATCAAAAACTTTTCTATGCAGTCCGATAAGGGGATATTTTTCTCAAAAAGAAAAAGAAAAGTTTGAAATAACATTATTCAAACTTTTACTATTGACATGAAAGTTTTACTTGACCTATTTAGCAAGTTAACCCTTTACCAAACAATCCCTTTTTTTACCACCCACAGGAAGAAGCCTTCTGAAAACATTAAAGGAAAAGGAGAAAATGCTGGTAACCATTTTATCCTTTTCCCATAATGTTTTCTACCCTTCGCAAAACTATATTCAAATTTTCAGTCACTTTTATTTTGTCGTTTGCAAAAGCTTTCGATTTGGACAAACCTAAAATTTTGTTGTTTGGTAATGAGTGAAGGGTCATCAAACTTCAGAATTGTTAGATAAAAGGTCAAGAAGGATGTTATCAAGGATGTCTGCTGCAAATTTGCTTCAGAAGACAGTAACTTATTTATTATCTTTTTAATACAATCCCTTAAGCTTTGTGTATGGTCTTTTGATCTTGTCTGCTCGGTAATTAGAAACATTTACAGGGAATGTCAAAGGAACTGTTCCCATGGTAACAGGATGGGACTGCTTAAACAAAAATAATTAACAAAAAAATATCTTCACCTTTTTTTTTTTGAAATCAGAAAGGAAAATAAAATACTCATTGGTCCTTTTTTTTCATTTTTGGTGAGAGTTTTGAACCTAACAATGTTGAAAATTAGCCAATGAAAACCTAAAATTTGCAAAAACCTTTGCCCTAAAAACATTGTGGTAGACTTAACCCTTTACCACACAATCCCGACTTTTAACGACTCTAAGAAAGAAGCCTTGTGAAAACATTGTGGGAAATTTTCCTTTTTTTCAACCGCATTTATTTTGTTGTCTGCAAATGCTTTCAAATTGAGTCAGTCTAAAATTTTGTCCTTTGGTAAAGAGTTAATTCTGTATAATTTTCAAGAAAGATTTGGTTGGTTGTATTGGGGTTTAATGCCACTTTAACAGCTAAGGTCACATCATGGCGGTAGGTGACACACATGTGTTTCCTGGCTTTCTCGTACCAGTACTAACACAACTTTCTTTCCAAAGCCACCGACTACTTTTCTCACATGCTTCAGCAGAGGCGAGAGGCAAAAATACGCCAGAAAGAAAGTTCGCCTCAACCGGGTAGCGAACTCACAACCACTAGGTCATGAGTCCGACACGCTTACCACTCAGCCACCCATGCGGGCTTCAAGAAAGAAGAATATATTTATACTTTATAACCAGAGTGCAAAATTATCATCAGAATGCATCTATTCAATCCAATGGCCTGTCAATACTGAGATTCCAACTTGCCACCTCTGAATCAGTAGTTCTATGGTACCAATTCAGCTTCTATGCAGGCCATCATTTCTAATGATGTAGGACAGAAAAAGGTCTTAAAAGTGAAAAAAAAATCTGGGGGTGCCTTTTTATCACACTGACCATTGAAAACTCAAGTCAAACAAGGGCACATCTGTGTCAAAAATATTTTGACAATCACCAGCCTTTATTGAATTGGGTCCCCTTTCAAATGTAAACTTTCTGCATGAAAAAGTCAAAGTCCACAAAGATGTTCAACTATATCAAAAATATTTGTGACCCGTCGCATGAAAAGGGACCATGTGAAAACTTTGTACATCAATTAGATGAAAATAAATCAACCATAGTGCAGGTCAGTTTAAGTTGATAATTCATTAAAGATTTGTAATAAGGTACAATGACCACTTTTCATACAAAAAATGTCATTAAAGCGAAAAGTGTCAACCCTGGTCAGACTGCGCAATTTGCGCAGTCTGACAGGGTTGACACTTTTCGCAATTCCTAGAAGTTCCCTTTTTGCGTGACGTCACATTTTGATAGTTACCGGCCCTTATTACTCTGGGCCAACATTGATAGTTTAGAACTACAAGTTGTTGGAGTCCCAAGTTAATATTTTCAGTAATGATATAGATATTATAAATGTCAAGGTTTTTCCAAGACAATACAGGCAAGAGCTATGACAATACCCTGACTGTGTTTTTCTTTTTTAACCCATTACCACACAATCCCTACTTTTGACGCCCCTGAGAAAGAAGCCTATTGAAAACACAATGGGAAAAGGAGAAAATGCTGGTAACCAGCATTTTCTCCTTTTCCCATAGTGTTTTCTACCCTTCCCAGAACAAATTTCAATTTTTCAGTCACCTTTATTTTGACGTCTGCAAATGCTTTCAATTTGGACCAGTCTAAATTGTTCTCGTGTGGTAACGGGTTAAACAGCCAGGCTGAACATGAAAAATAAATTTTACTAACACAGACAAGAAGCAATTGCTTGTAACAAGCAATTGTCTCTTTCTCACAATGTTTTCTACAGTCTACTTCTGGAGCACAAAGTGTTATCTGTATAATGGCACTAGGTTGAAATGACCTTTCTGTAAACACGCATTTGGCACACACACCCTAGTAACCCGCTATATTGGTTGTCAAGCCTGACAAGCTGACCAGAAATTGGTTTTTTTTTTTTTGTTTAAATGACGCCCCATGCTGCATTTTCATTGGCCAATAAGATGTTAGTAGATCTGTCAATCAAAACAGGCAGAAAGGTCAATTACAAAAAATTCAAACATAACAAAAAAGGCTTACCACTTCTGCAAGAGCAGATATAACTTTGCCGAGTGTCGTCAAAGACTTGTTGATGTTTGCTCCTTCTTTCAGTCGAGTACCTTTAGCCCCTGTTGAGTCGGCTCTCTCAGAACCAGCCAAATCAACCAAGCTGATTTTACTGACCTGTGAAAAGATAGCCATTGCCAGTGCTCCAGATAGAGGGAGTGATTTTGGTTTTGAAATTGAAAATACGAATAATTCTCCACCAAACCTTGTTATGGGTACTCATTAGAGTTTTCTCATCGAGACGATTCTAATGAGTACCCACAACATAGAGTTTGAAAGAGAAATAATGGATTTAGAATACCACCACTCCCCCATATCTGGAGCTCTGTACTGCAATATTTTTTGTACAAATAGAGCTTCTATATACCCCCCCCCCCCCACAACCTTCTGCGAAAACTATTGTAAAACAATACCTTAACTCTTTACCAAACAAAAAAGTTTTGGACAGGACCCAATTCAAAGCATCTACAGACAACAAATTAAGTCTTGTTCCTATGATGATTTCTGACTTTGATAGGGTAGAAAATATTGTGGGAAAAGGAGAAAATGCTGGTTACCAGCATTTTCTTGTTTTCCCACAATGTTTTTTATAGGCCTCTACCTAACTACTCTTAGGGTCCTTAAAAGTCGGAATTGTATGGTAAAGACTTAAAATTGCATGTAACAAGCAATTACATCTTTCAAAAAACAACTTTTTTTGCCATCTAATTGCATTTGGCCTATAAATGTGGGTTTAAATATAGGCCTTTACAGTAATTGGTGAAATTCAATTAAAATGCTTAGAAAACATAAACATATTTACCTTTTCTCCTGTCATTTTAGTCTGCTCATCATACCGTCTCTGTGTAAATACTATGGTGAATACAGCATGTGACCTTGAACTTGTCTCATTCATGTTAGTGGCAGCGACAGTTCTGCAAGTTTGTAAAAATAAAAATAAAAATAACTACTGGTATTAACTGGAATCTTACTTACTATCTACCAGAATCTTATTTACTAAATTATATAATAAATGAAATAGATATTTTTTTCTCAATGATGAATTTTAAGTATATGTATCACAAAATGTCGTATATATGTATTTTGAAAATGTCAAAGTCTTTGCCTGACAAGGCAGACAACAACACAGAAGGGCTACAAAAAATACCTTCAATGTTTTTGTCCAAAAACAGCCAACCCAAAGAAAATTCTGGTTATAATTTTTTCTGGGTTGCCTGTTTTTGGATAAAAACCTTATAATAAAAAAATTATAACCAGAATGTTCTCCTTTTTCTCACAATGTTTTCACAAAACTTTGCTTGCAGTGACGTTGAGAACTTAGGACCTGTATTCACCGACAGTTCTTATTAAGAACATTCTTAGTTTTTTTCTTCAGAATTTTGTCAATGTGAAAGAAACAGAACTTCTGATTGGCTAAACCAAATGGTTTAACCAATCAGAAATTCTGTTACTTTCACAGTTAGAAAATCTTGAAGAACAAGACAAAGAATGTTCTTAACAAAGGTTGGTGAATACGGACCCAGAACTGTGTGAGGGGCAATATCAGGTACACAACTTACCTGGCTTTATTTCCTTCATCAATTAGATTGTTTATGTCTTCATATGACATCACAGCAAGTTTAGATAAATCTTCTACATAAGGACCCAGTAGGGGATGTTCCCTAACTCTCAGGGCATTTTTATTACTTGGGTTCAGCAAGTCTCGCACCCTTTCACAATAGATCTCAAAATAGCTGACCTGAAAGTAAAAAAAAAAATTCCCAATACAACTAATAGTTCAGTCAAGATCATGATTTTTGGTCAAGGTTAAAAACTAGATACATGTACTGTGTAGAATCTGGCCAGCTGTGTGACACTGATAATTAAAGCCGCAATAAAGTCAAATTTTAACCATTTATAACTTGAAAACCTAGCGGGTTACCAATCACCGAAAAAAGCTGAATGTGTCAGTTATTGCGATGGTTGCCATGATATACGTGTGCGAAAATGCGGGGCTAAGTCCATCAATTTCAGGGACGATATTGATTGAGCAACCTTTGTTATCATTCATGTATATATTTGAATTAGGTCTTCGAGAACGTCAAATGATAACATTGCATCTCATTAGTGCTATGACGCAGTAAGACAGGACTACTGTTTACACCTCAAACATTATGTCATCGAAGAGTAAGATTGCTTATTCTGAACCTGTTTTCTTATTTTGATGTAGTTAACTCTTCCTGTATTGATGATAGACTTTAATACATAAGGTGTACAATATAAAGAAACATGAGTGAATGTCTCCAATCCAAAACAAGAAACAACCAGTGATGTCTTGGATAGTCTGCATAGAATAAAATGCATTTTCTATCTGTCATAATCTGTGCTACCTTGCAACCATCAGGGGCAAAATTTGGAATGAAGATTATCCCTTTACCACACAATCCCCAGTTTTATCTACCCTGGAAGACTAAACTTTTGAAAACATTGTGGGAAAAGGAGAAAATGCTGGCAAGCAGCATTTTCTCCTTTTCCCACAATGTTTTCTTACCCTTTAGAAACAAATCCCATCATTTAAGGAACATTAATTTTGTCGTCTGCAAATGCTTTGAATTCGGACCAGTCTAAAATATTGTTATGTGGTAAAGAGTTAAAGAATGATTTCAGTTTAAAAAAATAATAAAGATGAAATTGGCTAAAAACTCCAAACTGTAAGCATTTGGAGACAACAAAATAAATGCGACTCAAAAATTGATTTCATTTTTGGAAGCAGGGCAAACTAGAGCTATCACTAAATGTTATTATACCCCCACCAGCTCCTTGTCACAAAAAACAGGTCTTTGTTACAGAATGCAGAATGGTTTAGTACAAAAGTAAGAGTTGAAAAAAGTTGAAGGGGACATAATTCCTTAAGAAGTTCAAGGGGAGATAATTCAGCAACAAATTATAGCAGAGGCATGAAAGTAATACACCCATCATAACATGTACAGAAACATTATGTATAAAATTGGGTTCAGAATATGCAAAACTCTATTAGTAATGTTCTGGAAACAACAATGCAGGAAACCTTACAAGTTAAGGGGAGATAATTCTGTAGGAACAAATCTGACAAAATTGTGTCTACAGACAGACAGACGGACGGACGGACAGATGGACAGACAGCCATGGCGATTCCAGTATACCCCCCTCCACTTTGTTGTGGGGGTATAAAAAGTCCACTTGTGTGCTCCTATTCAGGAGTAAGAAAATGAAAATTAGAGTGACATATTTGTCACAGTCGCCCCACAGCACGAGCAGTAAACAGTAGGTAGTAAACAATAAGGTTTTCAGATGAATACATAGCTTACAAGCAGAAAAACAGCCACCCACTACTGAATAAGCAAATTAAAAGTAATCAGAAAATCAATTTCTGAAACTGGATATACATCATCCTGGACCAGGCTCTAAATATAGACCAATTTCAAATCAGGTAAATTATGTCACAGCCAATGAAAATGTTTTATTAACCGGTTAAACCCATTACCAAACGACAAAATTTTAGGCCTATCCAAATAGAAAGGAATTGCAGACGACAAAATATAAAGGACTGAAAATTTGAAATTTGTTTTGTGAAGAGAAGAAAACATTGTGGGAAAAGGAGAAAATGCTGGTTACCAGCATTTTCTCCTTTTCCCACAATGCTTTCTAAAGGCTTCTTTCTCAGGGGCGTCAAAAGTAGGGTTTGTGTGGTAATGGGTTAAGCTTTGGGCAATTTTAGATGAGAGACTTTTCTCATGCAAATTTTCAACTTGAAATATTTTTTTTTCTCTTAATGGTTTTGATTTTTTTTTTAATCAATAGAGTTCAAGCTATTGATGATAAAAAAGAAAAAATGTGCAAGTTTAATGAAAATCTGAACACAAAATGCAGACTTTACTGTATAAACAAAAAAGACTGAAGATGGACAGACAGAAGGAAACCATGCAATGATGTAAGCTTGGCTGGCTTTCAGCCAATAGAGCTAATGAAAATAGTTTGTTTCTATACATCAGGTTATAGGAAATCATCTGTGCATTCAGAAAAAACATGGAATTATTTGCTGTAAAAAGGATAACAACGGAGACGATGACATAACATGATGACTTAAGCTCTGCTGGCTTTCAGACAATAGTGCTAATAAAAACTGTTTGTATCTATACATCAGGATTATAAGAAATTATCTGTACATTCAGAAGAAACATGGAATTATTTGCTGTAAAAAGGATAACACAGAAATAGAAACTGCCATTTTTTCCAAAGACAGCATGCTGTAACAGTTATAGATAAGGCCACAAGGTCTAATAGCTGTGATATGCTGCAACAAGCACCATTATAAGGGATTTATAGAGTAAAAATCAATAGACCAACCAGTAACCCTATACCATACAATCCCAATTTAACGACCCTGAAGATAAGACCTTTTGAAAACATTGTGGGAAAAGGAGAAAATGCTGGTAACTAGCATTTTCCCCTTTTCCCACAATGTTTTCTGCCTTTCAAAGACAGTTTTAAATATTTCATCCATATCTGTTTTCTACAAAATGCTTTCATAATTTGATAAAGGTTGCAATTTTGTTGTTTCGTAAGGAATTCAGTCTAATATTGGCGAGGAAATTTCCAATATTTCATGGTGGGCGATTTTTTTTCCCCGGCTGAGTCTGATAAATAGATGGAAATGAATTTTCTATTGGTAAAAAAGGCAAAGTTATTGCAGTTCTTGTCAAAATACAATCTTTGAAAAGATATTGGAGAGCGTAGATCCCTGATCAAACTGCATAATCCATGCAGTCTCATCCTTATTCTATACCAAACAAAAATTTCAAACTGTTAAAATTGAAATCACTTGCAATCACAAATCAAATATGAAGCAAAAACTGAAATTTGTCTTTGGTAAGGTTAAATACATTGTGGGGAAAGTGAAAATGCTTCTCCTTTTTCTTCAGTATTTTCAAAATTCCTCTTCTTCAAGGTCATTAAAACTCAGAATTGTATGGTTATGGGTTAATCTTGACCAACACATAAAGCACTTTTAATTAATGAATTACCCAGGACATAGAAGGTAGGAGTCAACACTGTTACAAACTACTAAATTTCAGACTTGTCCTAACTGAAAGCACTTGTGGACAATAATTTAAATGTCACTCAATTTCTAAGGATGGGATAAACCCTTTGAAATGGCAGAAAACATTGTGAGAAAAGGAGAAAATGTTGGTAACCAGCATTTTCTCCTTTTCCCACAAAGTTTTCAACAGCTTCATTCCTGAAGGACGTTGTAACTCCGGCTTGTTAGGTAATATGGTAATGGGTAAATTGATGGGGAAAGACGGTTAGAATTGATTTCTGACATCATAGTATTGAACATTAATCTGAGATTAAAGCTTAATATGATATGGTTTGTAACCTAGAAGACAGGGCTTTCAGTACTTCTGTGTTACTGTATCAGCTTTTGATATAGTTTTCTGTATGACCTGAAGTGTATAATCGATTACAAACTTTGAACTTTTCTGGAATTCGAAATAAGTATCTCATTTTTACCTCCTTAACCCTTTCCCATACAATCCCTGGTTTTTACGGGTCTGGAATTGTAGCCTTTTGAAAACATCATGGTAACCAGCATTTTCTCCTTTTCCCACAATGTTTTCTACCCTATCATAGACAGAAATGATCTTTTCAGCAAGAGTTGAATTGTTGTCTGCAAATGCTTTCATTTTGGTCTAGTCCAAAAGTTTGTTGTTTGGGAAAGGCTAATGAAAATTAATCTGAGATTTACAGCTACCTAGAATTAAACTCTGGCCAACAAGTAAAAGACAAAAATAAATAAATTTGATTTTTAGGTAATCAATGAAAAACGACTCCAAGTTAATCTGGGAGAAAATAAAACACTAGGAAAAAAATGCTGTAACAGAAACTTGAACTCCCAACTCTAAAAATATGAGATGGTATTTCTAGTGACAGGGCCAACAGCACCCAAAGCTCAACAATCTTCCATATCAAAACTATATAAAAACTTCTTGCATTCCAGTAGATACTCTATAATTAAAAGTTTCAGCAGAAATTTCACCCACACACACATGCAAAAATTGGACTTCTCTTCTGAGAAAAAACAACATTAGAATTGTCCCAGACTAAAGAAAAACCTTTCACTCCCACATGTTGCCCTTATGAAAAGGCTGTAACTCTTTGTAATACTTGTCTATTCCCAATGGAAATTGCTGGTGCATAAGTTTCAATGGTATATAGGCTATGATTAAAAGGCTACCATTAAAATTTCAATCATATTGCTTTTAAGTCTGTACCATAATACAAAATTTCAATTGGTCCAAATTAAACCATTACCACACAATCCCTACTTTTGATGACCCTGAGAAGGAAGCCTTTAGAAAACACTGTTGGAAAAGGAGAAAATGCTGGTAATCAGCATTTTCTCCTTTTCCCTCAATATTTTCTACCCTTCACAAATCAAATTTGAAATTTTCAGTCACTTATATTTTGTTGTCTGCATATGCTCTTGATTTGGACAAAAATAAAATTTTGTCGTTTGGTAAGGAGTTAAAACAATTTTCAGCCTCCAAATGAAATGTGGTTCAAACATTGTGAGTTGCTTCTGAAAGTATATGAAGACTTTGTTGGAAAAGGAGAAAATACTGGTTACCAGCATTTTCTCTTTTTCAAACAATGTTTTCAAAAACGTTCTTCTATAAGATCATTAAAACCCATATTGTATGGTAAAGAATTCAGCCAATGCTAGCTTTTGTAACTATTGAGAGAAAAGGAGCAGTAACTTGTTACAAGCAAATATGTTACATTTACCCTTTACCCCATTTTAATCGACATTGGGAAAGAAGCCTTTCGAAAACATTGTGGGAAAAGGAGAAAATGCTGATTATCAGCATTTTCTCCTTTTCCCACAATGTTTTCTACTCTATCAAAGAAAAACTGCACCTTTTGAGCCACACTAAAATTGTCTTGAGCAAATGGTCCCAATTTGGACAAGGCTAAAATTTTGTCGACTGGTAAATGGCAAAGTAAAAGGCTAAAGGTTACATAGGAACAAAACTATTCCTATCTCATTATACTATAAATCAGGGAGACAAGCCAAAATGAAAATCCAATAATGAATGAACATCCAATGAACAATCAGCTCTGTGTGGGCGACCACATTTTTTTTCCCTGAACAATCCCATGTTTCAATTTACAACGAGGAAGAAGGCTTTGGAAAACTGATTGGGAAAAAATTAGAATGCTAGTGACCTGTACTTTCTCCTTTTGGTGTGACTGATAGAATGAGAAGTTTCAAAAAGTGGACAAATATTCCCCGCCAGCACTTTGTCAGTAAAGCAATAAAATCAGACAACACAAATGATTTTCAAAACAAGGTACCCTGTGACCTTGACCTTTGACCCAGGCGACTAAAAAACAATATGGCACCTTTTTGGTTATGATCAACACTTGTATGAAGTTTCAGGGTCCTAGGTCAAACAGCTATTGAGTTAAAGAGCATGGAAATAATATTTCCAAACAAAGTTCATATGTGACCTTGACCTTTGGCCAATGTGACCTAAAACAATAATGCAACTCCTTGGGAAACAAGCAACACTTGTATATGGCTTCAAGGTCATAGGTCAAATGGCTTTTGAGTCTGGGTACTGAAGTAAAAATATTGGCAGACAGAAAGATGGATGCACACACATTTGAAGTCAAGATCTTCATTAAAGACAGAGCAATAGTCAACTTTTTGGAAACAGTCAAAGTTTTCCCATAAAAAATACCATGACAATGACAAATACACCAAGGCCACTGCAAAACTTTGATGTTCTCTACGAAAACAGCTAAGCTGAGAATGATGGTTACCAGCATTTTCTATTTTTCCCTTTATGTTTTCAGAACCTTTTCAGGTTCATTAAATGTCAGAATTGTCTCTTTAACTCTTTAACCACCCTGAAAGAGGAGGCTTTTGAAAACACTGTGTGAAAAGGAGAAAATGCTGGTTACCTGCATTTTCTCCTTTTCCCACAGGGTTTTCTACTCTATCAAAGACAAAAATCATTATTTCAGTACCATTTGTCATCTGCAAATGCTTTCAATTAGGTCCAGTTCAAAATTTTGTCGTTTGGGAGAGTGTTAACTCTATACCACAGAATCCCAACTTTTGGCGCCCCTGAATAAGAAGTCTTTTGAAAACATTGTGGGAAAAGGAGAAAATGCTGGTAACCAGCATTTTCTCCTTTTCCCACAATGTTCTCTATTGAAAAATTACACCATTTGAGCCACAGAGAAATTGTAGTCTGCAAATGTATGGACAAAGCTAAAATTTTGTCGTCTGGTAAAGGGATCAAGTGTTAAAAAAAGTATCAGGCACAAGAAAACTTCTTTAAAGTGTAAAAACATTTGTTTCTCTACTTCTTTTCCCGCAATCCCCTCAAGGCTGTGTATATCTATAGTGACAAAAGGAAAATCCTTATTTTGAAAGGGAAGTGGTTTCTCTGTTTGCAGACAAGACAGAGTAAAAAGCTTCCCTGAGGGTCTTCCAGGATATTGATTTTAGTCAAGATTCTCCGAGACAAATGAAAGAAATATAAGAGCATCTTCTTGCAGAGAATTTGTGTGAAGTGTGACAATAAAAAATTTGTCTGCTATTCAAGGAGTTTATACAGACAGCTTCACTTGCTTCCCTTCAACTCTTTACCAAACGACAAAATTTTAGCCTTGTCCAAATTAAAAACATATAAAGACATTAAAATAAATGTGAGTGAAGAATTAAAACATGTTGTAAAAAGGGTAGAAAAAATTGTGGGCAAAGGACTAAATGCTAGCTCCTAGCATTTTCTCCTTTTCCCTCAATCTTTACAAAAGCTTTCTTCCTTTAAAACAGTGCAAGGAAAAAGGCTGTAGGCCTTGTGGTTTGAAATATGATTTTTTAAAAATTCCTTGATTTAATTTTACAGAACACATTGGCTTTACATCTGACCTTCCAAACATAGGTCAAAGGTCGAACCATGACTATAACCAACCCTATGACCTCATCACAAGGAACAGTCGAGTTTTAAAACAAAAGAAAAGATCACTAGTTTTAAAGGTGGGTATTTAGAGTTTTCACATCACACCAAATTAAAAAAAAATATATATATTGAAATTTATGTGGAAAAAAAAAAAAAAAAAAAATCATCTATAATCAAGAATCATAAAATTACCCCAAAAAATTTTTTGATGGTATTCCCTTAAAAGGCTACGTAGCCTCTTAAGCTATTTTTAGATTTCGCGCCAAAAATCAATAAAGCATAGTGGGAATGTCAAGTGACTAGCACATGACTAATAACACTTAAATTCCATTACATAACAAACATGTAATGATTATTTTCCATGTCTTCTTTGGACAGATGTTTGAAACTTCGTCTGTGTTTTCCTGTATTTAAATGAGAGAATTGATAATCTAAAAATAGAATGTGTTTCACGTTGGTGTCAACCTGGTCCGTAATAAATCTCTAATTTCTTGTTTTATCGGATGGTTTTCGACTGCTGGGGTTTTATGAACGCAAATTAAAAGGCTTTGGGAGTATAAGGATGATTTCTTTGCATTTATGTAAAATTTTCATCCCAAAATCTGAAGGGCTACCTTTAAAACCAAAGAAATTAGAGCTGTCACTGATTGTGACTTAATACCCCGACCAGTGCTTTGACAGAAACAGGCAATAAATAGTATTTTGTACACAGACACACACACAGACAGACACATGGACGGACACACACATGGACAGGCAGGCTGATTCCAGTATACCCCTGAAAACATTCGTATTGTGGAGGTATAACTAGAGCTGTCACTGAATGTGACTTAATCACAGAAACAGGCAGTTACTAGCATTTTATACACAGACAGACAGACAGACTGACAGACACATGGTTGGATACAAGGAAAGACAGACTCATTCCCGAAAACATTCATTTCGCGTGGATATGAAAATCACTAACTTATTCAGCTGCCTGTGAAAATGAAGAATGCTGTTTTACTTACCTCTACGGAGTATGTGACTTCTTTCGAGTTTGCATCTCTTATTCTTTGGAATAGATCATCACATAGCTGTTATAAAGACAAAAGAAAAGTTATCTTACAGTATGATAATAGTCGGTTCTAAAGCTATACTAACTACTGTATCAAAACAACTTCTCATATGCCTGCCATTGAAAGATTTCACGAGAAAACATGAAAATTTACTCTTAGAAGAAATCCATATTTTTTAAAATTTAATTCAAAGCCCTTCCCTGTAAAAAGATCCTTCTTGCTTTTTATTTAATATGTAATACATTTTCAAAGATCTAAGCAAAGTCATTTATTTTGAGAGAAGACTTCTTTAAGAAAATAGGTGAAGGAAAGATGATCTAGTGTAGAGATTTTTCCATTTTTCTTAAAAGTGATAATTTTGTAGACTAACCTGCGGTATAATTCCTTGTTGTCCTGGCTCATTTTTCCCCATCATTGTGTAACTTTTTCCAGCACCAGTCTGCCCATAGGCAAATATACAGACATTGTACCCTTCAAACGCATGTTCTAACATCTCCAAACCTATATCATTGTACACCATCTTTTGGGTAGCAAAGTTCGGGTCATCAGTCTGAAATCAAATACGGCATTAAGGTAATACTACGATTTTTTCAAAAATATTTTCAAAAGCCTTTTTCCTCAGGATCATGAAAACAATAGCACTGATGATTATTTTATCAATTATCCCTTAAAACAATCCTTCAGAATATATCTTTGAACTTGTAAAATAGGAAAAATTGAACTTAGGTTAATCATAATACACAGAAAGCCATTATGATATAAGGTAATACATGTACATGTACTTGGAAAGTCAATATGAACTGAGGTTTAGTACATGGGGAGTCAATATTAATTGAGTTTAAATACATGGAAAGTCAACATGAACTGAGATTCAATATATGGAAAGTCAATATGAATTGAGGTTTAATACATGGAAAGTCAATATGAATTGAAGTTAATTGATTAAAAGTCAAAATGAATTGAAGTAAATAGATTAAAAGTCAATATGAGTTGGGGTTTAATCCCTGGAAAGTCAAAATGAATTGAGTCTGAATATGAGGAAAATCAACGTGTATTAAGGCTTTTGACATTGAAAGGAAATATCCACTTGGGTTTCACATGTGGTCAGTCAAAATGAAAAGAGATTTAATGTGTGGAAAGTCAATCTGAAATGAGGTTTAACCCTTTACCAAAGAATCCCGGGTTTTCGCAACCATGAGATAGAAGCCTTTTGAAAACATTGTGGGAAAAGGAGGAAATGCTGCTAATCAGCATTTTCTTTTTTCCCACAATAATAGCTACCCTGTTAGATACAAATTTCAATTTTTGAGGTATGTTTATTTTGTCCTCTACAAGTGCTTTCAATTTGTAACAGTCTAAGATTTTGTTGTTTTGTAAAGAGTTAATATAATAGAAAGTCAAAATAAATGTATCTCAAAAATTGAAAGTTGTCCCAAGAAAGGTAGAAAACATAGAGGGACATGGAGAAAATGTTGGTCAACAGTTGCATGTAAGGCCAGTGCAGATCAACATCAAACTGTACAAAATGCACATTCTGATCCTTGGTCTTGGTTTGCCGAGATATTTTGTACTAAAGCAGCCTTCATACTGACATTATGTTTTATTTCTAGACTGTTAATTCTGGCTCTATAGGTCAAGCTAAACCTATAAACCATTTCACAGTTCCTGACTTGATAAAAAAAGAATTGACTGAATATCAAGGTGTGTCATGAGGTCTATAAAACCTTGAAGGAGAGGAATACGAAAAGCATTCTGCGCACAAATCAAAACACTGGTTACAAGTCTTTCTCCTTTTTTCCATACTGTTTTTCTATCCTTTTCCAGGACCCATATTCACAAACCTTTCCTAAGTTTTTTTTTTTTGGTCTTACTTTTTAAAATTTTCTGACGGTGAAAGTAACAGAGCTTTTGATTGGCAAAACGAAAGCTGGTCAGATGTTCTGTTACTTTCACAACAGAGAAATTTTAATTCTGAAGAATAAGATAAAGAATGTCCTTAAAGGTGGGCATTTAGAATTTTTACATCTCACCAAATTAAAAAAATATATATATCACTGAAATTCATATGAAAAAATAATACAAATCATCAATAAATAAGACTCATAAAATTGCAAAAAAAAAATTTCTTTTGATGGTGTTCCCTTAAAAGGCTACGTAGCCTATTAAGGTATTTTTAGATTTCGCGCCAAAAATCAATAAAGCATTGTGGGAATATCAGATGACTGGCACGTGACTCATAACGCTTAAATTCCATTACATAACAAACATGTAATAAATATTTTCCATAATGTCTTCTTCGGACGCTATGTCTGAAACTTCGTCTGTGTATTCCTGTATGTAAATGAGCGAGTTGATCATCTAAAAATAGACCATGTCTCCCGTTGGTGTCAACTTGGGCCGTATTAAATCTCTAATTTCTCCTGTTGTCAGATGGTTTTCGACCACTGGGGTTTTAAGAACGCAAATTAAAAGGCATTGGCAGTATAAGGATGATTTTTTGCATTTTTTGTGAAATTTTCGTCCAAAATCTGAAGGGCAACCTTTAAGAATGGTATGTGAATACCTATCCAGATAATTCCAATCAGCAGAGACAAGTCTAATTTGTTGTTGGCATAATTATGCTGCGAATATCGCCAAAATCAGAATTTTGTCCAACAGAAATTTGTCTGTTTTGTTTAATAAGCTGTCTGATCATTACAGGAAGATACATAATGCCTCCAAGTCTTTTTGACCCTTTATCAAGCGATAAAATTTTAGACTGGTCCAAATTGAAAGCGTTTGCAGACAACAAAATGAATGTGACTAAACAATTAAAATTTGTTTTAGGAAGGGAAGAAAACATTGTGGGAAAAGGAGAAAATGCTGGTTACCAGCATTTTCTCCTTTTCCCACAATGTTTTCAAAAGGCTTCCTTCTCAGGGTCATCAGAAGTCGGTAAGGGTTAATGGAAGTTAGGTAATAAAGTTTTCTACTGTAACAAAACAAAATCAATGGAAGGGACATAAACTGATAATTAACAGTGAGACAAAGGAACAGCCCCTTGTAATTTTGTGACAAATTTTGTAAGCTGATCTCTGAATATTATCGACACCATAGGCCAAAGATCAGACTCTACATTCTGCACAGTCTGATCTTGATCTATACTCTAGATAAAAACAGCTAGAGCTGAGCCAAACTATTAATCCTTTACCACATGATCCCAAGTTTTATCTCTTTACCAAAGGACAAAATTTTAGACTGGTCCAAATTGAAAGCACTTGCAGAAGACAAAATAAAGGTAACTCAAAAAGCAATCTGCACAAACTAATCTGGAACAACACATTCTGTTTTTATGTATGTAATTTTCCCTTTCTGTTTTTTGCAAGTCTATTGTACAACAAAATTAGCGTAGTCATAAAGTGCCATCTCAGATTAGTCTGCAGGCTGATCTGAGACAATACTTTATGCAAATGTTGGAATAGCCGTTTTCCCGTGTTGCAGGCCAAATGAAACTCAACGATTGAAACTTGCTTTGGGAAGGGTAGAAAACAGTGAGGAAAAACAGGAAAGTGCTGATTACAAGTAATTTCTCCTTTTCCAACACTTTTATCAAAAGGCCTATTCCTCAGGCTCGTTGAAACTTGGGAATGTGTGGTAAAGGAATAGAGGCAAAAATCTATCACTGTATGCCACATTTAATTTGTTATCAGCAGATGCTTCAAATTTGGCTCAGTCTAACTTATTGTTGTGTGGTAAAGAGTTAATCTTGTATCAGATGACAAAATTTAGCCTTGTCCAAACTGAAAGCATTTGCAGATGACTATTTCAATGTAGCTGAAATTGTGAATTCTTTCTTTGATGGTGTGGAAAACATTCAGGGAAAAGGAGAAAATGCTGGAAACTCCTTTTCTCACAATGTTTTCAGAAGGCTTCTTTCATATCTGAAGGTCTTCAAAATTCGGCATTGTGTGGTAAATGGTAAGTATTCAATTAGACTTGGTGAGCTGTCATGACCTTAGAACTGCAGATCAATACAGTACAGCTATTGATTATTGCCATCTAGTTTGGACATGCTGGTGCCACATTAACTATCACTTTTCCCATTATCCAGTAGTCCTGGCTTATTTTGTAATTATTGGTTGGTTGGTTGACTGATTGATTGATTGGATGGTCGGTTAGTTGGTTGGTTGGTTGATTGGTGTGTTGGTTGGTGTCTCAATGATTGATTACATGGTGTTTTCAACATTATTTCAGTTACATCACTGTGGCTAATACACCTATCAATGCTTTCCTGGTGTTTCGTTAACCAGTTCTCTGCACAATATTCTTTCCAAGCCAATGGTAAAATAGCTTTTGAAAACATTATGACAAAAACACAGTTCAGTTATGGCAGCACCCTCCTCATGGAAAAAAGCTATTTCCACTATAATATTATTCTACAAAATTTGCTATGATTAAAAATGAGTGTTTTTGTATTACTTTAGAATTATCATTTATAAATCTTAAACCGCTATATTCTCACCACAAAGGGAGACAATAATTACCTCCTTTTTCAGGAAACTAACAAAATTATCAACAAATCATTTCAAGATAACACCTCAAATGAATGCCTGGTTGGTAAGAAATGTTCAGAAATATTTTATCACTATTATTCCTAATTTATCAACTTATAAGAGCTTTTGTTCCAAGTCACACTAGAAGGGTGGATAGCAATACCTTAAAACATAACAATTCAAGACAGTGGAAAGAGTTAATGAATTATTAGTCTTTCATCAAGGTGTTGGTATGGCCTCAAACTTCTAAAAATAGACTTAAATGACAATAACATTGATTTATTTTTTTTATCTTATGACCACAGTTTGACCCAATTCTACTGATAAAAAATGCTGATTCAAGATGACACAAAGCTTTATCTCCAACAGAAACTTTTCATCTCTAACAAACAGACCAGAGCTCCAGATAAGAGGAAGTGATGTTATTCTAAATCCATTATTTCTCTTCGAAAGCCTATGTTGTGGGTACTCATTAGAATCGTCTCAATGAGACGATTCTAATGAGTACCCACAACATAGGGTTTAGTGGAGAATAATCAATATTTTCAATTTTCAAATCAAAATCACTCCCTCTTAGACTACTGGAAAAAATAAGCATTTAGATTCAACTGAATTTTTTCACAGCACCAATTTTGATTCATCATTCTGTTATTTTTTGTGGAAGTTCAACATTTCGTAAATCTTGCAAATATCATCAGTAACATTTTCACTTGTGGCTGTGCCATTTGTGAAAATATTACAGATGATGTTCACTCCATGAGATGAACTCCAATCTTTTATTCAAGAAAAAAACATATATCCTCTATATTACAATAACAATAAAGCAAAAAAGTAAACAAAGGAAACTATTGTGAAGGTTAACCCATTACCACACAATCCCTACTTTTGACGCCCCTGAGAAAGAAGGCTTTAGAAAACATTGTGGGAAAAGGAGAAAATGCTGGTAACCAGCATTTTCACCTTTTCCCACAATGTTTTCTACCCTTCACAAAACAAATTTCAGTCACTTTTATTTTGTCATCTGTAAATGCTTTCGATTTGGACAAACCTAAAATTTTGGTGTTTGATAATGAGTTAAAGTTTGTCAGCATATGCTCAGTCCAAGGGTAAGTTACTGATAGAGACATTAATTTCAAAACCTGCAAGGTAGCCATATCTTTTGCATACTTTTTGCCCAATTTAAGTTTTTTTTCTGCCAGTGACCAACACTATGACCATGACCACCCCACACAATAAAAGAGTGTCATCTCTATAATATTTTTCATACATTTAAAATTAAAATTAATAGTATGACTTCAATTCAAAGAGGTCCTAATACTCATTTTCAGCTAGTTTTAAGTCATTTTGTCTTTATTTTATCAAAATATAGTCATTCTTATATCTTCATGCCAAATATTGCGCCTGACGGTTGCAAGATTGCTTAGATTATGGTCGATAGAAAATGCATTTCGCTGAGTTGCGGCCTTCAATGTAAACAGACTCATCATTTTCCAGTTTTTGAATCGAAGATTTTCGATAACCGTTATACACTCGGGTAGATTCATATGATGATCATGCAGTCAGTCTCGTGACTATATTTGACCTTGGCCCTGCGTCTGATGCGGTAAATAAAAGTAAAATGGATGCTTCTCTGTTGCAGTCTCGATTTTCAGACGGAGGTCTCGGCCTTTGTATGCAAATTACCCTGTATCGGAATCACGGCGAAAACCAAGGATAAATTTCCGTGATGCACCACCATTATTTACAGCTTCGATCGTCAGCCAGTTTTCTTCTGACCAATGTTCGGTTTCTAATACAAATCTCCCTGTTTCTTTTTTTCAATTACACCACATATGTCAATAATTTATCCATGTTACCACAAAGGATTGATTTCTGTACCATCTAATTTTTTTTTAAAGTTAACAGCGTTTTTGCTCACCGGCTGCAGACGAGCATCTTTAAATGTTTTATAATACCAGCTTTATCTAAACTCACAACAAAATACAATAACTACACTCATAACATAAACTTTATACACTTAACTTACATTTGTATGTGACCAATAGGAGTAGTCAAAGGTAAAATTCTTCATAGTCTCCTTGGATTCCTTGGGTCCAGCTGGTTTTGTGTTTTCTATAGCTGCAAGGTATAGAAATATACATCATAAATGTGGAGATGCTAGAATTAAATTTCATATGTACTATCATTCAACTTCTACAATAAACTAATGGAAATATTTTTTTCAGAGAGAAAAAATATCCATAATCAGTAATTTCACTTTTTGCCTAGAAGTTCTTCTAAATACTATATTTGTCTACCTTTCAATCTTAGTTTTTTCACAGCCAATGGTGACTTCACCTTTTTCCTAACAATGTTGAGAGTGAATGATCATTAAAGAGAGGGTTTTAGACAACATTGTTGGCCAAGAAGATAATGCCGGTAACCACCATTTTCCTCTTATCCCACAGAGCTTTCTAACTTTTTGATAACAAATACCATTACCAGTACTTTAGCCACATTTAGTGCATGGTCTGCAAATTTTTGTGAGTCCAATATTTTGTTATTTGATAAAAGGTTAAAAAGCTTTTGCAGATGGCCTAGATCAAGATTAGACTACAATATGGTCATTCTAATTTATACAATATGCTATCTGATTCTAACATGTGACAAAAATCCTTGTCAACTGCAGTGCAAAGACTTTGCCCCCCATCCCTTTCGTCCAGACAAAAGGCCAATGCAATAAGCACTGAGCTTAAGAGAATTCTCCCCAATGCAGTAGTTAGGTATTGTATTTAAACTGGGATGAAGCCATGCATGATGGAGTGGTCTCATCTAACACTAGTAGACTCTAGTAATGGTAACTCAATACTCAGGACAAGAACTCATGAATTTCTTACCATAAAAATGATAAGAACTCACCAATTTGTTAAATTATGACAACTCACAAATTTGTTATTCTAAAAATTATAAGAACTCAAAAATTTTTTACCCTAAAAATTATAAGAACTCATGAATTTGTTACCTTAAGAATACTAAGAACTCACAAATTTGTTACCCTAGAAACAAGAACTCACAAATTTGTTACCCTAAAAATGATAAAAACTCATGAATTTGTTACCGTAAGAATAATAAGAACTCACAAATTTGTTACCCTTAATTATAAAGACTCATGAATACATTTTGGTACCCTAAAAATCATATCACTTATTTCATTACAAAAATTCTCATAACTTACATGTAGACTTGCCACTCATACTGATAATACATTGTGAATCCCTGGCAATCTCTCTGCTGTTAAAGGGTCGAACCCTCACAGCCACTTTAACTGATGACATGGCTCTGATCTGAAATACAGAAATAAAAGTTTGAGATAACAGATGAAGCAAGACACTGAGATATGTTTATGGTTTATTGGGAAAAAGTTTTAACCCTTTACCCCATAATGCATTTCTAAGGTATCTCTAATTGATTCTTAATAACAGCAAGGATGAAGCCGTTTCTTATGTATATATGACACCTTTTGATAGCATAGAAAATATTGTGACAAAAGGTGAAATTACTTGTTACAAGCAATTTCACCTTTTGCCACAATGTTTTGCGAAAGATCCTACAAGCAATGCGTAGAAATGAGTATCTGTGGAGTAAAGGGTTAACAGGATTTTGTAGATCATCATAAAATAATAATAGTTGCACTCCTCAGCTTCAGACAATGTTTTACACAGATCCACGTTGAAAACAGTTGTAGACCATAATTATTACCTGTAGATTTGTTTCTTAGCCCTTAAAATGCTGAATTAATACAAGAGACATTTTTAAATAGGAAAAACATCTGAAATATTACTGCACCAAGGTTTTTTTGGCCAGAATATGTAACAAAATAGTGGACAGTGTAGATCCAAGATCAGACTGCACATTCTGTGCAGTCTGATGTTGATCTACACTGTCCACAAAAACAAGTTAAGTTGGTTCCAGCGCTTTAAGGGTTAAAGCATAGAAAACATTGTGGGAAAAGGAGAAAGTACTGTTTACGAGCATTTTCTCCTTTTCCAACAATGTTTTCAAAAGCCCTAATTTCCAAGGGTCTTTAAAACTCAGAACTGTATGATAATGGGTTTTCAAGGTGACCCGGCACTTTAAATAATTCAATTAAAGATATTTATTTTACATTACAAGAGAAACATGTTCCTTAAAATTAAATGAATCTCTCTTGATTCTGTTTCCTGGAAATGACACCAGTATTCATGCAGAATTTGTGGGCCAATAAAAAAACCCTCTTCAAAGTTTCTAACTCTGGACCCTTTGGTTACAAGGCCTACACCCTACGTCACAAACGCGGATACCACACAAATATTGAATAAATCCATGAATATAGATACAGATATTTATCCATCATTGGCAATTCGTACAAAGAAAAAATCTGAGGCTTCAGGGAAAACTTGATGAATAGAAATGAACATATGAACATGTTCAATGAAATTATGGAGGATTCATGAGGATTCATTTTAAAAGATTATAAACTATAACATATGAGCCATGCTCTTGCAGAAGAGGGCTAATTGCATAGATCTCCATGATGCATCATACCCAGCAATCTTTTATATTATCATGGATCCGTAAAAGCCATTTTTTGAAAATAAGGGCTCAATTATACAGTAGACTTGTCCTTAGACATACAGAAAATTTACCTGTAGTGGTAAGTATTTGCCCAGGTAAGCCTGTGCAATCTGTGCAGGCTGACCTGGGCCAATAATTCTTGCAAATGCATTAAGCCCCTAATTGACATGACAAGGCTTAAAAATAACTTGCAGAGCTCCAGATAAGAGGGAGTGATGGTATTCTAAATCCATTATTTCTCTTCCAACCCCTATGTTGTGGGTACTCATTAGAATCATCTAAATGAGACGATTCTGATGAGTACCACAACATAGGATTTAGTGGGGAATAATGAATATTTTCAATTTTGAAATTGAAATCACTCCCTATATCTGGAGCTCTGTTTCAGCTTAGTTAATTGTCCTGCAAGCAAACCATAGGATCACCATTTGTATGGTGTAATACATCAAAATATCCCCTTAGTCCATCACTAAAGTCTTTGTAATGTTAAAACAAGGATTTTTCTGAAGTTTCAGAGATACAAAGACCTGTGCTGAGACTCTTTTGCCAGAGCATGGCTGTAACAAAAATCAACAGGGTGTGTCTACAGAAAGACAAGAGTAAAGCCATCAATCAATGCCTGAAACAGTATGGTTTTTCAGTCCCATGAGGAATGTTGACATCACTTCAATTATCGCTGATTACCTCTTTCCCAGACAACAAAATTTTGTAGACTCATCCATGTTGAAAGCATCTATGGACAAAAACTCTAAACATTACAATTTTTTTTATTTTTTTTTTAATTAGCACAGAAAACATAGTGGGATAAAGAAGAAAATGCCGGTTACCAGCATTTTCTTCTTTATCCTGCAATGTTTTCAAAAGCATTCTGCTTTATGTTGACTAGACCAAGTGATTTGTAGGGAGAAAAGTCAATCAGATCACATGGAATGGACAGTTCCTATGAGACCAACAGAGAAGATTGAATGGTCAAAGCTCTTTGGCCATAATATCTATCGCAAATATAAGAACTGTAGATATACTATCAGTTATCAGAGCTCCAGACAGAGGGAGTTACTATTATTTTAGAATTTAAAAATATTTAATATTCTGCACCAATCCCTATGTTATGGGTATTCATTAGAATCTTCTCAACGACACGATTCTAATGAGTACCCACAACAAAGGGTTTCAAAGAGAAATAATGGATAAAGAATACCCCCCCCCCCCTTATCTGGGGCTCTTAGTTATATCCTGCTCTGTCTAAAATAGATAATGCTTTATTTTCTTATGGTGTATGAACTTTTTTTCAATGTCATTTCACTTATATTGTGGCAGATAGTGCACCTATTCATGCTTTCCTGGTGTTCTACCAGTATTTCACATCTTGTTCTTCCGAAGCCACTTGTTGCATTCCCATTTAATAAATGTGAAAAAATATGATCAGTGGTGAAATTGATTGAATTGTATGATGTTCACACCATTTCCAACAATACTTCAGTCATGCGGAAGGGGCCAGTGCACCTATCCATGCTTTTCTGGAATTTCTTTACCAGTTCCCCCATGATATGTTTTCCAAGCTACTTTCACACATAACCATCGTTGAAACCATTATCAGCAGTAAAAGAGGATTGAGACCTGGTGCAAGTACTATCATCAATCCTTTAAAAGAAACTGGCTCGGCCCAGGGTTGAACCAGAGACCCCCTGTTCATAAGTCCTGTGTGCTTCCAACTGAGCTACTGGGACTCTGCTATCAGTGATGACATATGAATAACTAGAGCTGTCACTGAATGTGACTCAATACGCCCGCCAGCACTTTGACAGAAAAAAAGTGTCAAGTTCAAGGGTAGATAATTACTCAACCAGCAGGAATTGACACTTGAAAATTGCGTCTTTCAAAATCTTCAATATATGATCAATATATGTGCAAAGTTTCAATACAACTGAAGGAAAACTGTTGTGGAGTTTGCAGACGGACACAAAATTACTAGTGTTTTGTACACAGACGGACACAGGACGAACAAATACAAAATGGCAAACAAGGGATTGAATTCAATGATAACAGTTCTCAAAAATTTATTTTGGAAAAATTGATGAAACAGTGAACAGAAAACTGCAAGCTGATTAAATGTTACTGTTTTTTTCTTTACAATAAACTTACCTTATTAAGAAATTCCTATTTATGAAGTTCTTCTTTAAGCCCGAGGCAAATCCAGATTTCACACAAATCTGTTAGGCAGTAACTGTTGTCACTTATGTTTCTTGCAGTAACACAATTTTAAGTCTGTTCTTGATCATTAAATCCATATTCTCACTGTCCTGTAATACAGAAACAAACAGATTTAAGATTTTATCTTCTTAGTTGTATTTTGCTATAAATACAGGGTATGTGGTTCTAAATGTTGTCCTTTTTCTCACACTAAAATTTAGCTGTCTTCTTGTGATTTTTCCACTGTGAAAGCAACACATGAATTATAAATTCTTATGTTAAACAGGCTGAGTAACGTCATCGATTCCTATTAGGATTACGTAGGGTACAAAATTCTGGCCACTCCAATCAATGCTGCAAACAAACACATCAGTGATTAAACATTTAACGCAAAACAATGCATTTTAATGTCCAAATTATTGATGGATGTTAATTTCCGGTATTAGTAAAAAAAATAACGAACAACTCTGTCGTCATCACTGAGTTTGATGCTTCAGACTGGAATCATCCACTTTGTACAAATTTTGAAAAGACAAACATACTTTACAACGTATTTAAGAAACTGATCTCATCAAAGAATATGAATATATCTAAGTAACAGTACTGACCTTGATTAAAGTCCAGATAAAACATTTTTAAATTCTTAGGCACCATAAATCTTAGGGTTTCAATGTGAAAAACACTAAATAAGCTCAATAATCAGGCTTTACCTTAAATGACAAGAATGAGTCAGCGGTCTTTAATGTATCGGTATTGGGAAGAAATTTCCAACCAATAGGAGTGCTATATTTTTCAATCAATACCTCCTGAAGTGTTCAACATAATTCTTGCAGAATTCATTATATGTTTATAGCATAGCCATTTCTAAACACTGGTTTCAAGGCTGAAAATGGATTATTGGATATTTTGTTCTAACCCTTCAATTCACATGTTAACCTTTTATCTCACAAAACCGAATCTTAACGATCCTGAGCCAGAAGCCTTTTGAAAACATTGTTGGAAAAGGAGAAAATGCTGGTTACCAGCATTTTCTCCTTTTCCAACAATGTTTTCTTCCCTATCATTGAAAAATTCCATCATCTGAGCTACATTCAAATTGTCTGCAAATGCATTAAATGACAAAATTTTATGTTTGTCCAAATCAAAAGCATTTGCAGACGACAAAATAAAAGTGACTGAAAATTCAAAATTTGTTTTGTGAAGGGTAGAAAACATTGTTGGGAAAGGAGAAAATTCTCCTTTTCCCACAATGTTTTCTAAAGTCTTCTTTCTCAGGGGCGTCAAAAGTAGGGATTGTATGGTAATAGGTTAAATATGGATATGTCTTTACTTTTCTCATGTAGTGAAGAGTGAAGATCAACACTAGGTCCATCTAGATCAAGAACACTGGCTGACCCTGTGATGACTAGAAGAATTGCTTTTTTTAACTCTTTACCACACAAGAAAATTTTAGACTGGTCTAAAGTGAAAGCATTTGCAGACGACAAAAGTAAATATGACTGCAAAGTTGATAATTAGTCTGGGAAGGGTGGAAAACATTGTGGGAAAAGGAGAAAATGCTGGTTACCAGCATTTTCTCCTTTTCCAGCATTGTTTTGAAAAGGGTTCTTTCTCAGGTTTGTTAAAAGTCATGATTGTGTGGTAAAGAGTTAAGGAATTCCTGCAGTTGTGAAGAATTTATTAATTGTAGTCTTTTTATGTTCATCAAAATTATGACTTATCTTTAAAAGATAGAAAATAGTCTAATGGGTGCTAGCCTGCAAAACTCAGTTGGTAGAGCATAGGACTCGTGAACATGATGTTTCGAGTCAATTGAGGTTGCGATTTCAATTCCAATGGCTTGCTGGTGAGAGGTTAAATCGACGTCTCATGTGACAGTACTTTAGACCGAGCACAAGAACCAAGCATAACTTAGGTTGGGTCCTGTCTCTGTACCATCCCCTGCAACAATTATATAGGCTTCCAAAACTGTCCATCTGATTGGCTGAGACAAAACATCTCCGCTGATCAGATAGGTAGCCTCCAAATTTGAAGCTAAATCTTAGGTAGCCTCCAAATTTGGAGCTAAATCTTAGATAGACTGGTTAACAGGGTCAGAGGTGACCTCCAAGAAACAGATTCCCATAAAGCGGGTAAGAATAATGAGTAGGCTTGCCTCATCTTTGTAAGATGACCTTTGAAAACATCGTGAAAAGTCATAATGCAGGAGTATTTAACCCTTTCCCAAACAACTAACATTTGGACTAGACCAAGTTGAAAGCATTTGCAGACGACAATAATTATTCAACTCTTGCTGAAAAGATGATTTCTGTCCATGATAGGGTAGATGCCACAATGTTTTCAAAAGGCTACTATTCCAGACCCGTAAAATCCAGGGATTGTTTGGGAAAGGGTTAATAATGTGCTAATTCTCTCTTGGCAACAGGGAGGACATGGCTGTTAATCATCCTGTTATTATTTGACCTGATTATAATGACTCTGCTTGACAAATCCTACCTGGTTTATTGGGTAACAGAGCAAGCAGACCAAGCTCCAGCAGCAGAGGTGAGCAGTTTAGTCCAATCTTTTTCAGGCTATTAGAGGTCCTAATACATGAAAGACTAATTCTGAAGCACTGAGTAACCCCTTCAATTCCTTGGCAAGAAAACTGGCATTTTTGAGTCACAATAAGTGATGAATAACTGATAAGATGGCAATTTACGCTCATTTCAACCTTATTTCAGGCAAATCATTGTAACAACTCACTTACTTATGTCTTTATTTTAACCTGAATAAGGCTTGAGCTCTGAATTGTCTTTCTCAGTTCTGGAGGGTTATACACGTACCATGAAAAACCCAACACCCTGAAATGTTCCGCGTTACAAAATCACTCACCTGAGCAATGACCAACGAAGAATCCAAGCAGCCACTGCTTGTTACCAACAATTTCTCCTTTTCTCACAATATTTTCAAAGGCCTTATACATTGGAGTCACTAAACCAACAGTCCATGGTCGTGAGGTAGAGCGTCGGCCTCATAACCTAAGGGTCCTGAGTTCGATACCCAGGAGCGGGTGTCAACTTTGGGATTTTTCATTGACCCACACATTCAGCGCGAGTACTGGTGTAGTTCCCAGAAAGCAGAATTGAGAGACATTAGTATAATCGATGTAGAATAAATATGTTTAAACTAAACTAAACCAACAGATTGTTTTGTATAAAACATTTAGGGTTAACAATTTAACATAGTACTTGGTCATTAGGCTAATTAGGAGCCAATATTCTAGTCCTGATTTAGCACTGATAATACAGTGACAATAGATTTTCAGAACAGGAGCATTACAACATTCTACACCACTTCGCTAATTGACAGTAATTCAATGCTAATTTCATTGATTTCTAATGTTAATCAATGAGTTTATCTATCTTACAGATCATGAGTTCATACAATACTTTTAAGTAGTTGTATTCCTGCCCAGATAGCTCAATAGTTTGTGTATCTTGACTCATAACCTAGTGGTTGTGGAATTGATACCCTGTTAAGGCAAACTTGAGAAAGTTGTGACAGCACTGGTGTGAGAAAGCCAGAAAACACATAGGCAGGTGCACTGACCACCAATATATGATTTACAGCCTTGTTAACCTCCAAAACAGAAAAAAAAAACCCATTATCATTAATGAGAAACGGTTATTTACTTTTAGGCCCAATTATTATTTTATTGAGCATTCCCAAGTTAAAATGATCCTGGGACTGAGGCTTTAAAATTAAAAGCACATATGGGAAATGACAATGATGGTAACCAGCATTTTTTCCTTTTCCCATCGATGTTTTCTACCCTTTCAAATAGAAACTTGACTTACGCTACACTAAATTTACCCTCTGCAATTGCTGAAATACACTAATCTAAAATTTAGTTGTTGCACTAATCTAAAATTTAGTTGTCTACTAAAGAATCAAATCAATGGATTTGACTCAAGTTGCTTTTGCAGCCAATGTAGATCAAGATCAGGCTGCAAAGAACATGCATTATGATCCTAGACCTAAACTGTCCACTACTTTGTTACATATTCTGGTCACAATAAGTTTTAACCCTTTCCCAAACGACAAATTTTGGACTCTTCCAAACCAAAAGAGTTTGTAGACGACAATTTTAGATTTTGAAAAAAAAAAGCCGGAGAGTTCTCAAAAAGGATAGAAAACACTGTGGGAAAAGGAGAAATTGCTCGTTATGAGCTATTTCTCCTTTTCCCACAGTGTTTTCAAAATACTTTTACTGCAGACACGTAAAAACCAGGGTTTGTTTGGGAAAGGGTTAATATCTTTAAGCAATAATTCAACTATTTTTCCACATTAAAAAGTTCCATTTCATTTGTTCCACCCTAGCACCCATGAAGGGTCAAAAGTTACATCTGTGAATCTCTCTAAGAGCAGTGGGGATGCCTAAAAGGTGGGTATTTAGAATTTTTACATCTCACCAAATTAAAAATAAATATATCACTGAAATTCGCATGAAAAAATAATACAAATCATCAATAATTAAGATTCATTAAATTACAAAAAAAATTTTTTTTGATGTATTCCCTTAAAAGGCTACGTAGCCTCTTAAGCTATTTTTAGATTTCCCGCCAAAAATCAGTAAAGCATTGTGGGAATGTCAAGTGACTGGCACGTGACTCATAACGCTTAAATTCCCTATCATAACAAACATGTGATAATTATTTTCCATAATGTCTTCTTCGGACGCCATGTTTGAAGCTTCTTCTGTGCATTCCTGTGAGTAAATGAGCGAATTGATCATCTAAAAATAGAATGTGTCTCCCGTTGATGTCAACCTGGGCCGTAATGAATCTCTAATTTCTCGTGTTGTTGGACGGTTTTCGATTACTGGGGTTTTATGAATGAAAATTAAAGGGCTTTGGGAGTATAAGGATGATTTTTTTTGCACTTTTGTAAAATTTTCGTCCCAAAATCTGAAGGGCCACCTTTAACCCCTTACCATACAATCACAACTTTAAAAGACCCTGAGGAAAAAAAAAAATCTAAAACATTGAGGGGAAAAGGAGAAAATGCTGTTAACCATCATTTTCTCCTTTTCCCACAATGTTTTCTATCCTATCAGAGAAATGAAGCATTTTTGTAGCAGAATTGAATATGTGGTTTGCACTTTGCGGCTATTTCAAATTTGGACAAGTCCACTAAGTTTCGTCATGTGATAGACTGTTATTAATTAGTTGACAGTGCTACAAATGCAGATGATTTTGTTCCACAATGATGCCCTTTTTATATGATTAGTCAACATTAAAAACTTGTGTTCTGAATATAAAATAAATAAATGGTTTTCTTTATTCATATTTTTGTGAAAACATGTGTAGGTCTGGCAACAAAGTCAACTTCAGTCTCCAATATCCTTCGTTTAAGTATTATGATCCCTTAACTCATTGGTAAATATTGTGTGACATTAACCTTTTCGTAAAAGCTATTCAACAAATCTCAGCAGCTTCTGTCTTTTAATATGAGAATTAGGGGACCCCAAATCTGGGCCAATGGAATGTTGACAAATTTTTAAAGTTTCCCAAGCAATCCCTAGGTTTTACAACCCTGAGATAGAAGCCTTTTGAAAACATTATGGGAAGAGGAGAAAATGCTGGTAACCAGCATTTTCTCCTTTTCCCACAATGTGTTCTACCTTGCTGAAAAAAAAAGTCAATTTTTGAGTTACGTTTTTTTTGTCGTCTGCAAGTGCTTTCAATTTGGATCAGTCTAATTTTTTGTCGTTTGGTAAAGAGTTAACCAATTTCAAGTGACTGTACAGCCTTTTTTAAATTGCTGGTCTCCTTCATGATGCTTTCAAAAGAGTTCATCTCCTGGGTTGTTAAACCTTGAGACTGTGTGCTAAAAGATTAAAACATCTCATAAACCCAACACTGAACAGTAATTATATTCCTAGAAAAACGATACAAATGATTTCAGCAAGAAGCTTGTCTTAGATCAGAATATTTCAGAAAAGTATGCATGTTAATCAAAGATCAGTTTGCCCATTCTAGGATGTAGTTATATCTTGATCTTCACTTACTGTAAAGTCAACTGAAGTTGTGAAATGGGTTTATAGGGTTTACCAAAATTTTCTGATTCTAAAAATAAAACCAAATTTATTACGCCAATCTGTTTGGGATTTAAGACGTAACAGTTTTGGTTTTCCTAATCGGCATTCGGGGCCAATTGTGGGCCTTACAGGATATTTTTTCCACTTCCGTCACTTGAAAATCCAAATAGATTTATTTACCATGCTTTGTAATTTTTGCTCAAGTTTTTCTGTGAAATCTATTTTTAGCTTGCGACGAGACTGGGTTTCCCCCATTTAACGTCACACAGAATCTGCAATACAGCATGTACATACCAGTAAGTGTTTCTGCTAATTTTAGGGTTGTGTATCTTGCATCAAATCTGTAGTTACAACTATTTTGGATATTTTTAGAAATGTCAGAAATCCCAGTTTCAATCCAGATCATTTTTATCTGATCAAAAAATAATGCACAGACAAAAGCACAATACTGTCAGTTTAACTCATTATCAAACAACAAAATTTTAGGCCTGTCCAAATAGAAAGCACTTGCAGACAACAAAATAAACGTGACTGAATATATGAAATTTGTATCGTGAAGGGTAGAAAACATTGTGGGAAAAGGAGAAAATGCTGGTTACCAGCATTTTTCCTTTTCCCACAATGTTTTCAAAAGGCTTCTTTCTCAGGGTCGTCAAAAGTAGGGATTGTGTGGTAATGGGTTAAAGTTTGCAAACAATGATGCACAATTTTCCCCATTTGATGAATACATTTACGTATTCCCTTTTCCCCAATTTCAAAAGCCCTAGGCCCCTAGAGAAAGAAGGATGGTAAATCTATGCAGACTGGAGTCTGAGCCTGACTTATGTTGACCCTAACCATACAATACAATGCCAACCCTGACAAAGAGAGCAATAATTATTGAAAAGATTTAACATTATTTCAGACATTTAAAAGCGCCAACTCAGAATTTAATTTGATGTCCAAGGTTTCATCAAAACTTACCCTGGGCTCTGAAGTGTCTTGGCCAAGGGCACTCCCTTAACCCTTTCCCGAACAATCCCTGGTTTTCACAAGCCTGAGATGGAAGCCTTCTGAAAACATTGTGGGAAAAGGAGAAATGCTGGTAACCAGCATTTTCTCCTTATCCTTCAATGTTTTCTACCCTGCTGGAAACAAATTTAAATTTTTGAGGAATGTTTATTATGTCGTCTGCATGTCCTTTTGATTTGCACAAACTAAAATTTTGTCATTTTGTAATGAGTTAAGGGAACACCATAGAAATTTTTTGCAATTTATTGATTCTTAATTATTGATGATTTGTATTTTTTTTTTTCATATTAATTTCTGTGATACATATATTTTTCAATTTGGTGAGATGTTAAAAATTTAAATACTCACCTTTAAAACGTTTTCAATAAAATCAGCCTTGACTCAGATTAAATGCAAATATCTAAAGGATAGATTCTGCAGGCAAGACATAATTTTGGAAGACAATCCTTGATTCCTTGAGGAGACAGATATTGATCGGGTTTCTCTCTGTAATTACATGGTACACTTTCAGTGCAGCTTCAACAATACTGTCTGCAGAGCTCCAGAGAGACGGAGTCATTTTGATCTCAAAATTGCAAATATCGGTCATTGTTCACTAAACCCTATGTTATGGGTACTCATTAGAATCGTCTCATTGAGACGATTCTAATGAGTACCCATAACATAGGGTTTGGAAGAGAAATAATGAATTTAGAATTCCATCATTTCCTCTGATCTGGAGCTCTGCTGTCTGATATATTTAACCCTAAGAGCACCGACGACACCCAATAGCATTGCCTGCGCATGTCAAATTCATCAAAGATTGACCTGTCTGTTATGATGCATCAGTATACTGTACAGTGTTCCCACTCATGCAAATTATTGTGTAAATCACGTAAAAGAATTGAATTTCATGTAATAAATATTTGTTGCATGCGAGACCTCACATAAGAAAATTCACAGACAAATAGGTCATAATTCGCTTATCTTATGCAAACTGACAAATTTTGAAGTTATTTTTATCCTTATTAACAAATTTATGTCATATCATGCAGAAATACCTATCCAGAAATTAGCAGACATGAAAAATTGATCCATGCAAAAATCGTGGAAACCAATGACACAACAGAATGTGCCTTGGATATTGTCCGATCAGAGTCACTTCAGACTGTCTTTTTAGCTATTTGAATTATTTTAAGCAGTAATTTACATAAACATCTTTATATAACAGGCAGTTATGCAGCAAATGATCAACATGGATTGCTTTACCTATAGTTGTAATTTGTGAACCATTACAGGGATCAAGCTAGCCCAGAAATTTAGGGAGAAGTGAATTCTTCCTCCTGAGAACTTAGGGAGAAGTTTTGTGAAGCAAGGGAGAAGTTTTTTCGCTAACCTAAATTCCTTGTTGGCGAAAAAAATTTAGCCCGGCTCAAACTGAAAACAGTTTGTCTTCCAAGGAGTAGACAAGAAGAACATGTAAATAACTATCATTTTCTTATTTTTCCACAATGTTTTCAAAGACCTTCTCCTCTTAATGCTTAAAATTGTGACTGTGTGTTAATGGGAAAATGAAATCCACGCGTATCTTGGGACATTTTTCTTAAAAACATGCTGCAGGTACTCATTTAACTCTTTACCGCACGACAAAATTTTAGACTGGTTCAAATTGAGAGCATTTGCAGACAACAAAATAAAGGTGACTCAAAAATTGAAATTTGTTCTTGGAAGAGTAGAAAACACTGGGAAAAGGAGAAAATGCTGGTTACCAGCATTTTCTCCTTTTCCTACAGTGTTTCCAAAAGGCTTCTTTCTCAGGGGCGTCAAAAGTAGGGATTGTGTGGTAATGGGTTAAATAGCTTTAGGCTGTTACAATTAGTGCCCGCACCATCAATTTCTATGGAAAAATTATAAAAAAATTCTCCAAGTTTTGTTTTTTTTAAATGGAGCTCTTATCTTTCACAATGGTTTACCTAGTTGATTTTCTACCATTCTATTACTCCTTTCATTCTAAAGAAAGACAAAGGCTGATTTATTTTTTTATTTTCCAACATAGCATAATCTTCTTTTTTGGTTGCTGTTATGCTAGATTGGTCTTGGTTTCATTGTACCAGCAGTTAACAAACAAACGACAGGAAAAACGTTACCAGTCGTCAATTTAAGACACCCAAAATCAAAGTTAACCCAGCACTTTAATTAACACATATTTGTTAACGTTAGCTTAGTGTAAAATTTGAACTCTCACAATAAAAAGTAGCAAATAAAAAGTAGTATAAACTAGAGCAGTCACTGATTGTGACTGAATACTCCCACCAGCGCTCTGAAAGAAATAACTGTCAAGTTCAAGGAGAGATAATTCCACAATCAGGAAGAGTTGACACTTGAAAATTACATCTTGCAAATCTTCAATACATGTTCAGTATATGTGCAAAGTTTCAATACAAATGAAGGAAAACTGTAGGAGGAGTTTGCCACACAAAATTACTAGTATTTTGTAGACAGACAGATGGACACTGGACAGACAGGCCGATTCCAGTTAACTGTCTGATCAAATGAATAAGGTACCACAAGTTTCAACTGAAAGCTTTTTTTCACGTTACTGATCTCATACATCCATTCGTAATATTTGGCACACTTTCCCATTTTAAACTCTTTACCACACCATCCCGACTTTTAACAAACGTGAGAAAGAAGCCTATTGAAAACATTATTGGGAAAGGAGAAAATACTCATAACCAGCCTTTTCTCCTTTTTCAAAATGTTTCTTACCCTTCCCAAACCCAATTTCAATTTTTGAGTCACAATTGTTTTGTCATCTGCAACTGTTTTCAATTTGGACATGTCTACAATTTTGTCCTTTGGTAAAGCGAAATAATTCCAAATTGGACAAATGGAATGCTCCTAACCAGTAGCAAATAATGGTCATTTTGGTTGCATTAAGAAACTTTGATGAATCAGAAATAGATCGCCTAAGTCCATGAGTAATAAAGACATCTTTCATTAACCATGAAGACCAGTGACCGGTTTGAAAACACCTGAGAGTTTGATTGAAAACCCTTGTCTTCATTAAGCCATTATCGAATATCTTTTATCACACACATTTGCAAGCAGACAGAATTTATAATCAGTAAAAGTGACTCTACTCACTCTTCTTCAAAAATCTGTATTTCAATCATAAATTTTCATAAATTTGAGGCTGAATAAATCGATTTCTTTTTCCATTCTTATGTCAAAGGTCATGAAGCAGAAGATCGGAAGTTTTCATTGGATTAATAAGCTGGTTCCGCTTTCTAGTCATGTGAGTGTTACAATTTGGGAGCCAGTTTTCAAAATCAAAGTACCTTCAAAATGTGGTCGCGTTTTACGATGAGCAGATAGGCCTATATGTCCTATTACATATTCGAATATGGATTGCCAAATGTTCATTAAGATCTGACGACTTTCAAAGTCCTCTAATAACTGCCATGCACAGAAATTGGACAGCCCTTCTGGCTCATTTGGCGCCTCCCCACACAGCGAATGAAGCATGACACAAGAGGAATAATCGAATTTCTATTCAGCGAAAAAACTAAATACGAGTTGTCTTTCTTTAGTATTGTAAAAAAAATCTCTTATTGCTTAGTACTTACAACTTTCCTTTGTAAACAGGTTTTTAGCAACCAAAGAAGTCAAATGGGAATGTTGTCGACTACTTTTATGCAACCCTTTACCTTACAACCCCAAGGTTTAAATGAGCTTTGTGAAAAGGCCTTGTGCTAACAATGTGGGAAAAGGAAAAAAGCCGGTTTCCAAATTGATTTCTCCTTTTTTCCTCCATCTTTCGCAGTAACCATCATCTTTAAAGACTATGAAGTTGAATTATTGTCTGAAAATTTTCTCAAGTCTAGAATATACAAGTCTTCTGTTGTTTGGTTAACCCGTTTCCAAACAGCAAAATTTTGAGACCTATCCAAATTGAAAGCATTTGCAGGTGGCAATTTCAAAGTGGCTCAAATGGTGCAATTTTGCTTTGTAAGGTTACCAGCATTTTCTCATTTTCCCACAATGTTTTCAATGGCTTCTTCCTCAGGGGAGTTAAAAGTTGTCATTGTGTGGCAAAAGGTTAAGAATTGGGGATGTTGGCGGGAAAGACAGAGAGAGTGCCTGATCAGTCTACACATGTATACGTGCAGTCTAATCCTTGTCTTCTCACATCTACGTTCATACAATCCCCATAATGACAAAATTAGTAAACGACATCCAATGCCGTGATGGTGAAACAACCTTAGGTTAAAAAAAAAAAACCTCGCATATCTCAACCACAAGTCTAAACTGCATAATTTGTATCTTGATTCATAATAGACAAAAAAAAAATGCTCGAAATATGATAGCGAGGCTGTCGGGCTGTTATTCGCGAATTAGCCTTTAGGCTGACCTTTTACAGTGTAGATCAAAGTCAGACGGCACAGAACGTGCAGTCTGATCTTGAATCTTCACTGTCTGATAAGCAGATATTTTTCTCCGTCAAAATAAGTCCGAGGTAGCACTATTCGGGTTTTAACTACAAGTCTGAAAGTTTACTTAAACTTCTTTCGCCGGATAAGGGTTAAATGATACATGTACATGTATTTAAAACTGATTAACCCTTAACCCCTCTAAAAAAGTTAAGCTTTCAGGCGCGCTATCAAGAATCCAAATATTACAATTTCAAAGTCATTTTTTTTTTGTAAAAAAGTAACCCCTTAACGCTTTCCCAAACAAGCCCTGGTTTTTACGTGTCTGCAGTAAAAGTCTTTTGAAAACACTGTGGGAAAAGGAGAAATTGCTCGTAACGAGCAATTTCTCCTTTTCCCACAGTGTTTTCTACCCTTTTTGAAAACTCTCTACCATTTTCTCAACATCTAACATTGTCCTCTGCAAACTCTTTTAATTTGGAAGAGTCCAAAATTTGTCGTTTGGGAAAGGGTTAACGGACAGAGTAGATTCAAGATCAGACTGCACGTTTTGCGCAGTCTGATCTTGATCAACACTATCAGCATTAAGTACTTGAGTCCCGCATAGCAGTCAAAGGGTTAATCACCTTAAAATATCGCTCTGTACAGACGGAGCTTGATCTACACTGTATGCAAAAGGTCTTTGAGTCGCAAAGGTTTAAAACGTTTCAAAGGCCTCAACTAACTCTTATTTCAGTCATTTCTTGACGAAACGCCCACTCATTATGCATCATTATGTTTTCTACTCTATCAAAGAAAACTTACACCATTTGAGCCACACTGAACTTGTCGTTTGCAAATACTTTCAGTTTGGATGAACGAAACCCCCACTCATTATGCAACATTATGTTTTCTACTCTATCAAAGAAAACTTACAACATTTGAGCCACACTGAAATTGTCGTCTGCAAATGCTTTCAATTTGGACGAACCTAAAATTTCGTTGTTTAGTAATGAGTTAACCCTATGTTTGACTTGCATCTCGGATCAATATCATAAGACGGTTAAGATTAAATGTTAGATTACACATTGCACATTATACATTGCACGTAGTGTGAATTTAATTTGAATATAAACTTTTACAAAAGCAATTAAAATTGCCCATGCATAAAGACGTTAACTCTGAACACCTCACGTCATTTTTTTGGGGTACTTTTTCAAATTCAAAGCATTTGCAGACATTGAGGGAAAATGAGAAAAAGATAGTATCAGCATTTTCTCCTTTTTCTTTCACACAATGATTTCGAAATCTTGTACCTGGGAGCAAATTAACCCTTTACCACACAATGAAATTTTGGACCGGACCAAATTGAGAACATATGCTACTGACAGTTTCAATCAGGCTCATATGATATGATTTTACTTTAACATGGTAGAAAACACAGTGTGAAAAGTAGAAAATGCTGGTAACCAGCATTTTCTCCTTTTCTCACAATGTTTTCAAAAGCATTCTCTTTCATGGGTTTTAATAGTCGTTATTTTGTGGTAAAGGGTTAAATGCATCTCAAGTGATGATTTCTGCCCTTGATATGGGTACAAAATATTGTGGGAGCAGGAGAAAATGCTGGTTACTATAAAATACATGTATTTACAAACTTTCAACAGTAAATTTGTGTTTTAAACAGTAAATTTGTGTTATAAACAGTAAATGTGTGTTATAAGAGATATGCAGTGCGAAACAACCATTTAATACATAATTCAATGTTTTACTGATTCTCAACAAGACTGTATCTAAAAACATTGTGGGAAAAGGAGAAAATGCTGGTAACCAGCATTTTCTCTTTTTCCCAAAATGTCTTTTTTTTAATTCTATCAAAGACAACCCTAGTCGATTTTATCAGAATTAAACCATGTCTTCCGCAAGAGTATTCGATTTCGGACAAGTCTAACATTCGGATTGTGTGGTAAAGAGTTACACAGCAAATCATTGGCCCATGAATTGACAGGGACTTCCCCAGTTTCGAAACGCACAAATCTCATTCGATGACAGTAAAGAGGAAACTTAATCTTTCTCGAGACAATCCCGGATTTTAACGAACTAGAGGGTAAACGGTTTCGAAAAAAAGGAGAAAAAGCTGGTCACCAGCATTTTCTCCTTTTTCCCACAATGTTTTTTTTTTACCAGGTCAATTTAAAGTTCTCATAACGTAAGCAAAATTCGATATATATCGTATGCAAATATTTAGCACATGTAGTGTAAAAATCTAAAACTGTAATTTTTTAAAAAAGGTTAACGGAAGCCCTAGGTAAACAACTTTGAAACAAACCCAATCTTTCACTCGTTTATTATTCATCCCCCCCTTTCCGAAGTAGAGGAGAAATAGTTCTTGCGTTGTCCGTACGTAGGCCCGTCCGTTCATCTGTCCGTCCGGACATACATGTATAACTTCTAAAGCCCTTGGCAAACATTTATGACACTTCACGCATGTATTCCCTATGATGGTACACCTATCCATACCTCCATGGAGTCTGTTTTACCAGTACCAAGCACAATTTTCTTTCTGAGTCAGTGGCTGCTTTCCCACATAACCATCGTCGAAGCAATAGTCAGTGGTGAGAGAAGAATGAATCCTGTGTCAATGACTATCATCTGAGTCCTCGGTCCCGAAACCGAGCCAGGAATCGAACCCACCACCCCTTGTTCTCATGTCCTGTAAGCTACCGACTTGACCTACCGGGGCTCGGTAGTCAGCGGTGAGAGAGGAATGAATCCTGTCGCAATGACTATCATAAGTCCATGAAAAGAAACTGGCCGAACCCACCACCCCTTGTTTGCATGTCCTGTAACCTACCGACTTGAGAGAGGAATGAATCCTGTTGCAATGACTATATCATCAGTCCATAGAAAGAAATTGGCCGAGCCTGGAATCGAACCCACCGCTCCATGTTCTCATGTCCTGCGATACCGAGTTGATACACCTGGGCTTGGCCGATTTATTGAAACACGAATTAGTATAGTAAATCACAAAATCGTTAAGTAATTTTGAAGTTTGAAATATCACTGCTGATTTTACCCTATAAAAATATAACTCTATAACTTAACTCTTTATCTAAGTACAAAATTGAGACTGGTCCAAATCGAAAGCACTTGCAGACAACAAAATAAACGTAACTCAAAAACAGAAATTTTTATATTAATTATCCGGCAGTGTAGAAAACATTGCGCGGCAAGAAGAAAATGCTGGTTATCAGCATTTTCTCCTTTCCCCCCAGTGTTTTCAGAAGGCTTCTATCTCGGTTGTAAAAACCAGGGATTGCTCGGTAAAGCTAAAAAAACTAAACGACAATTTTTTTAAGTCGATACTAAAAACCTCAAACTTGCTATTTCAAGTTACCTTTCAGGAAAAAATAATAATCTTACCGGACAGAGTAGATCCAAGATCAGACTGTTTGTTCAGTGCAGTCTGATCTTGATCTACACTGTCAGCAAAAGGGTTAGTGGGTTGCCCTCAGGAGTCCAAGGGGTACACTCTTGAACAATCGCCTGGACGAATATTTACGGTACATGTACTGACATACTGTCTCATTTGAAAACTTCAAGTTTCGACTTTTTCAACAGTGCTTTCAAAAGAAATCTATCCGCTGTTTTAAAAGAGGTTCAGAGTCCTTCGCTGCTAAAGAACAGGCCTCGTAACCTTGAGGTTACAGGTTCCAGCCTCACCGGAAGCACTGTTTTTGTTGTTGTTGTTGGAGTGTTCTTGGGCAAAACAGCCTAGTACTCGTGAAACCTCAGTGATAAAAATATAATGAATGTGCAAGCTGTTACTTTAACCTATCTGACTTGAAATATTTTAACAAGAGGGCCAAGATGGCCCTGGATCGCTCACCTGAATTTTTGAGAGGACCATAGCCATTTTTTTAGGTATTGAAACACTGGAAACAAATCATTATTTTGCCAAGCAATTTTCAAAAGGTCACATGTAAAAGTCCTTTCAAAATCTGACCAGCAGTTTCAGAAAAGAAGAATTTTTAGGAGTTTCTTAATTTCCGTACAGTGCAAGTAGCCCCCATTCACCAGAGCATGTTTCTAGACCTATCAAATTTTCGCGAACACTTTTTGAAAAGGGTCATTCAAGGAACATTTCTGTGCAATTATTTTAAAATCTGCCGTTTCAGAGAAGAATTTTTAAGAATTTCTTCATGTCCGTATAGTGCAAGTAGCCCCAATTCACCAGAGCCATGTTTCATGACGGATCAAAATTTCGCGAAAACATTTTGCAAAGGGTCACCCAAGGAAAATTGCTGTGAAATTATTTTAAAATCTGACTACAGGTTTCAAAAAAGAAGACGTTTAAAGAATTTCTTAGAAAATTACATTTGGTTGCCATGGCAACCAGAGTTTTTGACGGAATCAAATTCTGTGAACAAATTTTAGAGAGGACCTCCCAAGGAACATTCTAGCCAAGTTTGGTCCAAATTGGCCCAGCGGTTTGGGAGGAGTCGATGTTTAAAGAATTAATGACGACGCACGACGGACACCGGGTGACCCTTAAAGCTCCTCTTGAGCACTTTGTGCTCAGGTAAGCTAAAAAATCTGTTTAACCCTTTACCACACAATGCCGACTCTTGACGCTCCTGGATTAGGATCCTTCTGAAAAAAAATACGAGAAAAGAAGCAAATGCTTGTAACCAGCATTTTCTCCATTTCCCACAATGTTTTCTACTCTAACAACAAACAAGAGAACCATGATGGCCATGTATCGCTTCACTGGCTAATTCGTAAAAACACTACTACAAGCCAAACAATACATTATTTGGTCAACTGGTTTCAAATTTGAGGACATACAGTTTTTTTCCTTAAAATCCAACGAGAAAGTTGTGACCCCTGGGCAAACCCAATTTTGACCGCAAAGCTATAACTACTTGAATCCTGGTGGAGGTCCACAAGATAAAGCTCCATACCAAATAATACATGTCTAGAATGTGTGGTTATAAACAAGAAGATTGTCAAAGTTTTCTCAAGAAAAAGTCCTGTAAAACACAAAACCCATGAGACAGGGCTAAATTTAGTGGTTAGTAACAAAATGACTTAGAAAGTTTTCACCATAAAAGCCCATGTAAAACTTGTGGCTATAATTTGGGTCCTCCTGGTAGAGGTCCACAAGATAAAACTACAAGCAAAATTTGGTAGCCCTAGGCCTTATGTTAGGTACAAGTCGATTTAAAAAAAAATCCCAATATGGGCCCCATGTAAAACTTGTGACACCCCCACCCCCACGCCAAATTTAATCCCAGGGCTACAATTTGGTCATCTTTGGTAGACAACCACTTGATAAAGCTAGATGCGAAATTGAGTAGCCATAGGCCTTATGGCTTGGTACGAGAAGATTTTTTTTAAAGTTTTCCCTATATAAACCCATATAAAAAACTTGTGACCCCCGGGGCCGGGCCAAATTTTACCCCTGGGCTATCATTTGGGCACTCTGGGTAGAGGTCTACTAGATAAAGCTACATGCCAGATTTGGTAGCCCTAGGCCCTATGGCTAGGTACCAGAAGGATTTTAAAGTTTTCAATATATCAGCGCATATAAAACTTGTGACTCCCGGGGCGGGGTCAATTTTGATCCCAGGGCTATTATTTGAAGGAACTTGGTAGAGGTTCACTAGATAAAGCTACATACCAAATCTGGTAGCCCTAGGCCTTATGGTTTCAGAGAAGATCTTTTTAAAAAAATCAATACTTTTCAGTTTTGTTGCCATGGCAACCAGAGTTTTTGAAGGAATAAAATTCTTTCAAGAAATTTTAACGGTGACCATGGCAGGATCATTTCTGTGGAGTTTCATCAAAATTGGATAGGTGGTTTCGGAGATGTTTGAAATAAAAGTTAACGCACGGACAGACGGACGGACGCACTACGGACACCGGGCCATGACATAAGCCCGCTAGCCTTTAGCCAGTGGAGCTAAAAGTTACACCATTTGAGCCACACTGAAATTGTCTGCAAATGCTTTCAATTTGGACAAGGCTAAGATTTTGTCATCAGTTAAAAGGTTAAAACACCTTTCAATGAATCATTAGTTGTCACTCAATCTGCAAACTACAAGTATTATGAGCCATGCTCTGGCAAAAGATTGCCTAACACATATCTGTGCTGCATGATATACCATGTAATTCATCTCAGTATCATACATACCTAGAAGCCCCTTATTTCCATGTGAAGCAGCTACGCATCAAAATGTGATAGGTCATACGATGAGAAACATTCTGTGAAAGTTGTATCCATATCCGCCAAGAATTATGGGCGGAGTTGCGTTCACACGAAATGGACGTACGTACCAACGGAGGAGGGGACGTAAGTACGGGCGTCTAGACAGGCGGAGAAGATGACACCAATATCACCATTATCTCCCGCTAGATGGCATTCTATAAATACTCATCTATCTGATATGGGCATCCTGGGTACAGAACCGAACCACTCTCCTACGCGACAACCGTTACTTTGAATTTAAAACTGAAATAAAGGTTTACTCAATAAAAAGCTACCTCGTGTAATTCACTCAGCTATGATCAGCAGTATAGAGAAAATCTTGAGCTAAAGCAGGTCTCATTTCTCCTCAAACGTATTGATCAAAGCTTTTTTCTACATTGCTACTTTATAGAGCGTAATATTACAGTCAGCCCGCTTTCGGGGCTAGTGATGTGTCATATAAGACAGTCGAATCTTCGAAGAATATGACATGCGCAGACAACACCAATATTACCCCTCACAACGTACGTCAGTGTGACGTCACAGGTAGTGACATCGGACCCTTGTTATAAAGTCATTGTACGTGTTTGGTAAGACTGTTTTTTTTTTTGTAATCGTTCCTTTAAATGATCTGAAAAAGTCTTTAGACCTCCAAAGCGTACAATGCCTAGGGATTTTGTTTTTTTTTTTCAAAGCTTTTGTTAACCACTTATAATAATAGAATAGACTTCGACCAACTACTAAAACCCATTACTTTTTGATATTTGGTCAAAGTGTTTGTGCATATAGACATCTGCTTCCTGTCTAAAACATCAGAATATAAATGTATTCATCTAATGTCTTTGATAAATACATGAGGGTCTCTGAAGTCCGTTTGTATCCACCTAAGCTGGCCTCATTCTATCTTCATATCGTACTTACTTTTCAATATGGCGGACATAAGTTATGAAAATGCCCAGGTCCGATATCACTTCCTGTGACGTAGGTTGTTACCCTTGAATATACGACATATCCGACGGAGTATGAAAAGGGACATACATGTACTTGGGAAACAATACCCTTTTATTTCTGTTTTTGAAAATATCTTTATCTTCCCCAACTCTGAACATTTAGCAATGTATATAAAATATTAGTTGGAAAAATGTGAGGGACAGAGTTCAACAAGGATAAAGAATAGGCGGGATGGGGTGGGTATGGAAACGTTAGATAAGTCTATGTGACCACGAAAGATCATTCGGCAAACCCTTTAAACCTTAGACTGCAAAGTGAAGACTCACTGACCTTTTGCGGACAGTGTAGATTAAAATCAGACCCCACAAAAAATGCAGTCTGATAACTGACGAATACTGTCCGATAAGGGCATAACGTCTGTTTACTTCTAAAACCTCGTAACTACAGCGTGAAACAAGCTGTAGTTACGAGGTTTTGGAAATAAACCGACGATGAAATCATTTCCCCCCCGAGAAAATTTCTTTGAAAATAGCAAATTTGCGGGTCTCTGCTATTGGCTAAACCCATTACTCCATAAATACTCATTTTGACGTATCAACAACAGACAGCTTTTGAAAACATTTTGGGAAAAGGAGAAATTGCTCGTGACGAGCAATTTCTCCTTTTCCCACAATGTTTTCCACTCAATCAGACATTTGTATCCTCATTTTTCCATATTTTTGACATCATATCTTTATTTACTGCTGAAATGGAAGAGCCTCAAATTGGCATATCAGGTAAAGGGTTTTAAAAAAGTTTCATTTCACTTATCTAACATGATACGTGTTAACATTTAAGCTACCAAACCCGACTCTTGGACATTTAGCGGATAGCCAAAATCAAGATTGGACCTCACAGAACGTGCAATCTGGTCTTGGATCTACACTGTCAGATACGGAAATAACGTTTACTCCAAAAATACCTTTCAAACAGCAATATATAAGATTTTACTTTTGACCTGAAAGTTTAAGTTCACTTATTTCATTTTAGCAGGTTAAAGGTTAAAATTCGTTGATTAACTCTTTACCAAATAATCCCCGGTGTTTACGACACTCAAAGAAAAGATGGTTAAAGGAGAAAATACTGTAACCAGCATTTTCTCCTTTCCCAAAAATGTTTTCTATCCTGCTGGAAACAAATTTAAATTTCTGGGTTACATTGAATTCGCCGTCTGCAAGTGCTTTCAATTTGGACATGTCTAAAGTTTTGTCGTTTGGTAAAAGGTTAAATCCCTCGGCGTATGACAATGGACGACACGTACCCGCACGGTACATAACAAAGTCCGCTTTATCGTACTTATCATAGGACTCGAGATAAAAATGCGAGTCACAATTTTTATCGAAATATACATTTCCGTTGACAAACAGTTTATTAAGTCATTGCTTAAGTCATTGTTTTGTGGTTTATAAATTTCGTGTGCAGATTCATAGAGGTGAATAATTTTACGAAGGTCGTTGATGTAAATTTTCATGGACGCCACCGTGTTTACAATCAACAGGTGCGTTGATATTCTTCGAAGATTCGACCTGTCTGCGTTATCTCCCGCTAGATGGCATTCTATAAATACTCATCTATCTGATATGGGCATCCTGGGTACAGAATCGAACCACTCTCCGACGCGACAACCGTTACTTTGAATTTGTAATTTAAATAAAAGGTTTACTCAATAAAACGCTTCCTCGTGCAACTCAATCAGCTATGATCAGCAGTTTAGAGAAATCTGGAGCTAAAGCAAGTCTCATTTCTCCTCAAATGTATTGATAATTTTTAGCTATTGTCAACATTGTTACTTTATATAGCGTAATATTACAGTCAGCCCGCGTTCGGGGCTAGTGATGCGTCATATAAGACAGTCGAATCTTCGAAGAATGACATGCGCAGACAATGAACCTGTCTGCTTTGACGCATCGCACCCCTCCCGTCCCCCAATTTTTTCTTTTTTTTTTTTTGGGGGGGGGGGGGTGTAGTTATGTGCGATGATAAAATAGCAGCGGAGAAAGTGGCTAATATCAATACTCTGACCTGTTTTAGCACCAGATTTCTCTAAACTATAATAATTTAGCTGATTGATCATAGCTGAATGAGCCACACCACGTAGCGTTTTATTGAGTAAGTGTTTATTTTAGCTTGAAATTAAAAGTAACCTTTGTCGCGTAGAAAAGAAGTCCAGTTATGTACCCAGACTGCCCATATTAGATAGATTAGTATTTGTAGATTGACATCTAGCTGGAGATAATGGCATTGGTGTAGCTATACGTAATCGCCGAGTTGTGACGGGTTTGAGCTATCTCTTTATCGGAAATGGCTGACAGTCGCCCATCTCGAATCAAACAAGTGTGATAGACAGAGGAAATTTCTCAACCAAGCGCCTTTTAACTGGATCAGGTTAAAAAACAAATCAAAAGACAGTGGCTCCACTGATAGTCTACCAATCATAAAGAAAATAGCGCAGGTTCCCATAGTAGATGACACAAAAATTCAGAGGGGGGGTGGGGTGGGGGTGGGGGAAAGGGGAGAAAGAATCGAAATCGGCGTTTTATGATACGGTTTTGCCAAAACAATATGTACAGTATATAAATATGTCTTTGGGGTATAATGCTAAAGCCCTCCTCCTTTGGTCTATGCATAACGCTGAAGCCATCCTTCTTTGCTCCTATAGATTCATAATGCTATCTTAACAGACCAGAAATTTCTTTATGTCTATCTGGAAATTACTTGTAGATACTTTTGTTAGTATCTAGAAAAGGGAGGTAATTACTATCTCTCTTTGTAATAAAAATAAGGTGTTTTTAGATTTATAAATGATAATTCTAGAAAAGACAAAAAGGATAAGTGGCTTGATTAAAGCAGTATAATAACACTCTTTTTTAATCTTAGCAAATTTTGTAGAATATTATTATTGTGGAAATAGCTGTTTTCTATTAGGGGTCTACTGAGGTTAAGCTACTGGCACACACGAACAACTTACATTCTGCTAAAAATAGAAAACAGTAATATAACCGACATAATGTGGCAATTCGCAAAATATGGGCTTGGTGCGATATGGCCTTCACCACGCGAAAAGGGGAATACGAACATTTGCGTAAAGTGCCGTTTCGGATCAGCATGCATAATCCGATTACCGTTTTATGTCATTTTCTGTTTTGCGCAAGTCTACCATAGCACAAAATCTAACCTAGTCGTAAAGTGCCGTCTCGGAATAGCCTGCGCGGACTGCGCAGGCTAATCCGAGACGACATTTTACGCAAATGTCCGAATGCCCCTTTTGGCGTGTTGCAAGCGATTATTTACAACTTTTCGCCCGGTATTTGATTACGTCATGCGCGCATGCGCCAGGTAGATGTTGCAAAAAGGTGAAGGTAGCCAGGTGAGATCAGTTGACAAAATATTTCACGCTCGAAAGGTCTGTGTTCTCGACAAGATAACTACAATAAATTGGTGAACGACAATGGCGGCGAAAATGGCTGTAAACATTCTTCTTTTCGCGTGTTTCATGGCCGTAGGAATAAGTAAGTACTCTCATTAACTTACTTTTGGAGTCGTAGCTTTTTCCGTAACACTTTACCACATAATCCCGATTTTTCAACACATCCGTGAAAGAAGCCTTTCGAAAACATCGTGGGAAAAGGAGAAAATGCTGGTAACCAGCATTTTCTTCTTTTCCCACAATGTTTTCTTCCCTTTCAAAAACTTTTAATTCTTTAGTCACATTCATTTTGTCGTCTGCAAACCAGTCTAACTTATTGTCGTTTGGTAAAGGCTTAAATCATTATAAAGCTAAACATACTAAGTTACATTTAAACATTTTTCACGCGTCGCAGCTTTAACTTTTTTCTGAATAGGCAAATTTTTAGACTTGTCCAATATTAAAAGCATTTCCAGACCACAATTTAGGGGTATCTGAAAAGTTGAAGTTCGTCTTTCAAAGTGTAAAAAACATGGTGGGACAAGGAGAAAATGATGTTTTCTTCCGCTGAGTCCTTAACACAGGGCATATATTTGGAAAAGGATTGAGTGAGATGTTACCGTAATATATTACTGAATTTGAAATGATATCGAAAAAGTGAAATGATCTTGAAAGCGACCTTAGATAGTAGATCCGTAATGAAAAAAAAAAAAAAAAAAACAGCTATGATTAAAAATGAGTATTATTGTACTACTTTAACCGAGCCACTGTTTGTTTTTTCCTTCTTTGAATCATCATTTATAAATCTAAAACCACTATATTCTCATTACGAAGGGAGATAGTAATTACCTCCCTTTGTCTGGAAACTAACAGTTGTTGGACTAAATACATCACGTGATGGTTCCACTGTTATGTGATGACTTGCATGGTATCACACATCACGGAGATCCATTAAGCCCCCTTTTCACAGACCATAGCTTACATATTCCATTTTTGTCATTTCAGATGCTGGGTGAGTGTCAAAGGCACGGGTATCGTATATAATAGTCTCACATATCTCTCCCTTCTTTTAAGCTTTAGATTGCAAAACGCGACTCAAGTCCCATTTTGCGGACAGTGTAGATTAAGATCACTGCACAGAACGTGCAGTCTGATCTTCGATCTACACTGTCCGGTATAGAGATATATCACCACCCCCATAGAAATAGCAAAGTTTATAGACTTTTACTGACACATTTTATATATTTACCGTTAAAGCCAAATACACAAGTGCGAACTCTGTCGACGATTAAAATATCAATTCATTAACCCTTGGGGTGCTTGGCGCTATTCACTGACGTTTTGCGGACAGTGTAGATCAAGATCAGACTGCACAGAACGTGCAGTCTGATCTTGGATCTACACTGTCCGAGGAGTTATTATTCTCAAAAGAAAACTTTAAAATATCAATATTTGGGTTTTCACTGTAGAAACAGAAAAAATTACCCTAGTTATTTAGTAGGTTAAGGGATTTTATATGCCTTACTAAACAAGCCGATAGTATAGATCAAAGATCAGACTATACGTTCTGTGCAGTCTGATCTTGAGCTATGTCGTCTGTATAAACCGTATTTTCGACTTTGCACGCCGATAGGGTTATGCTCATCGTCCATTTACGCCTCTCAGTAAGCACCCCCCCCCCCTCCCATTCCCCCGCTCCCGCTCCCGCTCCCATCAAATTACTTAAAACAAATTTCTAAATTCTATACTTGATTGAATCCTGTAAAATGAAAATTCGAAACAAATGCACAGCTGAAATTACAAACCGCATCTGGCGGTATTCGAACCCACGGCGGACAAGATTCTCGTTTTTCGAGGTGTAAAACACCAAAATCATAACCACGAAGCCAAAGAGATATCTTATCAACAGAGTGGCCAGGTATCGTATTTGAATAGGAACGAAGCGAACAATGAAGGAGTGGTCTCCCGTAACTACCCTTCGGCCGTTGTCTGCGCATGTCATATTCTTCATTGATTCGACCTGCCTGCTATGACGCATCACCCATTCCCCGATACTTGGGAAAATTAGCGCTTATATACCGAAGCTAAACCCAAGTGAGACTGTTTTAATAAATGGCCGGTCAATCGGTTACCTACTGGCTGATCATACAATTGAATAAATCGCACCAGGTAGCGTTTTACTGAGTAAAGTTTCATTTTATTTTAAAATACTAGTATTTGAAGAATGCCATCTAGCTGAAGATAATGCAATCCTTCGTCAAACAATTCCGTAATTTTATGACCCGAATAAGGGATGGCTTTATGAAAGGATTTTTTTTTGCGGAGATAAAGAAAATGACTAACCTAAAAAGAGGAAGAAGTCTCGAATTTCTTTTATATGCACTTTATCACAAGTGAATCATTTAACCCTTTCCAAAACAATCCCTGATTTTTACGACCCTGAAGGAGGAGGCTTTTGAAAACATTGTGGGAAAAGGAGAAAATGCTGGTAACCTGCATTTTCTCCTTTTCCCACAATGTTTTCTATCTTGCTGGAAACAAATTTCAATTTTTGAATTACATTTATTTTGTTGTCTGCAAGTGCTTTCAATTCGGACCAGTCTAAACTTTTGTCGTATGGGAAAGGGTTAACCCATACAGTAAAGTCATGATTAAGCAATGCTCTGAGAAAAGGGGGGCTTAATGCATCTGCAAAATGATTTAAACCCAGGTTAGACTGCGCTGTCCACGCAGGCTGACCTGGGTCGAATCCTTTTGCCATTCGGGCATTTTATACACGTTCGAGGACCATGGTTCAACCTCAGGGTTTCGTCGAGTGTGAAACCGACTGTTTTTTTTATGGACTTACGCATAAGTATGTTTGTTTATTTGGAGTTTAGGCAGCTTTCATTATTACATCAGTCATACCACGGCTACAGCTGACATATTCCTGTATTTCCTGGGTTCCACCGGTACATAACTGGGCCTCTGAAGTGTCTTTCCCAAGGACACTCAAGTGAAAACCCCAATGGAGCCGGTGAGGCTCGAACCCGGAGTCTCTAGGTCACGAGTCCTACACTTTACCATTGAGCCACACAGTTCTGATAATTTGTTTACAAAAGAGTATGACGGACAAGCCCCCTTTTGCCAGAGCATGTCTCAACCGTAATTTGTCTCGACTGAATGACAAACTGTAACTTGACAATTCATGCGTTTATAAATACGGGCGATAGAATTGCACAGTTTTTTGGCCGATTTCGTCAAAGTTTAGCAACTTCATATATGTATATCCTATTGCGCAATTTTTGGGCTGATTTCGTCTGAGTTTAGCGAACATCATAAATGTATATCTCTCTCGCCCCTTTGCTCCCTCCCTCTTTCTATTCGATCTTCTCCCCCTCCCTCTCTTTCTCTCACCCCCAAACCTCCCTTCCCCTCCTCTCTCTCTCTCTCCCTTTCTGTCCGTATTTTATCTGTCCCTCTGTCTGTCTGATTCTCTCTGTATCGCTGTCTCTGTCTGTCTGTCTGTCTCTCTCTCTGCTTCTGTTTCTCTCTCTCCAGTAATTTCTTTTTGTTTCAAAGTGTTTCTGGTCTTTCAAATACATTACTGTTCCTTACATGTATATCTGAAACACATTCATAATGTCGTCTGCAAATTTTTTTAAACTGAAAAAACTTCAAAGATATGTTTGATACAGAATTTATATCGTCGCATTACTTCAAAAACCTCGTAACTATAGCTTGTTTAAAGGTGTAGTTACGATGTTTTTGAAGTAAACCGACGCTATGAATACCTTTTACTTTAGCCATCCTCTGTGAAAAGGGGGCTTATAGCGTAAGAAAAAAAAAAGTCTTTAATATAGGGTTAATTCACGTTTTTGAGGTCGTTAACATTCGCAGAGGCTCGAAAAATGCTTTAACGCCAGAGTGCGAAGCACGAGGGTGTTTAAGTATTTTGAGGGCCTCTGCGAATGTTAACGACCGATGAAAACGTGAATTAACGCTATTATTTCATAAAGTAAAGGTATTCTAACAATAATTTGCACACATAGCAAAAATATTTCCATACAAATACAAATATGCGAATTTCAAATATACTGTACGCAAATGGTTCAAAACCGGAAGTCGGCGAATAAGTTTTTGTTACGATTAGGAAAGGGCCGTTAGTCCTGTATGCCAGTTTTGATTCTCTCGGTGTACATACACTTTTATTGATTTTTAATACACACTGGACTTACGTGGAATAAACTTGCACACATTTGGACGATTACAACTAGGATGAATGCGTAGATATGAATTTCTGTAACTGAAGGCGACAGAGGGTTCGATATACATCAAGCGAGGTGGACCGATCACGTTAAAAAGTGGGTGGGATGTAGCTGGTTTAGAGTACATTACACGGGTGAATTTTTGTTCAGATCTAGATTAAACTGAGATTCTGTGCAAGGTTTGTTTGTGGTGTACTAATATCATCAAAGACATGCCATGGAAAGGATCGAATATGGTACGAATTTCTACAGTTTGATGGTCGGAGTCTAGGGAAAATCTGACAAGGACAAACGTTGTTTACAAGGTAGGCCCGAATCGAGGATACTGATAGTACAAACCCGGGCGTTAACGGCGCGTGAATTTACTGATTAATACACGTTTTCTCCCGTTAACCGCCCGATTTTTACTCGTTAATACATGCTTAAAACGGCCCGAAAAGGCACGTTTTATGCAATAATTAATGTTATCGACCCACGTCAGCCCCGCGCAAACGGCTTGATGACTTCTACCGTATCAACACGCGAAAAGGGACATTCGGACATCTGCGTAAAGTGTCGTCTCGGATCAGCCTGCGCAGTCCGCGCAGGCTAATCCGAGACGGCACTTTCCGTTTATATGATTTTTTCTGTTCTGCAGAAGTCTACTGAAGCACAAAACCTAATGAAGACGTGAAGTGCCGTCTCGGATCAGCCTGCGCGGACTGCGCAGGCTGATCCGAGACGACACTTTACGCAGATGTCCGAATGTCCCTTTTCGCGTGTTGCAAGCCAATTATATCACGGACACGCATAAAGCCCCCTTCTGGCAGAGCATGGATTATTTTTAATTTTCTGATATTTTCATCTTTTTATAAATGGCCTGCATTACGCGAAAAGGGGCATACGAAAGTTTGCGTATTTAAAGTGTCGTTTCTGATCAGCTTGCGCAGTCCGCGCAGGCTAATCTGATACGACGCTTGTCCGGTTTGATGTGATTTTCTGTTTAGTGCAAGTCAGGAGTGGCGAAAAATCTAATGTAGTCGTAAAGTGCCGTCTCGGATCAGCCTGCGCGACGTGCGCAGGCTGATCCGAGTCGTCACTTTACGCATATGTCCGAATACCCCTTTTCGTGTGTTGCAAATCATTTAATTCATTACCACTCAATCCCTACTTTTGACGACCCTGAGAAAGAAGCCTTTAGAAAACATTGTGAGAAAAAATAAAATGCTGGTTACCAGCATTTTCTCCTTTTCCCACAATGTTTTCTACCCTTCACAAAACAAATTTCAAATTTTTATGCGCTTTTATTTTGTCGTCTGCAAATGCTTTCGATTTTGACAAACCTAATATTTTCCTTTTTTTCACACAAATATAGAGAGTATTGCGACGGTTACTACTGTGATTATGGATGCTGTGACGGGGACTGTTGCGAAGACTCTGGATTGTAAGTAATGACGTCATAACCGACGCAAGCTTTCTCGTTAGCCATTGTAATGGACTCTATTGACATTTTTATTTCTAAAAGTAAGGGAAGCTTTAGGAATGTTCACTGTTGATCAGGGTCGTTATTCACTAACTATTCTGAAGAAGTTTCTTGGACTTTTTCTCCATAAATTTCTTAATTTTGGGGGAGACAAAAAAACCCTCCTGATTGGCCAAACTAGATTAAATAGTTCAGCCAATCAGAAGTCAGAACATGTCTTATCTTCAAATTTAGAAAATCCCGGAGAATAAGACTAAGAATGTTCTTAAGAATGGTTAGTGAATACGGACTAGAGTTCACGACTATTCTAAATTGTATTCTTTGACTTGTTCTGTATAAATTTAGAAAGAAACTCAGTTTCTGATTGGCTAAACCATTTGGTTTAGCCAATCAGAAACTTTGTTACTTTCAAAATTTGAAAAATCTTGAGCATAGTCTATGAATGTGATTAGTGGTGGTTTGTGAATATAAGCCCAGAAATCCTTATTTAACCTTTTACCAAACAATCCCTGGTTTTTACGACCCTGACATAGAAGCATTTTGAAAACATTGTGGGAAAAGGAGAAAATGTAAGGTAACTAGCATTTTCTCCTTTTTCAACAATGTTTTCTACACCACTGGAAACAAATTCGAATTTCTGAGTTAAGCTTATTTTGTCGTCTGCATGTGCCTTCAATTTGGACAAGATCAAAATTTTGTCGTCTGCTAAAGGGTTAACCGGATGGTTTTAACTCTTTCCCAAACAATCCCTGGTTTTCACGCCCTGAGAGAGAAGCCTTTTGAAAACATTGTGGGGAAAGGAGAAAATGCTGGTAACCAGCATTTTCTCCTTTTCCCACAATGTTTTCTATCCTGCTGGAAACAAATTTCAGTCTTTGACTTACGTTTATTTTGAAGTCTGCACATGCTCTCAGTTTGGACCAGTCTAAAATTTTGCCATTTGGTAAAGAATTACACAACAATATCTCGCGACAACACCTTTAGTATTTTCTAATGCATTTTGAGTTATCTACACAATCTAGGGTTTGGATTCACACGGCATGTAGATTAGATCTATAGAGACTGTTAAAACACTTAATCATCAATGCAATTTTCGAGCAAAGTTTTTATTGGTTTTGAACACCGTCTAGTTTCTTTGTATTTGAACTGAATGATTTGTCGTCTGCAAATACCATCAAAATGGACGAGTTTAATGAGTTTTTTTCTCGTTTGGTATGAAGCGCCTCCCCCCTCAAAAAATGTCTTTTCAACCATTGTAGATCAAGCTCAGACGGCACAAAACGTGCAATTATTCTCATTTCTAGACTTTAATGTCTTTAGGAGATTATTCGGCGTTAAGGCTATAGCGATTTGGGGTCCAACTGTATGGGGGATTTTTTTCTTTCGGTGATAGAAATTTATTTCACCGAGTGAACATCATCCGTAATATTTTCACGAGTGGCGATCTTTTACACCCCCCCACCCGGAAAAAATATATTTCATTTTTACTTCTGACCCCTTTTTGATGGAATTCGTCAAATCAAGTTTTTTTTCTCAGAATACCCCTGTGGTGTGCCCCACATAGGAACGCACTATATTACGTAAAGCGCGAAAAACGCAGAGTCTGTGCGTGTAAATTACGACATATTTATTTTCCTGTGATTGAATGGCAATCGTTGCTAACCTAGGAAACAAGAGCGCGGGAACTACTGATTCCACCTTCAATTGAAGAGTTAGAGAACATGAAATAGGTATTTTTCACCGTTCGTAAAGTTCTACGAAATATCAAACCACATTCCTCCATTATTTCACGATGATCTACAGCAAAGCATAAAGTAATATCTATTATGTTTTAACAGATCGAATGCTGGTCTTGCTGGCATCATTGTGGCAGCCGTTATTTTGAAATTGCTGTTCTGGTTTGCCTGCTGCATGATAATTCGCCGGCGCCGACAGACGGTCATTGTTCAGAGAGTGATGGTTCCCCAGACTACAGGTAAGACTCTCCGTGAAATGTACGAGGGTTGTCCGAAATGTACGTGAGTTTTTCCTACAACGCAATCTATTTAATCCTTTCCCAAAACGACAAACTTTTGGACTCGACCAAATTGAAAACATTTGCAGAGGATAATTCAACCATTGCTGAAAAAATGATTTCTGTCTATGATTGGGTAGAAAACATTGTGGGAAAAGGAGAAAATGCTGGTTACCAGCATTTTCTCCTTTTCCCACAATGTTTTTAAAAGGCTACTACTCTAAACCCGTAAAAACCAGGGATTGTTCAGGAAAGGGTTAATAACAATTTAATATCAAAATTTGGTGACGTATTATTCGATCGATGAAATTTTAATGCTACTAATTTCATCAAAATACAGTGACTGGGTAACAGTTTACAATTTCGAAAGATATAAAAATAACATCACTGACTGCTACACAGCGCGCGACGCAAGACCACTTTGACGTCTCTTTGAAAAATCATCTTAAAACTTTCTTCCACCCAGTCACCACCAGTATGTATCCATTTTCTATAACAGACAATGCATTTGTTTTCCATGGCAACGTCGAAATTGTTTAATCGAAGGAAGGTAAAGCACAAACTTAAGTAATTCCACGTCAAGACATCTTGTGCAGTGTGAAAATCCCGCCCCTTTGGATGCCTCATGCAAAATATGAGTCTTGCATGGTGATAAGGGGGCTAAATGCATCTGCAAAATGCTTCGGTCCATGTCAGCCTGCGCGGACTGCGCAGGCTGACATGGGCCGAACCATTTTGCTATCTTTGATTTTCTTTTGCTAGTCAAAGTATCGGTATACCTCATGATACATTTGGTTATGAGACAAAAATGGATTTTTCGGGGCTTTATAATATCGTGATAACTGCTTGGTATCATACAACAAGGTGATGCACTCATGAAGCCCCCCCCCCTGTTTCCAGAATACCATAACTCATATTTTTTTCAGTCAAAAATGCTTGACACTTTGCCAGCTTCGACAGGCGGTCATTGTTCAGAGGGGTAAATGCCCAATACTACAAGTAGGTGTTGCGTATAAAAATATACATTGAATGGTTAAAAGTCGGGCTTGTATATTCTACTATAAAATTGTCACGGGGATAAGGGGGCACTCGGCAGCACTACTCGGGGGTAAAGGTGTTGGACGTGTGTAAGATCATCATCATCATCATCATCATCATCTTCACCATCATCATAATCATCACCATCATCATTATCACCACCACAAAAGCAACCATTAATCACAACCCCCACCACCACAAAACATACGACATCATCATCATCATCATTATCATCATCATCATCATAATCATCATCACACAATCACAATCATCAGCATCATCTTTTCAGACATAAAAGAAGACAACAATCTTTACAAAGTATTTGTCGACAAAAACCTTAATATGACTTCAACTTGTGTTTTACAGTGAGTGTAAGCAGCAACAACCAATACCATGCGGGATATGATCAGGCTGCTGCCATGGCAATGTCCCAGCCGCCGAGACCGGGTCCAGGAGTTATGGCCCCTCCACCCTACGAGCAGCCGTCAGCCATTCCTCCACCAAAATAAGCGGACAGTGAATTTCCATAAGATATTAAGCCGTGATCTGACTACAGAGAGCTTAATGCATCTCTGTGATTCATTATATTAAGGTAAGACCTGTGTAATGGAAAACAGCTATTTCCACTAAAAAATCATCCTGAAAAATTAGCTACGATTAAAAATGAGTATTATTGAACTACTTTCACCTCTTCATTTTTTCAAATTTTTCCTTCTTCGAATTATCATTTATAAATCTAAAACCACTATATTCTCAATTCAAAAAGAGATAATAATTACCTCCCTTTTCAGAAAACTAACAAAAGTATCAAAAAATATTTTCAAGAGAGACATAAACGGAGTTTCTGATCCGTTAGAAATGAGCAAAAATATTATTTCTGCATAATTCCTTATTTATCCTTATCTATCAACCAGTTAGAATTTTCACCGGAAGTGCATTACACAGGTCTTACTTAATTTATTTTTCATTTTCAATAATAGCCGACCGAATCATGATCTACCCTGGTCCTTTGACATGCAGAGAATTGACCAGAATAAAGAGATCAGTTGATGAAAGTGCCTGAATTATTGTGGGAAAAGGAGAAATTGCTGGTTAATAGCATTATCTCCATTTCCCACAATGTTTTTGAAGACCTTTTGCCTATGGATCATTAACATACATGATTAGCGGAATAAACTTGTATCAAATGTTCTAATATTTAAGCTATCCTAACGAAAAAAGTGTACTTGAAAACATTTTTGGAAAAGGAGAAAACGCTGATTACCGGCTTTATCTCCTTTACCAACAATGGTTTTTCCGCCTTTAACCCTTTACCACACAATCCTTAGTTGACGACCCCGAGATATAAGCCTTTTGAAAACATTGTGGGAAAAGGAGAAAATGCTGGTAACCAGCATTTTCTCCTTTTTCCCACAATGTTTTCCACCCTTCCCAAAACAAATTTCTATTTTTGAGTCACTTTAATTTTATCGTCAGCTAATGCAATATGGACCAGTCTAAAATTTTGTCGTCTGGTAAAGAGTTACAGACAAAATTCCTTTCATAGAGAATCAAGTAATTTATCGTCTGCAAATACTTTCCATTTGAACCAGCGTATAATTTTATCGTCTGCTATTCTTTGACATTCAACTACAAAGCACATGTGATACAGGGCTCCCAAGTTATAGATCTGTAGTTGAAGGAAAGAAATTCATACATTATAATATATAGATTTTTTTTTCATAACATGAAAAACATTGTAGAAAAAGAGCAATTGCTTATGACAAGTTTTACTTTTTTCCCCACACCGAATTCTTAGCAAGGAACATCAACAGTTCTAAATGAAAAATAAACTATAATAAATTATGCGGCAAAGAGGCAGTTGCCACTGTGCTATCCATAGTAACGGTGTTGAAAATTTCACAATTCCGTAATACACACCGGCGATGCACCAATATGCTTTCATATGTATTCCGTGATCGACCGAGGAAAATTTTATGATTCTATGATGGATCAATAATAATTCAAAGGCCTGTGATTAAACCAAGTAAGCCATCATGTAATCATGGATCCATAACGGCAATAAACTTAATCATAAGATAGACCAATCCTTGGGCATACTGAAAATTGACCAATAGCTAAAAGTTTCGGCCCAGGTCAGCCTGCGCGGACTGCACAAGCTGACCTAGGTCGATACTTTTCGCAAACAGAGAATGGCTCATATAGATTGGAGTTTTTTCTTTCAATGATTACAAAGGCATTTCTGATGAGGGTATACTGTACATAAGGGGTTAAATGGTTCTATATTTGTATATAATTTCCTAGTTCGTGTAACTTTTTAACACATAACCACACAATCTCTACTTTTGACGAACTTGTGAAAGAATCCTTTTGAAAACATTGTGGGAAAAAGAGAAAATGCTGGTATCAAGCATGTTCTCCTTTTCTCCCAATGTTTCCTACTCTTCCCAAAACAAACTTCAAATTTTCAGTCACATTTATTTTGTCGTCTGCAAATGCTTTCAACTTGCTATGATACTATGTATCACGGAAATACATTAAAGGTGGCCCTTCAGATTTTGGGACGAAAATTTTACAAGAATACAAAAATGTCATCCTTATAATCCCACAGCCTAATAAATTTCATTCATAAAACCCCAGTAGTCGAAAACCAGCCGACAACAAGAGAAATTAGAGATTTCTACGGCCAAGGTCGACACCGACGGGAAACACAGTCTATTTTTACATGAGCAACTCGCTCATCTACATACCGGAAATATACAGACAAAACTTCAAACATAGCGTCCGAAGAAGACATTATGATAAATAATTACGTGTTTATGTTATGGAATTTCAGCGTCATTGTGTCAGTAACTTAACATTCCCACAATGCTTTTTTAAAATTTTTGGCGGGAAATCTAAATATAGCTTAAGACGCTACGTTGCCTTTTAAGGGAATACCATCAAAAAATATTTCTTTGTAATTGTATGATTCTTGATTGTTGATGATTTGTATCGTTTTTTCATATAAATTTCAGTGATATGTATTTTTTTTCAATTTGATGGGATGTGAAAATTCTAAATACCCACCTTTAACCCTTTACCCCATAAGGCATTTCTACGGTATCTCAAATTGACCCTAAATAACAGCAAGGCTGAAGCAGTTTCTTATGTGTATATGACACCCTTTGAGAGCATAGAAAACATTGTGACAAAAGGCTTAATTGCTCGTCACGAGCAATTTCACCTTTTGCCACAGTGTTTTCCAAAGGCTTCTACAAGCAATGCGTAGAAATGAGTAAAGGGTTAAGCCCCTTTTTGTAAGGGAATGGCTCATGTACTTCGGGCTGACAGCGTTGAAGTAAATCAAATGCTAATTTTCCCGTGATGTTTTCAAATGCAGTCTTCTTAATCGAAGTAAAACGTCAAAACATTTCGGATATAAAAATTCTCTCTCAGAGATCCGTAGGAAAAACGTACCGTTATATATTTAGACAGTTGGTTGATTGTATTGGGGTTTAACCCCAACTTAACCCTTTACTCCATAGATACTCATTTCTACGCATTGCTTGTGGGATCCTTTGGAAAACATCGTGGCAAATGGTGAAATTGCTCGTGACGAGCAATTTCACTTTTTGCCACAATATTTTCTATACTATCAAAAGGTGTCATATACACATAAGAAACGGCTCCATCCTTGCTGTTATTTAGGGTCAGTTAGAGATAACATAGAATTGCCTTATGGGGTAAAGGGTTAACAGCTAAGGTCATATCATGGCGGTCGGTGACGCACCTGTGTTTCCTGGCTTTCCCATACCGGTACTAACACTACTTTCTTTCCAAAGCCACCGACTACTTTTCTCACATGCTTCAGCAGAGGTGAGAGGCGAAAATACGCCGGAAAGTTCGCCTCAACCGGGTATCGAACTCGCATATATTTAGACAGACAACATGATGTAAATAAGTTAGCACTTCTAGTTTTGTTGAAAACTTGTTCTTATTTTCCTTTGTTCGTTTTTTTGTGTAGTCAAGTTTTTTTTTTTTATCTGTATATGCTTTTGTCTGTCTTCAAAAAATAAATTCACACCTTTTAAATTCATGTCTGATTGTTTGGTTCCATTTAGTTCAAGTTCCGAAACTGGAGTTTCCGGTGCTATTGGTCCAAGATCAAGAGATATTTTTGTGTGTGTGAAAAATCGAAATTTGCTTTATGCTTTTCGGTAGTTAATCGAAAAATAATATTGAAATATTGTCTGATAATGAGCAAAGCTCGTTTTGCGGTAACACCGTCCTAGATTTTTAAAAAATACAACTCCGACTTCGTTCTGGGTTTTAGTCTAAATCTATGGGGATGACCAAAAAATCGTGTCTTCCGGTTGGTCGCATAGCTTTACCCGTAGCACAATCTTTCGCACATTTACCCAATTGGTCAAAAATGACATTATAATATTTTACCGATCGGGAACAAAAAACGTTGTCAGTTTAACGAGTAGTTTATGTAATTACCTTGGTACCATGGCAATGTCCCAGCCGCTGAGATCTGACCCCGGAGTTATGGACTTCCATGACTCCTCACAGATTTTAAGTTTTGCTAACCTGAACGATTAACGGCGGGCATATTGGAAAATGACCAATGAATTGACAAGGGGAATTAATGTGCCTGCGAAAAGTATCGGCCAAGGTCAGCCTGCGCAAGCTGATCTGGGCCGAAACTTCTCGCTATTGGTCAGTTTTCTGTATGTCCAAGAACTATTTTACCTCATGATTAAGTTAGTTGTTTTAAAAAAGTAACTTTTATTGATCCATAATTATGCGATGACTTGCCTGGTATCATGGGTAATCCATTTAGTCAAACAACCGTCTGATTCAGAGGGTAGAATGGTACTTGCACATGAAATGCAAAAAAATGAAAGGTAGCAAAAAGTTTCGGCCCATGTCAGCCTGCGCGAACTGCGCAGGCTGACATGAACCGATAGTTTTTGCAAATGCGTTAGTTCCCCATGTCACATTTCATAGCTTATCTTTATGTTCCCCATGTCACATTTCATCGCCTGAACATGCCAAGTAACATTAGGCCTATTGATAGAAAGAAGAGTTCAATGTGTTGTAGAATTGTACTTCCATTCAAGTATTTATTTAACTACACTACGACTGTGACTACGATAATTAATATAGAATCTTGACCAACTTAGTAACAAAATTGTTCACTGTAACACAAACCCATACACTTACCGTATTTTCAGCTCAGAAGCTTAATCGTTGTATTGACTGTAGGAGCATCTTACGTTGTAATGTAAAAATGGCAAAATATCCCTGAATAACTGCAATTTGATTTTTTATCGGTTTATAGTGCTGAGGATAATCACTGTATTGGTCATCTGACACGGCACACACTTCAGAATATTGAGTGTATATGTTTTACAAGGGTTTTTGGAGACTCCAAGTAGTGTTTTTTCAGAAATCGTAGTCCCCGGCGAAACTTTGTTGGATTAAACGTCTTCAACAAACGATTAACCACCAAAAGAACTAGAGATTAACGTGCACTGACATCCCAGACATTCCGTGCGACAACCTGCAACTGCATATCTATTCAATAACATGTTAAAAAAAATATGTTTTTGTGCTTACCTTGTGTAATCTTGTGGGCGCAGCCATGTTTTTTACTCGAACGGGTACGTAAAATTGACAGGGACAGTAACGTTGACAAGGAGCAAGTTCGTAAGGTCTCTCCAGTGTGAAAATATGGGCTTGGTGAGATATGGCCTTCAACACGCGAAAAGGGGAGTACGAACATTTGCGTAAAGTGCCGTTTCGGATCAGCATGCATAATCCGATTACCGTTTTATGTCATTTTCTGTTTTGCGCAAGTCTACCATAGCACAAAATCTAATCTAGTCGTGAAGTACCGTCTCGAAATAGCCTGCGCAGGCTAATCCGAGACGACATTTTACGCAAATGTCCGAATGCCCCTTTTGGCGTGTTGCAAGCGATTATTTACAACTTTTTTCCTGGTATTTGATTACGTCATGCGCGCATGCGCCAGGTAGATGTTGCAAAAAAGGTGAAGGTAGCCAGGTGAGATCAGTTGACAAAATATTTCACGCTCGAAAGGTCTGTGTTCTCGACAAGATAACTACAATAAATTGGTGAACGACAATGGCGGCGAAAATGGCTGTAAACATTATTCTTTTCGCGTGTTTCATGGCCGTAGGAATAAGTAAGTACTCTCACTAACTTTTTTGGAGCTTAGCTTTTTGTGTAACACTTTACCACACAATCCCGATTTTATAACACACCCGTGAAAGAAGCCTTTTGAAAACATCGTGGGAAAAGGAGAAAATGCTGGTAACCAGCATTTTCTTCTTTTCCCACAATGTTTTCTTCCCTTCCAAAAACAATTTTTAATTCTTTAGTCACATTCATTTTGTCGTCTGCAAACCAGTCTAAATTATTGTCGTTTGGTAAAGGCTTAAATCATTATAAAGCTAAACATACCAAGTTACATTTAAACATTTTTCAACTTTTTTCTGAATAGGCAAATTGTTAGACTTGTCCAATATTAAAAGCATTTCCAGACCGCAATTTAGGGGTATCTGAAAAGTTGAAGTTCGTCTTTCAAAGTGTAAAAAACATGGGGGTACAAGGAGAAAATGATGTTTTCTTCCCCTGAGTCCTTAACACAGAGCATATATTTGGAAAAGGACTGAGTGAGATGTTACCGTAATATATTACTGAATTTGAAATGATATTGTAAAAGTGAAATGATCTTGAAAGCGACCTTAGATAGTAGATCCGTAATAAAAAAAACAGCTATTTAGATAATTTCCACTATAATACTTTTCTAAAAAAAAACTGCTATGATTAAAAATGAGTATTATTGTACTACTTTAACCGAGCCACTGTTTGTTTTTTCCTTCTTTGAATCATAATTTATAAATCTAAAACCACTGTATTTTCGTTACAAAGGGAGATAGTAATTACCTCCCTTTTCTGGAAACTAACAGTTGTCGGACTAAATACATCACGTGATGGCTCCATTGTTATGTGATGACTTGCATGGTATCACACATCACGGAGATCCATTAAGCCCCCTTTTCACAGACCATAGCTCACATATTCCATTTTTGTCATTTCAGATGCTGGGTGAGTGTCAAAGGCACGGGTATCGTATATAATAGTCTCACATATCTCTTCCTTCTTTTAAGCTTTAGATTGCTAAACGCGACTCAAGTCCCATTTTGCGGACAGTGTAGATTAAGATAAGACTGCACAGAACATGCAGTCTGATCTTCATCTACACTGTCCTGTATGGAGATACATCACCACCCCAATACCATAGAAACAGCAAAGTTTATAGACTTTTACTGACGCATTTTATATATTTACCGTTAAAGCCAAAAGTGCGAACTCTGTCGACGATTAAAATATCAATTCATTAACCCTTGGGGTGCGTAGCGCGACTCACTGACCTTTTGCGGACAGTGTAGATCAAGATCAGACTGCACATAACGTGCAGTCTTATCTTGGATCTACACTGTCCGAGAAGGAGATATTATTTCTCAAAAGAAAACTGAAAAAATATCAATATTTGGGTTTTCACTGTAGAAACAGAAAAAAAAATTATTTTTAAAAATTTAAAATTGAAAAGTTATTTAGTAGGTTAAGGGTTAAAACTCAGAAAGAATATTTATCTTATATGTCTTACTAAACAAGCCGATAGTATAGATCAAAGATCAGACCACGCGTACTCTGTAGTCTGATCTTGAGCTATGTCGTCTGTATAAGCCCGTACTTTCGCCTTTGCACGCTGATAGGGTTATGCTCATCGTCCATTTAGGCTACGCCTCTCAGTAAGTCCCCTCCCCCTCCTCCCTCCCCATCAAAAAACTTAACAAATTTGTAAATTCTATATTTGTTTTAATCCTGTAAAATGAAAGTTCGAAACAAATGCACAGCTGAAATTACAAACCGCATCTGGCAGTATTCGAACCCACGGCGGACAAGATTCTCGTTTTTCGAGGTGTAAAACACCAAAATCATAACCACGAAGCCAAAAAGATATCTTATCAGCAGAGTGGCCAGGTATCGTATTTGAATAGGAACGAAGCTATAAATGAAGGAGTGGTCTCCCGTGACAACCCTTCGGCCGTTGTCTGCGCATGTCATATTCTTGGAAGATTCGACCTGTCTTATATGACGCATCACCCATTCCCCGATACTTGGGAAAATTAGGGCTTATACCGAAGCTAAACCCAAGCCTGTAGAAACTGTTTTAACCCTTTACCCCATAAGACATTTCTATGGTATCTCTAATTGACCCTAAATAACAGCAAGGATGAAGCCATTTCTTATGTGTATATGGCAGCTTTTGATAGTGTAGAAAACATTGTGGCAAAAGGTGAAATTGCTCATCACGAGCAATTTCACCTTTTGCCACAATGTTTTCCAATGGCTCCCACAAGCAATGCGTAGAAATGAGTATCTATGGAGTAAAGGGTTAATAAATGGCGGGTCAATCGGTTACCTACTGGCTGATCATACAATTGAATAAATCGCACCAGGTAGCGTTTTACTGAGTAAAGTTTCATTTTATTTTAAAATACTAGTATTTGAAGAATGCCATCTATAGCTGAAGATAATGCAATCCTTCGTCAAACAATTCCGTAATTTTATGACCCGAATAAGGGATGGCTTTTGAAAGGATTTTTTTTTTTGCGGAGATAAAGAAAATGACTAACCTAAAAAGAGGAAGAAGTCTCGAATTTCTTTTATATGCACTTTATCACAAGTGAATCATTTAACCCTTTCCAAAACAATCCCTGATTTCTACGATCCTGAAGGAGGAGGCTTTTGAAAACATTGTGGGAAAAGGAGAAAATGCTGGTAACCAGCATTTTCTCCTTTTCCCACAATGTTTTCTATCTTGCTGGAAACAAATTTCAATTTTTGAATTACATTTATTTTGTTGTCTGAAAGTGCTTTCAATTCGGACCAGTCTAAACTTTTGTCGTATGGGAAAGGGTTAACCCATACAGTAAAGTCATGATTAAGCAATGCTCTGAGAAAAGGGGGGGCTTAATGCATCTGCAAACTGATTCAACCCAGGTTAGACTGTGCTGTCCGCGCAGGCTGACCTGGGTCGAATCCTTTTGCTATTCGGGAATTTTATACACGTTAGGACGGACCATGGTTCAACCTCAGGGTTTCGTCGAGTATGAAACCGACTGTTTTTTAATGGACTTACGCATAAGTATGTTTGTTTATTTGGAGTTTAGGCCGCTTTCAACATTACATCAGTCATACCACGGCTACAGTTGACATATTCATGTATTTCCCGGGTTCCACCGATACAAGACTGGGGCTCTGAAGTGTCTTTCCCAAGGACACTTACGTGTTAAAACCAGTGGAGCCAGTAAGGCTCGAACCCGGAGTCTCTAGGTCACGAGTCCTACACTTTACCATTGAGCCACACAGTTCTGATAATTTGTTTATTATAGAGTATGACGGAGATGCACTAAGCCTCCTTTTGCCAGAGCATGTCTCAACCGCAATTTGTCTCGACTGAATGACAAACTTTAACTTGACAATTCATGCGTTTATAAATACGGGCGATAGAATTGCACAGTTTTTTGGCTGATTTCGTCAAAGTTTAGCGAACTTCATATATATATCCTATTGCACAATTTTTGGGCTAATTTCGTCTGAGTTTAGCGAACATCATACATGTATATCTCTCGCGCCCCTTTGCTCCCTCTCTCTTTCTATTCGATTTTCTCCCCCTTCCTCTCACCCCGAACCTCCCTTCCCCTCCTACCTCTCTCTCTCTCTCTCTCCCTTTCTCTCTGTCTCTGTCTGTCCCTCTGTCTGTCTGATTCTCTCTGTATCTCTGTCTTTCTCTCTGTCTGTATGTCTGTCTGTCTGTCTGTCTGTCTGTCTGTCTGTCTGTCTCTCTGTCTCTGTGAGAAAAGTAGTCGGTGGCTTTGGAAAGAAAGTAGTATTAGCACTGGTATGAGAAAGCCAGGAAATACATGTGCGTCACCGACCGCCATGATATGACCTTAGCTGTTATAGTGGCGTTAAACTCCAACACAACCAACCAACCAACTCTCGCTCTCTCTGCTTGTGTGTCTCTCTCCAGTAATTTCTTTTTGTTTCAAAGTGTTTCTGGTCTTTCAAATACTGTTCGTTACATGTATATCTGAAACACATTCATAATGTCGTCCGCAAAATTTTTTAAACCGCAAAAACTAAAAAAAAGATATGTTTGATACAGAATTTATATCGTCTCAAATTACTTCTAAAACCTCGTAACTACAGCTTCTTTCAAGCTGTAGTTATAAGGTTTTTGAGGTAAACCAGCTGTAGTTACGAGGTTTTTGAAGTAAACCGACGCTATGAATACCTTTTATTTTAGCCATCCTCTGTGAAAAGGGGGCTTATAGCGTAAGAAAGAAAAAAGTCTTTAATTAATGTTATCGACCTACGTCAGCTCCGCGCAAACGGCGTCATGACTTCTACCGTATCATAACTGGTTTGCAACACGCGAAAAGGGACATTCGGACATCTGCGTAAAGTGTCGTCTCGGATCAGCCTGCGCAGGCTAATCCGAGACGGCACTTTCCGTTTATATGACTTTTTCTGTTCTGCAGAAGTCTACTGAAGGAAAAATTCTAATGAAGACGTGAAGTGCCGTCTCGGATCAGCCTGCGCGGACTGCGCAGGCTGATCAGAGACGACACTTTACGCAGATGTCCTAATGCAAACCAATTATATCACGGACACGCATAAAGCCCCCTTCTGGCAGAGCATGGATTATTTTTAATTTTCTGATATTTTCATCTTTTTATAAACGGCCTGCATTACGCGAAAAGGGGCATTCGAAAGTTTGCGTATTTAAAGTGTCGTCTCTGATCAGCTTGCGCAGTCCGTGCAGGCCAATCCGATACGACGCTTTCCGGTTGTATGTAATTTTCTGTTTAGCAGAAGTCTAGAGTAGATCTAGCATAAAAGCTAATGTAGTCATAAAGTGCCATCTCGGATCTGCCTGCGCGGACTGCTCAGGCTGATCCGAGTCGTCACTTTACGCATGCATATGTTCGAATACCCCTTTTCGCGTGTTGCAAGTCATTTAAACCATTACCACACAATCCCTGAGAAAGAAGCCTTTAGAAAACATTGTTGGAAAAGAGAAAATGCTGATAACCAGCATTTTCTCCTTTTCCCATAATGTTTTCTACTCTTCACAAAACAAATTTCAAATTTTTAGCCGCTTTTATTTTGTCGTCTGCAAATGCTTCCGACTTTCACCTAATATTTTCCCTCTCTTTTCACACAAATATAGAGAATATTGCGACAACGACAATCTTTACTGTGATTATGGATGCTGCAACGGAGGATGCTGCGATGATTACGACAATGGACTGTAAGTGATGAAGTCATAACTAACGCAAGCACTCTCGTTAGCCATTGTAATGTATTCCATTGAATTTTTTATTTCTAAGAGTAAGGGAAGCTTTAGGAAATCCCGAATGTTCACAGTTGATCAGGGCCGTTATTCACGAAATATTCTGAAGAAGGTTCTCAGACTTTTTCTCCAGAAATTTCTTAATCTTGGGGATTAAAAAAAACCTCCTGATTGGCCAAACTCGATTAAATAGTTTAGGCAACCAGAAGTCAGAACATCTCTCATTTTCAAAATTTAGAAAATCCTAGAGAATAAGACTGCATGATAATGTTATTAAGAATGGTTAGTGAATATGGACTAGTGTTCACGAATTATTCTAAACTGTATTCTTTGACTTGTTCTATGTTTAGAAAGTTACTCAGTTTCTGATTGGCTAAACCATTTGGTTTAGCCAATCAGAAACCGTTGTTTGTTACTTTCAAAATTTGAAAAATCTTGAGCATAGTCTATGAATGTGATTAGTGGTGGTTTGTGAATATAAGCCGAGAAATCCTTATTTAACCTTTTACAAAACAATCCCTGGTTTTTACGACCCTGACATAGAAGCATTTTGAAAACATTGTGGGAAAAGGAGAAAATGTAAGGTAACTAGCATTTTCTCCTTTTTCAACCATGTTTTCTACACCACTGGAAACAAATTCCAATTTTTGAGTTAAGCTTATTTTGTCGTCTGCATGTGCCTTCAATTTGGACAAGATCAAAATTTTGTCGTCTGCTAAAGGGTTAACCGGATGGTTTTAACTCTTTCCCAAACAATCCCTGGTTTTCACGCCCTGAGAGAGAAGCCTTTTGAAAACATTGTGGGAAAAGGAGAAAATGCTGGTAACCAGCATTTTCTCCTTTTCCCACAATGTTTTCTATCCTGCTGGAAACAAATTTCAGTCTTTGACTTACTTTTATTTTCACATCTGCACATGCTCTCAATTTGGGCCAGTCTAAAATTTTGCCATTTGGTAAAGAATTGCTCAACAATATCTCGCGACAACACCTTTAGTATTTTCTAATGCATTTTGAGTTATCTACACAATCTAGGGTTTGGATTCACACGTACATGTAGATTAGATCTATAAAGATTGTTAAAACACTTAATCATCAATGCAATTTTCGAGCAAAGTTTTTATTGGTTTTGAACACCGTCTTGATTCTTTTTATTTCAACTTAATGATTTGTCGTCTGCAAATACCATCAAAATGGACGAGTTTAATGATTCTTTTTTTTTTTTTGTTTGGTATAAAGTGCCTCCCCCCTCAAAAAATGTCTTTTCAACCATTGTAGATCAAGCTCAGACGGCACAAAACGTGGAATTATTCGTATTTCTAGACTTTAATGTCTTAAGGAGATTATTCGGCGTTAAGGCAATAGCGATTTGGGCTCCAACTGTATGGGGGATTTTTTTTGTTTTCGGTGATAGAAATTCATTTCACCGAGTGAACATCATCGGTATTATTTTCACCAGTGGCGATCTTTTAACAACCCCCCCCCCCCCCCGAAAGAATATATTTTATTTTCACTTCTGACCCCTTTTTGATAGGATTTCGTCAAATCAAGGAGAGTTGTTCTCAGAATATCCCCGTGGCCTGCCCCACATAGGAACGCACTACAATATTACGTAAAGCGCGAAAAACGCAGGATCAGTGCGTGTTAATTACGTCATATTCTTACGAACAAAGTCCGTAACAAAGAAACAAATGAATAAATGCATGGCAGAAATAAGGGTCCGAGCAGGATTCGAACCCCGGAACTCCCGGACGCAAGACCAATACCCTAACCACTGAGCCAGAGATACCTCCCTGACGCAGTAGCCAGGTATTGTATTTTAAATCGGGAGAATGCCATGCAGGAAGGAGTGGTCTCCCGTAACACACCCCCTCTTAAAGTCATCATTTATTGATGACTCAAAGCCTTATTAGGCAGGAAGTCCGATTTTGGACAACAAATGGGATTAATGGCTCAATGGCCAATCCCGGACGAGCCCCCATCTTACGAACAAAGTCCGTAACAAAGAAACAAATGAATAAATGCATGGCAGAAATAAGGGTCCGAGCAGGATTCGAACCCCGGAACTCCCGGACGCAAGACCAATACCCTAACCACTGAGCCAAAGAGATACCTCCCTGACGCAGTAGCCAGGTATTGTATTTTAAATCGGGAGAATGCCATGCAGGAAGGAGTGGTCTCCCGTAACAATATTTTCCTCTGATTAGATAGCACGCGCTGTTTACCTAGGAAACAAGAGCGCGGGAACTACTGATTCCACCTTCAATTGAAGATTTAGAGAATATGAAATAGGTATTTTTCACCGTTCGTAAAGTTCTACGAAATATCAAACCACATTCCTCCATTATTTCACGATAATCTACAGCAAAGCATAAAGTAATATCTATTATGTTTTAACAGATCGAATGGTGGTCTTGCTGGCATCATTGTGGCAGTCATTATTTTGAAAATGCTGCTCTGGTTTGCCTGCTGCAGGATAATTCGCCGGCGCCGACAGACGGTCATTGTTCAGAGAGTGATGGTTCCCCAGACTACAGGTAAGACTCTTCGTAAAAATGTACGAGGGTTGTCCGAAATGTACGTGGAGTTTTTCCTACAACGCATCTATTTAATCCTTTCCCAAACGACAAACTTTTGGACTAGACCAAATTGAAAACATTTGCAGACGATAATTCAACTCTTGCTGAGAAGATGATTTGTATCTATGATAGGGTAGAAAACATTGTGGAAAAAGGAGAAAATGCTGGTTACCAGCATTTTCTCAGGCTTTTCCCACAATGTTTTTAAAAGGCTACTGTTTTAGACCCGTAAAAACCAGGGATTGTTTTGGAAAAGGTTAATAACAATTTAATATCAAAATTTGGTGACGTCTTATTCTATAGATAAATGCTACTAATTTCATCTGAGTAAAAGTTTACAAAGAATTTCGAAAGATATAAAAATAACATCACTGGCTGCTATCCGGCGCGCGAGCGCGACAAGACCACTTTGATGTCTCTTTGAAAAATCATCTTAAAACTTTTTTCCACCCAGTCACCACCAGTATGTATCCATTTTCTATAACAGACATGTTCTCCATGGCAACGTCGAAATTGTTTACCGAAGGCAGGTAAGACACAAACTTAAGTAATTCCACGTCAAGACCGTTGTCTGCGCATGTCATATTCTTCGAAGATTCTACCTGTCATATATGACGCATCACTAGCCCCAAAAGCGGGCTGACTGTAATATTACTCTCCATTAAGTAGTAATGTAGAAAAATAGATTTTATCAATACGTTTGAGGAGAAATGAGACCTGCTTTAGCTCCAGATCTCTCTAGACTGCTGATCATGGCTGAGTGAATTGCACGAGGTAGCGTTTTATTGAGTAAACGTTTATTTTAGTTTGAAATTCAAAGTAACGGTTGTCGCGTAGGAAAATGGTTCGGTTCTGTACCCAGGGTGCCAAAATTAGATAGATGAGTATTTAAAGAATGCCATCTAGCGGGAGATAATGACGTCAAGACATCTTGTGCAATGTGAAAATCCCGGCCCTTTGGATGCGCCATGCAAAATATGAGTCATGCTTTGTGACAAGGGGGCTTAATGCATCTGCAAAATGGTTCGGCCCTTGTCAGCCTGCGCGGACTGCGCAGGCTGACATGGGCCGAACCATTTTGCTATCTTTGATTCTTTTTAGCGTGTCAAAGTATCGGTATATCTCATGATACAAAAATGAGACAAAAATGGATTTTTCGGGGCTTTATAATATTGAATATTGTGATAACTGCTTGGTATATATCATGCATGCATCAAGGTGATGCATTCATGAAGCCCCCCTGTTCCCGGAATACCATAACTCATATCTTTTAGTCAGAAAATGCATGATACTTCGACAGGCTGTCATTGTTCTGGGGTGTAAATACCCCATACTACAAGTATAGGTGTTGCGTATAAAAATATACTTTGAATGGTTAAAAGTCGGGCTTGTATACTCTACTACAAAATAGTCACGGGGATAGGCGGGCACTCGGCAGCACTACTCGAGAGTAAAGGTGTTGGACGTGTGTAAGATCATCATCATCATCGTCATCATCACCATCATCATAATCATCACAACATCATCATCATCATCACAACCATCATCATCATCATTATCAACATCATCACCACCAAAGCAACCATTGATCACAACCACCACCTACACCACACATACGACATCATCATCATCATCATCAACACCATCATCATTGTCTTTTCAGACGTAAAAGAAGAAAAACATTTTTTACAGAGTATATTTTGCGCTGAAAACCTTAACCCATTACCAAACGACAATATTTTAGGCTCGTCCAAATCGACAGGATTTGCAGACGACAAAATAAAAATGACTGAAAATTTGAAATTTGTTTTGTAAAGGATAGAAAACATTGTAGGAAAAGAAGAAAATGCTGGTTACAAGCATTTTCTCCTTTTCCTACAATGTTTTCTAAAGGCTTCTTTCTCGGGGGCGTCAAAAGTAGGATTAGTTTGGTAATGGGTTAATATGACTTCAACTTGTGTTTTACAGTGAGTGTATGCAGCAACAACCAATACCATGCGGGATATGATCAGGCTGCTGCCAGGGCAATGTCCCAGCCGCAGAGACCGAGTCCAGGAGTTATTGCCCCTCCACCCTACGAGCAGCCGTCAGCCATTCCTCCACCAAAATAAACGGACATTGAATTTCCATAACTTTTTCCAGACGACAAAATTATAAGCTGGACCAAATTTAAAACATTTGCAGTCGACAAATTAGATATTAGCCGTGATCTGACTACAGAGAGCTTAATGCATCTCTGTGATTCATTACATTAAGGTAAGACCTGTGTAAAGGAAAACAGCTATTTCCACTTAAATATCACCCTAAAAAATTAGCTACAATTAAAAATGAGTATTATTGAACTACTTTCACCTTTTCATTTTGTCCATTTTTTCCTTCTTCGAATTATCATTTATAAATCTGAAACCACTATATTCTTAATTCAAATAGAGATAATAATTACCTCCCTTTTCAGAAAACTAACAAAAGTATCAAAAAATATTTTCAAGAGAGACATAAACGGAATTTCTGATCCGTTAGAAATGAGCAAAAATATTATTTCTGCATAATTCCTTATTTATCCTTATTTATCAACCAGTTAGAATTTTCACCGGAAGTGCATTACACAGGTCTTACCTTAATTTATTTTTCATTTTCAATAATAGCCGACCGAATCATGATGTACCCTGGTCCTTTGACATGCAGAGAATTGACCAGAATAAAGAGATCAGTTGATGAAAGTGTCTGAATTATTGTGGGAAAAGGAGAAAGTGCTGGTTAATAGTATTATCTCCATTTCCCACAATGTTTTTATAGACCTTTTGCCTATGGATCATTAACATACATGATTAGCGGAATAAACTTGTATCAAATGTTCTAATATTTAAGCTATCCTAACGAAAAAGGGTACTTGAAAACATTTTTGGAAAAAGAGAAAACGCTGATTACCGGCTTTATCTCCTGTACCAACAATGGTTTTTCCGCCTTTAACCCTTTACCACACAATCCTTAGTTGACGACCCCGAGATATAAGCCTTTTGAAAACACTGTGGGAAAAGGAGAAAATGCTGGTAACCAGCATTTTCTCCTTTTTCCCACAATGTTTTCCACCCTTCCCAAAACAAATTTCTATTTTTGAGTCACTTTAATTTTATCGTCAGCTAATGCTTTCAATTTGGACCAGTCTAAAATTTTGTCGTCTGGTAAAGAGTTACAGACAAAATTCCTTTCATAGAGAATCAAGTAATTTATCGTCTGCAAATATTTTCCATTTGAACCAGCGTATAATTTTATCGTCTGCTATTCTTTGACATTCAACTGCAAAGCACATGTGATACAGGGCTCCCAAGTTATAGATCTAGTAGTTGAAGGAAAGAAATTCATACATTATAATATATAGATTTTTTTTTTCATAACATGAAAAACATTGTAGAAAAAGAGCAATTGCTTATGACAAGTTTTACTTTTTTCCCCACACTGAATTCTTAGCAAGGAACATCAACAGTTCTAAATGAAAAATAAACGATAATAAATTATGCGGCAAAGAGGCAGTTGCCACTGTGCTATTCATAGTAACGGTGTTGAAAATTTCACAATTCCGTAATACACACCGGCGATGCACCAATATGCTTTCATATGTATTCCGTGATCGACCAAGGAAAATTTTATGATTCTATGATGGATCAATAATAATTCAAAGGCCTGTGATTAAACCAAGTAAGCCATCATGTAATCATGGATCCATAACGGCAATAAACTTAATCATAAGATAGACCAATACTTGGGCATACTGAAAATTGACCAATAGCTAAAGGTTTCGGCCCAGGTCAGCCTGCGTCGATTTTTTTGCAAACAGAGAATGGCTCATGGAGATTGGAATTTTTTCTTTTAATAATTACAGAGGCATTTCTGATGAGGGTATACTGTACATAAGGAGTTAAATGGTTCTATATTTGTATATAATTTCCTAGTTCGTTTAACTTTTTAACCCATAACCACACAATCTCTACTTTTGACGAACTTGTGAAAGAATCCTTTTGAAAATATTGTGGGAAAAAGAGAAAATGCTGGTATCAAGCATTTTCTCATTTTCTCCCAATGTTTCCTACTCTTCCCAAAACAAACTTCAAATTTTCAGTCACATTTATTTTGTCGTCTGCAAATGCTTTCAACTTGCTATGATACTATGTATCACGGAAATACATTAAAGGTGGCCCTTCAGATTTTGGGACGAAAATTTTACAAGAATACAAAAATGTCATCCTTATAATCCCACAGCCTAATAAATTTCATTCATAAAACCCCAGTAGTCGAAAACCAGCCGACAACAAGAGAAATTAGAGATTTACTACAGCCAAGGTCGACACCGACGGGAAACACAGTCTATTTTTACATGAGCAACTCGCTCATCTACATACCGGAAATATACAGACAAAACTTCAAACATAGCGTCCGAAGAAGACATTATGATAAATAATTACGTGTTTATGTTATGGAATTTCAGCGTCATTAGTCACGTGTCAGTCACTTAACATTCCCACAATGCTTTTTTTAAAATTTTTGGCGGGAAATCTAAATATAGCTTAAGACGCTACGTTGCCTTTTAAGGGAATACCATCAAAAAATATTTCTTTGTAATTGTATGATTCTTGATTGTTGATGATTTGTATCGTTTTTTTCATATAAATTTCAGTGATATGTATTTTTTTTCAATTTGATGGGATGTGAAAATTCTAAATACCCACCTTTAACCCTTTACCCCATAAGGCATTTCTACGGTATATCAAATTGACCCTAAATAACAGCAAGGCTGAAGCAGTTTCTTATGTGTATATGACACCCTTTGATAGGATAGAAAACATTGTAACAAAAGGCGAAATTGCTCGTCACGAGCAATTTCACCTTTTGCCACAGTATTTTCCAAAGGCTCCTACAAGCAATGCGTAGAAATGAGTAAAGGGTTAAGCCCCTTTTTGTAAGGGAATGGCTCATGTACTTCGGGCTGACAGCGTTGAAGTAAATCAAATGCTAATTTTCCCGTGATGTTTTCAAATGCAGTCTTCTTAATCAAAGTAAAACGTCAAAACATTTCGGATATAAAAATTCTCTCTCAGAGATCCGTAGAAAAAACGTACTGTTATATATTTAGACAGTTGGTTGGTTGTATTGTGGTTTAACGCCACTTTAACCCTTTACTCCATAGATACTCATTTCTACGCATTGCTTGTGGGATCCTTTGGAAAACATCGTGGCAAATGGTGAAATTGCTCGTGACGAGCAATTTCACTTTTTGCCACAATATTTTCTATACTATCAAAAGGTGTCATATACATATAAGAAACGGCTCCATCCTTGCTGTTATTTAGGGTCAGTTAGAGATAACATAGAAATGCCTTATGGGGTAAAGGGTTAACAGCTAAGGTCATATCATGGCGGTCGGTGACGCACCTGTGTTTCCTGGCTTTCCCATACCGGTACTAACACTACTTTCTTTCCAAAGCCACCGACTACTTTTCTCACATGCTTCAGCAGAGGTGAGAGGCGAAAATACGCCGGAAAGAAAGTTCGCCTCAACCGGGTATCGAACTCGCATATATTTAGACAGACAACATGATGTAAATAAGTTAGCACTGCTAGTTTTGTTGAAAACTTGTTCTTATTTTCCTTTGTTCGTTTTTTTGTGTAATCAAGTTTTTTTTTTAATCTGTATATGCTTTTGTCTGTCTTCAAAAAATAAATTCACACCTTTTAAATTCATGTCTGATTGTTTGGTTCCATTTAGTTCAAGTTCCGAAACTGGAGTTTCCGGTGCTATTGGTCCAAGATCAAGAGATATTTTTGTGTGTGTGAAAAATCGAAATTTGCTTTATGCTTTTCGGTAGTTAATCGAAAAATAATATTGAACTATTGTCTGATAATGAGCAAAGCTCGTTTTGCGGTAACACCGTCCTAGATTTTTAAAAAATACAACTCCGACTTCGTTCTGGGTTTTAGTCTAAATCTATGGGGATGACCAAAAAATCGTGTCTTCCGGTTGGTCGCATAGCTTTACCCGTAGCACAATCTTTCGCACATTTACCTGATTGGTCAAAAATGACATTATAATATTTTACCGATCGGGAACAAAAAACGTTGTCAGTTTAATGAGTAGTTTATGTAATTACCCTGGTACCATGGCAATGTCCCAGCTTCTAAGACCTGAACCCGGAGTTATGGACTTCCATGACTCCTCACAGATTTTAAGTTTTGCTAACCTGAACGATTAACGGCATATTGGAAAATTACCAATGAATTGACAAGGGAAATTAATGTGCCTGCGAAAAGTATCGGTTAAGGTCAGCCTGCGCAGTCCGCGCAAGCTGATCTGGGCCGAAACTTCTCGCTATTGGTCAGTTTTCTGTATGTCCAAGAACTATTTTACCTCATGATTAAGTTAGTTGCTTTAAAAAAAAGTAACTTTTATTGATCCATAATTATGCGATGACTTGCCTGGTATCATGGGTAATCCATTTAGTCAAACAACCGTCTGATTCAGAGGGTAGAATGGTACTTGCACATGCAGAAAATGAAAGGTAGCGAAAAGTTTCGGCCCATGTCAGCCTGCGCGAACTGCGCAGGCTGACATGAACCGATAGTTTTTGCAAATGCGTTAGTTCCCCATGTCACATTTCATAGCTAATCTTTATGTTCCCCATGTCACATTCCATAGCTAATCTTTATGTTCCCCATGTCACATTTCATAGCTAATCTTCATGTTCCCCATGTCACATTTCATAGCTAATCTTCATGTTCCCCATGTCACATTTCATAGCTAATCTTCATGTTCCCCATGTCACATTTCATCGCCTGAACATGCCAAGTAACAATAGGCCTATTGATAGAAAGAAGAGTTCAATGTGTTGTAGAATTGTACTTCCATTCAAGTATTTATTTAACTACACTACGACTGTGACTACGATAATTAATATAAAATCTTGACCAACTGAAATATCCCTGAATAACTGCAATTTGATTTTTTATCGGTTTATAGTGCTGAGGATAATCACTGTATTGGTCATCTGACACGGCACACACTTCAGAATATTGAGTGTATATGTTTTACAAGGGTTTTTGGAGACTCCAAGTAGTGTTTTTTTCAGATATCGTAGTCCCCGGCGAAACTTTGTTGGATTAAACGTCTTCAACAAACGATTAACCACCAAAAGAACTAGAGATTAACGTGCACTGACATCCCAGACATTCCGTGCGACAACCTGCAACTGCATATCTATTCAATAACATGTTAAAAAAAATATGTTTTTGTGCTTACCTTGTGTAATCTTGTGGGCGCAGCCATGTTTTTTACTCGAACGGGTACGTAAAATTGACAGGGACAGTAACGTTGACAAGGAGCAAGTTCGTAAGGTCTCTCCAGTGTGAAAATATGGGCTTGGTGAGATATGGCCTTCAACACGCGAAAAGCGGAGTACGAACATTTGCGTAAAGTGCCGTTTCGGATCAGCATGCATAATCCGATTACCGTTTTATGTCATTTTCTGTTTTGCGCAAGTCTACCATAGCACAAAATCTAATCTAGTCGTGAAGTACCGTCTCGGAATAGCCAGCGCAGGCTAATCCGAGACGACATTTTACGCAAACGTCCGAATGCCCCTTTTGGCGTATGCAAGCGATTATTTACAACTTTTCGCCTGGTATTTGATTACGTCATGTGCGCATGCGCCAGGTAGATGTTGCAAAAAGGTGAAGGTAGCCAGGTGAGATCAGTTGACAAAATATTTCACGCTCGAAAGGTCTGTGTTCTCGACAAGATAACTACAATAAATTGGTGAACGACAATGGCGGCGAAAATGGCTGTAAACATTCTTCTTTTCGCGTGTTTCATGGCCGTAGGAATAAGTAAGTACTCTCACTAACTTTTTTGGAGTCGTAGCTTTTTCCGTAACACTTTACCACACAATCCCGATTTTTCAACACACCCGTGAAAGAAGCCTTTCGAAAACATCGTGGGAAAAGGAGAAAATACTGGTAACCAGCATTTTCTTCTTTTCCCACAATGTTTTCTTCCCTTCCAAAAACAAATTTTAATTCTTTAGTCACATTCATTTTGTCGTCTGCAAACCAGTCTAACTTATTATCGTTTGGTAAAGGGTTAAATCATTATAAAGCTAAACATACTAAGTTACATTTAAACATTTTTCACGCGTCGCAGCTTTAATTTTTTTCTGAATAGGCAAATTTTTAGACTTGTCCAATATTAAAAGCATTTCCAGACCACAATTTAGGGGTATCTGAAAAGTTGAAGTTCGTCTTTCAAAGTGTAAAAAACATGGTGGGACAAGGAGAAAATGATGTTTTCTTCCGCTGAGTCCTTAACACAGGGCATATATTTGGAAAAGGACTGAGTGAGATGTTACCGTAATATATTACTGAATTTGAAATGATATTGAAAAAGTGAAATGATCATAAAAGCGACCTTAGGTTGTGTATCCGTAATAAGAAAGGGCTATTTAGATAATTTCCACTATAATACTTTTCTAAAAAAACTGCTATGATTAAAAATGAGTATTATTGTACTACTTTAACCGAGCCACTGTTGTTTTTTCCTTCTTCGTATTATCATTTATAAATCTAAAACCACTATATTTTCATTACAAAGGGAGATAGTAATTACCTCCCTTTTCTGGAAACTAACAGTTGTTGGACTAAATACATCACGTGATGGTTCCACTGTTATGTGATGACTTGCATGGTATCACACATCACGGAGATCCATTAAGCCCCTTTTTCACAGACCATAGCTCACATATTCCATTTTTGTCATTTCAGATGCTGGGTGAGTGTCAAAGGCACGGGTAACGTATATAATAGTCTCACATATCTTTTCCTTCTTTTAAGCTTTAGATTGCAAAACGCCACTCAAGTCCCCTTTTGCGGACAGTGTAGATTAAGATCAGACTGCACAGAACGTGCAGTCTGATCTTCATCTACACTGTCCGGTATGGAGATACATCACCACCCCAATACCATAGAAATAGCAAAGTTTATAGACTTTTACTCACGCATTTTATATAGAGTGCGAACTCTGTCGACGATTAAAATATCAATTCATTAACCCTTGGGGTGCGTAGCGCGACTCACTGACCTTTTGCGAACAGTGTAGATCAAGATCAGACTGCACAGAACGTGCAGTCTGATCTTAGATCTACACTGTCCGAGGAGATATTATTTCTCAAAAGAAAACTAAAAAAAATATCCATATTTGGGTTTTCACTGTAGAAACAGAAAAAAAATTATTATTAAAACTTAAAATTAAAAAGTATTATTTAGTAGGTTAAGGGTTAAAACTCAGAGAGAATATTTATCTATATGTCTTACTAAACAAGCCGATAGTATAGATCAACGATCAGACTACACGTACTCTATAGTCTGATCTTGAGCTATGTCGTCTGTATCAGCCCGTGTTTTCGCCTTTGCACGCTGGTACGGTTATGCTCATCGCCCATTTAGGCTACGCCTCTCAGTAAGTCCCTCCCCCTCCTCCCTCCCCATCAAAAAAACTTAACAAATTTGTAAATTCTATATTTAATTCAATCCTATAAAATGAAAGTTTGAAACAAATGCACAGCTGAAATACAAACCGCATCTGGCAGTATTCGAACCCACGGCGGACAAGATTCTCGTTTTTCGAGGTGTAAAACACCAAAATCATAACCACGAAGCCAAAGAGATATCTTATCAACAGAGTGGCCAGGTATCGTATTTGAATAGGAACGAAGATATAAATGAAGGAGTGGTCTCCCATAACAACCCTTCGGCCGTTGTCTGCGCATGTCATATTCTTCGAAGATTCGACCTGCCTGCTATGACGCATCACCCATTCCCCGATACTTGGGAAAAGTAGGGCTTATATCGAAGCTAAACCCAAGCCTGTAGAGACTGTTTTAATAAATGGCCGGTCAATCGGTTACCTGCTTCCTGATCATACTATTGAATAAATCGCACCAGGTAGCGTTTTACTGAGTAAAATTTCATTTTATTTTAAGATATTTGTAGAAAGCCATCTGTAGCTGAAGATAATGCAATCCTTAGTCAAACAATTCCGTAATTTTATGACCCGAATAAGGGATGGCTTTTGAAAGGATTTTTTTTTGCGGAGATAAAGAAAATGACTAACCTAAAAAGAGGAAGAAGTCTCGAATTTCTTTTATATGCACTTTATCACAAGTGAATCATTTAACCCTTTCCAAAACAATCCCTGATTTCTACGATCCTGAAGGAGGAGGCTTTTGAAAACATTGTGGGAAAAGGAGAAAATGCTGGTAACCAGCATTTTCTCCTTTTCCCACAATGTTTTCTATCTTGCTGGAAACAAATTTCAATTTTTGAATTACATTTATTTTGTTGTCTGAAAGTGCTTTCAATTCGGACCAGTCTAAACTTTTGTCGTATGGGAAAGGGTTAACCCATACAGTAAAGTCATGATTAAGCAATGCTCTGAGAAAAGGGGGGGCTTAATGCATCTGCAAACTGATTCAACCCAGGTTAGACTGTGCTGTCCGCGCAGGCTGACCTGGGTCGAATCCTTTTGCTATTCGGGAATTTTATACACGTTAGGACGGACCATGGTTCAACCTCAGGGTTTCGTCGAGTATGAAACCGACTGTTTTTTAATGGACTTACGCATAAGTATGTTTGTTTATTTGGAGTTTAGGCCGCTTTCAACATTACATCAGTCATACCACGGCTACAGTTGACATATTCATGTATTTCCCGGGTTCCACCGATACAAGACTGGGGCTCTGAAGTGTCTTTCCCAAGGACACTTACGTGTTAAAACCAGTGGAGCCAGTAAGGCTCGAACCCGGAGTCTCTAGGTCACGAGTCCTACACTTTACCATTGAGCCACACAGTTCTGATAATTTGTTTATTATAGAGTATGACGGAGATGCACTAAGCCTCCTTTTGCCAGAGCATGTCTCAACCGCAATTTGTCTCGACTGAATGACAAACTTTAACTTGACAATTCATGCGTTTATAAATACGGGCGATAGAATTGCACAGTTTTTTGGCTGATTTCGTCAAAGTTTAGCGAACTTCATATATATATCCTATTGCACAATTTTTGGGCTAATTTCGTCTGAGTTTAGCGAACATCATACATGTATATCTCTCGCGCCCCTTTGCTCCCTCTCTCTCTCTATTCGATTTTCTCCCCCTTCCTCTCACCCCGAACCTCCCTTCCCCTCCTACCTCTCTCTCTCTCTCTCTCCCTTTCTCTCTGTCTCTGTCTGTCCCTCTGTCTGTCTGATTCTCTCTGTATCTCTGTCTTTCTCTCTGTCTGTATGTCTGTCTGTCTGTCTGTCTGTCTCTCTGTCTCTGTGAGAAAAGTAGTCGGTGGCTTTGGAAAGAAAGTAGTATTAGCACTGGTATGAGAAAGCCAGGAAATACATGTGCGTCACCGACCGCCATGATATGACCTTAGTTGTTATAGTGGCGTTAAACTCCAACACAACCAACCAACCAACTCTCGCTCTCTCTGCTTGTGTGTCTCTCTCCAGTAATTTCTTTTTGTTTCAAAGTGTTTCTGGTCTTTCAAATACTGTTCGTTACATGTATATCTGAAACACATTCATAATGTCGTCCGCAAAATTTTTTAAACCGCAAAAACTAAAAAAAAGATATGTTTGATACAGAATTTATATCGTCTCAAATTACTTCTAAAACTTCGTAACTACAGCTTCTTTCAAGCTGTAGTTATAAGGTTTTTGAGGTAAACCAGCTGTAGTTACGAGGTTTTTGAAGTAAACCGACGCTATGAATACCTTTTATTTTAGCCATCCTCTGTGAAAAGGGGGCTTATAGCGTAAGAAAGAAAAAAGTCTTTAATTAATGTTATCGACCCACGTCAGCCCCGCGCAAACGGCTTGATGACTTCTACCGTATCATAACTGGCTTACAACACGCGAAAAGGGACATTCGGACATCTGCGTAAAGTGTCGTCTCGGATCAGCCTGCGCAGTCCGCGCAGGCTAATCCGAGACGGCACTTTCCGTTTATATGACTTTTTCTGTTCTGCAGAAGTCTACTGAAGGAAAAATTCTAATGAAGACGTGAAGTGCCGTCTCGGATCAGCCTGCGCGGACTGCGCAGGCTGATCAGAGACGACACTTTACGCAGATGTCCGAATGCAAGCCAATTATATCACGGACACGCATAAAGCCCCCTTCTGGCAGAGCATGGATTATTTTTAATTTTCTGATATTTTCATCTTTTTATAAATGGCCTGCATTACGCGAAAAGGGGCATTCGAAAGTTTGCGTATTTAAAGTGTCGTCTCTGATCAGCTTGCGCAGTCCGTGCAGGCCAATCCGATACGACGCTTTCCGGTTGTATGTAATTTTCTGTTTAGCAGAAGTCTAGAGTAGATCTAGCATAAAAGCTAATGTAGTCATAAAGTGCCATCTCGGATCTGCCTGCGCGGACTGTTCAGGCTGATCCGAGTCGTCACTTTACGCATGCATATGTCCGAATACCCCTTTTCGTGTGTTGCAAGTCATTTAAACCATTACCACACAATCCCTGAGAAAGAAGCCTTTAGAAAACATTGTTGGAAAAGAGAAAATGCTGATAACCAGCATTTTCTCCTTTTCCCATAATGTTTTTTCTACTCTTCACAAAACAAATTTCAAATTTTTAGCCGCTTTTATTTTGTCGTCTGCAAATGCTTCCGACTTTCACCTAATATTTTCCCTCTCTTTTCACACAAATATAGAGAATATTGCGACAACGACAATCTTTACTGTGATTATGGATGCTGCAACGAAGGATGCTGCGATGATTACGACAATGGACTGTAAGTGATGAAGTCATAACTAACGCAAGCACTCTCGTTAGCCATTGTAATGTATTCCATTGAAATTTTTATTTCTAAGAGTAAGGGAAGCTTTAGGAAATCCCGAATGTTCACAGTTGATCAGGGCCGTTATTCACGAAATATTCTGAAGAAGGTTCTCAGACTTTTTCTCCAGAAATTTCTTAATCTTGGGGATTAAAAAAAACCTCCTGATTGGCCAAACTCGATTAAATAGTTTAGGCAACCAGAAGTCAGAACATCTCTCATTTTCAAAATTTAGAAAATCCTAGAGAATAAGACTGATAATGTTATTAAGAATGGTTAGTGAACATGGACTGGTGTTCACGAATTATTCTAAACTGTATTCTTTGACTTGTTCTATGTTTAGAAAGTTACTCAGTTTCTGATTGGCTAAACCATTTGGTTTAGCCAATCAGAAACCGTTGTTTGTTACTTTCAAAATTTGAAAAATCTTGGGCATAGTCTATGAATGTGATTAGTGGTGGTTTGTGAATATAAGCCCAGAAATCCTTATTTAACCTTTTACCAAACAATTCCTGGTTTTTACGACCCTGACATAGAAGCATTTTGAAAACATTGTGGGAGAAGGAGAAAATGTAAGGTAACTAGCATTTTCTCCTTTTTCAACCATGTTTTCTACACCGCTGGAAACAAATTCCAATTTTTGAGTTAAGCTTATTTTGTCGTCTGCATGTGCCTTCAATTTGGACAAGATCAAAATTTTGTCGTCTTGTAAAGGGTTAACCGGATGGTTTTAACTCTTTCCCAAACAATCCCTGGTTTTCACGCCCTGAGAGAGAAGCCTTTTGAAAACATTGTGGGAAAAGGAGAAAATGCTGGTAACCAGCATTTTCTCCTTTTCCCACAATGTTTTCTATCCTGCTGGAAACAAATTTCAGTCTTTGACTTACTTTTATTTTCACATCTGCACATGCTCTCAATTTGGGCCAGTCTAAAATTTTGCCATTTGGTAAAGAATTACTCAACAATATCTCGCGACAACACCTTTAGTATTTTCTAATGCATTTTGAGTTATCTACACAATCTAGGGTTTGGATTCACACGTACATGTAGATTAGATCTATAAAGATTGTTAAAACACTTAATCATCAATGCAATTTTCGAGCAAAGTTTTTATTGGTTTTGAACACCGTCTTGATTCTTTTTATTTCAACTTAATGATTTGTCGTCTGCAAATACCATCAAAATGGACGAGTTTAATGATTCTTTTTTTTTTTTTGTTTGGTATAAAGTGCCTCCCCCCTCAAAAAATGTCTTTTCAACCATTGTAGATCAAGCTCAGACGGCACAAAACGTGGAATTATTCGTATTTCTAGACTTTAATGTCTTTAGGAGATTATTCGGCGTTAAGGCAAAAGCGATTTGGGCTCCAACTGTATGGGGGATTTTTTTTGTTTTCGGTGATAGAAATTCATTTCACCGAGTGAACATCATCGGTATTATTTTCACCAGTGGCGATCTTTTAACAACCCCCCCCCCGAAAGAATATATTTTATTTTCACTTCTGACCCCTTTTTGATAGGATTTCGTCAAATCAAGGAGAGTTGTTCTCAGAATATCCCCGTGGCCTGCCCCACATAGGAACGCACTACAATATTACGTAAAGCGCGAAAAACGCAGGATCAGTGCGTGTTAATTACGTCATATTCTTACGAACAAAGTCCGTAACAAAGAAACAAATGAATAAATGCATGGCAGAAATAAGGGTCTGAGCAGGATTCGAACCCCGGAACTCCCGGACGCAAGACCAATACCCTAACCACTGAGCCAAAGAGATACCTCCCTGACGCAGTAGCCAGGTATTGTATTTTAAATCGGGAGAATGCCATGCAGGAAGGAGTGGTCTCCCGTAACAATATTTTCCTCTGATTAGATAGCACGCGCTGTTTACCTAGGAAACAAGAGCGCGGGAACTACTGATTCCACCTTCAATTGAAGATTTAGAGAATATGAAATAGGTATTTTTCACCGTTCGTAAAGTTCTACGAAATATCAAACCACATTCCTCCATTATTTCACGATAATCTACAGCAAAGCATAAAGTAATATCTATTATGTTTTAACAGATCGAATGGTGGTCTTGCTGGCATCATTGTGGCAGTCATTATTTTGAAAATGCTGCTCTGGTTTGCCTGCTGCAGGATAATTCGCCGGCGCCGACAGACGGTCATTGTTCAGAGAGTGATGGTTCCCCAGACTACAGGTAAGACTCTTCGTAAAAATGTACGAGGGTTGTCCGAAATGTACGTGGAGTTTTTCCTACAACGCATCTATTTAATCCTTTCCCAAACGACAAACTTTTGGACTAGACCAAATTGAAAACATTTGCAGACGATAATTCAACTCTTGCTGAGAAGATGATTTGTATCTATGATAGGGTAGAAAACATTGTGGAAAAAGGAGAAAATGCTGGTTACCAGCATTTTCTCAGGCTTTTCCCACAATGTTTTTAAAAGGCTACTGTTTTAGACCCGTAAAAACCAGGGATTGTTTTGGAAAAGGTTAATAACAATTTAATATCAAAATTTGGTGACGTCTTATTCTATAGATAAATGCTACTAATTTCATCTGAGTAAAAGTTTACAAAGAATTTCGAAAGATATAAAAATAACATCACTGGCTGCTATCCGGCGCGCGAGCGCGACAAGACCACTTTGATGTCTCTTTGAAAAATCATCTTAAAACTTTTTTCCACCCAGTCACCACCAGTATGTATCCATTTTCTATAACAGACATGTTCTCCATGGCAACGTCGAAATTGTTTACCGAAGGCAGGTAAGACACAAACTTAAGTAATTCCATGTCAAGACCGTTGTCTGCGCATGTCATATTCTTCGAAGATTCTACCTGTCATATATGACGTATCACTAGCCCCAACAGCGGGCTGACTGTAATATTACTCTCCATTAAGTAGTAATGTAGAAAAATAGATTTTATCAATACGTTTGAGGAGAAATGAGACCTGCTTTAGCTCCAGATCTCTCTAGACTGCTGATCATGGCTGAGTGAATTGCACGAGGTAGCGTTTTATTGAGTAAACGTTTATTTTAGTTTGAAATTCAAAGTAACGGTTGTCGCGTAGGAAAATGGTTCGGTTCTGTACCCAGGGTGCCAAAATTAGATAGATGAGTATTTAAAGAATGCCATCTAGCGGGAGATAATGACGTCAAGACATCTTGTGCAATGTAAAAATCCCGGCCCTTTGGATGCGCCATGCAAAATATGAGTTATGCTTTGTGATAAGGGGGCTTAATGCATCTGCAAAATGGTTCGGCCCTTGTCAGCCTGCGCGGACTGCGCAGGCTGACATGGGCCGAACCATTTTGCTATCTTTGATTCTTTTTAGCGTGTCAAAGTATCGGTATACCTCATGATACAAAAATGGGACAAAAATGGATTTTTCGGGGCTTTATAATATTGAATATTGTGATAACTGCTTGGTATATATCATGCATGCATCAAGGTGATGCATTCATGAAGCCCCCCTGTTCCCGGAATACCATAACTCATATCTTTTAGTCAGAAAATGCATGATACTTCGACAGGCTGTCATTGTTGAGGGGGGTAAATACCCCATACTACAAGTAGGTGTTGCGTATAAAAATATACTTTGAATGGTTAAAAGTCGGGCTTGTATACTCTACTACAAAATAGTCACGGGGATAGGCGGGCACTCGGCAGCACTACTCGAGAGTAAAGGTGTTGGACGTGTGTAAGATCATCATCATCATCGTCATCATCACCATCATCATAATCATCACAACATCATCATCATCATCACAACCACCATCATCATCATTATCAACATCATCACCACCAAAGCAACCATTGATCACAACCACCACCTACACCACACATACGACATCATCATCATCATCATCAACACCATCATCATTGTCTTTTCAGACGTAAAAGAAGAAAAACATTTTTTACAGAGTATATTTTGCGCTGAAAACCTTACCTAATTACCAAACGAAAATATTTTAGGCTTGTCCAAATCGAAAGGATTTGCAGACGACAAAATAAAAGTGACTGAAAATTTGAAATTTGTTTTGTAAAGGATAGAAAACATTGTAGGAAAAGGAGAAAATGCTGGTTACCAGCATTTTCTCCTTTTCCTACAATGTTTTCTAAAGGCTTCTTTCTCGGGGGCGTCAAAAGTAGGATTAGTGTGGTAATGGGTTAATATGACTTCAACTTGTTTTTTACAGTGAGTGTAAGCAGCAACAACCAATACCATGCGGGATATGATCAGGCTGCTGCCATGGCAATGTCCCAACCGCCGAGACCGAGTCCAGGAGTTATGGCCCCTCCACCCTACAAGCAGCCGTCAGCCATTCCTCCACCAAAATATTGAATTTCCATAACTTTTTCCAGACGACAAAATTATAGGCTGGACCAAATTTAAAACATTTGCAGTCGACAAATTAGATATTAGCCGTGATCTGACTACAGAGAGCTTAATGCATCTCTGTGATTCATTACATTAAGGTAAGACCTGTGTAAAGGAAAACAGCTATTTCCACTAAAATATCATCCTGAAAAATTAGCTACAATTAAAAATGAGTATTATTGAACTACTTTCACCTCTTCATTTTGTCCATTTTTTCCTTCTTCGAATTATCATTTATAAATCTGAAACCACTATATTCTTAATTCAAATAGAGATAATAATTACCTCCCTTTTCAGAAAACTAACAAAAGTATCAAAAAATATTTTCAAGAGAGACATAAACGGAATTTCTGATCCGTTAGAAATGAGCAAAAATATTATTTCTGCATAATTCCTTATTTATCCTTATTTATCAACCAGTTAGAATTTTCACCGGAAGTGCATTACACAGGTCTTACCTTAATTTATTTTTCATTTTCAATAATAGCCGACCGAATCATGATGTACCCTGGTCCTTTGACATGCAGAGAATTGACCAGAATAAAGAGATCAGTTGATGAAAGTGTCTGAATTATTGTGGGAAAAGGAGAAAGTGCTGGTTAATAGTATTATCTCCATTTCCCACAATGTTTTTGAAGACCTTTTACCTATGGATCATTAACATACATGATTAGCGGAATAAACTTGTATCAAATGTTCTAATATTTAAGCTATCCTAACGAAAAAGGGTACTTGAAAACATTTTTGGAAAAGGAGAAAACGCTGATTACCGGCTTTATCTCCTTTACCAACAATGGTTTTTCCGCCTTTAACCCTTTACCACACAATCCTTAGTTGACGACCCCGAGATATAAGCCTTTTGAAAACATTGTGGGAAAAGGAGAAAATGCTGGTAACCAGCATTTTCTCCTTTTTCTCACAATGTTTTCCACCCTTCCCAAAACAAATTTCTATTTTTGAGTCACTTTAATTTTATCGTCAGCTAATGCTTTCAATTTGGACCAGTCTAAAATTTTGTCGTCTGGTAAAGAGTTACAGACAAAATTCCTTTCATAGAGAATCAAGTAATTTATCGTCTGCAAATACTTTCCATTTGAACCAGCCTATAATTTTATCGTCTGCTATTCTTTGACATTCAACTACAAAGCACATGTGATACAGGGCTCCCAAGTTATAGATCTAGTAGTTGAAGGAAAAAAATTCATACATTATAATATATAGATTTTTTTTTTTCATAACATGAAAAACATTGTAGAAAAAGAGCAATTGCTTATGACAAGTTTTACTTTTTTCCCCACACCGAATTCTTAGCAAGGAACATCAACAGTTCTAAATGAAGAAATAAACGATAATAAATTATGCGGCAAAGAGGCAGTTGCCACTGTGCTATTCATAGTAACGGTGTTGAAAATTTCACAATTCCGTAATACACACCGGCGATGCACCAATATGCTTTCATATGTAATCCGTGATCGACCAAGGAAAATTTTATGATTCTATGATGGATCAATAATAATTCAAAGGCCTGTGATTAAACCAAGTAAGCCATCATGTAATCATGGATCCATAACGGCAATAAACTTAATCATAAGATAGACCAATCCTTGGGCATACTGAAAATTGACCAATAGCTAAAAGTTTCGGCCCAGGTCAGCCTGCGCGGACTGCACAGGCTGACCTAGGTCGATACTTTTTGCAAACAGAGAATGGCTCATATAGATTGGATTTTTTTCTTTCAATGATTACAAAGGCATTTCTGATGAGGTTATACTGTATATAAGGAGTTAAATGGTTCTATATTTGTATATAATTTCCTAGTTCGTTTAACTTTTTAACCCATAACCACACAATCTCTACTTTGACGAACTTGTGAAAGAATCCTTTTGAAAACATTGTGAGAAAAAGAGAAAATGCTGGTATCAAGCATTTTCTCCTTTTCTCCCAATGTTTCCTACTCTTCCCAAAACAAACTTCAAATTTTCAGTCACATTTATTTTGTCGTCTGCAAATGCTTTCAACTTCCTATGATACTATGTATCACGGAAATACATTAAAGGTGGCCCTTCAGATTTTGGGACGAAAATTTTACAAGAATACAAAAATGTCATCCTTATAATCCCACAGCCTAATAAATTTCATTCATAAAACCCCAGTAGTCGAAAACCAGCCGACAACAAGAGAAATTAGAGATTTACTACGGCCAAGGTCGACACCGACGGGAAACACAGTCTATTTTTACATGAGCAACTCGCTCATCTACATACCGGAAATATACAGACAAAACTTCAAACATAGCGTCCGAAGAAGACATTATGATAAATAATTACGTGTTTATGTTATGGAATTTCAGCGTCATTAGTCACGTGTCAGTCACTTAACATTCCCACAATGCTTTTTTGAAATTTTTGGCGGGAAATCTAAATATAGCTTAAGAGGCTACGTAGCCTTTTAAGGGAATACCATCAAAAAATATTTCTTTGTAATTGTATGATTCTTGATTGTTGATGATTTGTATCGTTTTTTCAGTGATATGTATTTTTTTTCAATATGATGGGATGTGAAAATTCTAAATACCCACCTTTAACCCTTTACCCCATTAGGCATTTCTACGGTATCTCAAATTGACCCTAAATAACAGCAAGGCTGAAGCAGTTTCTTATGTGTATATGACACCCTTTGATAGCATAGAAAACATTGTAACAAAAGGCTTAATTGCTCGTCACGAGCAATTCACCTTTTGCCACAGTGTTTTCCAAAGGCTCCTACAAGCAATGTGTAGAAATGAGTAATGGGTTAAGCCCCTTTTTGTAAGGGAATGGCTCATGTACTTCGGGCTGACAGCGTTGAAGATAATCCATTGCTAATTTTCCCGTGATGTTTTCAAATGTAGTCTTCTTAATCGAAGTAAAACGTCAAAACATTTCGGATATAAAAATTCTCTCTCAGAGATCCGTAGGAAAAACGTACCGTTATATATTTAGCCAGTTGGTTGGTTGTATTGGGGTTTAACGCCACTTTAACCCTTTACTCCATAGATACTCATTTCTACGCATTGCTTGTGGGATCCTTAGGAAAACATCGTGGCAAATGGTGAAATTGCTCGTGACGAGCAATTTCACTTTTTGCCACAATATTTTCTATACTATCAAAAGGTGTCATATACACATAAGAAACGGCTCCATCCTTGCTGTTATTTAGGGTCAGTTAGAGATAACATAGAATTGCCTTATGGGGTAAAGGGTTAACAGCTAAGGTCATATCATGGCGGTCGGTGACGCACCTGTGTTTCCTGGCTTTCCCATACCGGTACTAACACTACTTTCTTTCCAAAGCCACCGACTACTTTTCTCACATGCTTCAGCAGAGGTGAGAGGCGAAAATACGCCGGAAAGAAAGTTCGCCTCAACCGGGTATCGAACTCGCATATATTTAGACAGACAACATGATGTAAATAAGTTAGCACTGCTAGTTTTGTTGAAAACTTGTTCTTATTTTCCTTTGTTCGTTTTTTTGTGTAATCAAGTTTTTTTTTAATCTGTATATGCTTTTGTCTGTCTTCAAAAAATAAATTCACACCTTTTAAATTCATGTCTGATTGTTTGATTCTATTTAGTTCAAGTTCCGAAACTGGAGTTTCCGGTGCTATTGGTACAAGATCAAGAGATATTTTTGTGTGTGTGAAAAATCGAAATTTGCTTTATGCTTTTCGGTAGTTAATCGAAAAATAATATTGAACTATTGTCTGTTAATGAGCAAAGCTCGTTTTGCGGTAACACCGTCCTAGATTTTTAAAAAATACAACTCCGACTTCGTTCTGGGTTCTAGTCTAAATCTATGGGGATGACCAAAAAATCGTGTCTTCCGGTTGGTCGCATAGCTTTACCCGTAGCACAATCTTTCGCACATTTACCCAATTGGTCAAAAATGACATTATAATATTTTACCGATCGGGAACAAAAAACGTTGTCAGTTTAACGAGTAGTTTATGTAATTACCTTGGTACCATGGCAATGTCCCAGCCGCTGAGATCTGACCCCGGAGTTATGGACTTCCATGACTCCTCACAGATTTTAAGTTTTGCTAACCTGAACGATTAACGGCGGGCATATTGGAAAATGACCAATGAATTGACAAGGGGAATCAATGTGCCTGCGAAAAGTATCGGTTCAGGTCAGCCTGCGCAGTCCGCGCAAGCTGATCTGGGCCGAAACTTCTCGCTATTGGTCAGTTTTCTGTATGTCCAAGAACTATTTTACCTCATGATTAAGTTAGTTGCTTTAAAAAAGTAACTTTTATTGATCCATAATTATGCCATGACTTGCTTGGTATCATGGGTAATCCATTTAGTCAAACAACCGTCTGGTTCAGAGGGTAGAATGGTCCTTGCACATGAAATGCAAAAAAATGAAAGGTAGCAAAAAGTTTCGGCCCATGTCAGCCTGCGCGAACTGCGCAGGCTGACATGAACCGATAGTTTTTGCAAATGCGTTAGTTCCCCATGTCACATTTCATAGCTAATCTTTATGTTCCCCGTGTCACATTTCATAGCTAATCTTTATGTTCCCCATGTCACATTTCATCGCCTGAACATGCCAAGTAACATTAGGCCTATTGATAGAAAGAAGAGTTCAATGTGTTGTAGAATTGTACTTCCATTCAAGTATTTATTTAACTACACTACGACTGTGACTACGATAATTAATATAGAATCTTGACCAACTTAGTAACAAAATTGTTCACTGTAACACAAACCCATACACTTACCGTATTTTCAGCTCAGAAGCTTAATCGTTGTATTGACTGTAGGAGCATCTTACGTTGTAATGTAAAAATGGCAAAATATCCCTGAATAACTGCAATTTGATTTTTTATCGGTTTATAGTGCTGAGGATAATCACTGTATTGGTCATCTGACACGGCACACACTTCAGAATATTGAGTGTATATGTTTTACAAGGGTTTTTGGAGACTCCAAGTAGTGTTTTTTCAGAAATCGTAGTCCCCGGCGAAACTTTGTTGGATTAAACGTCTTCAACAAACGATTAACCACCAAAAGAACTAGAGATTAACGTGCACTGACATCCCAGACATTCCGTGCGACAACCTGCAACTGCATATCTATTCAATAACATGTTAAAAAAATATGTTTTTGTGCTTACCTTGTGTAATCTTGTGGGCGCAGCCATGTTTTTTACTCGAACGGGTACGTAAAATTGACAGGGACAGTAACGTTGACAAGGAGCAAGTTCGTAAGGTCTCTCCAGTGTGAAAATATGGGCTTGGTGAGATATGGCCTTCAACACGCGAAAAGGGAAGTACGAACATTTGCGTAAAGTGCCGTTTCGGATGAGCATGCATAATCCGATTACCGTTTTATGTCATTTTCTGTTTTGCGCAAGTCTACCATAGCACAAAATCTAATCTAGTCGTGAAGTACCGTCTCGGAATAGCCTGCGCAGGCTAATCCGAGACGACATTTTACGCAAACGTCCGAATGCCCCTTTTGGCGTATGCAAGCGATTATTTACAACTTTTCGCCTGGTATTTGATTACGTCATGTGCGCATGCGCCAGGTAGATGTTGCAAAAAGGTGAAGGTAGCCAGGTGAGATCAGTTGACAAAATATTTCACGCTCGAAAGGTCTGTGTTCTCGACAAGATAACTACAATAAATTGGTGAACGACAATGGCGGCGAAAATGGCTGTAAACATTCTTCTTTTCGTGTGTTTCCTGGCCGTAGGAATAAGTAAGTACTCTCACTAACTTTTTTGGAGTCGTAGCTTTTTCCGTAACACTTTACCACACAATCCCGATTTTTCAACACACCCGTGAAGGAAGCCTTTCGAAAACATCGTGGGAAAAGGAGAAAATACTGGTAACCAGCATTTTCTTCTTTTCCCACAATGTTTTCTGCCCTTTCAAAAACAAATTTTAATTCTTTAGTCACATTCATATTGTCGTCTGCAAACCAGTCTAACTTATTGTCGTTTGGTAAAGGCTTAAATCATTATAAAGCTAAACATACTAAGTTACATTTAAACATTTTTCACACGTCGCAGCTTTAATTTTTTTCTGAATAGGCAAATTTTTAGACTTGTCCATTATTAAAAGCATTTCCAGACCGCAATTTAGGGGTATCTGAAAAGTTGAAGTTCGTCTTTCAAAGTGTAAAAAACATGGTGGGACAAGGAGAAAATGATGTTTTCTTCCGCTGAGTCCTTAACACAGGGCATATATTTGGAAAAGGACTGAGTGAGATGTTACCGTAATATATTACTGAATTTGAAATGATATTGAAAAAGTGAAATGATCTTGAAAGCGACCTTAGATAGTAGATCCGTAATGAAAAAAAAAAACAAAAAAAAAACCAGCTATTTAGATAATTTCTACTATAATACTTTTCTAAAAAAAAAAAAACTGCTATGATTAAAAATGAGTATTATTGTACTACTTTAACCGAGCCACTGTTTGTTTTTTCCTTCTTTGAATCATAATTTATAAATCTAAAACCACTGTATTTTCATTACAAAGGCAATAGTAATTACCTCCCTTTTCTGGAAACTAACAGTTGTTGGACTAAATACATCACGTGATGGCTCCACTGTTATGTGATGACTTGCATGGTATCACACATCACGGAGATCCATTAAGCCCCCTTTTCACAGACCATAGCTCATTTATTCCATTTTTGTCATTTCAGATGCTGGGTGAGTGTCAAAGGCACGGGTATCGTATATAATAGTCTCACATATCTCTTCTTTCTTTTAACGTTTAGTTTGCTTATCGCGACTCAAGTCCCCTTTTGCGGACAGTGTAGATTAAGATCAGACTGCACAGAACGCGCAGTCTGATCTTCTGTCTACACTGTCCGGTATAGAGATATATCACCACCCCCATACCATAGAAATAGCAAAGTTTATAGACTTTTACTGACGCATTTTATATATTTACCGTTAAAGCCAAAAGTGCGAACTCTGTCGACGATTAAAATATCAATTGATTAACCCTTGGGGTGCGTAGCGCGACTCACTGACCTTTTGCGGACAGTGTAGATCAAGATCAGACTGCACAGAACGTGCAGTCTGATATTGGATCTACACTGTCCGAGATAGAGATAGTATTTCTCAAAAGAAAACTGAAAAAATATCAATATTTGGGTTTTCACTGTAGAAACAGAAAAAAAAAATATTATTAAAAATTTAATATTAAAAAGTGTTATTTAGTATGCTAAGGGTTAAAACGCAGAAAGAATATTTATCTTATATGTCTTACTAAACAAGCCGATAGTATAGATCAAAGATCAGACCACACGTACTCTGTAGTCTGATCTTGAGCTATGTCGTCTGTATAAGCCCGTATTTTCGCCTTTGCACGCTGATAGGGTTATGCTCATCGCCCATTTACGCCTCTCAGTAAGTCCCTCCCCCTCCTCCCTCCCCATCAAAAAAACTTAACAAATTTGTAAATTCTATATTTGATTTAACCCTTTCCCAAACAAACCCTGGTTTTTACGGGTCTGGAATAGTAGCCTTCTGAAAACATTGTGGGAAAAGGAGAAAATGCTGGTAACCAGCATTTTCTCCTTTTCCCACAATGTTTTCTACCCTATCATAGACAGAAATCATCTTTTCAGCAAGAGTTGAATTGTTGATTGCAAATGCTTTCAATTTGGTCTAGTCCAAAAATTTGTCGTTTGGGAAAGGGTTAATCCTGTAAAATGAAAATTCGAAACAAATGCACAGCTGAAATTACAAACCGCATCTGGCAGTATTCGAACTAACGGCGGACAAGATTCTCGTTTTTCGAGGTGTAAAAGACCATAGTCATAACCACGAAGCCAAAGAGATATCTTATCAACAGAGTGGCCAGGTATCGTATTTGAATAGGAACGAAGCGAACAATGAAGGAGTGGTCTCTCGTAACAACCCTTCGGCCGTTGTCTGCGCATGTCATATTCTTCATTGATTCGACCTGCCTGCTTTATGACGCATCACCCATTCCCCGATACTTGGGAAAAGTAGGGCTTATATCGAAGCTAAACCCAAGTGAGACTGTTTTAATAAATGGCCGGTCAATCGGTTACCTACTGGCTGATCATACAATTGAATAAATCGCACCAGGTAGCGTTTTACTGAGTAAAGTTTCATTTTATTTTAAAATACTAGTATTTGAAGAATGCCATCTAGCTGAAGATAATGCAATCCTTCGTCAAACAATTCCGTAATTTTATGACCCGGATAAGGGATGGCTTTTGAAAGGATTTTTTTTTTTTTGCGGAGATAAAGAAAATGGCGGTAACCTAAAAAGAGGAAGAAGTCTCGAATTTCTTTTATATGCACTTTATCACAAGTGAATCATTTAACCCTTTCCCAAACAATCCCTGATTTTTACGACCCTGAAGGAGGAGGCTTTTGAAAACATTGTGGGAAAAGGAGAAAATGCTGGTAACCAGCATTTTCTCCTTTTCCCACAATGTTTTCTATCTTGCTGGAAACAAATTTCAATTTTTGAATTACATTTATTTTGTTGTCTGAAAGTGCTTTCAATTCGGACCAGTCTAAACTTTTGTCGTATGGGAAAGGGTTAACCCATACAGTAAAGTCATGATTAAGCAATGCTCTGAGAAAAGGGGGGCTTAATGCATCTGCAAAATGATTCAACCCAGGTTAGACTGTGCTGTCCGCGCAGGCTGACCTGGGTCGAATCCTTTTGCCATTCGGGAATTTTATACACGTTAGGACGGACCATGGTTCAACCTCAGGGTTTCGTCGAGTGTGAAACCGACTGTTTTTTTATGGACTTACGCATAAGTATGTTTGTTTATTTGGAGTTTAGGCCGCTTTCAACATTACATCAGTCATACCACGGCTACAGTTGACATATTCATGTATTTCCCGGGTTCCACCGATACAAGACTGGGGCTCTGAAGTGTCTTTCCCAAGGACACTTACGTGTTAAAACCAGTGGAGCCAGTAAGGCTCGAACCCGGAGTCTCTAGGTCACGAGTCCTACACTTTACCATTGAGCCACACAGTTCTGATAATTTGTTTATTATAGAGTATGACGGAGATGCACTAAGCCTCCTTTTGCCAGAGCATGTCTCAACCGCAATTTGTCTCGACTGAATGACAAACTTTAACTTGACAATTCATGCGTTTATAAATACGGGCGATAGAATTGCACAGTTTTTTGGCTGATTTCGTCAAAGTTTAGCGAACTTCATATATATATCCTATTGCACAATTTTTGGGCTAATTTCGTCTGAGTTTAGCGAACATCATACATGTATATCTCTCGCGCCCCTTTGCTCCCTCTCTCTTTCTATTCGATTTTCTCCCCCTTCCTCTCACCCCGAACCTCCCTTCCCCTCCTACCTCTCTCTCTCTCTCTCCCTTTCTCTCTGTCTCTGTCTGTCCCTCTGTCTGTCTGATTCTCTCTGTATCTCTGTCTTTCTCTCTGTCTGTCTTGTCTGTCTGTCTGTCTGTCTGTCTCTCTCTCTCTCTGAGAAAAGTAGTCGGTGGCTTTGGAAAGAAAGTAGTATTAGCACTGGTATGAGAAAGCCAGGAAATACATGTGCGTCACCGACCGCCACGATATGACCTTAGTTGTTATAGTGGCGTTAAACTCCAACACAACCAACCAACCAACTCTCGCTCTCTCTGCTTGTGTGTCTCTCTCCAGTAATTTCTTTTTGTTTCAAAGTGTTTCTGGTCTTTCAAATACTGTTCGTTACATGTATATCTGAAACACATTCATAATGTCGTCCGCAAAATTTTTTAAACCGCAAAAACTAAAAAAAAGATATGTTTGATACAGAATTTATATCGTCTCAAATTACTTCTAAAACCTCGTAACTACAGCTTCTTTCAAGCTGTAGTTATAAGGTTTTTGAGGTAAACCAGCTGTAGTTACGAGGTTTTTGAAGTAAACCGACGCTATGAATACCTTTTACTTTAGCCATCCTCTGTGAAAAGGGGGCTTATAGCGTAAGAAAGAAAAAAGTCTTTGATTAATGTTATCGACCCACGTCAGCCCCGCGCAAACGGCTTGATGACTTCTACCGTATCATAACTGGCTTGCAACACGCGAAAAGGGACATTCGGACATCTGCGTAAAGTGTCGTCTCGGATCAGCCTGCGCAGTCCGCGCAGGCTAATCCGGGACGGCACTTTCCGTTTATATGATAGTTTCTGTTCTGCAGAAGTCTGCTGAAGCACAAAATCTAATGAAGACGTAAAGTGCCGTCTCGGATCAGCCTGCGCGGACTGCGCAGGCTGATCCGAGACGACACTTTACGCAGATGTCCGAATGTCCCTTTTCGCGTGTTGCAAGCCAATTATATCACGGACACGCATAAAGCCCTCTTCTGGCAGAGCATGGCTTATTTTCAATTTTCTGATATTTTCATCTTTTTTATAAATGGCCTGCATTACGCAAAAAGGGGCATTTGAACGTTTGCGTATTTAAAGTGTCGTCTCTGATCAGCTTGCGCAGTCCGCGCAGGCTAATCTCATACGACGCTTGTCCGGTTTGATGTGATTTTCTGTTTAGTGCAAGTCAGGAGTGGCGCAAAATCTAATGTAGTCGTAAAGTGCCGTCTCGGATCAGCCTGCGGGACGTGCGCAGGCTGATCCGAGTCGTCACTTTACGCATATGTCTGAATACCCCTTTTCGTGTGTAGCAAATCATTTAATTCATTACCACTCAATCCCTACTTTTGACGACCCTGAGAAAGAAGCCTTTAGAAAACATTGTGAGAAAAAATAAAATGCTGGTTACCAGCATTTTCTTCTTTTCTCACAATGTTTTCTACCCTTCACAAAACAAGTTTCAAAAATTTTATGCGCTTTTTTTTTTTGTCGCCTGCAAATGCTTTCGATTTTGACAAACCTAATATTTTCCTTTTTTTCACACAAATATAGAGAGTATTGCAACGGTTACTACTGTGATTATGGATGCTGTGACGGAGACTGTTGCGAAGGCTCTGGATTGTAAGTAATGACGTCATAACCGACGCAAGCTTTCTCGTTAGCCATTGTAATGGACTCTATTGAAATTTTTATTTCTAAAAGTAAGGGAAGCTTTAGGAATGTTCACTGTTGATCAGGGTCGTTATTCACTAACTATTCTGAAGAAGTTTCTTGGACTTTTTCTCCATAAATTTCTTAATTTTGGGGGAGACAAAAAAAAACCCCTCCTGATTGGCCAAACTAGATTAAATAGTTCAGCCAATCAGAAGTCAGAACATGTCTTATCATCAAATTTAGAAAATCCCGGAGAATAAGACTAAGAATGTTCTTAAGAATGGTTAGTGAATACGGACTAGTGTTCACGACTATTCTAAATTGTATTCTTTGACTTGTTCTGTATAAATTTAGAAAGAAACTCAGTTTCTGATTGGCTAAACCATTTGGTTTAGCCAATCAGAAACTTTGTTACTTTCAAAATTTGAAAAATCTTGAGCATAGTCTATGAATGTGATTAGTGGTGGTTTGTGAATATAAGCCCAGAAATCCTTATTCAACCTTTTACCAAACAATCCCTGGTTTTTACGACCCTGACATAGAAGCATTTTGAAAACGCTGTGGGAAAAGGATAAAATGTAAGGTAACTAGCATTTTCTCCTTTTTCAACCATGTTTTCTACACCGCTAGAAACAAATTGCAATTTTTGAGTTAAGCTTATTTTGTCGTCTGCCAGTGCCTTCAATTTGGACAAGATCAAAATTTTGTCGTCTGGTACAGGGTTAACTGGATGGTTTTAACTCTTTCCCAAACAATCCCTGGTTTTCACGCCCTGAGAGAGAAGCCTTTTGAAAACACTGTCGGAAAAGGAGAAAATGCTGGTAACCAGCATTTTCTGCTTTTCCCACAATGTTTTCTATCCTGCTGGAAACAAATTTCAGTCTTTGACTTACTTTTATTTTCACATCTGCACATGCTCTCAATTTGGGCCAGTCTAAAATTTTGCCATTTGGTAAAGAATTGCTCAACAATATCTCGCGACAACACCTTTAGTATTTTCTAATGCATTTTGAGTTATCTACACAATCTAGGGTTTGGATTCACACGTACATGTAGATTAGATCTATAGAGACTGTTAAAACACTTAATCATCAATGCAGTTTTCGAGCAAAGTTTTTATTGGTTTTGAACACCGTCTAGATTCTTTGTATTTGAACTTAAAGGTGGGTATTTAGAATTTTCACATCACACCAAATTAAAAAAAAAAAAATATATATATATATATATCATTGAAGTTTATATGAAAAAACAATACAAATCATCAATAATTAAGAATCATTAAATTACTAAAAGAAATTTTTTGATGGTGTTCCCTTTACCCATTACCACACAATCTCTACTATTGACGCCCCTGAGAAAGAAGCCTTTTGAAAACACTATGGGAAAAGGAGAAAATGCTGGTAACCAGCATTTTCTTCTTTTCCCACAGTGTTTTCTACCCTTCCTAGAACAAATTTCTATTTTTTAGTCATCTTTATTTTATCGTCTGCAAATGGTTTCAATTTGTACCAGTCTAAAATTTTGTCCTGCGGTAAAGAGTTAAAAGGCTACGTAGCCTCTTAGGCTATATTTAGATTTCGGGCCAAAAATCAATAAAGCATTGCTGGAATGTCAAGTGACTGGCATGTGATCAATAACGCTTAAATTCTATTGCATAACAAACATGTAATAATTATTTTCCATAATGTCTCCTTCAGACGGATGTTTGAAACTTTGTCTGTGTTTTCCTGTATTTAGATGAGAGAATTGATAATCTAAAAATAGAATGTGTCTCCCGTTGGTGTCAACGTGGTCCGTAATAAATCTGTAATTTCTCCTGTTAGCGGATGGTTTCCGACTATTGGGAATTTATGTACGCGAATTAAAAGGCTATGGGAGTATAAGGATGATTTTTTGGCATTTTTGTAAATGTTCGTCCCAAAATCTGAAGGGCCACCTTTAATCATTTGTCGTCTGCAAATACCATGAAAATGGACGAGTTTAAAAAGTTTTTTTCGTTTAGTATAAAGTTAACTTTTAAACTTTTTACCACACAATGACGACTTTTAACGCCCCTGAGGAAGACGCCTTTGGAAAACATTGTGGGAAAAGGAGAAAATGCTGGTTACCAGCATTTTCTCCTTTTCCCACAAAGTTTTCTACCCTATCAAAGCAAGATTGCACCATTTCAGCCACTCTGAAATTTCGTCTGCAAGTGCTTTCAATTTGGATAAATCTAAAATTTTGCTGTGTGGTAACGGGTTAAAGCCCTTCTCCCCCCTCAAAAAAAAAAAAAAAAAAAATCTTTTCAACTTTTGTAGATTAAGCTCAGACGGCAAAAGACCTGCTATGATTCTTATTTCTAGACTTTAGTGTCTTTAGATTATTGTGCGCTAAGGCTAATGCAGTAGCGATTTGCGCTCTAACTACATGTATGGAAGATATTTGGTTTTTTTCGGTGAAAGAAATTTATAAATTTATTTCATCCAGTGAACATCACCGGTATTTTTTTCACGAGTGGCGATCTTTTAAACCCCCCCCCCACCCCGGAAAAAAATATATTTTATTTTTACTTCTGACCCCTTTTTGATGGGATTTCGTCAAATCAAGTAGAGTTTTTTCTCAGAATACCCCTGTGGTGTGCCCCACATAGGAACGCACTACAATATTACGTAAAGCGCGAAAAACGCAGAGTCTGTGCGTGTAAATTACGTCATATTTATTTTCCTGTGATTGAATGGCAATCGTTTCTAACCTAGGAAACAAGAGCGCGGGAACTACTGATTCCACCTTCAACTGAAGAGTTAGAGAATATGAAATAGGTATTTTTCACCGTTCGTAAAGTTCTACGAAATATCAAACCACATTCCTCCATTATTTCACGATAATCTACAGCAAAGCATAAATTAATATCTATTATGTTTTAACAGATCGAATTCTGGTCTTGCTGGCATCATTGTGGCAGCCATTATTTTGAAAATGGTGTTCTGGATTGCCTGCTGCATGATAATTCGCCGGCGCCGACAGGCGGTCATTGTTCAGAGAGTGATGGTTCCCCAGACTACAGGTAAGACTCTCCGTAAAATGTACGAGGGTTGTCCGAAATGTACTTGGAGTTTTCCTATAACGCATCGATATAATATCAAAATTAGGTGACGAGTTATTCGATAAAATAAATAAATGCTACTAATTTCATCAAAATACAGTGACTGAGTACAAGTTTACAAAGAATTTCGAAAGATATAAAAATAACATCACTGACTGCTACCCGGCGCGCGACCGCGACAAGACAATTTTAAACTTTTTCCACCCAGTCACCACCAGTATGTATTCATTTTCTATAACAGACAATGCCTTTGTTCTCCCTGGCAATGTCGAAATTGTTTATCCAAGGGAGGTAAACACGTCATCTTGCGCAATGTGAAAATCCCGGCCCTTTGGATACGTCATGCAAAATATGAGTCGTGCTTTGTGAAAAGGGGACTTAATGCATCGGCAAAATGCTTCGGTCCATGACAGCCTGCGCGGACTGCGCAGGCTGACATGGACCGAACCATTTTGCTATCTTTGATTTTTTTTACTTGTCAAAGTATCAGTATACCTCACGATACATTTGGTTACGAGACAAAAATGGATTTTTGGGAGCTTTATGATATTGTGATAACGGCTTGGTATCATACATCAAGGTGATGCATCCATGAAGCCCCCTGTTCCCAAAATACCATAACTCATATTTTTTTCAGTCAAAAATGCATGATACTTTGCCAGCTTCGACAGGCTGTCATTGTTCTGGGGGGTAAATACCCCATACTACAAGTATAGGTGTTGCGTATAAAAATATACTTTGAATGGTTAAAATTCGGGCTTGTATACTCTACTACAAAATAGTCACGGGGATAGGCGGGCACTCGGCAGCACTACTCGGGGGTAAAGGTGTTGGACGTGTGTAAGATCATCATCATCATCATCATCATCATCGTCATCTTCACCATCATCATAATCATCACAATCATCATCATCACCACCACAAAAGCAATCATTAATCACAACCCCCACCACCACCAAACATACGACATCATCATCATCACCATCATCATCATCATCATCATCATCATCACACAATCACAATCATCATCATCATCTTTTCAGACATAACAGAAGACAACATTCTTTACAAAGTATTTGTCGCCAAAAACCTTAATATGACTTCAACTTGTTTTTTACAGTGAGTGTAAGCAGCAACAACCAATACCATGCGGGATATGATCAGGCTGCTGCCATGGCAATGTCCCAGCCGCCGAGACCGAGTCCAGGAGTTATTGCCCCTCCACCCTACAAGCAGCCGTCAGCCATTCCTCCACCAAAATAAACGGACATTGAATTTCCATAACTTTTTCCAGACGACAAAATTATAGGCTGGACCAAATTTAAAACATTTGCAGTCGACAAATTAGATATTAGCCATGATCTGACTACAGAGAGCTTCTCTGTGATTCATCATATTAAGGTAAGACCTGTGTAAAGGAAAACAGCTATTTCCACTAAAATATCATCCTGAAAAATTAGCTACAATTAAAAATGAGTATTATTGAACTACTTTCACCTTTTCATTTTGTCCATTTTTTCCTTCTTCGAATTATCATTTATAAATCTGAAACCACTATATTCTCAATTCAAATAGAGATAATAATTACCTCCCTTTTCAGAAAACGAACAAAAGTGTCAAAAAATAATTTCAAGATAGATATAAACGGAATTTCTGATCCGTTAGAAATGAGCAAAAATATTATTTCTGCATAATTCCTTATTTATCCTTATTTATCAACCAGTTAGAATTTTCACCGGAAGTGTATTACACAGGTCTTACCTTAATTTATTTTTCATTTTCAATAATAGCAGACCGAATCATGATGTACCCTGGTCCTTTGACATGCATAGAATTGACCAGAATAAAAAGATCAGTTGATGAAAGTGTCTGAATTATTGTGGGAAAAGGAGAAATTGCTGGTTAACCCCTTACCAAACAATCCCTGGTTTTTACGACCCTAAGATAGGAGCCTTTTGAAAACATTGCGGGAAAAGGAGAAAATGCTGGTAACCAGCATTTTCTCCTTTTCCCACAATGTTTTCTACCCTGCTGGAAACAAATTCTAATTTTTGAGTTCCATTTATTTTATCGTCTGTAATTGCTTTCAATTTGGACCAGTCTAAAATGTTGTCGTTTGGTAAAGGGTTAATAGCATTATCTCCATTTCCCACAATGTTTTTGAAGACCTTTTGCCTATGGATCATTAACATACATGATTAGCGGAATAAACTTGTATCAAATGTTCTAATATTTAAGCTATCCTAACGAAAAAGGGTACTTGAAAACATTTTTGGAAAAGGAGAAAACGCTGGTTACCGGCTTTATCTCCTGTACCAACAATGGTTTTTCCGCCTTTAACCCTTTACCACACAATCCTTAGTTGACGACCCCGAGATATAAGCCTTTTGAAAACATTGTGGGAAAAGGAGAAATGCTGGTAACCAGCATTTTCTCCTTTTTCCCCCACAATGTTTTCCACCCTTCCCAAAACAAATTTCTATTTTTGAGTCACTTTAATTTTATCGTCAGCTAATGCTTTCAATTTGAACCAGTCTAAAATTTTGTCGTCTGGTAAAGAGTTAAAGACAAAATTCCTTTCATAGTGAATCAAGTAATTTATCGTCTGCAAATACTTCCCATTTGAACCAGCCTATAATTTTATCGTCTGCTATTCTTTGACTTTCAACTACAAAGCACATGTGATACAGGGCTCCCAAGTTACAGTAGTTGAAGGAAAGAAATTCATACATGTACTTTATATATAGATTTTTCTTTTCATAACATGAAAAACACTGTAGAAAAAGAGCAATTGCTTATGACAAGTTTTAATTTTTTTTCCCCACACCGAATTCTTTGCAAGGAACATCAACACTTATAAATGATAAATAAATGATAATAAATTATACAGCAAAGAGGCAGTTGCAACTGTGCTATTCATAGTAACGGTGTTGAAAATTTCACTATTCTGTAATACATACCGGCGATGCACCAATATGCTTTTATATGTGTTCAATGATCGACAAAGGAAATTTTTTATTATTTTGTGATGGATCAATGGAAATTCAGAAACTTTTGATAATACCAAGAAAGCCATTACGGAATCATGGATCCATAATGACAATTAACTTAATCATAAGATAGACCAATACTTGGGCATACTGAAAATTGACCAATAGCTAAAGGTTTCGGCCCAGGTCAGCCTGCGTCGATACTTTTGCAAACAGAGAATGGCTCATGGAGATTGGAATTTTTTCTTTTAATAATTACAGAGGCATTTCTGATGAGGGTATACTGTATATAAGGAGTTAAATGGTTCTATATTTGTATATAATTTCCTAGTTCGTTTAACTTTTTAACCCATAACCACACAATCCCTACTTTTGACGAACTTGTGAAAGAGTCCTTTTAAAAACAATGTTGGAAAAGGAGAAAATGCTGGTATGAAGCATTTTCTCCTTTTCCCCCAATGTTTCCTAGTCTTCCCAAAACAAACTTCAAATGTTCAGTCACATTTATTTTGTCGTCTGCAAATGCTTTCAACTTGCTATGGTACTATGTATCACGGAAATACATTAACCCTTTACCCCATAAGGCATTTCTATGGTATTTCTAATTGACCCTAAATAACAGCAAGGCTGAAGCAGTTTCTTATGTGTATATGACACCTTTTGAGAGCATAGAAAACATTTTGACAAAAGGCTTAATTGCTCGTCACGAGCGATTTCACCTTTTGCCACAGTGTTTTCCAAAGGCTCCTACAAGCAATGTGTAGAAATGAGTAAAGGGTTAGGCCCCTTTTTGTAAGGGAATGGCTCATATACTTCGGGCTGACAGCGTTGAAGTAAATCAAATGCTTATTTTCCCGTCATGTTTTCAAATGCAGTCTTCTTAATCGAAGTAAAACGTCAAAACATTTCGGATATAAAAATTCTCCCTGAGAGATCCGTAGGAAAAACGTACCGTTATATATTTAGACAGACAACATGCTGTAAATAAGTTAGCACTTCTAGTTTAGTTGAAAACATGTTCTTATTTTCCTGGGTTCTTTTATGCTCCCCGAAGGGCGAGCATATAGTCGCCGCTTCGTCTGTCCGTCCGTCCGTCCGTCCGTTGTCCGAAGCCATTTCTCCACAACCCCTGGACCAACTTGGATAAAACTTCATATATAAACTCCTTAGGGTAAGGCGCCGACGTATCTTTCTCGGTTTTTTTCATTTGACCCCGTGTCATGGAAAAAGGGGGCTTAATGCAAAATTGCATTTTTTACTAATATCTCATTCAGTTTTAGTCAAAATTTCATGAAACTTCATGGCTATATTGTTTATGCAAAGATTCAGCATGTGCCCTTGCTATTTTTAATATAGGCATTTTTTAAGTTGACGTTCTGTCATAGAAAAAGGGGGTTTCTTGCAAAATTCCAATTTTTACTAATTTTTCATTCAGTTTTGGTCAAAATTTCATTAAACTTCATGGTTATATTGTTTTTTTCAAAGTTTCACCATGTGCTCTTGTTTTTTTTATCTATGTATTTTTCAATTTGACCCTCTGTCATGCAAAAAGAGGGTTTCTTGTAAAATGCCAAGGAAAAAAGAGGCCTTAATGCAAAATTGCAATTTTTACTAATATCTCGTTCAGTTTTTGTCAAAATTTTGTGAAACTTCATGGTTATATCTTGTTTTACAAGTTTCAACATGTGCCCTTGTTATTTTCAATCTATGAACTATTAATGCGCAAATACGTCTTTCCTGGTTTCTCAGTTTGAGGCTGCATCACGGAAAAAAGGGACTTAATGGAAAAAAATGTTTTTCACCTGTATCTCCTACATCTGTGCTCAAAACTTTGTGAAATTTCAACTCTGAACTTGTTGGAACGTTGCCCAGGTACCTCTCTTCCAGTTTCTCAATTTCAGACTGCGTCACGGAAAAAGGGGGCTTCATGTAAAAAATCGTTTTATGTAATATTTACCACATGACTGCTCAGAATTCTGTGAAATTTCTAATTTTGAATTATTATTAAAAATGCCACAAATCACACACCAGTTGTATTTATTTCAATGATGCAATATTGCCTTATGGGAAAAGAGGGCTTAAAGGGGGCTTAGTGGGCTTTTTGTCCTCTACGAGTTTGTGTTGGCTATCTCTAAGATAGTAATTTCCTTTTCACTGTAACTTTTGGGGGCATGAACAGGTCCTTTTAGGATAAAATAAGTAAATTTATATCAATTTCATATATTTTATGACAAGCACTTGTTCGGGGAGCATAACCCGTCTCTGACGGCTCTTGTTTTTCGTGTAATCAAGTTCTTTTTTACTGTATATGCTTTTGTCTTTTTTCAAAAAATAAATTCACACCTTTATTAAAAATTCATGTCTGTTTGTTTGTTTCCTTTCAGTTCAAGTTCCGAAACTTGAGTTTCCGGTGCTATTGGAACAAGATCAAGAAATTTAAAAAATAATATTGAAATATTATTTGATAACGAGCTCAGCTCGTTTTGTGGTAACACCGTCCTAGATTTTTAAAAAATACAACTCCAACTTCGTTCTGGGTTTTTGTCTAAATCTAGATGATGATGACCAAAAAATCGTGTCTTCCGGTTGGTCGCATAGCTTTACACGTAGCACAATCTTTCGCACATTTACCTGATTGGTCAAAAATGACAACATTATAATATTTTACCGATCGGGAACAAAAAACGTTGTCAGTTTAACGAGTAGTTTATGTAATTACCTTGGTACCATGGCAATGTCCCAGCCGCTGAGACCTGAACCCGGATTTATGGACCCTCCACCGTACGAGCAGCCGGCAGCTGTTCCTCCATCAAAATTAGTGGATATTGAATGATCTTCCATGACTCCTCACTTAACAACAAGATGTTAGGTTTTGCTACACTGATCGATTAACGGTGGGCATATTGAAAAATTAGCAATGAATTGTGACAAGGGGAATCAATGTGCCTGCGAAAAGTATCGGCCAAGGTCAGCCTGCGCAAGCTGATCTGGGCCGAAACTTCTCGCTATTGGTCAGTTTTCTGTATGTCCAAGGACTATTTTACCTCATGATTAAGTTAGTTGTTTTAAAAAAGTAACTTTTATTGATCCATAATTATGCGATGACTTGCCTGGTATCATGGGTAATCTATTTAGTCAAACAACCGTCTGGTTCAGAGGGTAGAATGGTCCTTGCACATGCAGAAAATGAACGGTAGCGAAAAGTTTCGGCCCATGTCAGCCTGCGCGAACTGCGCAGGCCGACATGGGTCGATACTTTTTGCAAATGCGTTAGTTCCCCATGTCACATTTCATAGCTAATCTTTATGTTCCCTATGTCACATTTCATAGCTAATCTTTGTTCCCTATGTCACATTTCATAGCTAATCTTTATGTTCCCCATGTCACATTTCATAGCTAATCTTTGTATGCTAAGATTTCAAATGCAAACGCATTAAGCCCCTTTTTTCCATGATTGCCCTTTTTCATGATTGGTCGATAAAAGGGTAGGAAGCATTGTGGGTAAAGCAAGAAATGCTGGTTACCAGCCTCTTTTCTTCATTGCCCACAATATTTTCGAAGACATTTTAACTTAAGGTCGTGAACATACATAATTAAAGTCTTACATTTTTTCCCCCAAACGATGTCATATTTTGAAGACTCTGCAGAAAAAGGTTTTTGAAAACCTTGAGGGTCGTGAAAATACATAGTTAAAGTGTTACATTTTTCCCCAAACGATCTCATATTTGAAAGACTCTACAGAAAAAAGCTCTTTGAAAAACTTGTAAGGAAAGTAGAAAATGCTGGTCATTAGCATTTTCTTGTTTTTCCCACAATATTTTCTCCCTGCTAAAGACAAACCCAATCACTTTAGTGACATCTTATATATCGTCTATAATTCATCTCCGTTTGAATCAGTCTAAAATTTTGTCCTTTGCTATTCTTTGACATACAACTTTGAAGCACACGTGATAGGCCGTTGGGGCTTCCAAGTTATAACACTTAAAGGGTAGCCATGCATATTTTTCCCCCCCGTTATGAAAAAAAACATTGCAGTAAAAAAAAAAGCTTTCGCCTATGGCAAATATTTTTTCCCTTTATTTTCACAACGTTTTTTTATAAAAGCGCCGAGAACACTGAATTGGTATTTGTCAAGGAATTAATAAATGGAAAAAAAGCAGAAACATTATTCCAATACTGGCTTGAAAGTCAGCCCATTAAGCAAATGAAAACCTTTTTTATTGAAGGGAGAGTACTCATGACAGTTAGGATTATTTCTGTATTGGTGGTCTCTCTACCATCATTAGAAGTCAAAAGTAACGTCCTTTAACAGTAAGATGCATGATGGATACAGGGGGAACCATGTGAATATATCGAATAAAATTAAGTTTGTACCTGAAAACTATGATTTTGAAATATTTTTGGTTTTTAACTTTAAATTCCCAGCATTACAATCAATTATTTGGATTTATAAATATTTATACCCAATCAAATGGAATATAGCCCAATCTTGGGATGAACAAGGTATGGGACGAACTGGTTTTGGTACGAAGACGCCCAGGACCGAGCATTGGTAGACAAATTTTGTATCATTACACCATAAAAGGCTAATAGCGAGTGAAGCTAATTTCAATTAAAAATTAGGATTTCCACGATAGATGGCCTCAACCAGTGTACTTTAACATACCATTTCCAATTACACATCGAAAATTCATTTGCCTGAGAAAAGTTGTGTTTATTTGTGTTTATTTCCTTCGGCTTTGCAAAAAATACGATGCATGGTCTTCAAATTTCTATATGGAACTCATAATGGTATCGTCTTCTACAAATACCACAAAAATTGTTCATCGCATGGCATATGTACAGTTCTACAATTAAGATCAATTAAGATCAGACAGCACAGTATGTGCATTCTGATCTTGGATCTACGATGTCCTTTAAGAAGATATTTAGCACCTGCCCCTCAAAAAGAATACGAAGAAATAATAATATGCAAATCAGAAAAAGAGAATAATAAGCAAGAATTTGGATTTTAACTACATGGGGGGAGAGAGAGAGAGAGAAAGAGAGAGAATGAGAGAGAGAGAGTCGTTTCCAGCATTTTCTCCTTTTCTCAGAATATTTGTAAAAGTCTTTATCTTACAGGTCCAAAACACTATGAATAGTTTTGTAAAGGGTTAACTCTTTACCACACAATCTCTCGACTTTTGATGACCCTGAAAAGGAAAGCCTTTGAAAACATTGTGGGAAAAGGAGAAAATGCTGGTAACCAGCATTTTCCCCTTTTTCTCACAATGTTTTCTACCCTTTCCAAATCAATATTCATTTTTTTATTTGCGTTGATTTTGTCGTCTGCAAATGCTTTCATTTTGGACAAGTCTAAAATTTTGCTGTTTGGTAAAGAGTTGATTCAGGACTTTTCAGTTTTTCAAGGTATTCCCTCGATCCGCTTGCATACTAACCATCTTTTAACTCTTTACCACACGAGAGAGTTTTAGACTGGTTCAAATTGAAAGCATTTGCAGACGACAAAATAAAGGTGACAGAAAAATTGAAATTTGTTCTTGGAAGAGTAGAAAACACTGTGGGAAAAGGAGAAAATGATGGTTACCAGCATTTTCTCCTTTTCCTACAGTGTTTTCAAAAGGCTTCTTTCTCAGGGGCGTCAAAAGTAGGGATTGTGTGGTAATGGGTTAATTAAAACTATTGCTTCAATTTTTCAGGAAAATCTTAGTTGTTTTTCTTTTTTGTGCGTTTATTTTTTCATTGGTTGTATTTTATCAGCCGATTGCATATGCATCCGACCAGGGAATCTTTATTTTAACCTCTACCAAACAATCTCTGTTTTTTACGTCTCTCAGATAAAAACATTTTGAAAACATTGTAGGAAAAGGAGAAATGCTGTAATCAGCATTTTCTCCTTTTCCAACAATGTTTTCTACTCTACCCTAAGCAAACTTCAATCTTTGAGTTACATTATTTTTTGTTGTCTGCAAATGTTGTCAATTTGTACCAGTCTTAAATTTTGTCGTTTAGTAAAGACTAAAATACTCTGTCAAGTAAATTACCTACATTTGGAAGGAACAAATGACAGTAGTCGTAGCAATCTAGTATAATTATTTCTATTATGAATAAAAACATGTTCCTGTAAATAAAAAAGGAAATAAATACAGTAAACATATGAATCCAATCCTTAGAAAAAAATATAGAAAATGTATATTCCGCAGAGACAAGTTGTGACTCTATATTGCCATTATTAGTTATACAGTCGGGTGGCAATGTACTTGGAAACTTGTTCACGGCTCGGAGCGACACGATTCACCACAGCCGTGAATCAGTTTCCAAGTCCCCTGCCACCTAACGGTATGACAAATTTATTATACTGCAGAGTTTTACCATTTCAGCATTTGTTCAGCCAAATTTTACATGTTTATTGGTTTAAAAAGTTGAATACGCTGATGAAATAGAATATCCCTTTTGAGTGCCCCAATTCAATGAACACTGACGTCACAGAGAACTGACGTCACCGAAACCTTGGTAATACTGTACGTTCTAAAACGTGCACCTTGGCGCATAATCTTAATGTTAATCTTGATTGACGCCATTTTGGATGTTGTGTTGATAGTGTAAAAATGCTTTTGGGGCTCCCGAATGGGAAAATGCTTTTATGTTGGTTTTACCAGTGTAGGCCTAAATGATATAGATGTTCGGGGCATATCATCCAATCAGATCACGAGAAATTTCTTTGCAGTATAATAAAACATTTATTTGCCACTGAAAGTGCTTATAAATCGACACTTTAATACTGTGGTGGCTCCAGTAAATACAAAAGTTCTTATAAATGTGAAAGTTTCCTCACAATACAATGGTTGCTGCCTGTAATATAACAAGTTAAATTATACGCGGAAAGCTTGAGCAAAATACACCGAACATGCATCAATGGCGATAGTGGCACATTCTTTTTGAAGTGATTTAATAATATGGGATCGGGCAGGGTTGCAACTCTCTCTCTCTCTCTCTCTCTCTCTCTCTCTCTCTCTCCTGTTTATCCCTCCAGCTCCCGCTCCCCAACTATCTCCCTCTGTCTCCGTCTCTCTCTGTCTTTGTCTCTCTCTCTCTGTACCTCTCTCACCCTCTTGCTCCTGCTCCCGTTTTCTCTCTACCTGCATCGGAAAGGGAAAGAAAACATCCGGAACAGAAAAACATTCCTTCTTTCGTATTCACAAACCAATTCTGACTATATTCAATCAAATGGCTGATTGGTTTAGCCAATCAGAAGTTACGTTACTTTCAAATTTTGAAAATTCTTGAGAAAAAGACTTAAAATGCTCTTCGATCTTTTCCTACTACATAAATTAAACCTAAAACCGACATTTGAATACCAAAGTTACTTTTTGAGCAAAGAATATCTCTATCGAACAGTGAAGATCTAAGATCATACTGCACTTTCTGTAAAGTCTGATCTTGATCTACGTAATCCGTAAAGGGTCAGTTAGTCGCGCTTGACAGCCTAGGGGTTAAGAATGGTGAAGAATGGTTAGTGAATACGGACCCACTGACATCAAGACGGCTCCACCTTGCCCCAGTAGCTCTGTCAGTAGCGCGCAGGACTTGAAAACAGGGGGTCATGGGTTCGATCTCTTGCTCGGCCAATTTTTTTTCCCGAGGATTGATGGTAGCCATTGCGACAAGATTCATTCCTCACCAACCGCTGACCATAGTTTCGTCGACGGTTATGTTCGAAAGCAGCCAGTGCCATGGAAAATAAAAATTGTGCGGTGTACTGTGAAAAGAGACTCAAGGAAAGCGTGGATAGGTGCTTTGGCCGCCGCGATATAACTGAAATAGAGTTGAAAACGGCGTTAAACACCATACAATCAATCAACCAAACAACAAATCAACCAATCAATCAATCTGGACGGTTCCTCTACAAGGTGTGGTAGGTTATCTTTGTTATGGTCTGTATAAGAAGATCTTCGTGTCCAAACTCGTAGCTGTCCATAAGCTTCTCTATGGTACTACGTAATTCGCTCTTGTCAATGTTGCTATTCTGGACATGTACCGTAAACTTTCCATATATTGTACCGCATCCAACCACGTGGTTAAGCCTACAAAAGAATTTGACAGAGCTCCAGATAAGAGGAAGTGATGGTGTTCTGAATTAACTGTAAACCCTATGTTGTGGGTACTCATTTGAATCGTCTCGATGAGACGATTCTAATAAGTACCCACAACATAGGGTTTAGAGGAGAATAATTTATATTTTCAATTTTGAAATCAAAATCACTCCCTCTGTCTGGAGCTCTAAATTGTGAACATTGAACAATATGTAAACTTATGCTCTTTCACTACCAATGACGACTTGGATAGCTTTTGCGGATGGTGCAGATCAAGATCAGACTGCACAGAACGTGCAGTCTGATCTTATATCTACATCATCCGCTATGTTATGATTCATCTTCAATGGTCAAAGAAAATTAACCCATAAGCTCTTAAGCGCGACTCGCTTACATTTTGCGGACATTGAAGATCAACATCAGACTGTAGAGAACACAGATTTACATTGCCCGAGAAGGAGATATTATTCTCAAAAAACATGTCTTAGAAATAGAAATTTTTGAGCTTTTACTATCGAATTGGAAATTTCAGTATGCTTTAACCCTTTACTCCACAGATACTAATTTTTCTACGCATTGCTTGTAGGAGCCTTTAGAAAACATTGTGGCAAAAGATGAAATTGCTCGTGACGAGCAATTTCACCTTTTGTCACAATGTTTTCTACACTATCAAAAGGTGTCATATACACATAAAAAATGGCTTCATCCTTGCTGTTATTTAGGATCAATTAGAGATACCATAGAAATGCCTTATGGGGTAAAGGGTCAAGACCTAAAAAGAAATGAAAACTTCTCTCATTGGGACAAATTGGTAGTTTGCTTTTCTAGAAATTGCATTTGCCGCCATTGTTGTTTCTGAAGAAACCGCCAAAGTATGGTTACACGCAATAATTCAGATTCATTGAAAGGTCGAAACGTAAAAAAAAAGAACTGTGCGTCTACAGTGCAATATGTAAAATTTCTCATTCATCGTTTGAAATTTGTTGATATACCACTTAACGTTAACTTCAATATTAATTCAGTTATATCACGTCGACTAGAGCACCCATCCGTGCTTTCCTGGGGTCTCTTTTACCCGTACTCAGCACCAAATATTCTTATCAAGCCACTAGTTTCTTTTCCACACAAATGTCCTCAAAAATGAACAGCCCGTCTGATCTTGGATCTGCACTGTGCGATTAGGAGATAATCTTCAAAAAAAAAAAAAAACCCTTTGATAAAGAAAAAGTTTGGGTTTTTTTCTGTCGGTTGGAAAGTTTCAATTTCACTAATTTAAATCTTTACCCAACGACACAATTTTAGTCTGGTCCAAATTAGAAGCATTTGCAGACAGCAAGGTTAATGTGACTCGAAAATTGAAATTGTTCTGCGAAAGGAAGAAAACATTGTTGGAAAAGGAGAAAATGCTGGTTACCAGCATTTTCTCCTTTTCCCACAATGTTTTCACACAGCTTTTTTTGGCAGGATCGTGAAAACAAGGGATTGTTTGGGAACGGGCTAACAGGTTATGTGTTAACTTACCTCAAAATCTGATGCATCAGCTCATCCGGTACTTTACGTGTGCTTTCAAGTTCCAACTTTTTGTCTTGACAAAGTTTGGTATTTCCTTGACTGTACAACCCCTTTGATTCAAACAGCAACTTTTCTACTGTAGAGATGTCCTGGTCAATGTCTGACCTTTTATCCTGAAAACTTTTAGCGTCTTTCAAAGCTTCTTCTGCATTCTCAAGCGTAAGAAATAAACTTTCTTCTATTCTGTTTGATATGGCTGTACTTAAGCTGAATTCTGATGCAAGAACATATTTATCTGCTTCCAATGGTGACTGTGTGCGTCTGTCTTGAACCTTCATTATTGGCGAAGACTGGACTTGCCGTTGGCTGAGTTTGGCTTTAGACTGATCTGGGGATTCATCCGAAGTGTTGAGAGTAAAGGTTTCTTTACTCTCACAAGCTTCATCAGGCAAGATAGGCTTTGGGGAACTGTGCTTTGAAAGGTTTGCCTTGTAACTTTCTGTCTCTTTTGACGGCGTTTCCAGTGAACCTTTATGGTCTGCGTCATCCACCGACTCTTGCTCTCCGTCTTGTTGGTTACATTTCCGGTTTGCACCATTGTTATTGTGATCTGGTTTATGACATTGTTTATGAGGTGTATACACCATACGAATGACTAATTGCAGTTCGATGTCTATTTTAGGCAGTGTTTGTAGCAAAACATCTGTGACTCTTTGTCGTATTTCCAGCTTTTCATTTTCTTGCAAGTGTTTACAACGGACTTCGATATAAACAACATCGATAACAAGGGAATCAAAGTGGCTCAAGTCTTTTTCCAGTGTCTGAAAGTAAAATAGAATGAATGAGATAAAATGATGGTTCAACAATTGCAACTGGTTTATTCTGTAGCACTGACCGAAATTTAACTCTGTTTTTTTTTTTAAATTTCCGATCTGAAGGGCCAAAAAAGTGAAAAAATATTCCCCTTACGTAAATACCAGCATTTTCAGTGTTAATCCTTTACCAAACAACAAAATTTTAGACTGGTCCAAGTTGAAATCACTTCCAGACGCAAAAAAAAAAAAAAAAAACCGTAACTTAAAATTGAAATTTGTTTCCAGTAGGGTAGAAAACATTGAGGGAAAAGGAGAAAATGCTGGTTACCAGCATTTTTTCCTTTACCCAAGATGTTTTCCAAAGGCTACTATATCAGGGTCGTAAAAAAACAAGGATTGCTTAGTAAAGGGTTAATCAAACTCTTGTTTAATAGCCCAAACATCCTTTTTACATAGATAGAGAAACGAGGTCCTAAAACTTACACTAATCTCTCTCGATTCTACTTCCTGGGAACTACACCAGTACTCGCGCCGAACGTGTGGGCCAATAAAAAATTCACAATCACGGACACCACCTCTAGCATTTCGTTTGCAAAATGCTTTCAATACAGACTAGGCGACAGTTTTGTCGTTTGGTAAAGAGTTTCTGATATGAGTAATGATGAAAGTACTATGAACTTATATACTGGTATGCAGCTTCAGTTTCAATGGTTCGCGTCATTATGACTGTTCAATGTTACACTTTTCTTGACTCTCAAGCTGCTAAGCTCGACTCACTGACCTTTAGAGGACAGCGTAGATCCAAGATCAGACTGCACAGAACGTGCAGTCTGATCTTGGATCTACACTGTCCGATATGGAGATAGTGCCCACCCCAGCATACTTTTGAAGTAACAATATTTGGATATAGTACTGTTGAACTGAAAATTAAATTTTAGTTACTAGTATTTAGTATACAAGATAAGAGTTAAGAGACTTTTTTAGTTACATCTTCCGTAAGAAGATGCGTCATACTAGTTTTCTCGGGGGGAATTCTTCATCTAATTACCTCTGGTTAACATAGCTAATCATCTCGTATACAAATAAGTCAAGTCAGAACAGAGTGATACAAGTATCTGGTAGTGAACGAAACCTATCTATTTCCATGTCTGGAGTCTGAACATCTAAAAATGTAACTTTGACTCCGCAGTAAGTTGACGTCTGATAGATCGAATTCAAACCAATTTCTTAGTCCCTTTCTAGTTTCTCAATTTATTACTGCCTTTATTGTAAACGTCAGAACAATGTGTAAGAGCTATTTGATCTATGAACCTTTGAAGTGTCGAGTGACCTATCGTCTCGCGAGCATTTATTGCCCTAATAAGGTCATGTCTGAAGTCTGAACTAATTTCTGAGTCTCATCAAACATTTACGACAAAGATCTATGTAGGATATGCAATGAGTTGGCGTTTGAGAAAAACACTTAATCATGGGAAATATGTCATTAAGGTAACAAAAAAGTGTCAAATGGAAACAAAGCAGGTTTTTAATTGAATGTATATCATACCATTTTATAGTATGGAAATTACTGTGAAGATGACAATTTGTTACTATACGGTCGGCCCAAGTAGTAGTTGTTGACGGAGACATTAATTTCAGAACTGGGTTAAAACCTGTCAGGTAGCTGTGTCTTTTGTCTAACTTTTGCCTGATTTTTTTTTGCTAGCGACCAACATATGGCCAAAGCACACGATAAGAGACTGTCATCACAACAATAATTTCAATAATTTTAAATGGTTTGATTTAAATTAAATGTATTATGACATCTGCTTTGATATTTGGCATTTACTGGGCCTTTAAGTGAGCCTTTAGCTAGCTAAATATAAGCTGACATACTTTCTTGATGAGTTTTACCAAAGAAAATCTCAAACGCCACCCCATGTCAGATTCTTTTTCTCGCATAACAATACTTCACAAAATGTATTGACCAGAAGACGTAATATGCGTAAAACCCGTCGACTTCTATGAAATACGTATAAAATGATGTCAAAAATGGCGTCAGACAATTGTGATATAAAAACGTGTGTAAGATAAGAAAATTTGCAATGAAAACAAGGGAGGTTATGCAATAAATACCTGTTCCAGAGTGTCATTTTCTACTGTTAGGGCTAAAATGTTTACTTCATGCGACTCTGTGATAGGACAGTCTGATATATCAGCAGGTTTGACTGCAAGCTGATTGTTGCTAAGCGTCTCATGTAAATTACCAAACACGTTGACTTGAATTCGAGAGCAGTTCAACAACTTTCGCACACTTTCACACTCTTTAAACTCTCTTCCAGTCTCAGCATCTGATTTAGAATAAAAGGATGATTAAAGATAAGAATGAAGAAAGCAAAAATGTGACGTCCATGAGCCGTGCTCTGGCAACACAGGGGTTCTATACCAGACGGCAAAAAAAAGAGCCCTGTCCATATTGAAAGTATCTGCAGACGGCAATTTCAGTGTGGCTCCAATGGTGTAGTTTTCTTTAATAGGATAGAAAACTTTGTGGGAAGAGGAGAAAATGCTGGTTTTCGATATGATTTGTTTCATTATATGGTATATATTGTGGCTAAGATTTTGCTTGTTATGGTCGTCAACAGAAAACAAATAAAAACAAGAGGGCCAAGATGGCCCTGGATCGCTCACCTGAAATTTTTAGGCGACCATAGCCTTTTTTTTTTTCAGGTATTGAAACATTGGAAACAAATTTATTATTTTGCCAAGCAATTTTCAAAAGGTCACCTGTAAAAGTCATTTAAAAAAACTGACCATCAGTTTCAGAAAAGCAGAATTTTTAAGAATTTCTTCATTTCTGAATAGTGCAAGTAGCCCCCATTCACCAGAGCCATGTTTCTTGATGGATCACAATTTAGCGAACAATATTTGAAAAGGGTCATTCAAGTAAAATCCCTGTGAAATTATTTTACAATGTGGCCAGCGGTTTCAGAGAAGAAGAATCTTCAATAATTTCTTCATGTCTATATAGTGCGAGTAGCCCCCATTCATCAGAGCCATGTTTCTTGACAGATAAAAATTTCGCGAACACTTTTTGAAAAGGGTCACCCAAGGAACATTGCTGTGAAATTATTCTAAAATCTGACCGGCGGTTTCAGAGAAGAAGAATTTTCAAGAATGTCTTCATTTCCATATAGTGCGAGTAGCCCCCATTCACCAGAGCCATGTTTCTTCACGGATCAAAATTTCACGAACAATCTTTGAAAAGGGTCACCCAAGGAATATCTCTGTGAAATTATTTTAAAATCTGACCAGAGAAGCAGAATTTTCAAGAATTTCTTCATTTCTGTATAGTGCAAGTAGCCCCCATTCACCAGAGCCATGTTTCTCGACATATCAAAATTTCGCGAACAATTTTTGAAAAGGGTCACCCAAAGAACATCCCTGAGAAATTATTTCAAATTCTGACCAGCGGGTTTAGAGAAAAAGAATTTAAAAGAATTTCTTCATTTCTGTATAGTGCAAGTAGCCCCCATTCACCAGAGCCATGTTACTTGACGGATCAAAATTTTGCGAACAATTCTTGAAAAGGGTCACCCAAGGAACATCCCTCTGAAATTATTTTAAAATCTGGCCAGCAGTTTCAGAGAAGAAGATTTTTAAAGAATTTCTTTGAAAATTCCATTTGGTTGCCATGGCAACCAGAGTTTTTGACGAAATCAAATTCTGTGAACAATTTTTAAAAAGGACCTCCCAATGAACAATCCACCAAGTTTGGTCCAAATTGGCCCAGCGGTTTAGGAGGAGTTGATGTTTAAAGAATTGTTGACGACGCGCGACGGGCGACGGACGACGGACACCGGGTGATCCTAAAAGCTCCCCTTGAGCACGTTGTGCTCAGGTGAGCTAAAAAAATGAACCTTTTCCCAAACAATCCCTGGTTTTCATGGGTCTGAAAAAGAAACCTTTCGAAAACATTGTGAGAAAAGGAGAAAATGCTGGAAACCAGCATTTTCTCCTTTTCTTACAATGTTTTCTACTCTTCTGAAGTCAAGTTTCACTTTTTGAGTCCGGTTTATTTTGTCGTCTGCAAATGCTTTCATTTCAGACCAGTCTAAAATTCTGTCGTTTGGTAATGGGTTAATCAGAGAAACAAACTTGCAGACTAAAAAGCAAAACTCGCACTACAGTGGAGAACGTCGATGACGTCAGAAAGGTGTGATACAAAGCGACAGACAGGCGATAGAGGGAAACTATATTAAAAATCGTCTCCATGTTCTTGTCCTTTCTCCTGTCTCTCTGTCTCTGGCTTTTTCAAAGCTTAAACTATGGTCCGATACCATGACACTAAGTCAGCGCAAGTCCAATATAAGACAGTACATTCTTTCCAGTCTGTTGATTTGCACTGTCCGTCAACACTTCGTATTTTCATGACTCCTATGAAAAAAAGCATTTTCTCCTTTTCCTACATTCCTACAATGTTTTCAGAAGCATTTTTTTCACGTTATTCCCCCCCCCCCCCCGTCAAAGACAAATTCCATCATTTTGGGCATTGTTAATTTGTCGTCTGCAACTGCTTACGATTTGGCCGAATCTAAATCTGTCGTGTCCTTGAGCAACGCACTTCAAAGCCCAGCCTAGTACTAATGCAACCCAGAAAAACTTGAATATGTGAGCTTGCGCCGTGATATGACTTAAGTAATGTTGAAAGCGGCGTGAAACACCATTCAAACAGACAACCAATCACACTATTTAACTCTTTACCACACAATCACAACTTTTCACAACCCTGAGAAAGAGGCCTTTTGAAAACATTATGGGAAAAGGAGAAAATGCTGGAAACCAGCATTTTCTCCTTTTCCCAAAATGTTTTCTGTCCTTCTCAAACCAAATTTTAATTTCACATTTATTTTGTTGTCTGCAAATGCTTTCCGTTTAGACAATTTTATAATTTTGTCGTTTGGTAAATAATTAAATCCTATATCATCAAGTAAAAAGATGAACACTTACAGATAGCTTTAGCAGCTCTAGTACAGAAGTTTTTGATTCTCCTCTGGAAAAAATGTCCTCTCGGATATGATGCCAATGGAATACTGTGGGTTGTTTGTCTTTGACATTTAGCCATTTTACAATTATGATTCTGTAATAAAAGATTTAATAAAACGAATCAACTGAAAATCCAAACCATGTCAATGTTCGTCTCGGTCAGAAGGTACAATAAAAAAAAGTAGATCTAAATTGTGGAATGAAACCTCTAATTTTCGTAAATTATTTCTATTTCATGCTTTTCGGTTGTTTACCGGGAAATAATGGACGATAACAAGATTTGAGAAATTCACTATTACGATCACTGAAATTTACTGTATGTTTCCATAACTCTTCAATGTGAAGGCGGAAAAAGACATTCCGGCGCACGAGTGTAAATTTTTCCGCAACTCTTCACTCTGAAGGCGGAAAACGACGTCCCAGCGCACTAGTTACCTAGGCAAAGGGTGGGTACCATTCAATCAGACGGAAATACGTAATTTACGCTCATTTACCCAACATTCCTCGCGTTTACGTAATATTGTGATGCATTCTTATGTGGAGGAGGTTTGCTATGGGGAACACTTGCTCAAAATTTTGATAAAAGTTCTAAATAAAAAAAAATGTAACAGGCATAAAATCAATACATTTTTTTCCAGTGAAAGATCGAAATTTATTTCATCAAAAGAACAGGGTTATATATACTTCACGAGTGGAACTCACAAAAAAAATGTATGTAACCTGTCGTCGACTTTGTGAAAATACAGGCTGCTAAACTTATTACATTATTAGCAGTCTCATTATAATTATAATTTAACTCTTTCAAACACAAAGTTTTAACAGCTGTGAGAAAGTGCTTCCATAAAAATCCAATACAAAAAAATTCTTTGATACATCTAATTTAACTCGTCATATTCACTGGTTTTGAATTTGCACAGTTCAATAATTTTGTCCTTTGATAAAGCGTTAACCTTTACCCTACCAGGTGCGACTTACTGACCTTTTTCGGACAGTGTAGATCAAGATCAGACTGCACAGAATGTGCAGTCTGATCTTGATGCTACACTGTCCGATTAGAAGATATCTTCCCCCCCCCCCAAAAAAAAAAAAAATTGAAATAGTATGAATTTGGATTTAACAGTCTGCTATGAAAATGACTATTTAACATTGTCAAAATGACCATAGTTGTGTTTTATTTCGATCTTTAACAGTCGAATTGAATTTCGGTCGAATTAACTGAAAACAGGCAGCGTCTATATACTCTGGATAATACGATTTTTGATTCTAATAAAATTTTGTCATTCCAAAGTTCTCCCTTTCGTACCCGACAGCGTGGATCAAGATCAGACTGCATGGTCAGTCCAGTCTAATATTTACCTGTATTTTCGGCAAAAGCGCACTGAGTCGTGCTTAAGCATCTCTGTCTTGTATAGCAAGGACCCTATGTCTATCTTTCGTATTAACATGTAGCTTTTTCTTGTTTTAATGTGGTGCAGTCTTAACTGAAATCCATAGCTAGTCCACAGATAATAACAAAAAGTCTTCTTTAAATAAACAAATAAATAAATAGATAAATAAGTAAAAAAATATTGGAGGCACCAACCTTTAATAACAGACTTCTTCACGAGCATGCAATTTGCTGAAGGTATGCACATCTTCAATACCGCGCTTCAACATTATATATACTACGGTTCCAGGACTAGATTTAGCAATAGTTGGGTTTTCCGAGATTTTCTAAAAATAACCGAATAATAATTTGGCTTCCCGGGCAGCGCCCTGGTAAAAATATCATTTCTATAATACCATTGGTTAATAAGCGAGACTCACTGAACTTTTTTGGGCATATAGAACAATATCAGACTGCACAGAATATGCAGTCTGATCTTGTATCTACACTGCCCTGTAAGAAGATATTTTTACTCCCAAAATAACATTGAAATAGCAACATTTGTGTTTTTTGTATCTCCCTGAAAATGTCATCTTACTTAATTTTCATTTAACTTTGAATAAAACACAAAACCAACAAACGTAATATGGAAAAAATTTGGATATTTTACCTATCAGTTCACCCCTTTACAACACAATCCCGACTTTTAACACCCCTGTGAAAGAAGCCTTTTGAAAGAGAAAATGCTGGTAACCAGCATTTTCTCCTTTTCCCATAATGCTTTCTTCCCTTCCTAAAACAAATTTTAACTTTTTAGTCACATTTATTTTGTAGTATGCAAATGCTTTCAACTTGGACTAGTCTAAAATTTTGTTGTTTGATAAAGAGTAAAGATTTAGTCACCGTTATGTACAAGGTAATTAACAAAAGAGTTGCACACCCTTGAACGCTCCCGACGCTCGATTTGGAATTAGCCGGAAACACGTGAATGTTAATTGTTGACACCAGAAAAAATAACCTAGAACGTGACCTCTTGAGAAATTCTTTCTATTATGGCTGGATATGAGTTACTACATATTTGATTAAGCCCTAATAAAGGCAAAAAGGAAGCAATGCCGGTTTAACCCCTTACCAGACGACACAAGAGTGGTTCGAACTGAAAGCACTCGCAAACGACAAATTAAAGGCCACCCCAAATGGCCTTTCGCTATTGGTCAAGTTTCTGTATGTATAAGGACCAGTCTATTCGATGATTAGGTCAGATGTTTCTCACTGATCCATAATGATAGGGCCTGCAAAACGCAAAAAGGGGCATTCGGACGTTTGCATAAAATTTCCTCTCGAATCAGCCTATACAGTTTCCGCGCAGACTAATCTGAGACGGCACTTTCCGTTCATATGTAAATTTCTTATTTTATGCAGGTCTATATACTATAGGACAAGCCGAGCCCCGGTTGCTCAGTCGGTAGCGAGAGGGATCTGAGAACAGGGGGTCGTGGTTGCGGTCCCCGGCTCGGCCAATTATTTCCGAGGATTGATGATAGTCATTGCGACAGGATTAATTCCTTTATCATCGCCGACCGTTGTTTCCACGATGGTTATGCTGGAAAGCAGCCAGTAGCTTGAAAAGAAGATTATGCGGAGTACTGGTAAAGAAACTCCAGGAAAGCATGGGTAAGTGCACTGGCCGCCGCGACAAATAATGTCGAAATAATGCAAAATAATGTGAAATAATGTTGAAAATGGTGTTAAACACCATACAGTCAATCAATAAAATGCAGGACAAAATCTGATTTAGTCGTGAAGAGTCGTTTCGGGTTAGCCTGCGCGGATTGCGCATACTAATCCGAGAGGAGGCTTTACGCAAATGTCCGAATGCCTTTTTTAGCGTTTTAAAAGCCATAATTAAGACATCTTCGCCAGCCAAGTTTACGATCACTACGTGGATCTTACCTTGGCTGATTGAGCCCGATTTCGAGATCCCTGCGATGCGCCCTCTATTGGATGCTGGTTATCATCCCCCTTTACATCATATTTCTAAAAGCAAATGAAATATCATTTTGCAAACCGCTTACGAATACACATGAAGCGATAAGCAGACATCCACGTTGGTTTCCATGTTTACCTTCTATTCGAAAGGTAGCGACCTTGTTCTATTTTTATCAAAAATGAAATGCTACGAGCGATTTTATTCGTTGCAGCTACAGCTGGCTGCATCCAATGAAATGGCGTATTGGTGAATGTAAAAATCAAGCTCGATCCGCCAAGGCTAGAGTAGCGTAGTGAATTGTCAGCCTTGGCTTGCAAAGATGTAATTATGACGACTTGGGCTGATAGCATGTATCACGAGAGATGCATTAACCTTTTACCAAACAATTCCTGGTTTCTACGACCCTGAGATAGGAGCCTTTTGAAAACATTGTGGAAAAAGGAGAAAATGCTGGTAACCAGCATTTTCTTCCTTTCCCACAATGTTTTCTATCCTGCTGGAAATAAATTTCAATTTTTGAGTAACGTTTTTATTGTCGTCTGCAAGTGCTTTCAATTTGGACAAGCCTAAAATATTGTCGTTTGGTAATGAATTGACCATCTTTATGACGAATTAAAAGTGTATCATTTTATGAGATTCGCCTCTGAAAGAATAAGAAACCTTGAAAAAGGAGAAAATGCTGATTCACAAGCATTTTCCCCTTTTCCCACAGGGTTTCCAATAGCTTTTCTTCCTAGAGTAATGAAAACAAGGGATTGTTTGGTAAAGAGTTAAGTGTTCTGAATAAACAATAGTGTTGAAAGCGGGGTGAAACACCATTTGATCATTTAGCCAATCAAAACTACGATCCCCATTGGAATCCCAAGATTAAGAGGCATAACCTATGGAGTTTCCGAACTGCGTTTTTACACGTCAGCAATTGTGACATAGGATAAACAGTTCATTAAGGAGATCACGTGACGAATGAGTGCAACAACAATAACTCTATACAGGTCCCGACAGAGGGAGTGTTGTGTTTTTGATTTCAAAATTGAAAAATATTAATAATTCTCCTCTAAACTCTATGTTATGGGTACTCATTAGAATCGTCTCATTGAGGCGATTCTAATGAGTACCCATAACATAGGGGTTTGGCAGAGAAATAATGGATTTAAAATACTATCACTATCTCTTATCTTGAGGTCCGTCTATTTCTTGCAAAATCCAGTTTGTCAAACATTTATCATTTTCGTCTAATGTATCATCAAGCCCCAAGCGGTTTAACCCTTACCAAACACTCCCTGGTTTTTACGACCCTGAGAAATGGGAGAAAATCCTGGTAACCAGAATTTTGTCCTTTTTCCACAGTGTTTTCTTCCCTGCTAGAAACAAATTTCAATTTTTGAGTCATGTTAAATTTATCGTCTGCAAGTGCTTTCAATTTGGACTAGTCTACAATTCGGTAGTTTGGTTAAGATTTAACGCTTTACCACATAACAAAATTTCAGACCTGTGCGAATTGAAAGCATTTGCGGATGACAGTTTCAGTGTGGCTCATATCAAATGATCTTTTTAATAGGGTAGAAAACATTGTGGGAAAAGGAGAAAATGCTGGCAACCAGCATTTTCTCCTTTTCCCACAATGTTTTCAAAAGCTTTTTCTTTCAGGGGCGTTAAAAGTTGTCATTGTGTGGTAAAGGCTTAAGCCAAGCCCCCGTAGTACAGTCGGTTTAGCGGACAGGACTTGAGTACACGGGGTCCCTGATTCGATCCCCGGCTCGGCCTATTTCTTTCCCAGGATTGATGATAATCATTGCTACAGGATTCATTCCTCTCTCATCGCTGTCCATTGTTTCGAACGATGGTTATGTGGGAAAGTAACCTGTCATGGTCTTAGAAAGAATATTTTGTTCTGCACTGGTAACAGAAAAATCAAGGAAAGCATGGATAGGTGCAGTGACCACCGCATTATAACTGAAATAATATGGAAAACGGTGTTAAACACCATATAATCGATTTATCATTAAATCAGTAAGTGTCAATAAATAATCTGGCGGAGAGTTTGGACTAAGAACAGCATGCACAAAGGTTCAATCTGTTCAAAGTCTTTAGTTTAAATTTTTCCATGAAAAATAATACAACAGGATATTCATCAGTTCCTCATCTTTCTATTTAGAAACACGCAGTGACTTTTGGGGGGACTTTTCAAAATGACGTTTAGGCATTAGACCTACAACCTTTAAAAGAATAATTGATTTCATCAAACTTTCGTACTGTTACAAATCGATACTGAAATTAGTTGAATTTCCGTGTATTTATTATCGTTGGAAAACCAAAGAAGACTGTTTATTAAAGTAACAATAAAGGCCACTTGTAAAACAAAGCGAGTGTTTAAATGCATTTGAATTTATATCATACCATTTAAAAGTATGGAGATTATAGTGAAGATGACAATCTGTCATTGTACGGCCAGTCCAAGTGTTAGTCGCTGACAAGAGAAATTAATTTCAAAACTAGGTTAAAACCTGCTAAGTTGCTGTGTCTTTTGTTTACTTTTTGCCTGATTTTATTTTTTTTTCTCTGCAAGAGACTAACTTACTGCCCTACCACACGATAATCATATCTTTAACCCTTTTCCTAACGACAAACTTTTGGACTATACCAAATTGAAAGCATTTGCAGACGACAATTCAAATCTTGCTAAAAAGATGATTTCTGTCTATGATAGGGGTAGAAAACATTGCGGGAAAAGGAGAAAATGCTGGTTACCAGTATTTTCTCCTTTTCCCACAATGTTTTCAAAAGGCTACCATTCTAGACCCGTAAAAACCAGAGATTGTTTGGGAAAGGGTTAAATGATAATATGATGCAATTTAAATGTATGAAGAAACCTGCTCTGATATTTTGGCCTTTACTGGGCCTTTAAATATATTACGCGGGAAGTGCGATGCACAGGAAGAAACACATATTTACTTCACACTTGGTTCTTAATAACCGTTGGAATTGCAATTTGATTCGACACTGAGAAAAAAAGGAGAGTCGTATAAATCCCCAAAAGATTCGCAAATATATTTTTGATTATGCTCTGTGAAAAAAGGGGCTGGACGCACCTGCGAAAAGTATCGAACCAGGACAGCCTGCGCAGGCTGATCTGGCTCGATACTTTTCGCTATTGGTCAATTTCCTGTTTGTACAAGGACCAGTCTACCTCATTATCGAATTGATTGCTATAAAAGTGGATATAGTGGATCTAAAAAGTATGTAATGACTTGCTAGGTACCATGGATCAATGAAATGCATTAAGTCCCTTTTTGCCGCAGCATGGCTAACATATATTTGTGAAAAGTTCATTTGCTGCCAGTTTAATAATATCACATAATAATCAAGAATAGCAATTCATGGGAACGGCAGACAAGAATTTTTACTTACGTCTATAGATATGATTGATTGCTTGAATTTGCGTTTATTTATCGTCGTCACCGGTTTCCCATATGGGCGACGCTCCCTGAAGGTTGTTAGTATTGTTACGGGGGATAGTGCAGATACAGGACGTAACCCATCCTATGTTTCGTCTGGTTTTTTAACGTGTTCGGTGTATAGCACCGTCACAGGGGACCTCGGTTTAACGTCTCATCCGAAAGACTTTTAGTAATTTCAGATGGCCAGTCGTAGGGACCGAACCCATACCCTTATGAACACGAGTCTTACGCTCTATACGTCCATAGATACTGCGATGTTTACAGTATAAATCTTGTTTCTAACATATAGTCTATTTTTAGTACAGGGGATTCCAATATTGTATAGATCTAGTAGGTAAATTACTTTCTTTTCGTGACCAACTGTTCGGTTTTCCGATGTTTAATTAAGTCGTAAAATCGTGCATAAATCGAAGATCTATAAATAGTTTCCGTCAAAAGGCGACAGCGACTGCATATTATCTAGATCCTAATCTAGTACATATATATTTACGTAGTAATAATGTTGCACACTTTCCAGTAAACAACAAAATCAAAAGAAATAAATCTTCAAACTAACCCATAAAGAGTCTTTCAACATTTTAGCTGCTTTGCGGAAGCTGTGATTAAAAATATCATACTGCACAGACCGTGCAGTTCTTGGATGTATATGTACTCTCCGCTATGTCGAGATGTTTTGCCCAAAGACATTTTTAAATGTAACGAAATGTTTAATATGATACTTATTTTCCTGAATGTATCGTTTATTCAGCGTTTAAATATCCCAGTCGCCAAATACGAGCCATACTCTCTGGAAAGGGGGTTTAATGCCTCTGCAAAAAGTATCGACCCAAGTCAGCCTGTTCAGTCCACACAGGCTGACCTGGGTAGATACTTTTTGCTTTAGGTAAATTTTCTGCTCGTCCAAGGGTCATTATACCGTTTTTTTTTTTTCATTTACCAATGGATGTGGCAAAAAAAAATGTATTATGTAATAAGTTTAAATATATCACAGCCACAGCTCACATATTCATGTACTCCTAAGTTTTACTAGTACTGGGCTAGGGCTCTGAAGGGTCTTGCCTAAGGACAGTCCCACGAAAAACCTAGTGGATACAGCCCGGCTCGAACTTAGGACCGTCAGATTACGAGTCCCACACCTTACCACAGAGCCAAATAGAAGCCCTTTTTACCGTAGAGGTCTAAGCACAGAAGTATTGGAATGTATTTTAGGACACTTAAGATCAAGATCAGAAGGCACAAAACCTGTAGTCTGATCAGTAACCAGCGCCGTCAAACATCATAAGAGATCTTATGCTACAAAATAAAATCTTGCCTTAACTAATTACCAAACGACAAAATTAAAGGTTTGTCCAAATCGACAAAATAGAAGTGACTGAAAGTTTGAAATTTATTTTGTGAAGGGTAGAAAACATTGTGGTAATTTTCTCTTTTTCCCACATTGTTTTCTAAAGGCTTCTATCTCAGGGTCGACAAAAGTAAGGACTGTCTGGTAATGGGTTAAAGGTGGCCCTTCAGATTTTGGGACGAAAATTTTTAGTTTTACATGAGCAACTCGCTCATTTACATACCGGAAATACACAGACGAAGCTTCAAACATAGCATCCGAGGAATACATTATGGGTCAATAATTACGTTTGTTATTTTATGGAATTTAAGCGTCATTAGTCACGTGCCAGTCACTTGACATTCCCACAATGCTTTTTTTTATTTCTGCGGTGGGAAATCTAAAAAAAACCTTAAGAGCCTTTTAAGGGAATATCAAAAAGAAAAAAAAAATGGGGTAATTTTATGATTCTAAATTATTGATAATTTGTATAGTTTTCTCATATAAATTTCAGTGATATATACATATTTTGACTTTAGAATACCCATCTGTAGCCTCTTATTCGGCGTAGCTGAATGTACTGACCTTTGGCCTATTATTTGGTACTAATAGAAATGAATAAATCGGGATTTGCGATTGGTAAAAAATTTAGACATGATTATGGTACGGGCCCTTGCCTATTGACGCGCAAATTCACGCCGTCTATCTTTTCTTAACCCTTTACTCCACAGATACTCATTTTGACGCATCAAGGACAAACAGCTTTTGAAAACATTGTGGGAAAAGGAGAAATTGCTCGTAACGAGCAATTTCTCCTTTTCCCACAATATTTTCCACTCAATCAGATATTTTTATCCTCATTTGTCAAGATTTTTGACATCATATCTTTATTTGCCTCTGATATGGAAGAGTATCAAATTGGCATATCAGGTAAAGGGTTAAGATATTGCCTGTGCATTTTATGTGTTAAATAAGCTTACTAAAAATAAATAACCCTTTACAAAACGACAAAGCCTTGTCCAAACTGAAAGCATTTACAGACCACAATTTCAGTGTGGCTCAGGTGGTGTAAGTTTTCTTTGATAGAGTAGAAAACATTGTGGGAAAAGGGGAAAATGCTGGTTTTCAAAAGGCTTCTTTTCCAGGAGTGTCAAAAGTCGACATTGTGGTAATGGGTTAATTTACTTCGTTATTGTTGTCTGCGCATGACATGTTCCTCGAAGATTGACCTGTCTGCTATAGCCTGGTGGGTAATATGTTTTCACCCTTGCTACATTTCCGAAGGTAATCTATTTCAAGCGTTGAAGATACCAGATGACCTAATCATAAGATAGTATTATGCAAGCATTATTTCTGAGTTCTAATCCTTATATCACTCACATGAATATTAAAAATTCACATGAAATAAAAAAGTAGTTGAAAGTAATGTTAGGCATGTCGGCAAACTTATTCAGTTCACGACCACTTATCTCAGATACGCAAATTACACTTGATGTCTTTGTGTAAGCGATTTGTTATCATGTGCTTTTGTGAGCGAAATGACTGTTTCAAAGATCTGAATCTGTCAAGAGATATGATGATGATGATGATGAGTGGGTTTGTTTCTTAGTTGACAATGTCTTACCAGGGAATATGTACAATTCTGAGTAAAGGTTGAAAAAAAGTAAAAGGGGAGATAATTCCATAACAATCTGTGGCAGGGTCATGAAAATTGCACATGCACATCTTCATATCAGTAAGATCACTGTGTGTAAATTTGAGTTCAGTGCGTTAAAAAGTATCGGAGCATTTTGCCGGACAAATTTGTGTCTACGGACAGACGGACGGACAGACATGGTGATTCCAGTATATACCTCCTTTCCACTACGCTGTGGGGGGCGGGGGGCGGGTATAATGAACCTTTACTCAATACAACGCTACCTGGTGCGATTCATTCAGATATGATGCTAGCATGTAACCTATACACAGATCATTTATTATAACAGCTTCGGCATAAGCCTTATTTCCCAGGTAAACGGGAGATGGTTGATGCGTCTTCGAAAAATTGTGACATGCGCAGACAACGTTCAAACACAGGTTCCCTTAAAATAAGTATGTCTACATGTTTAATATTTGATATTTTGTCTACATGTTTAATATTTAATATTTAACATTTGAAAGTAATACAACTTCTGATTGGCTAAATCGTATGGTTTAGCCAATCAGAAGTTGCGTGTTACTTTCAAATTTAGACAATTCTGGAGAACAAGACCAAGAATATTCTTAAAGTTGGTGAATACGGGCCTAGAAGTACAAGATGATTTAGATACGCCTAACAATTGAAGACTCTAGGTTCTCACGTCTAGATCCGCGCTTGTATACGTAACACAATCCGATCATATTACTAGGTCTAATTCCTATCATCATGTAACTGCATGATAGAGGGAAGCAGAATGTTGGAATCCTTTAAATCACCCCTTTGCAAAACAATCCAGGATTTTAACGATCCTTAGGAAGTCAGGAGGATGTTTTGTTTTTCAATACTCCGAGGAAAAGGAACATCATTTCCCGCGTGATGGCGTTCCACAAATACACATCTGATAAATTGGGTATTCTGGGTGCAAAACCGGACTACTTTTCTATGCGACAACCTGTACTTTGAATTTTAAACTAGAATAAACGTTTACTCAATAAAACTCTATTTGGTGCGACTCATTCAGGTATGATCGGCTTACATATAACCTATGAACTGGCCATTTATTAAAATAGCCTCTACAGACTTGGGCAATAGCTTCGCTGTTATGCCCTACTTTTCCCTTGCATGTTGGATCGGTGATGTGTCATAGCAGAAATGGAAATGCTTCAATTTGCATAAGTTTAACTTTTGGCTGCGAAAGTTATTGACCTTTTGTGGACAGTGAAGATCAAGATCAGACTGCAATCTGGTCTTGAATCTGCACTGTCCCATTATGAAATAATTTTTCTATCCCCAAAACACCTCTGAAATAGCAAAAAAATGGGTTTTTAATTTGGGCAGTGAAAATTTTATTTCACTCTTTTCGCAGAACAAGGGTCAAAAATACTGTCGTGTTGTGTAAAGGTAATCATTTTACTCCTGAAAGACACATCCAGTACCCATCTTGGACAAAAAAAAAATACAAAAGTTAAATATAGAAAGGTTCTGGGTTTAACCCATGTTATAAACGAGGAAACACTGTTCCAGACAGAAGTATCAAATACTCACCGCTGAAAACATTTTTGTAAAGTTAAATATAGAAAGGTTCTGGGTTTAACCCATGTTATAAACGAGGAAACACTATTCCAGACAGAAGTATCAAATACTCACCGCTGAAAACATTTTTGTAAAGTTAAATATAGAAAGGTTCTGGGTTTAACCCATGCGATAACGAAAAAAAAAAATCCTTTTAAAATGGAGAAGTCCTGATAACGAACAGTTTCTGTTTTGGTTACATTATCTCAAGGTTGTTCTGCTGACATACGAAAATTGTCGTCAGCATAATTAACCGTGCTCTGGCAAAAGGGAGCTTAACCCTTTACCAAACGACAAACTTTTGGACTAGACCAAATTGAAAGCATTTGCAGACGAAAATTCAACTCTTGCTGAAAAGATGATTTCTGTCAATGATAGGGTAGAAAACATTGTGGGAAAAGGAGAAAATGCTGGTTACCAGCATTTTCTCCTTTTCCCACAATGTTTTCAAAAGGCTACTATTCCAGACCCGTAAAAAAACCAGGGACTGTTTGGGATAGGGTTAACTGTTTACCAAACGACAAAAATTTAGACTTCTCCAAATTGGAAGCATTTGCAGACGACAAAATAAACGTGACTCAAAAATTGAAAAAGACTTCAAAAGAGTAGAAAACATTGTGAGAAAAGGAGAAAATGCTGGCTACCAGCATTTTCTCCTTTTTCCACAATGTTTTCAGGAGGATACATCCTCTGGGTCGTAAAAACCAGGGAGAATTATTTTGTAAACAGGGGAACACACGGAAGGACAAACGGACGGACATATCCGTTTTGCGGGGGTATAAGTAGTTTCTGCTGGGGTCATACTTTTCATATTTTTGCAGATCTGTGCATTAAGCCCCCTTTTCGCAGACAATGACTGGATTAAACTGCTTACTTGTGCATTTTACTATTTTAAGTATCTTCCCGTATAAATAACTTGTAAATAACTTCCTGAATAGTAAAGTTCTATTTATATACTTACTAATCTATTCAGGATATAAAAGGTCAGGGTCAGGAAAGGTAATTATACCCCCCACAACAAAGAAGCCAATTTTGACCCCAGGCCAATATGAAGAAACTTGTTAAAGGTCAATTTAATAAAGCTACATGCCAAAATCAGTAGCCCCGGGCCTTGTGGTTTCAGAGAAGAAGTTTTTTAAAACTGTTACTTTTTTCAGTTTTGTTGCCATGGCAACCAGAGTTTTTGAAGGAATCAAATTCTTTCGAGAAATTCTGAAGGGGACCAGGGTAGGATCATTTCTTTGAAGTTTCATCAAATTTGGATGGGTAGTTTCAGAGAAGAAGATGTTTGAAATAAAAGTTAACGCACGCACGCACGGACACACGGACGGGCGCACGCACGGACGGACGGGCACACGCACGGACGGACGGACGGACGACGGATGCCGGGCTCTGACATATGCCCGCTAGCCTTCGGCTAAAAACCCTGCAAAAAACCCGGGTTTCCCTAAAATCTATATTTAGAAACTCTATCCGAAGATTTTCATTACAACAATGGTATTCTAAAAATCTGCTTGAAATGATTAGCAAAACCAGGCGAAACACTGACAAAGTTTTCCGAAAAAGTATTGTTTTTAGCCATTTTCTCCACTGCTACTTTATTAGCGACAGAATTTCAGTCAACACACCGCGCATTAATATCTATCCTGTACAGGATAGTGAAGTATCATAGCAGACAGGTCTGATATTCGAAGAACGACATGTGGAGCGTTCTCTGCGCATGTCAAATTCTTCGAAGATTCGACTTGTCTTGTATGAGGCATCACCTCCGCAATTTTGGGGAGATTGTAGTAATACGCGATAATAAAGTAGCAATGAAGAAAATGGCTTTTATCAATACATTTGAGGAGAAATCAGGCCTGTTTTAGCTCCTGATTTCTCTAAACTATATATAATGATTTTTACTGGCAAAAAATATTTGAAAAAAATACGATCAATTACTGCGAATCTTTGTATACAGTATTTAAAATATATCAACATGCTATATCGAGTACAAGTGCATTACTTAAACCTCTTGGGCCTGTTTTAATAAATGGCCGATGCATAAGTTACGTGCTAGTTGACCATAGCTGAAAGAATCGCACCATTTAGCGTTTTATTGAGTAAACGTTTGTTTTAGTTTGAAATTCAAAGTAACCGTTGTTGTTTTGAAAATCACCCCGTTTCTGTACCCGAAATGCACCAAATTAAATAGATGTGTATTTGTAGAATATCACCTAGGGGGAAGAAAATGATCTGTGCAGACAACGGCGAATAAAACTGCTTACTTGTGTATTTTAGTACCTTCCGTATGCAATAAGTGAAAATTACTTCCTGTATAATATAGCTGGGGTTTGATATATACAGTGTATGCTTTTTAATTTATTCAGCATAAATCTTCAAGCCGATAGAATCAACCTGAATAATTCTATTCCTCTCTTCCTTTTCTTTTTTTGAGAAAATATATCTCCTCATAGGGCTTCGTACATCCAAGATAAAACTGTGCACATTCTGTGCAGTCTGATCTTGATACACACTTTCTGCAAAAAGGTGAGTGAGTGGCGCTTATCAGCCTATGGGTTAACTAGCCCTAATACAATTTTCAAGAATGTTGATGTGGGGAAGCAGCCAGGCAACAAGTGGTTTTCGACCTGGTTGTTCATACAGAAAAATCTAGAAATGGCGGGATAGCTGCACTGTCTCCTAAAATATAACAGCAGTGATTTCGGGAATGGTGTTAGTTTCCAAAATAAAACTATGTGAAATACATCTATTAACCCATTGCCACACAATCCCTACTTTTGACGATCCTGAGAAAGAAGCCTTTAGAAAATATTGTGGGAAAAGGAGAAAATGCTGATGACCAGCATTTTCTCTTTTTCCCGCCATAGTTTCTATCTTTCGCAGAACAAATTTCAATTTTTCAGTCACTTTTATTTTGTTGTCTGCAAATGCCTTCGATTTGGACATGCCTGAAATTTTGTCGTTTGGTAATGAGTTTTCTTTTTAATCGTATGAATATGGCGAGTTGGATAAATAATACTAAGAGAAATAATCGGAATGATATAAGAAAGTCAGTAAAACTTAGTTACCTCCCTTATTCAAATGTATAATTCGCTATTTCCAAATAAGTAATAACTCCCACTATAATTATTTTGGTTACAGAAGTTTGTCAAAAACCAAGTGCTTTTATTGGCACTGCACTAATAAAAATCTTGTACTTAACATGAAATCAGATAATCTATGACATGTGGGCTTAACTCATTATCAAACAACAAAACTTTAGACTGGTCCAAATTGAAAGCATTCGCAAACGACAAAATAAAAGTGAACGAAAATTTGAAACTTGTTTTGTGAAGGGTAGAAAACATTGTGGGAAAAGGAGAAATGCTGTTTACCAGCATTTTCTCCTTTTCCCACAATGTTTTCTAAAGGCTTCTTTCTCAGGGTCGTCAAAAGTAGGGATTTTGTGGTAATGGTTTAAATAACATCTCAAGACTTGCAGGTCAGCATGTCAGTCTTTAGACCCGAGGGTGCTTAGCCCGACTCAGACACGCTGGATGAGAAATTAATTTCGAAAGTAGGTTAAAATCTGCCTGGTAAATCTATTTTTTTTTTCTGCACTATTAGCCTGATTTTGAAATAATTTTCTCCAGCGACCAACTCTTGTACAGAACACAAAATAACAGTTTGTCATCTTCACGATATTTTCCATACTATTGAATGGCATGATTGAAATGCATTTCTATGCATGCATTGGTTTCTTTTTGGCAGCTATTAAGCCTTTAACCCTTTCCCAAACGACAAAAACTTAGACTGGTCCAAATTCAAGGCACCTGCAATCTGCATGCATTAGTTTCTTTTTGGCAGCTATTGAGCCTTTAACCCTTTCTCAAACAACAAAATTTTAGACTGGTCCAAATTCAAGGCACCTGCAGACGAGAAAATAAACATAACTAAAAAATTGAAATTTGTTTCCAGCAGGGAAGAAAAACATTGTGGGAAAAGGATAAAATGCTGGCTTCTCCGTTTTCAAAAGGCTTCTATCTCAGAGTCATAAAAACCAGGGATTGTTTGGTAAAGGGTTAAAGCAGAGGAAGTACAAAAGAGAAAAATGGAAAGCGGCTCTTACGGCTCTTAGTAAACTATGCTATGTGAAAAGGGAGCCTAAAGCATCTGCAAAAGGTATCGACTCTGGTCAGCCTGCGCAGTCCGCGCAGGCGGACCCGAGTCGACACTTTCTGCTAATAGTCAATTCTCTACTTTTCCATGGATCAGTCTACCTCATGACTCGATCGGCCGTTTGGAAAAAAAGACTTGATGGATTCATAATTACGTCAGGTCTTACTTGGCACCATGCATCACGGACATGTATTAACCCATTACCACACAATCCCTACTTTTGACGCCCCTAAGAAAGAGGCCTTTTGAAAACGCTATGGGAAAAGTAGTAACGAGCAATTTCTCCTTTTTCCACAGTGTTTTCTACCCTTTATGAGAAATTTCTGCCAATTTCTCCAAATCTAAAATAGTCATCTGCAAACTCTTTCGGTTTGGAAGGGTCCAAAATTTGTCGTTTGGGAAAGGGTTAAGCCCCCTTAAAACAGAGCATAGCTAGAATACAAAAAAAAAGGAATTACCTCGCTGTAAAATTTCCAGTTCCGTTAGTAACGGTATAAAGCCTTCATTTTAATATATCATTATTATTATAATTATTGTTATTATTATTACTATTATTATTATTATTATATGACCCATGCTCTGACAAAAGGGAGGTAACTGCATCTCAGTGATCAATTGTACTTTCTGGTACAAGCTGGCTTACCTCAGTCAAAACTTTTTGTCGCTGGTAAAGTGTGTGTTGTTTATGGATATATGCCTCGAATACGCCGGTTTTTAAATTTGAATTGGATTTGTATTGAGTTTAACACCATTTTAACAGCTTATCATGGCGGTCAGTGACGCACTCATGTGTTTCCTGGCTTTTTCACACCAGTAATGACACGACTTTCTTACCAATGTCATTGACTGCTTTGCACGAATGCATCAGAGATGAGAGACGAAAAATCGCCAGAAAGAAAGATCGCCGCAACCGGGTATCGAACTCCCAACCTCCAGGTCACGAGTCAGATACGCTCTTCAATGAGCTATCCGGCCGAGCCCGCCGGTTTTTAGACATAATGAATCCATTTTACGTGAAGATTTTTTGATCGGCGTATTGAATTACCAAGATGCATGAAGCCCCCTTCTTCCAAAGACCCGCTTATCTATCTCCCATAGACAATCCCTTATGGAAAGAAGACAGGAAGTGCTATTGCGTAACATAACGGGAAGTGGAACAGTGGGAAAAGGTCAAAGCTAGAGTGTGACACTGCTGTGGTAATACATTTCATAAAGCGGGAAAATGCTGCAGGAAACTGCACCAGACGACTTTCCTCATAATCCGATAAGTGCACCTGTGGTGTATTAAGAAAATGACAAAAAACAAATTAGTTTTGCAAATTTACATATTCCACGAAAACCACATGAAAGAAAAGCTCTGTCGTGAACAAAGACCATATTTCACACAAATTCTTCCCTTGGCCCCAAAGTCTGCGCAATATCACAACGATCTGTGTGGTAGCTTATGTAAGGATGGTCCAGACAGACCGGCTTAGTCATCTGTGCTTTGCAGCTTTGTGTATAGCAAAGCATGCGTACAGGCAGCACCAATAACTCTTTAACTGCCAAGTAAATAATTTACGCCTATTCAAATGGGCTTTAAATGGCTTCCAACACGCGGAAAAGGGCATTCGGTGATTTGCGTAAAGTGTCGTCTCAGTCCGCACAGGCTGATCTCAGACGAAAGTTTTCGATCGTATGAGATCTTCTGTTTCATGAAATCTACTGCAAGACAAAATCTAATATTGACGAATAGTGCCGTCTCGGATTAGCCTGCGCCTGCTTGCATAAGAGTGTGTTTTGTCACAGATAGTGGTAATAGACGTTGTCTGCGCATGGCATATTCTTCGAAGATTCGACTGTCTTATATGACGCATCACTAGCCCCGAAAGCTGGCTGACTGTAATATTACGCTCTGTAAAGTAGCAATGCAGAAAAAAACTTTAATCAATTCGTTTGAGGAGAAATGAGACCTGCTTTAGCTCCAGATTTCTCTAAACTGCTGATCATAGCCGAGTTAATTGCACGAAGTAGCGTTTTATTGAGTAAACGTTTATTTTAGTTTGAAATTCAAGGTAACGGTTACCGTGTAGGATAGTGGTTCGGTTCTGTACCCAGGATGCCCAAATTAGATAGATGAGTATTTACAGAATGCCATCTAGCGGGAGATAATGTGGTTAAAGATGTATAAGCGCTTAAAAACCTACCTTGCTGCTGAGCAAGCCTTTAGGAACATCGATGCGTTTTGGTATATGTCTATTCGTGCAAGTTCAGCAGCCTACTTGGTTAACCTTTTCCCAAACAATCCCTGGTTTTTACGTCCTTGGGGTAGAAGCCTTTTGAAAACACTGTGGGAAAAGGAGAAAATGCTGGTAACCAGCATTTTCTCCTTTTCCCACAATGTTTTCTACCCTGCTGGAAACAAGTTTCGATTTTTGAGTCACGCTTAATTAGTCGTTTGCTACAGCTTTCAATTTGGGCCAGTCAAAAATTTTGTTGTTTGGTAAAGGGTGAAGTGACCAGGCTGGTACAAGTTACATTTTAATGGCTTTTTCGTTTTCTTTTCACTGAATTATTTTATTCACCGGTTGAATTATAGAAATAATACGATCAACAGACTGCACGTTCAGTGTAAGAGGGATAACGGTTTGGTGATACAATGTTGTTTATGAATTTCAATTTGGTACGCGAGTTTTGTTACATGAATGAGTTCCATCGTTTACCCATGCAAGGGAGGCGATAGAGTATCTGAACGATGATTGGATGAACGACCAGAGCTATCAGCCCGCATAGCTCAGTTGGTAGAGCCTAAGGACTCGCGAACCTGACGTTTCGGGTCACGTGAGAATATGGGTTCGATTCCCACGGCAGACCAACTAAAATTACACTGAACAGTCTTTCGGCTGAGATGTTAAACCGAGGTCCCGTTTGACGGCGCTATACACCCAATACGTTAAAAAAAATCAAAGGACTGGTAGTCATGAGAGTCGCCAGGAGGGTAATGGGTTAGAAGTTTTCACCCTTTTTTGTTCAAATCTATTAAAAGCATTCAAGATGCCGAATAACTTAACCATAGAACGGTATATTATGCAAGCATATTTCTGAGTTGCCATCCTAAAATTCAAAATATCCGTATAAAAATTTACATTTAAAAAAAATGTGGTGGAAATTAAAATTTAGGCGCCAGGACCAGCTTTAAAAAGTTCAAAGCTTTTTACTCACAGACAACAACCCTTTACGGTCTTTATAAACATATTCGTTATCACAAAGGCACAATTGTAAATTATTTACAACACAAAAAAGAAAATGGGTTGTTCACCGAATAATTAGAAAACTATGTTTTATCTCGTAAACCGGAACTTGGGACAGGAAGCAGTACAAGGCCGGAGGTATGCTTACGTCACCCCATAGATCAGGATGATAACAATGAGAGCCGGGTTGCAAAGCAACCAGGCGAGCCAAAAACTAGGCCTAACTTAGGATGGGTTTCGTCCTGTATCTGCACTAACCCGCGTAACAATACTAACTGCCTTCAGGGGGTGTTGCTCATATGGACAAACGGTGGCGACGATTAAAAAAAAAAAGGAAAATTTACTCAATCAGGACCAGAGGAGACGACATAATATGGAGTGCAACACGTGAAAAGGTGCATTCGGACATTTGCGTAAAGTGTCGTCCCGGATTAGCCTGCGCAGTCCGCGCAGGCTAATCCGAGACGGCACTTTACGACTACATTAGATTTTGTGCTACAGTAGACTTGCATAAAACAGAAAATCACATAAAATCGGAAAGTTTCGTTTCGGATTAGCCTGTGCGGACTGCACACGCTGATCAGAGACGACACTTTACGCAAATGTCCGAATGACCCTTTTCGCGTGTTGCACTCCATATCACAACGCTAATTTGTCATCTGGTCATATTTTATTGTGATAAATAATAAGTAAGGAAAGTAGGGAAAAAAATGAAATGAATAATGAACGCCTTTATGTGTATATATATAAAAAACAGTTTGAGAATATCGTTTCCTTTTAAGGGAAGATGAAGCTGCTCAGTTGACCTCTGCCATGATCTATCATTATTGTTCATTTTCCCTAATTTGCAAAGTAATCCGAAAAGCCTCGACCGTGAAAAACGATATACGTGTGGAGCGGTGATTTATTGCAGTGGACTTCTTTTAAAAGGGGAAAAAACATTCAAAACTTCTTTTTACCAGAATATATAACCAAGTAGTGGACAGTGTAGATCAAGATCAGACTGCATGTTCTGTGCAGTCTGATCTTGATTTACACTGTCTGCTAAAGCAAGTTAATGCAGACCAATTGTGCTTAAAGGGTTTGTTATGAAAAAAAAAATGCTTGTACGAATGGAAACCACTACTGCACATTAACACAATAAATAATAAATGAAATGAAATTTATGGTATTGTCATCTTTTGAAATACTTTTCTTAGATATCGTAAATTCTGAACACCACTTTAAGGTACTTTTCGAAATCAGCAAATACAGATCAAAGCCTCCAAAAATTCCACTTTAATCAAACACTGCACATTATTTTGCATGCCAAAACAACGCGGAAACCAGAATATCTTTTAAGGGTATTCTTACCAACTTAAAAAAATATCAATTGCATGCATGTGGTGTTCTAAGGGATAAAACCTGCCAAAAGGTCCATTAAAAATACCACAACTCAGTAATTAGCTTGGTATGGGATGGGGGGAAATGACTCAGGAAAAAGATAACAAACTCGTAAACTGTCTGCAAAAACGCTTTGCCAGTCGATGGAGAAACCTTTTCATTTTGATGGTATCCAGTAAGTTAAGGTGATACATAATAAGTCCACCCAGTTTTAGTTAAGGCTTTACCACATAATCTTGGTTTGACAAGTTGATTAATTGATTGATTAACTGACTGAGTGGTGTTTACGCCGCTCTCAACATTATTTCCGTCATATGACGGCAACAGCTCACAAGTTCACGTATTTGTGTTTTATCAGTACTCGGCTAGGCCTCTGAATTGTCTTGCCCAAAGACACTCCCACGAAAAACCCAATGTTTCAAGTGCGGCTTGTGCCCCTGGCCTTCCAAGTTACGGGTCCCACATTTTATACTCCTGAGCCAGGCAGGTCCCTTGTAATGAGGAAAACAACATTTTGAAAACATTCTGGGAAAAGAAAAAAAATCTGGTAACTAGCATTTTCTTCTTTTCCCACCACGCTTTCCAGTCTCTAAATTACAACAAATTAATTCACATCATTTGAGTCACATTTATTTTCTCATCTGCAAAGGCTTTCAATTTGGACTGCTCTATAGTTTTGTCGTTTGGTGAAGAGCTAGGGATAGGCTACCCAAATGAGATTCGTGTAACACCGCCTTTCATCGCCAAAATCGTATAGATTCAGCTATAATTCGGATAATCCGTAATAGATGCGGGAAAAAGGTGTCTATCTGTCGATCGATTACGGATGACATATATCCGAGTGTTGGCGGAATCCATAATTTTTCCCGACGATGAAAGGCGGTGTCACACGAATCCCATAGGGGTGTCCTATTCCTAAAACCTATGTATTTTTCAACGATTGTAAAAAAAACCAAACCAATTTCTTACAATTTAGTTTAATCACTGATGGTGATTGCTATCTGGAAACAGAAACAATATATCCGCATCATGGTACGCCTAAAAGCTGACCTCCTCCCATAATGGGTACGGAACCCGCAACCTCTGATAAGAAAGGCATGTTGACGCTCTGTCACGTTATAATTATCTCCAACATTCTGGGTATTTTCTTTATATGTGTGCATTTTGGGCCGGTGGCCTTTCTTACGAAATAAGTTATTTGATGGATTTGATTGACCTCAGTCCTTATAGAGCATCCAGTAATGAAAGTATACCATAGAATTTGTCGCTTGACCAGACGACAAAATTCTAGGCCTGTCGAAATTAACAACTTTTGCAGACGACAGATTAACTCTTTTTACAAAACAATCCCTGGCTTTCGCGACTCTTAGAAAGATGCCTTTTCAAAACATTTTGGGAAAAGGAGAAAATGCTGGTAACCAGCATTTTCTCCTTTTCCCACAATGTTTTTTTACCTTTCCAGAGCAGGTTTCAATTTTTGATTCATGTTACTTTTGTCGTCTGCAGATGCTTTGCACTTGGACCAGTCTAAAATTTTGTCGTTCGGTAAAGATTTAAATGCAGCTCTAATGACGTGTGTTGTCTTTGAAAAGAAAGCAACATCATGTTTCCTAAGTGCCTCGGTTGTTTTTCTTGGAATATCTCCCAAATTATCAGACTTCGCGTCTGCTGCGTAACTGTCCCGATTTACGCCGTCCCCACTTTGCAAATTAACCATCCAGCCATTAGCTTCCTCAAAGTGACGTTTTTCAAATACATACCTATCGGATCTTGGTATTCCAGACAGAGAGCCGAACAACTTTGTTAAAATGGCAATCGATTCAGCAAATTTCAAAAATTATAACATTTATTCTATACAAGAAAGTGATGCGTCATCGCAGACAGGACTTTTTTTCGAAGAATATGACATGCGCAGACAAACCCCTTTGAACACCAACCAAGGCTTTAGCAGATGGTATCATCTTTATCTAAGCCGTCTGCATGCAGCATGAGACCCTGATTTCGCCGACGGCGCCAAAAAGACAAAATTAAAGTTTGCAGAACAAGACAAGGGATTTCCGAATATAAAACTTTGTAACCGCAAACTTGCATAAAAAAGACGTTTAGCTCTTAACCTGTTAACTCTTTACCACACGACAAAATTTTAGACTGCTTCAAATTGAAAGCATTTGCAGACGACAAAATAAAGGTGACTGAAAAATTGTAATCTGTTCTGGGAAGGGGTAGAAAACACTGTGGGAAAAGGAGAAAATGCTGGTTACCAGCATTTTCTCCTTTTCCCACAGTGTTTTCAAAAGGCTTCTTTCTCAGGGGCGTCAAAAGTAGGGATTGTGTGGTAATGGGTTAATAAATGGGATGAAACTTTTTAAGCCAATGGTAACCCCTGTCCCCCCAAATTTATTATTTCAAGGGTATACTTTGGGGGAAGATATCTTCTTGTCGGACAATGTAGGTCTAAGATCAGACTCTGTGCAGTCTCATCTTGAATCAACAATGTCCACAAAAGGTCTTTGATTGGAGCTTAGCAAGCGGGTTAAAAGCACTTCTGTAAATATGATGGATTAGTCATCTTTAGTACACTTTGTAACAATGCTTCATCTTTCTCATATTTTTTTTATGCCACAAAAATTTATTTTCAAAGTGATTAAATGGGTTAGGGCTCGACCACAAACTCTGCTTAGTTTATTATTCAAAGTACTTACCATTGAAACTGGCGCCCATATTTCTTTTTTCTGAAAACCCGCCACAATTGTTGTACATAAACATTTTTTCTATGTATTATTTAATATATAACTTTACCTCACAATACAGTGTTTTGATGACACTGAAGAAGTCGGCTATTGAAACTTAATGATGGAAAAAAAGCAGAATTGCTGATGACGAGCGTTCTTTGTCGTAAAGTTAATGTACCGGCCTTTGACCTACTTTTTTGGTAATGATAACAGATTAATAAACAGAAACTTGTGATTGGTCTAAATTGTAGAAGTGTTTATTTTGAGGGCCCTGTCTATTAGCTTGCACATTTACACCGTGTAACTTTTTTAAAGATATTTATTGCTTCAGCCACATTACTTTTGTCATATACAGTTGCTTTCAGTTTGAATGAGAGTAAAATTACTCGTTTTGTCAAGAGTTATTACAATAGATATTTTCCCTGTATTCATGTTTGTGTCGGTTAAAACAGTTTATGATAAGTCTTGCATAAAATATGCAGCAAGATCTGACGAGACTTTTTTTTTTAATGAAAAGAATCGCAACTAGACTATGTAAATGAGAGTTTTCCTTTTGAAAATGCAAGTTCTTTCACACCAACGAAAGAAAAGTAAGAATATGTCATTTATGAAAAAAAGAAAAATGACGAAACTTTTTTTTAAGCTCACACGTGCAACTTCCGTCCACCGATTCACCAAAGCATTGCTCTTCTTTTATTCTTATAACAATATCACTAATTATCCAGCTGCACCTACTAAGTAAGCTTTTTGGAACATCAACAAAAATTAGCATTTCATAAATCTACTGGTACTTAGATTCAGCATATACAATTACTATTCATTCATTATCAAAGACAACGACAGTTATTATTGAACTTTATCATATAAGCACCTTTACTTCCAGTGCAATGCAACCATTAACCTCTATCCTGCTTCACACGTAAAATGAAACTTTCAAGTCGATAGTTAAATCCTAAAATGTTACTATTTCAAAGTACCTCTTTTTTGGAAAAAATATCTCCCGATAGGACAGTGTAGATCCAAGATCAGACTGCACGTTCTGTGCAGTCTGATCTTGATCTACACTGTCCGCCAAAGGTCCTTGAGTTGCACTGAGCAGCGTTAGGGTCAAGGACTTTCTTATATTACACATAAGCAGAATCTGATAGTACCATAATTTGATGAAAGCTCTCTAAGCATACGCCTCATTTCTAAAGTATTCATGAATCAGATTTTTCTGTGAAATCCATTGTCAAAAATGTTGATCGTGATCGCGAATTTCACCATCTTTAGATTCAAAGCAGGATCATAATATCCAAGTAGTCTTTGGATCTATTTTTCGTACGTGTTGCAGAAGCATATCGGATTCCAATTATTTGGAAAAATATTAAAAACTAAAGGTCGATTTGATATTCCCAATTTTCTTTCATATTTCGGATATTTACTCAAGGACAATAAAAAGGCAGGATACTAACAGGAGTCTAATTAAATCCAAATATACACCCGGGGATACCCGATAGAGGACACTCGGAGGGTGCAGGAACTCGGTGGTAAACAATATAGTCAAGGTAGAGTAGGCTCGATGTTTATCCTGGTTTATTTTTAAAAGAACAACCCTTTCGAATATTAAATAAACGTATATGTTAAGTTTAGAAGCCAAATGATCTATAACCGTTATTGGTGTAAGCTTACAGGCCATTTAACAATGGAAAAAATCATCTAAACTGGAAATTTTACAATTCTGAAAATCAATTTCAGCTCTAATCGTCTCATTGTAGGTCAAGGGGTGATTTGTCGCAATACTTCTATAAGTGTCTTAAATTATAGGGTCTTCTTTTATGGATCTAACACATTTTCAGTCTCCAGTTTGTAAAAAATCACGTGTTTTAAACCAGATGAAAATGGGAGGTATCGAACTTTTTGGTATGGTAATTCTCGGAGGTATGATATGGTTAACTCCGAGTATCATCATATTCATGATGTGAGTGAACTAACAGGATCCATATACTGAAGAAGGTGCTCGTTTGTCTCTGAACCTCACCAGGCTTTAATTCTACGAAATAGAGTCTTGTTTATTATAAGCCTCTGAAAATATACCTTTTAATACAACCTTTAAGCAAGTATCTCGTCAAGATATTGACGAAATTTCAATTTTACTTCCAAAAGAAATAGAAAGTCTTGAAGAGTCAGGTCATATGGATTCTTATCTTAAGTACAATGAACTCCTAGCCTCTGTATATTGCCCGTCGATAATATTTGCTATTTACTCTTTCTTGATGTTGTTGAATGGTTTTCAACAGAGAATACATCAAAAATGCGTTACAAATTCCCTCAGACAGTGCAGTTTTGGAACATAGGAAGTCAGCTTGTTCATGATAGAATGTTTGCAAAAGAGTTTTGAAAGTCTTTTCAAGTCAGATATAAATGAAGATACTGCCAATAAAATATTTTCTCTCCCTTTCAATGAAAATTCTCTATCAGACGTTTAATTCACAGCTTTCTTCCCGAGCTACCACCTTTATTAAGCGACCAGCACTAAATATTCCCATTCAAAAGCATAAAACTCTTAACTAACTAGAAGATTGTCCAGGAAAAAACATGTCGAGCCCGCGTGATCTTGATCTTGGGGTGTAATTGTGTCAAATTCTGTTGAAATCCATCCACAATTGTAGAAGTTTCAGCTCGGACGGACGGACGGACGCACGCACATACACCGAGTTATCATTATGAGAACTATGTCTCGCTCACTGCAAGCGGGCTCGACAAAAATTGTTGTCGCTGAAAAATCGTTTTATAAGAAAATTCAACCTATGTTGGTACTGACTATAATCGTCTCGTCAAGATGATTTTCATAGGTACCAATAACACAGGATTAGGTTGACTCCCGTGTAAAATTTTATCAATGGAAACCAGATTTGAATCTCTTACTAGGACAAACTAGTACACATATACATTAAAAAAGACGTCAATGAAATATTCAACGATTTTACAGCTCTAAAAGGGACAAATTTTCATTTGATTTTTATCCACAAATGAAGTTTTAGCGTGTAGACTAGAGCAGCCTCTATGAGCGGTTTTAACAGGTACACAAAGCCGTAATTAAGAACAGAAATATGAAATAGTAGTGTATATACATACATGTTTAATAAAGGTGGAATGAGAGGCTGTCTACATAAAAAAGACAAACTATCCTGTCGGTTACTCATCTATTTACATTGCATACATTGAAAACTTACCGTCCCTTAATACTTACCTCTACCTACCTACCTACCTACCGACACATTCATTAATCTCACATTAACATTTTCAAAAACAATCAGCTCCTCGAAAAGTTAAAACCTCCGAGTTCCCAAACCCGTACCTCCGAGTTCACAAAATTACATTTAGAAATTACTCCGAGAATTCCTTTATCAAATTCTGTGATATGTCGTCAATGTTTTTATGCATATAGAGTTTATCCTTATTCATGAGTGCGCGATGACACCTAAGATCTGTAGTAAAAAAACTGAATTTTGATTTAAAGATGGTAAGATGGTAGTTTGTTGCTAAAATGGTATATCCGTTGAAAATTAAGCAGTGAATACGAAAAATCTTGCTGCATTAACATAATTCTGAGTTTAAGATAGTATATTATCTTTAAGTGACCACATAATAAGAAACGATGTTCATAAACTGTTTCATTATTATGTTGGCCAATAACCTACAGCACCAAATATATCCGATGTTACTTTAACATCATATTACAAATGATATATTTCAGACGCTCGTCTACCGTGACTGTCTTTGTTTACCTCCGAGCTCCTGTATCCTCCGAGTGTCCTACATCTGGTAACCCCGGGTGATATACCCGTTTTGGCCAATATACCCTTATATAAACTCTAATACTTCGTAGCGAGTACACTAAAATTTTGTCCTCTTCCGAATTTTATTCATAATGAATTGCTTCATATTGTTCATTTTCATCAAGTTTTGTAAGCACGAATAAATCAAATAAAAAACATGTTGAAACAAGCAAAGAATATCGGTGACAAATTCACGTGTCACTTTTTATGTAAAACATTAATGCCTACCCTTCTATTCAGATTTTCTTAATGCCTACCTTTCTATCCAGATTTATGGTACTGTTTCAGATAGTCTTATTCATAGGGCATATTTATGCAACATAGTCTAAGCATCTGTGAACATTTGTTTATCAACTGTTCTTATTTTTGTGGTTACTGTACATATATTGTGAAGAAATTGCTTTTTTTAAAATCATTTTAAGAGCCTAGCATACTGTACCTCAATCAAGAATTAAGCACCAGTTACTTTCACAACATGCCAGGTTGCCACCAGAAACAATACAATGTAGTTGCAAAAAGATGCAAAGGTCGATGCAAAAAGTCATACTAATAACAAGGGATATAAGTTGAACTTTTCGGTTACTCTAAAATCAATCGTTAGTTGTTCTATGTTCTCTGGATGAATATGAGTCAGTAGACTTTTATGATGCAGTATCATAATCATGGATTTGCTGTCACCGAGTCATTGTATGTTAGTCTTCTTGTTGAAAATCACCTGCATAAAGCAAGCTATTGGTATCTCAACAATGTAGCATTTGGTACAGATATCCCCAGTTTTTGGGAGGTTTTGACTAGTCTATCGATTATGGAAAAATGTTTGAAATCCAAGCTGATAAAAATAGGCCCAGTCAGCTAAATTTGCAGTTTTCATGATTGAATTACAAAAACCACAGCTTGTCTGGTTCACATCCGATTTATTTGCCTTTGTTTGGAATTAAAAAATATTTCGCAAATAAAAAAGGAAACGCTTGGTAACTAAACCAAAAGATCACACGATATCTCATCCATCCGAAACCACAAAAATGTGGTCGAGAAGACATGTCAGGTTTAATTCATTGCAAGGTAAATGATGGGCAATAGAAAACACTAAAGGTTTTATAAAGTTTCCTTTGTGACAAGTTTATTTCCCGTAAAAAAGAATATCAGCAACTAAGTAATAAAATATATCTCAGAATTTTATTGCTTCATAACTTCAGTTCATGGCAGAAAAGCAAAGGCGGAATTACCGGTATTTAGAGTAGTCAGCTGATGTTTGACAGTATTTCAGTAGAACATTTTGTATACAGTTGTCATCTATCTGACAATATCTGGTTTTCACTGAAGAGCACGAACACAATCATGATTTTAAAATAAGGAATGAAAGTTAACCATATAAACCTGCCCTCCTGTGATTATTTTCCTGTCATTAAGTTAAAACGCTGATGTTAAAAGTGGTGAGGCCATAATTTAGCATTAAGAAAGTTACGACATGATATATCTTATAACCAATCACAAACTATGGTACACCAACATTTTAAAAGCATGATTTAGATGGTATCATCAACGATCTGCAAATAGTCAAGTTCCTTGTCTTGCACAATGAAAGCTCATTTAACAACGATACAGGTAGATGGTGATCATGTGGCTGTCTTCAAAGTGCTATGACAAAACATCCATTTAAGTGTCTTTAATTATAATACTTTGCCTTTTACCTTTGGTACAAGAATGTAAACGAACTATTTAAAATTAACACTGTTTACATTTTGTCTACTAGTAGCTTTTTCAATACGATTTAAAAATGAGAAACAACTTAAAGAGGCAATAATACTCATTTTAAGCCAGTTTTAACTCATTTCGTTTTTATTTTATCAAAATATAGTCATTCTTATATATCTATGCCAAATATTGCGCCTGACGGTTGCAAGGTTGCTTAGATTACGCCTGATAGAAAATGCATTTCGCGGACTTGCGGCCTTCAATGTAAACAGACTCGTCGTTTCCGGATTTTGAATCGAAGATTTTCGATATCCGTTATACACTCGGGTAGATTCATATGATGATCATGCATACTGTAACGTGACTATACTTGACTTTGGCCTTGATGCGGTAAATAAATGAAAATGGATGCTTCTCTGTTGCAGCCTCTATTTTTAGACAGAGATCGAGGCCTATATGTAAGTTACACCGTATCCGACTCTAGGCGGAAACCAACGATAAATTTCCGTGAGTCACCGCCATTGTTTACAGCTTCGATCGTCAGCCAGTTTTCTTCTGGCCAATTTTCGGTTTTTCACACAAACCCCCGTGTTTCTTTTTTCATTTACACGATATATGTCAGTAATTTATCCTTGTGTACACAAAGGACAGATTTCTGTACCATTCTATTTTTCTTTTTGAAATTTAACAACGTTTCTGCTCACCGGCTGTAGACAGGCATCTTTAATTTAAATTCTCATCCCTACCAAATCCATCGGTGGCATGACATCAACATAATGTTTAGTACTGAACCTTACTAATTTGTCGTGATCAATGACTTAGCCAAAGTGCTAAATCATGTCTCCAGTATCAAATTTCTCTAAGATATAGTAGCGCGCATTGACATTTACTATGTATACATGTAAAAAGAAACCAAGAGATATAATGAAAAAAAAAATCCCCAGAAAATACTTGCAAAAACCAACACATGTTAAATATTTTCCTAGTGAAAATCAACCAAACTGTGACTTTCTAGAACTCTGACGCAAAGTTGTTTATATCTTTCGACAGGAAAATTGCCCCAATCTGTTATCAGATGACTACACAGAGTGCCTTCCAGGAGACCTCAATTTCTAGAACCGTGTAACTTGGCATCAGCTTGCTCTACATGAACAATCGGCTTAATGAAATGAGTCGAAATTGAATCAGATATGAATGAGAAACTCGTGAGCTTTGCAGGGATGAAATTCTTTATCAAATGCTTTAATATTCTGTTTACACTTTCTGCACAGAGACAAAAATGTTGCTTGTAGTATCAGTGAAAAAAAAAGGCACGCGTGGGTAATATTCTGAAATATGGTTCAATAGACCGGGTAAAAATATCTATTATGGTGAAAAATAAGCATTCTGTTAAACCCGAGTTTGTTTTTACATATACGAAAGTGTTTTTGCGTGAATGCTCCATAGTAGATGATTATTTTTACATAGTCAAATTGTGTTTGAAGACAAATATTCAGAACCAAAATAACTCGAAGGAAAAAAAAAAGTTGTGATTTATCAACTTTTTGCTAAAAGCATCGCGTAAAAATCACTAGAATTTCCATGTATATTATTTCAAAGACACACGAGCTCTGAAAGGTTATCAAAGGGCATGATCAAATCTGGCATAGAAGACATATTCAATGATTATTTTTTCAGAGAATTATAAATTTGATTTAAACATTTTGCTGACCTTTACCTTGCAAAACCGAGATGCAAGTACCAGCTGTGTCGTTTAAAGGAAAGACATGATCATGGAAAAAAATACAAAGATCCTCAAAATATTTTGTTGATGAAGTCATTTTGTACTGAGTAATGTTCATGGGGAAAACGTTTCACAGGTTGAACCATTGCTTTACGAATGATAATACGCATGCGTGTGGTTTTTCAAATGCACCAATGAATAGTCAACAATAGCGGTCAAGGTCTTTTAGTTCGCAAAGATGTTCAAATTTTGCTAAATCGCGAATAATTTATGCAGACAGTGATGATGATTTGCGCACCAACCATCTAATGTCAATGCAGAATCACTGGCAGGCATGTAAGTACTATTATTTATTTAACTCTTTAATTTGGTTTTTAACATTTTACGGTGGCAACAAACTTTTACATACTATGGTTTGCACCCAGTTTGTGCTTATTGTCATTTATATCGATGTAACATGTGTTACCTTGTTACCCCCATGTACCCATGCATCGCAACCTTTTTGTTCTGAAAGTCTGAGTAACTGATGTACTTTATTATGTTTGCATTTATTTTTCAAGACCGCAACTTCACTATCGTTAATAACGTACATAAGTCTC